>OZ037786.1:18291471-18403971 GCA_964035525.1 Porites cylindrica | reverse complement strand
GGGTGGGGAGTAAGAAAGAAACGAAGGAGGGAGGAAAAAAAGGAGAGGGGATCCCATCTTCTCTTTCTTACACTCCACCCCCTCCATCCCTTTAGCGCCTGTCACGCAGGCTAGTGTCTGGGGTATATTATGATCATGAAAAGTTCAAGATGTTCAACGCAAGGATCGTCGATTATAGGGTCCACAGATTTGTATTTATGTCAACTTTATATTCGCATTGGCTTGACGAAAAAGTAAAAGGAAAAGTCATCACATGTAACTTATTATCTGATCTATTGCTGTGACGGAAGGTTTTTCCACTCTGAAACGATCGAATTTAACTAATGATAACTCCGACGCTTGCGGGGAAGAGCCGTCATTTCTCTGTAGGACTGGGATATGCTCAAACCACTAACTGGTACAGCAAACACAGCAGTAGATTAAACAGGACTAAACTTTGGTTCCAACAGCGTTTATTCTTCAGCGGATCAAATGGCAATAATTAACTCAGGAAGGACACAGCAAAAATAATCGAAAAACAGCAAAAACTAGCTTACTTATATTAAATATGATTTCTACAACCACTGAAGACAAAAGAAACTTTGAAAACTAAATGAGGGTCCTAAATGCAAACTCTATTTTTAACCTGAAGTCTTTTGTTAATACTTTTGCTATTTTAGAAAGTACTGAAGTACTGAAAATAAGAACTAGCCAGGTCAGCAGAACAGAGTTTATGTACTAAGTGTTACAATATGAATGAAAATGCAAGTTCAGCGAGCGGCTGTTTCAACAGAAAGAAGCGCAGACTAATTGCAAGTTTTCACCTTAAACAAAAACTGATCTATTTAAAAAAAATTGCAAGCTAGAGAGCAAAACCTTTCATATTTAAAATTCACCTGTTGCCTCTTTTGACTAACAACTTAATGAAATATTTGTTGGCAAATAGACAGCTAAATTGCAAATCTAAACAAGAGGCACCAGTACAAAAGGCCTATGAATAGATGTCGCCCGGTTGTAAAATCACGATAGATAGACCGAAGTTAAATAACCATTATTCAGAAACTAATTATCCTTTTAAAAGTCATCGTTGAAGTAAAATGTTCATAATAGAAAAGAGAACGAGCAATCATGAGTTTTGTTTGTTAAGGAACACTGTTGGCTTTTCTACAATTATTACTTAGCGGACACAAAGCAAATTAAAGGACAATAAAATGGCACGAACCTTTTTGGGGAGCTAAAACATCTTTATTTATGCAAATTCAGTATGAATTAATAAAAACAACGTCAAAGATATGAAATTCGAGACAAATAAAGAATTCATGGAAAATCTCTCCTTACGTTGCCTTCGCGCCTCGACAGTCTTTTCACATCTGGTTCTATTAAGTTCTTAGCTTCATGATTACAAAACTCAATTTGCTCAGTATCTTCGACCCAATATAAATCCTCGCACAACCTTAAAACAAATAAAATATCTTGCCAATGCACACACTTTTGGAACTCTCCAAGTTCAAACGTCGATCTTTTCATGAACCAAACTTAAGAGTGAGTCTCCCTAAAACCGGTCCACTGCGTTTCGGGTCGGAAAATCAATTTCCTTTAAACTTTGCCCATGAATATATCTTGGTCCAAAAGTAATTGAAACCGCATTAGTTTTTGAAAATATTTCAAAATAAAATTTTTCGGGAGGAAAATCACTTCAGCACTCGGCGGCCAAATATTTGCGGTGACAAAGAGTAAAAATAGCGCATATTGCCGAGTTCACCACTTCAAAGTTTTGCACTTTCAACGATTTTTTTCACTTCCTAGGACTAAATTGGTCCTTAAATGATGTAATGGACACAATTTTGGCCCTTCAAAAACAACTCGTGTCTACTAAATATTTTTTGATTTACACCCACTTTGCTGTACGCAGGAAATGACTCAAAAATGCATATTTTCATCCTAGCACTGTGCAAAATCCCCACATCTTCTAAACAAAATGTCTTTTCAGACCAACAAAGGGAATGTCCAAAAACATAGAAACATAAAAATATGTTGTGATTTTAACGATTTATCAGCACAGTCGATCGACGAAATATGCCTATTTTCTGTTATGACTGTTTACAATACACGATGGAAGGTCTTAATGCAAAACCCGAATAACACAATAATTCATCAAATGTATCAAGTATTTTAAACTTTTTGTGACTTTTGACACAATAGAACATCATGCAGGAAAGGAAAGCCTTTAAGCCGAACGCATTAATACTACAGGTGTACCTGTTTACAGCGCTTGATCCGATCGGACTCGTCTTCGCTGTGTACACAAAACTGATATCACATGATGGCGCCTGTCACGCATTCCTACATCGGGAATCGTTACGCCGCGAAAACACTTTTTGCTAGTCTGACTAAAATTGAAAGGCAGGAAATTATCTTGTCAATAGAGTAGTCTATTATATTTATTGCTGTTTTCGTTGACAAGCTACAAAATCAAGAATCATGCATGCATAAGAACCTATAGTGCGTAAACAACCCGGGGAGGGGTGGGGAGGGGGGGAGTTTGCTGGGTATGTATGTATGTATGTACGTGCCGCTGCCCTCTCAGAGCCCCTACCCCATTATAGTCTATTCTGTGGCCAATCAATTATAGACCCCATCTTAGCCACTTTTGGGCAAATATGTAATTTTTCGCGATCCCAAATTAGGCACTCTCTATTTTTATGAATTGACCCATTTTTTAGAATAAAGAACACTTCACCTTTCATCTACAGTTCAAACATTCTGGTACGTTTGCTAACCGTAAATATGAAGAACTGCCTTACATCAAAAAATCCGAAAATGTGCCACCCCATTCTAGTAACTCTATTGAAAATGCGACCCCATTATAGTTAATCCAGTCGTGAAAATACGACCCCATCAAGCGGCACATCCCTAGTAGCCTCTTATAAGGAAGTACCCCCCGGGATTAACAATAGTCTAGTGGCCTGCAAGCAAATACCCCCCTTGCTATTATTCTAGAACAAATACTGTATCTGTATCATTATCGTCCCCAGGCTAAACCCGGTACATCTGAAACCAAGATAGCCACCTGTTAGAGAATGTGCTTGATCCCGACGAATTTACGGAAAATTTAAGGACTTAGTAAAGAATTTAAGTACTGTGAAGTGGCATGGTGGTTTACCTCGTTTAGCGCTTTCGATTTCTTTCAAACTCGCTAATATATAGATTTAGACAGGGCTAAAAGAGCAGCTCTTGTTGATATACTTGAAGTTGTACTCCAGCAAAAAAACAAAATCGTGTGATGCTAACCTGCAACGGCAACGAGAATTGCAAAAACAAAACAACAACAACAACACCAATATGTCTAATTAGCGAACTTACCTTTCCGCCCTATCGGAGGGGGCGGGGTATACAACAAAGTGTTATACTGGGAGACTCCAGCCTGATCGTCCAACCCGCCTTTTGTATACCATTTTTGAGCTGAAGAGGTGCCCCTTGAGGGGCAGAGGGCTGGCAACGCAGATCGCACACGAATGTTTACCAAAGCCGAGTGGTTCAAAAGTAAAAATTTAACGATTTTTTTCGCAATATTTTTATAACAAAATCATTTGAAAAAAAAAAAAAAAGACTATATATACTAAGCGGACGATGAGGAACCTGGAGAAAGAAATGGCAGCGAAGCTGTGGAAACAATTGCTGCCAACGTCCTCTGATGTATGTGCGAGATGGCTCACAGAAATCACTCTTTTTCTTTCAAAAGCAATTTGCTTGGGATTTCATTAGGCACAAGAACCTGGAAACCTGATCTTCTTCAAAAGATAACTAAAATGGTTGTAGAGTGCTCTTGTGTAGTGAAAAAGATTGTTGGAAAAGACGCGAGAAGAAGTTAAAACGACTCTACCTCGGTGAGTTTGTACCCTGCCTATTATTACTCATTTTTCTTCCGCGGGCTCACTGTGAATTCACAACCTTTCAGGAAAATCGCTAGCTTAATATGTGCATTTCGGCAATAACGGGACAAGAATTTGAAAATATGGCACTATTAATAATTAACCACTTTCCGTAATAGAGAATGAGTATTAGCGAAGCTCTCGCGCGCGCGAAAAAAAAATGGTAACCTGTAAGATGCGAGAAAATTTCGTAATCACGTGATCGTGCGTTCGACTGTTTCCCCCTACTACCATTACACTGACACCGATAACAGAGAAAGAGCTAGAGCGAAACTGACAAAACAAAACAAAAAGAAAAAAAAGAAAGCAGACGAAGTTCATCGCGGAAGAAAAAAACATAAAAAAAAATTCAAAGCTGCGATGAGAAAATGACAAATGTTAGCGGCCAGCAAGGTTAAAATGAGCGGCAGTGAAACAAAAATGGAACGTGGGAACATATACGATTTTTTCTCCATAAAACGTGCAACTAGGACGTTTCACGTACTTTGAAGTCGTGCAAAACAATGGCAAAGAAATGTACAAAAAAATGTGCTGCACGTGCAAACTTTTTTTTTCGCTCTTAAGCCCTATTGATTTTTTTATTGCATTTCTCGTTGCCGTCACCGGTTAGCATTACACGATTTTTATTAATTTTTTTTTTCTGGGGTACAACTTTTAGTATATTAACGAGTCAGAGCGGCGCGTTTAGCCCTGGCTAAAACTACTAGTCGGAAACGGAAGGAATAGAGTCCAAATCGAAAGCCCTAAACGAGGTAAACCAGCACGCCAGTTTTAAATGCAGGGTAACCTAATTTCAAAGATACAGTATTTGTTCTAGGATAATAGCAAGGGGGATGTTTGCTTGCGGGGTACTAGACTGTTCACTGTCCCTTATCTTTCCGTAAAATCGTCCAGATGTGCGGACCTTCTTGGGTCCGCTGCCCCAAGAGTAGATTTCATAGTCATCCCCAGGCTAAACCCGGTACATTTTAAAACCAAGAAGGCCACCTGTTAGAGAATGTGCTTGATACCGACGATTTACGGAAAAATAGAGGACTGTGAACAGTCTAGCGGACCTCCTGCTAGCAAGCACACTCCACCCCTATTCCTAACCCCACCCTGAGTCAGGGAGCTTGATAAGACCTGAGAACAGGTACTCGTCGGTTTAATACCACGAGCTACCAGAAATATGAAACATATTTAAAAAAATAATAAATAAAAACATTAACGACAAACATAAAACAAAACAAAGTGAAAGCTCATAGCGACGACCAATTGTTTTATAAATCCTAACCTGAATGGATAGGAGCCTGTTCCTGGAAAACTAAAATGTTGCTGTTGTTAATGCACTGGGCACTTATGCATGCATGATTCTTGATATTGCAGCTTGTCAACGAAAACAGCAATAAATATAATAGAATACTCTATTGATAAGATAATTTCCTGCCTGTCAGTTTTAGTCAGACTAGCAAAAAGTGTTTTCGCGGCGTAACGATTCCAGATATAGGAATGCGTGACAGGCGCCATCATGTGATATCAGTTTTGTGTACACAGCGAAGACGATTCGATCGGATCAAGCGCTGTAAACAGGTACACCTGTAGTATTAATGCGTTCGGCTTAAAGGCTTTCCTTTCCTGCATGATGTTCTATTATGTCAAAAGTCACAAAAAGTTTAAAATACTTGATACATTTGATGAATTATTGTGTTATTCGGGCTTTGCATTAAGACCTTGCATCGTGTATTGTAAACAGTCATAACAGAAAATAGGCATATTTCGTCGATCAGCTGTGCTGATAAATCGTTAAAATCACAACATATTTTTATGTTTCTATGTTTTTGGACATTCCCTTTGTTGGTCTGAAAAGACATTTTGTTTAGAAGATGTGGGGATTTTGCACAGTGCTAGGATGAAAATATGCATTTTTGAGTCATTTCCTGCGTACGGCACGGTGGGTGTAAATCAAAAAATATTTAGTAGACACGAGTTGTTTTTGAAAGACCAAAATTGTGTCCTTTACATCATTTAAGGACCAATTTAGTCCTAGGAAGTGAAAAAAATCGTTGAAAGTGCAAAACTTTGAACTGGTGAACTCGGCAATTTGGGCTATTTTCACTCTTCGTCACTGCGAAAATTTGGCCGCCGAGTGCTGAAGCGATTTTCCTCCCGAAAAATTTTATTTTGAAATATTTTCAAAAACTAATGCGGTTTCAATTACTTTTGGACTAAGATATATTCATGGGCAAAGTTTAAAGGAAATTGATTTTCCGACCCGAAAGGCAGTGGACCGGTTTTAGGGAGACTCCCTCTTAATACGGTCAACCCAAATGATCAGTCATTCGACTGTTGATTCAGATGTCGAACTTAATTAGTCGGACTCAATTTATTTTCATGACGTTCAATAGTCTAAAACTTTTACAAGTGAAATAAATTTTTAGTAATTTATGTATTAGGTTCGGCATATGAGAAGTTCGACGTTTGAACTGGACCTAAGCAAACATTTAAGTACAATGACATGGTCTAGCTAATTTTAAATTTTCCTTTAAATGTGAACCTTTGTCGAAATATTTCTAGTTAATATGTCACTATCTTCATAATTTATAATCCAACTAAATCTCCTTATATTTTCTAAATGATTATATATAACTCGACTTCCTCCTACTTTTTAAGTATTTTTTGTTTTGTAACTGATGTTGATTCTTCTCTTTTTTCCTGTATCTTAGCAATCTGTTGTTGATTTTGTAAAATCGCGTCTTTCCTCTTCTTTAAGTCGAGTTAAACTAACCTAGGATGAGCCTGGACCCTATATAAGCCCCAGGCTTCCAGTTCAGTTCAGGCTTCCCCGTCAAAATCTTTTCCTGTACATTTATCTAACTTCTACAGCCTGTAATGTGACAAAAACAAATAAATCAAAAGAATAAGCACTATTTTCTTTCCCTTCAAGATAAAGAGTTGCCTTCCTTTCGAGAAACGCTCCACTTCGTAATCGTGATAAAAGTTAAACTGTCTTCAACTTCAGATAATTAGGAACTGCTTCAATGCATTCTTCATCGTACCTATACAACAAAAACAGCAAGGAGAAACGTTAGCAAGCTGCAGAAGAATAGTGATTTCAGCCTGCGAAGTCAAACAGTTAATATTTTGGCGCCTGACCTCGAAATCATTTCGAGCATAGAATACCATTAAAACCTGTAACTCTCATCGTACGAGAAACCTTACTGTAGATTAACCGATACTTACAACCGAAAATGTTCAATAAAGCCCTCCCTCCCTCCTCTCCAAACCCTCCAACCTTTTCAGAGAAAGAAAGCGTGAAAGCTCCCTCTCTCTCTTTCAAGCCCAACTACTATTATTCTTAAACAACAGACGTATATGATAGGTGCAAATGTAACTGGACGGAAGGTTCGGACTGGTTAATTGTTGTTCGGCTGTATGATCGAGACATCCAACTAAAGCTTTTCCACTTGGTGTTCTAGTTCTTTATGGACAGCATGATATTTGGTTAATTGAACAAGCCCCCAACCCCTCCCTCAAACATCCTTGAAATAAATAAGTCCCTGGGGAAATTAATGTAAGATTTACGGTACTTTCCTGACTTTCAGCTGGTAAGAATATTAAATCTTATAATCAACCATCCACCAAAAATGCCAAAGTGTTTCCACTCAGAGCACCATCTGAAGCCGGTGACTCTCCTAGGCGATCACCTTCCGTAAGCGACAGAAAATTTTGGGTGGTCGCATACGTTAGGTTCGACTGTAAGTTACAATCATTCGGAAAGAACTCAAACAGGATAACCGTCACTTTAAAATGTAAAGAAATTACGAAATTTGAAATAAATTTCGTAATGTTTAACTGCCAAACAAAGTTTGGACGCTACACGTGGCATCGGTTGAGTTCGTTGCCTGATAAGTGAAAAAAATAATTGCTGGTTAAAATGACTATTGCAAATGCGGGGATTATGATCCCAGGATTAAATATATTCCAAAATACCTTGCTATTTAATTGATGCCTTCAAACTCGAGCGTTACGTCATCACCAATGAGAACAAAAGGCGCCCAGTACTTCACTGCGCTAAAGCGGTCAGATTCTCTCATGGATTTCATGGCTTTATTTAAGGCCTCACTGGCACTTCGTCCATGGACTATTTCTTGGTAGAAAACTTTCATGAACTCCATAGTAGCTTTGTCGTCGATCGCCCACAGGGACACCAGAACAGAACGAGCACCAGCACCCAAAAAAGCACGTGCGATGCCGACCACACCCTCAGATTTGACTTCTCCTCGAGCACTATGACAGCAACTAAGTACAACAAGTCTTGCCTTAATCTGCGCCTTTAAAACATCTTTCATAGTTAAGAGATAGTCCTCCCTAGCTGGATCCACGGATGAACGCGTTGTGTTTGGGGCCAAGGCAATTTCTCCTGTTTCCATTTCACCGTGAGCAGCAATATGCACCAAAGCAACAGAGGACATACGTCTCAAAACTTCATCTTTTGTTGCCTGCTTTCCAACAAGAGGTACAATTTGAAGAATTTCCCCAATCATCTGCACTTCTTTTTCGGCCCATGCTAACTGCTCTAGCGTCAATACCTCCTGTACCCACGGATCGCCGACGAGAAGAGCGCCAGTCTTGCTGTGCCGATCTGCTGGACAGTCTTGGATTAATCGAAGACTAGAAAGCGAGGGGAGCAGACGAATTCTGAAAGTTTCGCAGAGGTACTTTGATTTCATGTCCATAAAAGCAGCATAAGGCGCCAAACACAGAGGTCCTTGTGGAACAATCACAATTTCATCGCCGTCGAGTAAGTCTCTTATTGGGTCTATAACAACATCGTACAATGTTTGTAATGACTTTGTCTCAAAATATGAAGGGTGAGACCTTAGCTTACTGGGGGATCTTTCTTCCGCTAGCTTTTTATCGCTTGGGTTTCTTAATGAGCGATCTTCACAATTAACATCAGCTCTTACACCTATTTCTTTATGTGTAGCCTCCAATAGAGACTGAAAATAGGTTGTGACGGACCCATCAATCTCAGTTCTTCTAGTTTTGATTTCATTTCCTTTCTCGTTCACCCAGAGAACTATTCCTCCCTCGCCGATACCCAGGAAAGCTGTATTTGGTAGTAAGTAAGTAGCAAAGTCACTTGGTCTTTCAGAAAGTGTTCCTATTTCTGGGCGTAACCCTTTAAGGTCATACTTGAACTCCAGAATATCGTTTAAAGCTTGTGCACGTCCTTGATCAGCAGTTAAAAGTGCCTCGATGACTTTACCTTCCTTAAACTGTAGCTCCCACAGCCTCAAAGTAATCTGATCATACGTACTTTTAAGGGTAATCTTCCATTCGTCGTTAGATATGAGATTTCTCCTAATGTGGTCGAAGGCTATAACACTGTTCTTATAACACTGAACGGCTTTCTGGAAATCTCCAAGACTGTGATAGGCGTTGCCAAGATTACAGTACGCTTTTCCCTCTCCTGCGCTGTCTCCCACTTCTTTCGAAATTTTGAGGTGTCGTTCATGGTACTCTATGGCTTTTTGGAAATCTCCAAGACTGTGATAGGCGTTGCCAAGATTACCGTACGCTTTTCCTTCTCCTGCTCTGTCTCCCACTTCTTTCGAAATTTTGAGGTGTCGTTCATGGTACTCTATGGCTTTCTGGACATCTCCAAGACTGTGATAGGCGTTGCCAAGATTACCGTATGCTTTTCCTTCTCCTGCTCTGTCTCCCACTTCTTTCGAAATTTTGAGGTGTCGTTCATGGTACTCTATGGCTTTCTGGAAATCTCCAAGACTGTCATAGGCGTTGCCAAGATTACAGTACGCTTTTCCTTCTCCTGCTCTGTCTCCCACTTCTTTCCAAATTTTGAGGTCTCGTTCATGGTACTCTATGGCTTTTTGGAAATCTCCAAGACTGTGATAGGCGTTGCCAAGATTACCGTACGCTATTCCTTCTCCTGCGCTGTCTCCCACTTCTTTCGAAATTTTGAGGTGTCGTTCATGGTACTCTATGGCTTTTTGGAAATCTCCAAGACTGTGATAGGCGTTGCCAAGATTACCGTACGCTTTTCCTTCTCCTGCTCTGTCTCCCACTTCTTTCGAAATTTTGAGTTTTCGTTCATGGTACTCTATGGCTTTCTGGAAATCTCCAAGACTGTGATAGGCGTTGCCAAGATTACAGTACGCATTTCCTGCTCCTGCTCTGTCTCCCACTTCTTTCGAAATTTTGAGGTGTCGTTCATGGTACTCTATGACTTTCTGGAAATCTCCAAGACTGTGATAGGCGTTGCCAAGATTACCGTACGCTCTTCCTTCTCCTGCTCTGTCTCCCACTTCTTTCGAAATTTTGAGGTCTCGTTCATGGTACTCTGTGGCTTTCTGGAAATCTCCAAGACTGTCATAGGCGTTGCCAAGATTACCGTACGCTTTTCCTTCTCCTGCTCTGTCTCCCACTTCTTTCGAAATTTTGAGGTGTCGTTCATGGTACTCTATGGCTTTCTGGAAATCTCCAAGACTGTGATAGGCGTTGCCAAGATTACCGTACGCTTTTCCTTCTCCTGCTCTGTCTCCCACTTCTTTCGAAATTTTGAGGTCTCGTTCATGGTACTCTATAGCTTTCTGGAAATCTCCAAGACTGTCATAGGCGTTGCCAAGATTACAGTACGCTTTTCCTTCTCCTGCTCTGTCTCCCACTTCTTTCCAAATTTTGAGGTGTCGTTCATGGTACTCTATGGCTTTTTGGAAATCTCCAAGACTGTGATAGGCGTTGCCAAGATTACCGTACGCTTTTCCTTCTCCTGCTCTGTCTCCCACTTCTTTCGAAATTTTGAGGTCTCGCTCATGGTACTCTATGGCTTTCTGGAAATCTCCAAGACTGTCATAGGCGTTGCCAAGATTACAGTACGCTATTCCTTCTCCTGCTCTGTCTCCCACTTCTTTCAAAATTTTAAGGTCTCGTTCATGGTACCCTATGGCTTTCTGGAAATCTCCAAGACTGTCATAGGCGTTGCCAAGATTACAGTACGCTATTCCTTCTCCTGCTCTGTCTCCCAGTTCTTTCGAAATTTTGAATTTTCGTTCATGGTACTCTATGGCTTTCTGGAAATCTCCAAGACTGTGATAGGCGTTGCCAAGATTACAGTACGCTTTTCCTTCTCCTGCTCTGTCTCCCACTTCTTTCGAAATTTTGAGGTGTCGTTCATGGTACTCTATGGCTTTGTGAAAATATCCAAGATTTCTGTAGGCGATGCCAAGATTACAGTACGCTATTCCTTCTCCGGCGCTGTCTCCCTTTTCTTTCGAAATTTTGAGGTGTCGTTCATGGTACTCTATGGCTTTCCGAAAATCTCCCAGACTGTAATAGGCGATGCCTAGGGCGTGCTGGAAATCTTTAAAGTTGACAAAGGGGTCGCCAATATTACCATTAATTGCTGTGTTTGTCATATTTTTTTTTGCTGGCTTTGCTACTTCAGCTCAGCCACATATTGTGGTTTCTTTTTTCTGCTGATACCATTTCTCTTTATGTACAATAACGAAGAAGGTCTGAAAAGTAAAATTAAAAGCTGGAGTAAAAGCTTATTTATTAGCTCCTTTACTATTCGTTTTTGTCTATCACAGTCGCATTTTATTTGCCTCAAAAAGGGATCCTTCTACGTGTTTTTCATCGTTGTATAATATGACTTGATGGACTGGGGTCTTCTCTAAAAAAGGAAAATATTAACATTCGTTTGGTGATAATGATCGAAATTATAAACAACAACAACAACAAAGAAACAGATTTACCATTGTTTAAACATGGTGTATATATAGAGGATATTATATGGCCGCGCGGAGATGGGAAAATTCTCTTCGAGCGAGAAGAGAAATTTCGTATCTCCAAGCGACCATGTAATGTTCTGTTTATTACATAAACACCAATGAAATACCAACCATTTTACTTAAATAGTTTTTTGGTCTCACAGGTGCGGTTTATTATGAAGCCATAGCAACGGTGACATTTTCACATGTGAAGATAGAGTGTAGCTAAACGTCGTGGGTCGTGGGTGTGGGTGTGGGTAAATGTCGTGGGTAAAAAATAAAGTCTTCTAAAAAAAGATTAAAATTAAAAAAATAAAGAGCAAAAAGTTGTAAAATCCATGAAACGAAAATCTCCCCGTACATACCAGTCCTATTTCCTTTCCCCGCGGTTAGCAAAGCAAATAACCGAATCCTCTAGCACAAACGGACACTAAAAAGACATTTAGGTAAAAAAATAAAAGAAATTCTGTGCACTATGTAAACCTGAAGCAGGCTATAGAAAAACTGGAGGCTGAACAGCTTTTTCTCAAAGATGTCAACATTCGTGATTGAAACGTCCTTTCAGTTTAAGGAGTGATATCTCGAATCGTTACAGCGAAGATTTTGTACACTAAACAACAACAAAAGAAAGAATCGAGAAAGCTGTATTTCGGTACGCCAATAAAATTTACATACAGTCTCGCCTTAACTTGAAAGGTTGGGAATGAAGGTGGTTCCTTCGTAAGGTAATTGAGACCTAAAACGTCTATCCAAAAATATGAAATACCTAAAAATTGTCCTTTTTCCCTCCCCTTTCTCACGGTGATCGAATTCCATCGTGTTAAAAAGTCTCCACTGATCACTGGAATTGTAGATCGAATAAAGATAAATAGTGAGCACCTATTTCCATTCAGCGAGTCAGAGCTGTCTCATACTTTCTGCAAATTGCAGGTATAATTTACGTCTGTTCCGTTTATTTCGCGGCGATAGCTCAGGTATGGATAAGTCTTCATCGGCAAAACGTTTTTTATACGGTGATGTCGTGAAAGGGAAGCCAAGTCCCACAGGAACTGGGAGGACGAAGAAGAAGCCATGACGAAAAAGGCAATCAAGGAGTTGGAGGTTTTCGTTTGACAAATATTTTAGAGCTTTTTTCTATTTATTTCTTTTTCTCAAGTACTTTACTTTATCATTTTTTTCTATACTTTTTTTACCCACGACATTTACCCACACCCACACCCACACCCACACCTACACCCACGACCCACGACCTCTACCCACTACCCACGACCCACGACATTTAGCTACAATCGTGAACATAACATGTTATTTTCACATGTGGAGATATCAAGTTTTCGCGCGAAAGCTCACTTGATATTCCATTGGTGTTTATCAAGAGAGAATGAGCTAAGAGAGCGAATCCCTGTGCCCGATGATAATTGTTTTTAATCTATTTGAAGTTCGGGCGCGTGCTGCGAAGGTTATTTTTGTCTGTTGTTTCCGTGACCCGCTTGGTCTACTTTCACGTGAACGTGACATGTTTCGCCGCCAAACATTTGAAGCTTGACAGTCATTACAGTAATTAGCGCAAGGAGCCGATACTAATCGGCTCCTGTTGTTGACATGCTTGTGATCAACGCGTTCCGCTCGTAATTAAGGAATGAATTTCATTTACAAAGGGATTGCAGTATTAGAGTCAAAATTTCACTTTGAGATGAAAGATTGAGATTTTCTAACGGCTGGCTGACACACTGTGAAAGCCAAAGGCAAAGGTTATCACAAGCGAAACACGAAACCTTTAATAAGTGGCTGGCTTCATTTGTTTATGCAAATGTACAAGATATTTTTTCTCTATTTCCAGGAATATTTTTCTTTCAGAAACAGCACATTTGCTTTTAAGAATTATTCTTGAGAGTTTTAAACTGCATTACTTCTTCTTAACGTCTAATACTTCCGATGAATATTTCGCTGTGCGAACACAAATCAGGTGAGATGCTTCAAGCTGTTAAACAGTCGCTAACCTGGATACCAGGAGACTTTTGATCCTCGGTTTCCGGTTTCGGTCAATTCTTTATAGTGAGTGCCCACATTTGTATAGCGCCCTCTCAAAATTTAAATGTGTTTATATAATAAAAATTGTCTGTCTACTCATTGTACATTCATCTACCTTCCACTGAAAGAATAAATCTGTTGTCAAAAAACTACTAACCGGGCCAGCGGAAACATTTCAGAAAACTCAAATTTGGAAAAGTGAACTTATTTCTAAGGGTTAACATCTCTGGGTAGCGGAATACAAGTGTTTAGCAACTGAAAAGAAAACCTATTTCTTTACCACCAAAACACTGACAAAGTTACAGGTATTTTAAGCTTGTGGGTTTTCAAAAAACTGTAATGGTTCATATATAATAGGGATAGCCCCCAGGCCCCTGGCCCTGCTCGGTTCCAGCTCAAGTCCGTAACTCGGTGTGAAACCTGAGGAGTTTTCCTTTTTTCCCTCCTATTTTCTTAAGTAGATCTATAAGTAGGATGAGCATGATCGTCCGAGGGCTGACGTAGTATTAAATAGGACTGTTGCATTGACATTGACTGACGCGCGGTAATCATCTGCAGAGTCAAAGTGAGTTGTATTACGTCAGTTGATGGTACAGTCGAACCTCCAAGTGGGACCACCTCCCATAAGAGACCGCCTATCCAAAACTCATGCACCAAAACGTTCCCAGTCAAAGCCTTACAGTTGAAACCTCTAGTAAACGACCACCTCTTGTAAGCGACCGCGACCACTTTTTGGGCCTGAAAGTTTAATGATTTTTCACTGTTTTTAAGCTCTAGTAAGCGACCAAACTCGACCACTTGACACGTTCTCTGATCCCTAGTTCGCTGTGTGCACTATGCTACTTAGAATATACGACATGTACAAAGAACTTTAGAAACAACATTGAACTCAGCACACATGGCGTAACTTAGAAATTCCATGCCCAGACTTCTTCTCGGAAGAGGCCCCCTGTGGTTCGGTTCTTGTAAGCGACCACCTCCCGTAAGTGACCTCTAAATCTTTGCATTTTGGGCGCTCGCTTACGGGAGGTTCGACTGTATTAAACTCTGGTTATTGATCTGATTGGACAATTTCGCGATATTATTGGTCGTCTGTCAGTTAAGTAGTGATTTTAGCGGAACTCCACCCGCGCGCGAAGCGCGCGCGTGGGCAGAGCCCCATAGCTAAGGAAATGTGGTAATCTACCCATCCCAGAAAATTTGGTAATCACGTGACCGTACACCGAGCGAGCGAGCGAGCGACCGTCCGTCCGCACGACAGGCATACCGATGTAAAATAACTCAATCAACAGGTATGGGAACCCACTACACTAACGTGGATAACAGAGAAAGAGCTAGAGCGAGTTATTAAAAATTCGAAGGAAGAAAAACATGATAATTCAAAGCGGCGGCGAGAAAATGAGAAATGTTAGCGGCCAGCAAGGTGAAAATGAGCGGCAGTGAAAATTAAAAGCGAACGTGATGAATACTGGAAACAAAATATTGGGTAAGCACATACGACAATTTCTGCATAAAAATACTGTGTAACTAGGAAGTTTGACGTTTTAGTCGTACAAAACAGCGTTGTAGTCGTGCAAAACAACGGCAAGGGAAAGACAAAAAAGCGTGCTGCACGTGCAAATTTGTTGTTTGCTAATTAGAAGAAAAAGTGTGCTGCACGTGCAATTTGTTTTTTTGCTGATTAGACCTATTAGTCTTGAAGCCATTTTCACTGTCGTCCTCCGTTAAGCATTACACGATTTAATTTTTTTGTTTACACGTATTGTTAACCAGAGCTTCGCTTTTAGCCCTGGCTAAATCTATATATTATTATTGGCTATGAAGACTCGTAATGTCATTGGACAGTTGACTTTCCATCCGTCTATATTGCCACAGTTAAACAGTCGTTTATGTTAGTCAAATTGTCGGTTGTCCAGTCATTCTCTCGTAATTAGTTTTGCTTGAGTCCGTCAATAAAGTCGTTTGTACGGTGCCGGCAACTGTTGACTACGATTCAATGACGTTTGTTCTCAGTTAGTAAACCAGCTCTCTAACGTGGGTCGTTGATAGTAGTCTGAGAATAGCTAATACATGTCGCAGAGTCCCAGTCGATTTGATGTTTCGTCTGTAAATGGTGATCGGCAATATAATTGTTGACGTCACCATTTCTCGTCGCTCGTTTGCGTTCGGTCAGTCGCGTGCTAAGGTTTCTGCCGGTTTCACCAATGTAAGTAGCCTGACAGTCGCAGCATTTGATCTTTAATACTGCTTCCTGTCTGTCCTCCGCTTTGTCTTTGTCCTTGACATTAGTGTGCAACAGGAGCAAATGGGTAGCCTACGAACAGCAGACGTATTTCCGGGAGAGAAGCGACGGCTAGGAAATCTCGGCTAGGTAATCTTGTCACTTGTTTCCATCCGCCAAACTGACATTTTCCTCTCAGTGGCTATCACAAGACATTTCACTTTTCTTACATGAAATTTCTCTTGAAATTTCTGTTCATAAAAGCCTAAGTCTCTTCAATTTTTAAGGGAAAAAGAAATTCAAGATGGCACGAAGAGTGCCTTGAGGCTTTAAGAGATATGGAATCAGAAAAGACCCCTGGGACCGACGGCCTACCAGCCGAATTTTACAAAGTGTTTTGGAAAGATGTATCCAGCACCCTAATTAGCGCACTGAACTACGCTTATGAAACTGGAAAACTCTCAATAACCCAGAGAAGAGGAATTATCAAACTTATCCCTAAGAAAGACGCAGAACCGTTCTTTATTAAGAATTGGAGACCCCTAACCCTCCTGAACAGCGACTATAAAATAGCGGCAAAATCAATTGCTAATCGCTTGAAACCTCTCCTCCCTGATCTCATTAATTACGACCAGACTGGCTTTATAAGAGGTCGTTTTATCGGAGAAAACATCCGCCTTATCGATAGCGTTATTTGCTACGCTAAAGAAAACAATATACCAGGATTACTTTTATTTTTAGATTTTGAAAAAGCTTTTGACACGATAGAATGGCCTTTCATTAGGAAAACCTTTCAACATTTTGGTTTTGGTAGTAGCATCTTAAAATGGCTAAACCTTTTCTATTGCTGTCCAGAAAGCTGCGTTTTGAATAATGGTTGGGCGAGCGATTTTTTTGAAATCCAAAAAGGTGTAAGGTAAGGCTGTCCCCTTTCACCTTATCTGTTTGTTCTGGCAGTAGAAGTTTTAGCTAAGGCAATTCGTGAAAATAAAAGTATTAAAGGGATCTTTGTAAACGGTAAAGAAATAAAACTAAGTCAGTATGCAGGTGATACAACTCTTATACTAGATGGAACAAAGGAATCGTTAATGACCTCTCTCAAAACACTGCACGATTTTTATGAAGTCTCTGGCTTAAAACTTAATGACAAAAAAACAGAAGCCTTTTGGATTGGGGCAAATTGTAACAAAGATGAAATATCAATTCTCGGAAGAAACTTTAAATGGCCGAAGTGTAAAGTTAAAGCTTTAGGTGTCTGGTTTTCAAATGATCCGGAAGTAACTGCAACTTTAAATTATAATGAAAAACTAGATAAGGTCCGGAATGTTTTGAGCTGCTGGAAATACCGTAGACTTACCCTAGTTGGAAAGATAACGGTCCTAAAAAGTCTGGTTGCCTCTCAGCTCGTTTATGTGCTCTCACCTTTACACACAAATGTGAAAATTATCAAAGAAGTAAACAAGTTATTTTTTTCATTCCTCTGGAATGGAAAAGGAGATAAAATCAAACGAGACACTATAACAAACGATTATGCTAATGGAGGACTTAAAATGATAGACATACAGTCTTCTAACAAGTCCCTGAAAGCTACACGGATTAACAAATATCTGGATGAAGAGAACCAGGGAAAATGGAAATATTTTTTTGATATAGAGTTAGAGCGATTTGGGGGCACAATAGTCCTCACTAGTAACTGAAACAAGAAAGATACCATTGAGAATCTCAAGATTAAGAATAACTTTGTAAAAGAGATACTTTCAATCTGGGCGGAAGTCAATTTTGATGAAAACATAACGTCCGAGAAACAATTTCTTGAACAAACTTTATGGCACAACTCACTCATTAGAATCGATAACTGTCCAGTCTTCTATCGTGAATGGTTTGATCGAGGCGTTACGAAAGTGAAACATTTGAAAGATGAACATAACAAATTTTTATCACTAGCTGAGCTGCAGCAAAAATACAGCCTCAAAGTTTGTCTTTTAAAGTATTTCGGACTAGTGTCTGCTCTAAAATCTCTTTGGACTACATGTAAAACAAACTGTATCAAAAACTGCAACAATTATGAAACCTTGTAGTAAGATTAACAGAATGCCAAAGTGCGAGCAAACTTGTATACACCAAGTTGCTTTCTACAAAATGCAAGTTACCATCCCATAATCAACAGAAATGGCTAAAAGACTGCAACGAAAATGATGTGGAGGCGATTAATTGGCGGGAAGCCTACCAGTTGGCCGCTAAATATACTAAAAGTACAAGAATTATTGAATTCCAATATAAATTTTTACATAGACGAATATCAACGAACGACTTCTTAACAAAAATTGGCGTAAAAGACAACCCAAATTGTTCTTTTTGAAATAATGAACCGGAGAAACTTCTTCATCTTTTTTGGTCTTGTCCTAAAGTGGCCTTTTTCTGGCATAGTTTATCTCTTAAGCTGACTTTGCTCCACATTACACCGGAACATTACACATTAGATATATTTGTTGTACTTGGTCTAAAGCCGGATTCTTCAAAAAACTGCCAGCAAATTAATTTCCTTTTCCTTCTAGCCAGAAATTACATCTGGATTAGCAAAAGAAGGGAAACCTCGCCAAAGATAGCAGGCTTCCTGCAATACCTTAAATCATTCTACCACATAGAGACCACTGCAGGTCCCATTTTACCAAGAAAATGGGAAAATGTGAGCTCCTTATTTCAGTAAGCCTTTGATTTTGTATACATTTGTATATCTCGATCCTCTGCTCATTTTCTCCAGCATTAACCTGGTGTATCTTTTGCTTCACAATCGCACTTAAGACACTTAAGATATAAGTGCGTTTACCGTGATAAGATATAAGTGCGTTTACCGTGAATGTTGGTTTTGAAGTACAATTACTAATTAGAACTGCTTGTAAATAGTGCATTGTAGTGTGAGTAGTGAGTAGGTAGTGTTGTAAGTACTGAGTATTGTAAGTCTTTACATTGTAAACAGAGTAAGTACCTTAGTCTATTGTATTCTAAATATTGCATTGTAAGTAGTGTAAGTATCGTAGTGTTTGTAAGTATTTTTGATTGTTGATTGCTGATTGAATAAATGTTATTAAAAAAAAAAAAAAAAAGACGGCACGAGTAGGATTCGGTCTCGGAGTATCGGCTCTGCAGTGCATTACTTTAACCCCTACACCACCGAGGATTTCCTGACAACCCTAACCCTAACCCTTACTTTGTGTACGAATCATTAATCTGTCAACGTCAGTTTGGCGGATGGAAATAAGTGTTGACCGCACTAATTTCTTTTACGTGATAAAATTTACGTCATTATCTCTATAGCAACGAATTATTAATCTGGCGCATGCTCAACGGAAATCCCAAGCGGCTTGCTGTAGAGGTTTCTCACGGGGCGTAAACAAACTAATGTCATGTCATTAAGGATGCAGTTCATGAGAATTATTAAAGTGATCATGATATGATTATTGAATATGCGGGCCTTCATTATCAAGCACTGAATCTATGTAAAAAGTACAAATTTTTTGTCACTTATGCAAGTGTTTAAAGAAAGAAAATACTCATGCAAGAGTGAATTTGTATGAAATGTCCACAAACAAGGTGATCAGTTTCTCCATTGGTCTCCATTCATGCATATTCTTTGGTCTAGAAACATCACTTTATTTTAAAACGAACACTCAACAGGGGCAGCATTACTGGTCCACAATCGGCCGTCACCTTTTATCTCGGACTGTCTTCATCATATTCTTAAAATATAGCTAAACTTAGTGCGTCAAGTGCTTGATGGCCGCTTAATAGAGTTGACAACTATGGAAAAACTATTGTTGGAACGGCAGAAAGGTGGCCGCGATCGCTTAATAGAGGTGACCGCTCAATAGAGGTTTAATTTCCCATTCTTTTCTACAACTATTTGTAGCCTGTTCACAGACCCTCTATTTTCTCTTCAAAGATAAAAATATAGCCTGTGTACAGACCCCCCCTCCCCCCAACCTCAGTAAAAATTCGGAGATTGTTACTGAGGGGAGGGGGGTCTGTACACAGGCTATAACAAAAATATAAACCGCGGGGGATTTATTGACCGCTAGCACAAGGGGGTAGGGGTGGGGGAAGAAGAAAATAGACCGACGTTCTTTACTTTTCTTTCTCGCGCTCCGCACTTGCCGATGTTTTCGAAAAGAACGAAAAGAAAAATAAAACAACGTCTGTGTACAGGCTTAATAGAGGTGGCAGAGGTTTAAGTTACCATTCTTTTCTAAAATTATTTCAGGACTTTGATTATTGGCAGCTTAATGGAGGTTCAACTGTATACAAAGTGGGATGATAACCATGAATGCACGAGTAATTTGCGAGTCAGGCGTGAGAAATTGTCAGCTGAATTGTCCTTGATGCACGAGATTGATGTCTTTAGTTCGCAGCCGTGAGACTCACCCAGTGCGTGAAAGGTGGCGGGTATACAACCAAATAATGTATAATGCAAAGGTAAAGGTAGTACCGTGGCTCATAGGGACAAAACACTTCTCAGAATCTAAAACACTTCCCAGAATCCAAAATAATTCCTAGAATCCAAAACACTTTTGGATTCTGGGAAGTGTTTTGGCGAAGTGTTTTTGAATTCTGGGACGTGTTTTGTCCCTATGAGCCACCGTATAAAGGAACCTTAAGTGTAACTTCAGCCTATGCAATGCGTACCTCAGTTATAAATTCCCAAATAGTCTTGATACTTCGCTTGACTTGTCACTACCAAGGGATCTACGAGCAAATCATATTTTGTTCGACAAGTTTAAGTATAAAAGTCAATTGTATTTTCCTCCACAAATAACAGGCACTTGTACAAACCTTACATGAAGCAACAATCAACCCCTCTACCAAGAAAATGTTGAACTTATGGGATTTTCCGTTCCTTTAATATAATTTAAAAGCTTTCCGTTTCACTTTGATCAACTAAATTACGTCAACAAAAGTGATGTAAGTGCTCTCAGAAACAGCTCCCAAAATGCAGCCATCCAGGAAAATTTGAAAACTAATGAAGCATACGAGGCGTCACATTAAATCTAATATACAGTTATTAATATTTCTCTGCACAAAATAACAAAAACCTCACAAAAAGATCTTATAACAGATGTTGTAGACAGATGGAATCTTCCACTAAGGAAGTTGGTCTGAGACTTTGTTTTTCTCTGAATATACTGCCGGATATGATTCGTGCCGGATGAGTGACCTTCTAAAGAGGCTCAGTCATTTTGTGTTTGATTTGAAGTAAAATGGAATTTCAATTGACATCGCAGATGTGCTGTCATATGTCCTACCCCTGGGACTTGCTTGACAACCGGTCTGGTGACAAATTTAACTCGTAATATTGCGAAAGATAGTTTTTCCTCAAACTCCTCCCAACTTTATATCTCCGCTAAAATCTTATCAAGTTGATATGAATTCACAACAAGAGATTGTAGTGTATTGAGGCAGTTTGCCGTTTTTAATCCTCCACTAATAACGTGGTATCAAATTACCCACCTCTTCCTCCCCTCCTTCCTTCCAATCCCTTACTCCTTTAGACAAATTCTCGCTTTCCGTGCTCATTAGTAAGCAAACAGCTCGGAGTTTTTCTCTCCCCAGGGTGGGAACTCATTGATGGTTCTGTTTTATCATTATCGATACAGTAAAAACCCGCGTATAACAACCTAGATTTTAAGAACCACATCCACGCTGGATTTCCATTGACCGTATGTGCAATTCCTTGTTTGTTGTTACGTAAGCATTAAAACTACCATTCAAAGAGTACGGAATCCTTTTAAACAAATCGTTTGTAATAAGAAATATTAAATAACCGACGACGAAACTTCTAGACCATAAATAAGCGAAAGGGATGATCGAAGGGAACTGTTTTGCCCTTAACCGACTCAAATGATCACAGACGGATAACTAACACGCGGAGAATTAACAGATTACAGCAATCACAGAGGTATGAGATTCTTTGTTATCTAATGTAAACTCCCTGTGCAAATGGCAAAGTGTCCCAACAATTTTGACTGAGAGTGTAGCAGACTTCCGGTGAAAAAGTTAAGATTTCGTCTGTTACAGAAAAGAAAGGTAAGGGTATCTGTACGGAAGGGTATCCGGAAAAATATCATTTCTTACTATTCCTCCGCATTCACAACTAATCCACAACCACGACACCGAAGTGTACGCTCCCATACCGTCTTGATTTTTCTTCGATCAGGGTACGGTAGCTGAAAATTGTGTCTTGCCATCTCCAAATATAAACGATCGTGCCGACTTCGACTGATCTAAAGCTCGTCAGAAAAAATCCCAGCGAATAAAGCCAAGGGCATTTCTTAATCAATTGAGGTGTACCTGAAGCTAACGTATTAAATGCATATCTCAGCTGTAAATTCCCGAATCTTGATAGTTCGCAAGACTACAGCAGTGGGTCCTTGATTCGTGACGACAAAAGGGTCTTCGAGGAAATGATACTTTGTTAAGACAAGTTTATGTAAAAAAGTCAATTGAATTTTCCTTCACAAGTGAAATAACTGACCTGCACAAAACTAACCTGAGCGTCAATCAAAACTTTTACCAAGGGAAAGATGAATCTTGTATGAGGGATTTTTCCCTTCATTTAGCTTTCAGTTTTACCATAGTTAATTAAAGTGAAATGGTTGGGAAACCTTTTGTTATAGGTTTTTGTTAGCTATTTTGGACCTGACCATGCACAACGTTCAATAGCATTCCTATCATTTTGAACTTTCTGACCAATATAAACATTGCATTAATTTATTCAGTCACAATCTGTGAACAAAAACCAAAGGATTGTGCACGGTCAGGGAACTTCCAACATCACCTACAGCACTATTAATTTCAACTTTGATGTTTGCCGGGTTTCCTAATCAGTCTACTCTACTAACTATGGTTTCAGTTTGACCAAGCTACGTGTGACGTCAACAAAAGTGACGGAAGTGCTTACAGAAATAGCTCCCAAAATGCAGGCAACCATGACAATTTATACAGCATACGAGGCGTGAAATCTAATATACAGTTATCAACAAAATCTCTGAACAAAAAACACGAAACGCTATAAAAAAGATCTTTAAACGGGTGATGTAGACTACGGAAGCCCCGGGGGGCCACATAGTGATTTCGCTTTTATTTTTCACTTTTGGCGAAGTAAAAATCAAAAAGTTAAAAACAAAAATGGAAAAGTGAAAAATAAAAAAGAAATCACTATGTCGCCCCCCCTAGGCTTGCGTAGACAACTGATGGAACCTTCCGCAAAGATACTCCATTAGAGTATTACATAAGTGATACTCTAATGGAGTTGCACTGGCTACCAGTGGATCAAAGAATAATCTTTAAGATTAATCTTATTTGTTTTAAGATACTCAACAATTTAGCTCCTGATTATTTGGTTGACCTAATCCATGTTTATGAACATGCGAGGTGCCTTCGATCATCTTCAGACAAGTGCCGTCTTGTTATTAAGCCCTATAACTTAAAGACATACGGTTTCAGGGCTTTTTCAGTCATTGCCCTTATACTCTGGAACGATTTGCCTATTGACATTAGATCGATCGATAATGTAAATAAGTTTAAATCTAAATTGAAGACCTTTCTTTTTAAACGAGTTTATGAACTATCTTAGGTTTTTTAATTTGTATTTTTGTGACTATGTATATATGTATATATATGTAATGATTTTAAGATTTTTATTTTTTATTCAGACCTTTTTGAAGTATTGTAAAGCGCTTAGCACTGAAAAGTATAAGCGCTATATAAATATTTTATTATTATTAAGTTGGTCTGATACTTCCTGTTTTTCTCCGAAAACTGCTGGATACTGATATGCCTTGTGATTGACCCTCTGACGTGGCTCACACTGTAGGAGTGTGTGCATAGGCGTACGGGCAATTTTTTGCCAGGGGGGGCGGTAATCCATTTACCCAAAAAATTCTTGCAAGTTGCCCAAATTTTTACAAAACAGTCGAAAGGAAACTAGGGCCATGCAACAAAATAGGCCGTACTGGCATATGAAAGTGGCTCGATACAGTTTTTCAGAGTCAATACCTGCCAAGTTTGAGCATAAACTACGTCGCCACAAACAAGCATTTGGAAAAAATTGCCACCACAGTTGTATTAGATAAAGAGGGAAATTTGTCATGATCAGGATTGCACTGACATCGGAGCTGTCATAGCAACGAAATGACGCCATTACCTATTATACTTGCAGCAATATTTCTCACTGGGAACTGTTCTTACAAAATCGTTCAGGGAAGCTCTTTCCTCTAATAGTCGCCTCGATGTTCGTGAAGTTAAACGGAACTGTAAGAGCGTTATCGAGATATTTTGGGATGAAGTTTTTATTGTTAGAAATAAGGTAAAAAAGGAAAATCTTGATGTTTAGAAAACGGAGTTTCAATCTTATTAAAAACGTGTATGAAAGATCATGGAGATAGCTCCTGCCAATTGCTAATAAGGAAGGATTTGATTAGCGCTCGATCTTGTTATGAGTTTCGTAAACATTTCGGTCTACTTAAACAAATTAGTGAATAATTTTTAAACCCTCGATAGATTTTTTCAAGAAAATTATGATTCTTCTCGTAATTCAAACTGAGAATTAGTCAGCCACTTCACTTTCAGACCCATTGCTGATGCGTGTTCTGCCACACACTGTTCTAGGAGCGGAGGTGATTCTAGAAAGTTATGCGGAAGTTGATTCTAATCAATTCATGACTGGAAATAGCCCACTCCAGCTAGTACAGTGAAGTACAGTGCCCAACAACAACAACAAAAAATCAGCATATGATACCCTTCCCTTATAACCAGAAACTCATCACGTGCTAGGCAACCACTCTCTCGTGTGAACGTAACTGAATTATTACGCCGACTTCTGGTTAAAATAGAGAATATTTGTGTCTTCAAAATATAATAATAATAAAAAACATGGAAACGTCTTTAAAAACTGGCTTTGCCCAAGTTTTCTCTTGCTGCCCAAAAAATCTGAGTTGCCCAAACTTTGGGGGGGCTGCAGCCCCCCTCGCCCCCCCGGCCCGTACGCCTATGAGTGTGTGTGGGAGTTTGTTGGAAGTACAGTCACCTCCCTTTATAGCGGACACTGTAGGGGCCTCGAGTTAGTGTCCTCATTAGCGAGAGTCCGTAATAGCGGGAGTTTATTTTAGTCAAACGTCTGTATATATAGAGGATATTACACGGTGGCGCGAAGATATGAATTTTATTTTCGAGTGGCAATTGAAAACAGTATTTTACGAACGAGCGCAGCGAGTGAGTAAAATATTGTTTTTGCCATGAGAAAATGAAATTCATATCTTCAAGCCGCCGTGTAATGTTCTTTTCATTATATAGACAAAAAGATATCGATAAAATAATAGAGGGAAGTTACCGAAATTACGTCATCGAAAAACTTACGTGTGAGATTATGGACAATAAACCACTCGGGTCACGGATGTGGTTTTTATGAATTTTACGAGTGGTATATTTTCCAGTAAAACACTCGTGTCTATATAATAATATAATCTATTTTTTCCTGGGATTTAGCTGTTGTCCGTATTACCGGGGTGTACGTTATAGCGGGGTGTCCGCAAGGCGAGAGTTGACTCCAAAATGGCCTTTTTTGTTGCAGATTTCCTGTCATATACCCTACCCCTGGGCCTTGCTTAGCAACAGCCGCAAGGAAAATAGGAGAAACAGAAACAAACACAAGTTTCCCAATATTCCATACCCGCCATAATTAATTTTTATCAAGCTACTACACTTTAACAACACCAAAAGTAGTTTAACATGATTGAGACAATTTGTTTCAATCCTCTTTGAATCCCGGATGCCATCAAGTTCAACACCCCAATAGCAGTCACTGTTGTCAAATTCCCGCCTTTCCGCGTCCATCAACAAGTCAATTACCCTGGGTTTCTTCCCCAGGTTTGGGGGGGGGGGGGGGTGGGGGAGCAAGTTAATACTTCTGCTTGACCACAATCGACATTTAAATCTTAAAGAACTGAAGAAAAGGAAATATTTCAACGGTGCGAAAGGGTTTTAACCTTTTTACGTGGCGTAACATGCTTTGTTGGTTGGTCCAGCGGGTCCCGCAATTCCTGGGATCAAACGACGCCGTCGCCCAAATGGACCATATATATTTTCTCTCGTTCAGTGTTAAAGGGAGCAAGAATCTGGTGTAGGGGTGGCTACAGTGCCTTAGAGCAAGGAAAGGAAGACTTTGAGGCCACCCCTTCCCTCTCGGATGCAGTTTTGTTCGCCTGGCGATCTCATCAACTCACCTTTGATTTGGCAATAACGGCCACCTCCCTACAACGTATATCTAGAGAGGGGCAAGATGTTCAGGGGTACCCAACGACAATTTTCGGAAAATATCTGTTCGGAAGACGATTTGAGATCTAGAATTTGTTCGGAACATTTGTTGTAAAATTCCTTGCTTGCCTGCCTCTCCTAGGATTTCCGAACATCTACAAAATGGTACAATTGCCCATTTTTAACGGTTTTTACCCTAGAAAGGTCACCTAGAATTTTCAGGAGCCTTTTTTCTGGCTGAAATTTTCGAAAAAGTAAGTTTTGATCCCTATAATTTTCGGATCACTAGACTTTCAGCCAGGAAATCGGAACACATGGACAATTTTTCGGGGATAAAAATATCCCTATATCTACCGTTTAAATACTAAAATACGTTTAACAATGCTATGTGTTTAAGTAGTTTTGAACTATACTCTCGTTGGGTAACCCTGAGATGATTTTAATTTTTTGGTCAACAATGGCAGTAGCTGCACCACCGTCCAGGGTGAAGATTCTCGAATACTTTGCAGGTTTTTAATTTTCTCGTTTAAGCAGCAGCAGCGATAAAGACAGAAGCTACAAATTTCAACATAGGAAGTGGTTTGCTTGGAGAAAAGAATTTCCATAGGGAGTCAGAGGCTACCCTAAGTGCCAGATACTTTTCATGTCCAGTTACCGGTTCTAAGTGACTCGCAAGGTATTGCTACTCGTGGCTTCGGCCTTCGGTCGGCCGAAGATCTCTCGGCCAGCGGCCGACAACGAAGCATCTTGCCCGCCGCACGCGAGGAACAACCTCTAGAACCCAGGGTAATCAGAGCCTTACGACAAATTTAGTGATTTTACTGAGACAAGACGCGTATACTACGCGTGTATTGGGCTGCAAAAATTCTGTGCCGTAAATTTACTGTGTTTGTTTGTTATCAAGATAAGAGTGCCATCTCTTTTAAAGATCTATCTGCATAGTTGAGTTAAAACAAATAACGTACTACTAGCTTTCACTGCTTTTGTATTCTAATTCCATTAACAAGTTAAATTTGTCTATGAGGTAGGGCGACTTTAGGCAAAAAGTTTCGACGGGTTTACTACGATGTTATTTTTTTCCTTCCTTTTTGGCGTAAGCATAGCACTTTGAAAGCCTTTTATATGAAATGGCCCATCCCCTTCCCTTAAAAATCGGCTCAGCTGCAGGGGGAAAGGGACACGCAATGCCTACTGGGAGATTAGCCCGCCATTTTGTCTTTTTTCGACTTACCATGGAAGACCATGGAAGAATGTTGCTTCTCATTCCTTGATTGAGCGTGGTCCTGTGGGTTTGCCACAGGCAGCCCAATAAAAAAGAAATCAATAATCCTGGGACCAGAAAAGTAGTATGAAATAAAGCAACTAAAAACGCCCACGCTTCACTACAGCGTCGAGCTCACATTCAACGCATCGACTTCGCATGACCCTAGCTGAAGAAAAACAATTATTTGCACATCACTTGTTAAAACTGTAAATGCCTGACGTCTTTTATTCAATACGTGGTTACTCTAACTTACAGCCTTCAGCCTTCTTTTCACTTACAAGGAAAAGACGTTAAATTTAGACTCGGAACAATGGCATAAACGTTAAAGTTTCCTTGTATCACATTATTGAAGTAAAAAAAATACAAAGGAAAAGCTGTAAACAGAATGTACTATCCCAGAAGCCCATGGGCCCCTTTCTATACACATTAAAATACATCCTGTACTAACAGACATTACATTATAAATAATCGGTTATAATTATACAGTTCCATGTGCAATAATTTAAAACATGAAAATAAATTATTTTTCGACGTTCAGTGTGTGCGGCGTTACGCACCCTCCGTTATCGAAAACATCTGTGGCAATTTTCTTTAAATGATCGTCTCCATTCCTTTTTGAACCTGAAGATGAAACAAACCAAAACTCCTAAAAAAAACTGGCTCACCCTCGGTGTAAGAACCTGTAACACTCACAAGTAACGTGAAACTTACACCGTAGCCTGTCAGCGCACATGTATTTCCGGTCATCGCTTTTCTTACTTCCGGGTGGAGAAAAGAGACGACCAGAAATACATCTGCATTCCCAGGCTACATACACCGAGGTAAACCTAAAAAACTCATATCTAATGTATGTTTGTAGGCAGCTGCTTCATCACCCTGAAGGAGAATCCGAGGGTTTATCCCTGAATCAAGATCTTTTCCTACGGATTGCCCACCCTGGTGTGTCCTTTACATGCCGTAGAGTCAGAATAATTAAAACTGTTGCTAGACGGGGCTTACGACCGCTTTGTCATTCTTGACATGTCAAAAATAAAACAAATTATTAATTAGTTTTAATCATGAGTGTGGAAAAATTCTTTGTTTCGCGCGACAGGCACATAGATTTTCGTAGGTTTAAAACACGCGACCTAGCGAGGTTCAACTTTAACTTTTATGCGTGACCTTCCATACAATGTCTCTATTTTATTTACGCGTGTAAAATTTACGTACGTACGCACAGAAAAATTACAGGCAGTTGAGATTTACCTTAGCCCTTTCACTGTCAGAGTGCTTGATGGAGTCTTTTAAGGTGACCCTAACTTTTGTGTCTGCGGACCAAATTCTATGATGTGACCATTCAAATAAAAGCTATCTGCCTGTACTTACACATGGTGCCATTTGTTTTTCAAAATTTCACAAAATGAAATTTGGAAATTTGGTCGAAATTTGCCTTTGGCCGCTAAATTTGGCATTGAAAGGGTTCAGGGAGCGAAAGTCCGCTCGCCTTACAACAGTTTCACAGGTTTCTTGTTAAAGCGTTCTAAACAAGTCTGTTAAAACCAAAATTAGTTAAATGTGTAACGTACGAATGAGTACAGTACCTTTCCGTATTTGGTGGGTGAGCAGAATTTCTGATATTCTACCAAAGTCAGCAACATTTTGTTCCAGTGTCTTGACACTATCCTGCCATATAATTATGTTAAATGAATGAAAAGAGGTTAGATTGATCATAAGGTAGGACAGTCACTTAATAAGGGTTATATCATATGTGCAGTAAAAATTTTTTGCGAAGGGACAAACCTAGTTGTTTAATACTGACGTACACGACAATGAGGATGACCAACAGTTTATCAGCAAGGAATCTAAGTTCTTTAAGTTTGTAAACTCTGTTCATGTTATTTGAAACAGCGCTGAAACCCTTCTTCTGGGCCTCCACCTGTGTACAAGGATTTGAGTATGCATCATGATTGGCCAGTAAAAAAAGCCATTGTTGATTTGCTAATTAAGATGAAAGGAAAATTGATACACACTTCTGGTAATTTGTTGAGTCCGTTGGGGGTCTAAGACAAGGATATCAGCACTGGCTGCTGCATAGACGTTACTAACCAATGTTAAACCATGTCTGACACACAGGCTAGTACACCTTAGTAAGCTTAGTCTTACACATGAATTCAAGTACCACTTGTGGTTCAAGGATACTGCTTCTCTATTTTCCCGTGAAAGACATGAAATGCGACAAATGTATATGAAATACATCAACTGCGAGGATCATGTTTCACTTGATTTCATTTCCACAGTTCTCATATAATTATGATTTATTTCATTTATTTACATTTGTCACATTTCATCTCTTTCATGGGAACATATGAACACATAATTGACCTGCTCCCAACATCAGTGGCTTCATAGCTTAGTTGGTTAGAGAATTGCACCCATATTGCGAGGTCATGGGTTAATTCAAATCCCATTGAAGTCCTGAATTTTATTCAGGCTTCTCTTACACAATTGCATAAGTTGCATTAACAACTGCGAGGATCATTTTTCACTTAAAAGTCCCATTGTTTTCTAACCCTAAAAACAATAGTTCACCGTCAGTCCGCAGTCTGCATTTTACTCTGCCCTTTTTACAATGAATGTTACCTGATAAACCTGTCGTTGGCAATTAGGCCAATATCAGTCCATTCAATATATGCTCCAATGATGTCCAGGCAAAGGCACGTTATTGATGACACACTATTTTCATAACTTATGTTTCTGCATTCAAAACACAATACAAAATAACAGTCAATGAAACCAAGATTAACCTCACTCTTTTGCCAAAATATATGATTTCCACCTACCAGAATCTGAAACCAAGAGTCAACAAGCTCTGTGATGCATGTGATCTTTAATTTTTGTGTTTCTTTCTGCTTCCTGTTCATGGAAGAAAAATTATATTTAGCTTCTAAACTGATTCATCTGTAAATGGTTTTACAAACTTGTACAAGTGCAACCAACCGAAACTCATCAAAAGTTGACAGTTTTAATAATCAGTCTTTGAGTCTTAAAAAAGGAAATGATGACAAAAGTTTCAAGATGTCAACAATCAAGATTCTAGAAGCAATGTCTTAACTCAAAAGGATTTTGATTTTCAGAAGAAGCAATAGACTGCTTTAGCTTGTATGTTTTGTTTTCCTAATAGAGGTCCCAGGGGAACTTAACCCTTTGTCTCTTCATAATTTATGAGTAGATATGCTCATGAATAAAACAAAATTTGAAAGAAACAGTTCTCTAGGGTATTACCATATGGCCTGTATTGGAAAAACAAAACATACAAGCTAAAGAGGTCTATTTCACACATGTACAGTGTAGCCCTTTGTAGAGTATGTTTAGATATTAGCACCAATAACTTAATGTGTGTGGCATGGTGGACTTTGTCACAACTTTAACAAGCTTGTATATCAGGCAAATATAAAAATTTGGGTACAGTCAAACCCTGCTTTACAGACATCCCCTAAATATGGGTTCAGCTTCACTCACTCTATGCACTGCAAAATGAGATGTTAGGTAGTACAATATAGTTCTAATTGAACAGGTTATCAACTTCTGTTTGATGGTACCCCTCTTTGTTGAAGATTTATTTTCACCCATGGATATTGTAACAGAGATTTAAAAACAATACACAAAATTAACCTGCTGACTCCTTATCACATCTCTATCTACCACTTCCTCATCAATTGCCTTCAAAATCCTAAGGTACATATCCACAGCTAATGCTCCATATTGCAAGCACTGGAGGAGGTCTGAGAAAAACAGCAGCCACTACAGGGTGAAGAGAAATGTAACATGAAGTTAAACAACATTTAACGCAGTTAATAACAAGGAGCACCATTGTGTGTTGTTGCTCAGTGGTCAGTGTGGTGCCTCAAGTGCAGTCACCCTTGCTAATATCAGCTCCACATGCTTAGTACAATGCTTTCAAGGCAATTACTCACTTTGTTCAGCCTTTGGATTGTGCCTTTCCCCCAACCCTTCCCTCCCTTTAATTTTTCCCTGATAAATCATTGTGACAGGTGCCTGGTTCCATTGGTGTGGGGAGTAATGGCTGCAAGGTGTGAGTTTACCAGCCATGAGTGCATAACATTGTCTAACTGTCAAGTTACGATTTAGGGTATCAGTATTCACACTCATTACATGACTCAGTTTTTTTCCTTTCGTAACAAACAGTGCAACAGTGTTTCCCTCCCTCCCACCAAAGTGTGAGTTAGTTTGACAGCAGTGTATTGGGTTCTGGAATGACACTTTTTCTATTTTTTCCTTTGTTTTTTGAAAACTTTTTGTGATGGTTGTGCTGTCGCATTGTTGCATAGCAGACAAATGGCATTCAGTGTGTGAGAAATTATGATTTTTAACAGTAACACTTGAAATAACAATAAATCAGCTCACCTTCTCAGGATAATCACAGACAAAGATCAAGCTAAAGACTTGGGCTGCCTTGTTCTTCAAGAAATTCTTGCTATTTGACTCAGTACAACACTGCAAAGTTACAACAAGGGTCAATGAAAAATCACAGTGAAAACGTTAAAATAAGCAATAAATTATACAAAAGTAATATTTCTTTAATACAGTTAAACCACCCATAAATGACCACCCAAAAGGCAAAGACCTATTGGTCACTTCCAGGAGTAGGTTGTTCACAAGAATTGAACCACAGGGGGTCTCTTGCAAGAAGAGGTCTAGACACATGTACTATTCTCGGCTTGCACTGTCACGCAATGAAAAATAAAAATGCAAACCATTCAATACAGAAGGACTAGAATCTGGGAAATGAAAAAAGATAAATATACAAAACCCCTTGCCAAAAATCAGGTCTGTGAAATATTTCAAATGCGAGATATTGGGAAAAACGGTTTACCTAAATTTATAAAGCTTTGTATGGAAACGCCATGTTGGTGTCCCTTTCAGGAACACCAATATGGCTGCCGGATACCAACAGAAACATCTGTTTTCAAGTTTTCCTACTAATGCGTGAATTCTTCGCTTGAGGAACTCATAAAGATTACAGTAATATTTATTCTGAGACAAGGAATGTTTAGATTGCAAAATCTCCCAAAATCGGTAATGTTTTTAACCTACATAAGAGCTTTCCCGGCCGCCAGCTAAATGCCGCGTCACGCAAAAGCCTGGAAATTCAAGCGTCCTCTCTCGCAAAATGAAGAACCCTTTCGAACCAAAAATTTATTTATGTAAAGAGGTTTAGGTACTGTAATTTACCTCATGAAAGTAGAAACTCAGAAGAATCCATAGTTTCTTAGTTTGATTTTTGGTGACGTCACATGCAACCCAAGAATATAGAAGATAACCTGTTGTATGCAATATCTGAGTTAGCCTGACAAAACAGCCGACATTTGCCGACGCTACAGCTTGTTTCCCCACCAAATGACGTCTGAGAAATGAGCACAGAAACTCCATACTGATGACGTCTCACTACCCAGATTTGGGTAGTGCTTCTGACTGGTTGAATCAAATTTAATCTGTTGCATGCAATTTCTGAGTTGCAATATAATTATGTAATCCCACGTTGTTCTAAGTTCTAAGTTCTAATACTCTAAGTAGCATAGCATATACAGCAAACATGAGATCAAAGCAAGTTTCAAAAGGCCACTTATGAGAGGTGAAAAACAAAAAAGAAATAATTAAACCAAGAGCTGCGAAAAGTGGTCATGGTAACTTACAGAAGGTGGTCCATAAGGAGAGGTTCCAACCATGAGGCTTTGAATAGGAAAACTTTGGTGTTTTGGACACAGGTGGTTGATTATGGTAGGTGGTCACAAATGGAGGACCTTTGACTGTGCAAGAAGAATGTGATGTCAACCTGGGCTGTGCGCTAGCAGAGACCAGTGGCCCCTGAAGCTTAACTTTTCCTCATGGGTGACTAGTGTACCTGTTTTCATAGCCAGGTCAAAAGAATCTCTCTGAGTGTTTGTTGATCTACAAGATTTGATGACACATGTCTGTGCAAAGAATAAAAAATAAAAAACTATAGTCATTTTTTGCAGAATCACACACTTAAGACAAGATCATCTGAGATGTCTGGTACAGTACAGGAGACTGAAGCATATGTTTACTGAATACAGCTAGTGATCAAATGTTTATAAGTTATTCCTGGTAAGAAAACAATTACACCCAATTGTCTCTAGTTGAATATTTTTCATTATAATAGTCTACATAATATCATACCAAGTGAGTAAATATTTAAAAATTAAATTTTCTGATAACATTTTTTAATAAGGGTTGTTTAGAATAACTTGGTGGACAAAAATTTAAAAATTATGGTGGAACCAACGAAATAAAACATTTTTGATTTTTGCATGGAAGGAAGATTAATTAATGGATGCCACATTATAACAATTATGTAAAATTTATAATTAGTTATTATAATTAGAAATTATCAATGTTTGATCTTACCTTGTTTTTATGTGATGCTCTAATACTTGAAAGCAAAAGAACTTGACACTTTCATCACTAAAACAACAACAAAAACAACCAATATAGAAGACCAATAATGCAAAGGCAGATGAAGTTATCACACCCTATACACAACACTGTGTTTCAAGAAAGTTGATGCGATACTGAAGCTAAGTACATGTACTAGAATAGACGCTCACATGAGTGGCACCCTTGAGATGAGAGAAATGTGTCCATAACTGCATGAGGCTGATCACTTACAAGAATGGTTCTTGTCTGCAGCCACTAGAGGTGAAACGGTTATATCATTGGCAGCTTTTGGGAGCTTACTCAGCTACAACATTACAGTTTGGCATCCCTTGATAAATGTCAAATGTGAAAAGTGGGGTACCCATAAAGCCATTTTCGGTCTCTTATGAACTTTATAGAGATAATTTGACAATTCCCACGCTTTCCAGAAACAATGCAGAAACACTACAAACTGGTATGTTATCATTATTTTTTAAGTGTTGGAATCAATTTTAAAGCGTTTAAATTACATGAGCTTATTTGGATTAAATTTAGACAGACAGACTGAAATATTGTTTGTTGCGTCAAATTTTGTGGTATTCCTATAGCAACAACAATCATCTTGAAAAGAGTATACACAGGGGATTACTTGATTGACACTCTCACTATGTCATTTTTCGTGATCAACAATTATCAATGGGTCCATTTCTGTTATGAAAAAAAATAGTGAGATACCAAGAAAACTGTTTGACACAGTAGCTCTGACAATGCTGCACTTCAGGCACAAGCATAAAATTCAAGTGGTGTTTTGAAACATAATGGCAGGTATGTAAAAAAAAAAAAAAAACTCTAAAACTGATATAAGCTGAAAGTAGAGCTGTCTACTTAACCCTTTGAGTCCCAATATCCACATACAAATTCTCCACACTGATCTCTATATATTTCCTTAAAGAATGAGTTGAGAGAATTTGATAAAAGATCAAAGCATTTTCTCTTAGGTGATCATTTTATTAATTATTATAACCTAATCTCTTGACAATGTATGGATATTGTTAGGAAAAAATTAATGTTGGCCACTATTGGGACTTAAAGGGTTAAGAGGAGTGTACTGTCCAGGGTCTCAACTGTATCAACTGGGTATTTATATACATAGGTAAAAACACACAGTTTTTCAAATAATAAACTTTTTCAATAACTGCAACACACTTTATGACATGTCTAGTTACATTAGCCTGTGTAGCTGGCAAGATAAGCAGTCTGTTTGCTGTTGTTTTTGGTGTTGGAGTGGCAATAAAATTGGGAGCATTCAGAAAGTCAAATTGAAATTTCACTTGCCCCATTCTTGTTTTCACCCCAGCCCTGGCTTGCTTGCAGGATGTTGATGGAACCCTGCTATAACGAAGTTCCATTGCACCAAAAAATTGTTCGTTATAGCAGGTTCTTTGGTTTAGCAAAGCAAAGTGAGCCAAGAGGTAGTCTGGGGAGGAGGCTTTTTGCAGAATCAGTGAAACCCCACTAGAAAAACTTTATGACATGTCTAGTTACATTAGCCTGTGTAGCTGGCAAGATAAGCAGATGTTTGCTGTTGTTTTTAGGCGTCAGAGCTGCAAGAGGATTGGGAGCATTCAGCAAGTCAAATTGAAATCCTTCTTGCCTTAATTCTTCTTTTCCCACCAGCCATAGCTTGTTTGCAGGATTTTTATGGAACCCCTGCTCTAACGAAGTGCCATGATACCAAAAAAATTGTTCATTATAGCAGAGTCTTTGCTGTAGGGAAGCAAAGCGAGCTGAGAGGTAGTCTGGGAAGGAGAAAGGGTAGAGCCTGGAGAAATGCCTTGATGCCGCCAGTCCACCCTCGTCCATATTTTAAAATCTTTTCCCGAATTGTAGGTGCATGATATTGAAAGAGCACGATACTGTCCACAGCACCATGAATCTGTCAACATGAAGACATTTGACACCAAATTGATATCATAGAATGGCGGCATCAAAGGCATGTCTCTAGGCTCTGCTGCATTTCCCCCCTGCCCCCTCCCCCCTCCAGGTCATCGCTTTTTCTTTTTTGACCCTTTTCTTTGCCCTTTTCTCCCACTGCGGAGCTGGTTCCAGGCTATCCAAATTCGGTCACAATCAGAAATGGAGAAATATTTTGAATGAAAGATAATGTACTATATAAGTTAATTGCATATGAATTATGAATGATAACGTAAAAAAGAATAATTATATCAAATAATGCATCCAGTAAATCAAGGGGTGTTTCTAAAACGAAGACCCAAAAACGAAGACCTAAGACCCCATGGACTAAAACGAAGACCCCATGGACTAAAACGAAGACCCCATGGACTAAAACGAAGACCCCATGGACTAAAACGAAGACCCCTTGGACTAAAACAAAGACCCCATGGACTAAAACGAAGACCCCTTGGACTAAAACGAAGACACCATGGACTAAAACGAAGACCCCATGGACTAAAACGAAGGCCCCTTGGACTAAAACGAAGACCCCATGGACTAAAACGAAGACCCCTTGGACTAAAACGAAGGCCCCTTGGACTAAAACGAAGACCCCATGGACTAAAAGGAAGACACCATGGACTAAAACGAAGACCCCATGGACTAAAACAAAGACCCCATGGACTAAAACGAAGACCCCTTGGACTAAAACGAAGACACCATGGACTAAAACGAAGACCCCATGGACTAAAACGAAGGCCCCTTGGACTAAAACCAAGACCCCATGGACTAAAACGAAGACCCCTTTGACTAAAACCAAGACCCCATGGACTAAAACGAAGACACCATGGACTAAAACGAAGACCCCATGGACTAAAACGACTGCTGCTAACCGCTGAGGGCAACGCCCGCTCCCGTAATTTGTTACAGCAATCTGGGAATGTTGTGGAATTTCCTCTGCAGTATTTAGTAGTGATAATCAAGTCTATCACTTACCTTTCCTTCAGGTTTCTTTCAAAATATTTTGCATGTTTTAAACTGACTTTGGAAGCGTTTACAGTTATAATGACATCAGTTTTATTTAAATTAAACCTTTTTGCAGGGTCAAGATGAGATTGCCCTCGTGGACTTGTGGTAAAACTGCAATGTTGAGATAAAGGTTCCAGGTTCGATCCTCGTCGGATATGTGTTTTTGTCCTTGTCTTTTTCCTTCTTTTCCTTTTATTATTATTTTTCTTATCACAGTTATCATAAAAACAACTGTTTAAGCCGTAAAGATGAGTCATTTTTTAACAATAGAGGACAGAATATTGTAACAGCATATGACAGGGATATATAGAGGATATTAACACGGTGGTGTGAAGATATGAATTCTTTGAGTGGCAAAACAATATTTTACGAACGAGCGCAGCGAGTGAGTAAAATATTATTTTTGCCACAAGAAAATAAAATTCATATCTTCAAGCCGCAGAGTAATGTTCTTTTTATTATATAGACAAAAAGACATCGCTAAATAATAGATTTTTATGCACCAAAAAGTAATTGTGACGGCTCAAATTTACAGTACAGCATAATATACGACATTGTTTACAATAATCTGGAGAAATAACACTGAGCTGAATAGGGCTCTACATTGACAAAATATAAGCAAAGCAATTGAAATTCAAAGGACGCAAGACGTTTACAAATTTTGGAGGGAAATTACCGAAATTACGTCATCGATAAACTCATGTGTGAGATTATGGAAAATAAACCACTCGGGTCCTGGATGTAGTTTTTATGAATTTTACGAGTGGTATATTTTCCTGTAAAACACTCGTGTCTATATAATAAATTAAAATAAAACAAATAAAACCCGGCATAAAGACAAATGAACCTCTCTTAAATGAAACTCAAAATGTTAACCTTTACTCGAGTAATTTTCTCGATCAAAGGCTTTTTTTTCTCTATTGATGACGTAAAAAGTAATAGAGCATGAGGTTCCTCTCTCCTTGCCTGGAATTCGTCAATGAGAAATGTCTCCTTGTTATTTCCTCCCTATACTACGTGTTGTCACTGTTTTGTTTTTTAAATGCATTGATACAATTCTTCGACATCTTAGAAAGCTGTAGCCTCCCGTGCAGGCGTTTTTAGGGGAGCTCCTATTTCGTCTCTCCCCACAAACGCCTGCTCAACAGAGAACAACATTCCTTTCCCAAGCTTAGCCAATCACATTGTACTTTCCAAATTCTGGAAAGTTGACCTTGACCGCAGGGTAACCCGATAATTACTCGATCTGCATGAAACACAAGGAAAGCTTTATGACCTCTAACATTTGTTAGACTCAGAGTAGCAAAAGTATGATTTAGTCAGATTTTAGAATACTCCGCGCACTGCATAATCTTAGCGAAGGAAAGAAAAGAAGGAGAAAGGTAACTCTGAGGTCACGTTTTTACACTACCACGAGCTTATGAGTCGTGTTTAGCCTGTCAACACTTTTTTTCACAACTGTTGATTAGTCACGTACCACGCAAATAAAACAATGGGAAATACATATTTTAGAAACTTAAAGAGAGCATAATTCAGTTGTTGTCTGGCAGCTTTGATACAAAAACTCAATCAAGCGGATGTGATCTTGGAAGGGGGGGGGGGAGGGTATTAACGGAGCTTGTTATGCGGAAGACAGAAGACGGCAAAAAGTAAACACTGTAGGACTTAATTAATTAATAACTTATTAGCCATATATGGTTAGGAGTTTTTGTTGTTTGTAATTTTAGTTATTTGGAAATAGTTGATAAACTATTTCTTGTATAAGCTAGCGGCCGGCTTCAAATAAAAAACATGTATGTATGTATGTATGTATGTATGCGTTGAATGCGGTGGAAAAAGTCCTGGGTCTCTTCCTGTAAGATCCAGGTCCCATGAATGTGGCAATACTGAGCAAACAACAAATTAATTTTGTTACTTAAATTTGGCAGTAACATGTACTGATCTCAGGATAATGAATGATTTTCCAGTTATTGGAGACTTAGTTATGCGCACAGGATTTCGCGATCACCAGGAAGTAAACATTGTAAGTCGCTACAAAGAAATACAGTAAGGTGTGGAATTTGAGTATCTTTTGACATGTAGAATTCCGCATTTTTGCAATGATTTTAAAATCTTATTTTATTTTTATTATTTTATTTGTGCTGCAAACCTAACTAAAAGTGAAATTATCCTAGTAATGGCGAATTATGCCAAAAATGATGGTCCTAGCCAGGAACCCCGTCGTTATATCTGCTCAAGGCGCAATTCAAGTTATGTAAAGATAATACCTGGTAAAAGTGCTTTCCTCTTTTGACGAAAGCGCGACCCAGGGACACAAGGCACAGGGTACAGAGGAGTTGCGTGTGAATAAATGAATTACTTATTTAAAGTCTCACCTTGAAAAATGTCTATACCTGTCGCTTAGCACGATTAATTAGCCCAATGGGATCTTTATGAATCTACTGTAAACGATTTCTTCGCTTCTTATCTGACCCAGATCGACTTTGTTGTTCGCCATCTTGAAAATCAATAACCGCAAGCCATATCTTCGCTGGCGCACGGCACGTCGCCCGAAGGGCGACCGAGGCGCGAAGTGCCGAGTAAAAAATAAAGCCGATCTTGCGAGCCCTCAGTCGCTTAGTTTGCTGTCTGTAGAATGTGTAACGAAACTGCAACGCGATCAAAATAACCCATTTTTCAGAGGTTTTCGACGGCTTTTGATGTTCTAACGAAAAACACATCTCCTCTGGCCCCTGTACCCAAGGGTACATTGATCGCCGCCACGGTGCCACCCGTCGCCCTGGGGACGATGTTGAGCTTCTCACATAGAGCTAATTTATTACACCCAGGATTTTAAGGTGTACGAGGGGACACGTGACCAACCGATGCCAGGGCCTTTTCCCACCCCACCCATTTTTTAAGGGAAAAGCCCTGGGGACGAGGTTGCCGTCAACCTCTCTCGCCCCAACTCTCTGTAAGTAAATTCTGGGAGCAAGGCTGAATGGAAAGAAAACTACCTGGAAGAACCTTTCGAAAATTTGGATTTACCTCACGAGGTTGTCCTGTTTGTTTGGAAACTTCAGGAAATGCCCATCCATTCACTACCGCGGAAAGTTGTCGGAAATTTAAACCGCGCAAGTTTTGGTTGCCGGAATGTAAAGTGCCTGAAAGCTATGTTAGTTCACAAAGGCACTGTCCCCAGCAAAGGCTTTTATTGAGCGACGCACGCCGATCAGAAGTGGACTTTTTGCATTCATGAGCAAGTTCATTAAGAGAAAATACAGTCGCATCACAAATGTGGTAGCGTCACATGACGGCACATTAAAATGGAAAAGTCCTCACTTCCGGTTGACATGCGCGGTTCAAAAACGCCTTTGCTTAAGCTCCCTATTGGGCCAATTGACCACTCCAGAAAATACCATAACATACCATAATACTCTTTGTTAGTTACTCCATTGTCTTCAGTTTCTCTTGGGAGTTAAAATGGCCCCAATTGCAAACGACTCTGAAAACAATGTTTACGCTAAATTTTGGAGTGACAAACCAAGAGTATTATGGTATATTATGGTATTTTCTGGAATGGTCAATGGTGCGTTTCCCTGACTCCAAACAATACTAAAACAATAGAAAGAATGACATGTCATTGTTTCCTGCGACCAATTAGGAGAGACCTTACGAACAGCTCCTACATTACTGCCCTATTTGACAGGCATAAAAACCATGGGCGTCAAAATAAAGGGCGTCGGCCATTTGTGCTTGATAAAAAAAGCCATGGCTTATGATATTTCGAGTTAAATCTTGTGGCTAGGATGTTCGGCTGGGTTGTATGTGGTGTATAAATGAATCCAAAACCATCCGAAAGGTGTCCGGTCGCTTTGCCATCAAGAATAGGACTTAGCTCATTATTTTAATGCCTTAAGAAGTCCTAAGAATAAACGAGAAATGAAAGAACTTGCGGGAAAATTTTCTTTAAACGGTTATTTAATCATACTTCAAATTGGCCGATGATTGTCAGACGTTTCTACGACCAGTTCTTTTATGTCATTCTGAGGGAGGGAAATGTCGAGCTTAACATTAATCAAACTTATCAGTATTTGGTGTATTATGATCTTGAAAAAATCAACACAAGGATCGTCAATTATGCGATCGACGGTTTTGCATTTATGTCAACTTTAAATTCGCATAGGCTTGACGCCCTTGGTAAAGTGACGGAAGGTTTTTCCGCGCAGAGCCGTCACTTCTCTTTAGCACCGGGATCAAACCACTAACTGGTACAGCAGTAGATTAAACAGGACTAAACTTGGTTCCAACAGCGTTTATTCTTCAGCGGATCAAATGACAATAACTCAGGTAGGAAAAGGCGAAAATAATCGAAAAACAATAAAAACTAGCTTATCGGTACTTACATATGATTCTTCTACAACCATTGAAGACAAAAGAATATATAGACAGAAATCGCTTAGAGTTAAATGAAAACTAAAAAAACTCTATTTTACCTGAAATCTTTAGTTAACTGTTGTTATGTTAGAAAGTAGAAGTACAGTACTGAAATAAAGAGCTTGTAGCCAGGTCAGCAAAACAGCCTTTATGTACAAAGTATTACAATACGAATGAAAATGCGAGTTCAGCGAGCGGCTGTTTCAATAGAAAGAAGAGTAGACTAATTGCAAACCAGTTTTCACCTTAAACAAAAACCGATCTATTAAAAAAAGACAGTAAAACCTTTCATATTCAAAATTCACCTGTTGCTCTGTTAGACTAACAACTTAATGAAATAGTTGTTCTAAAATAAACATCTAAATTGCAATTAAAACTAAGTGCACCTGTACAAAAGGCCTATGAATAGATCTCATCCGGTTGTAAAATTACGATATACAGATAGACTGAAGTTAAATAACCATTATTCAGAAACTAATTATCCTTTTAAAAGTCATCATTGAAGTAAAATGTTTATAATTGAAAAGAGAACGAGCAATTAGTTTGTTTGTTAAGGAACACTGTTGGCTTTTCTACAATTATTACTTCAGCGGACACAAAGCAAATTAAAGGACAATAAAATGGCACGAGCCTTTTTGCGGAGCTAAAACATCTTTACGTAATTTCAGTATGAATTACTGAAAACAACGTCAAAGATATGAAATTCGAGGCAAATAAATTAAAGAATTCATGGAAAATCTCTCCTTACATTGCCTTCTAGCTTCGACAATCTTTTCACATCTGGTTCTCTTAAGTTCTTAATGATTACAATACTCAATTTGCTCAGTATAAAGTCTCGCACAACCATAAAACAGCAAATGTAATATCTTGCCAATGCACACACTTTTGGAACTCTCCAAGGTCAAACGTCGATCTTTTCATGTACCAAACTTAATCAGTCGGACTCAATTCATTTTCATCTGTTTTCATGATGTTCAATGGTCTAAAACGCTTACAAGTGAAAATAAATTTTAATAATTTATGCATTAGGTTCGGCATATGAGAAGTTCGACGTTTAGACTGGACCTAAGCAAAAATTTAACTTCCATGACATGGTCTAGCTAATTTTAAATTTCCCTTAAATGTGAACTTTTGTCGATAAAATTTTTCGTTAATATGTAACCATCTCTATTAATAATAATCCAACTAAATCTTCTTATAATTTCTAAATGATTGTATATAACTCAACTTCCTCCTATTTTTAAAGTAATTTTGTTTGTAACTGATGTTGATTCTATTCCTTTTTCTTGTATCTTAGCAATCTGTTGTTGATTTTATTAAATCGCGTCGTTGCTCTTCTTTAAGTCTAGCATTCTCGTCCCCAGAGCTCCCTGAGGGCACGAGCACGAGAACCAGGAGGCTCTGGGGACACAGGATTTGAAGTTGAAGTCCTAGATTTTAGGACTTTCGGTCATTTATGATTTTCTACAAGAGCGTCCTGGTTTTCGTGCTCAGGCCCCTCGAAGGCTCTGGGGACGAGAATATAAGTCTACTTAAACTAACCTAGGAGGAGCCTGGACCCTACCTAAGCCCCAGGCTTCCAGTTCAGGCTTCCCCGTCACCATCTTTTTCTTTACATTTATCTAAATTCGACAGCCTGTAATGTGACAAAAAAAAGAAGAAGCATCACTTTCTTTCTCTTCAAGATAAAGAATTGCCATCCTTGCGAGGAACGCTCTACCGCGTAATTGTGATGAAAATTAAACTGTCTTCGACTTCAGATAATTAGGAACTGCTTCACTGCATTCTTCATCGAACCTATACAACAAAAACAGCAAGGATAAACGTTAGCAAGTTAGCAGAAGAATAGTGATTTCAGCCAGCGAAGCCAATCAGTTAATATTTTGGCGCCTGACTTCGAAATTATTTCAAGCATAGAATGCCATTAAAACCCGTAACTCACATCGTACGAGAAACCGTATTGTAGATTAACCGATACTTACAACCGAAAATGTTTAACTATAAAGCCAAGCCCCCCCCCCCCCCCCCCCCCACCCCTCTCCAAACCCTCCAATCTTTTCAAAGAAAGAAAGCGCGAAAGCTCCCTCTCTCTCTTTCAAGCCCCACTACCGTTACTCTTAACCAATAGACGTATATGATAGGTGTATTAAATGTTCACGTGACTGGAACTGGACTGAAGGTTAGAACTGGTTGTTGTTCTTCGGCTGTATGACCTCCAACTAAAGCTTTTCCACTTTGTGTTCTAGTTCTTTATGGAGACTACGATATTCGTTCAATTGAATAAGCCCCACCACCCCTGACTCTCAAGTGTCCTTGAAATAAATAAGTCCCTGGGGAATTTAATATAGGATTTACGGTACTTTTCTGACTTAATTTCAGCTGGTAAGAATATTGAATCTTATAATCAACCACCCACCAAAAATGCCAAAGTGTTTCCACTCAGAGCACCATAACTGAAGCCGGTGACTCTCCTAGGCGATCACCTTTCGTAAGCGACAGGAAATTTTGGGTGGTCGCATACGTCAGGTTCGACTGTAAGTTACAATCATTCGGAAAGAGCTCAAACAGGATCACCGTCACTTTAAAATATAAAGAAATTACGAAATTTGAAATAAATTTTGTATACCGTCAACTTGACCTGTGATAAGGAGATCGACGCTACACGTGGCATCGGTTGAGTTCGTTGCCCGATAAGTGAAAAAAATAATTGCTAGTTAAAAAGACGATTGCAAATGCAGGGATTATGATCCCAGGATTAAATATATTCCAAAATACCTTGCTATTTAATTGATGCCTTCAAACTCGAGCGTTACGTCATCGCCAATGAGAACAAAAGGCGCCCAGTACCTCACTGCACTAAAGTCGTCTGATTCTCTCATGGATTTCATGGCTTTATTCAGGGCCTCACTGGCACTTTGTCCATGGACTAAGTGTTGGTAGAAAACTTTCATGAACTCCATAGTAGCTTCGTCGTCGATCGCCCACAGGGACACCAGAACAGCACGAGCACCAGCACCCAAAAAAGCCCGTGCGATGCCGACCACACCCTCAGATTTGACTTCTCCCCGAGCACTATGACAACAACTAAGTACAACGAGTCTTGCCCTAATCTGCGCATCTAAAACATCTTTCATAGTTAAGAGATAGTCCTCCCTAGCTGGATTTACGGATGAACGCGTTGTGTTAGGGGCCAAGGCAATTTCTCCTGTTTCCATTTTACCGTGAGCAGCAATGTGCACCAAAGCAACCGAGGAGATACGTCTTAAAACTTCATCTTTTGTTGCCTGCATTCCAACGAGAGGTACAGCTTGAAGTATTTCCCCAATCATCTGCACTTCCCTCTTGGCCCAAATTAACTGATCAAGCGGCTTTCCTTCATAAACCACCTCCTGTACCCACGGATCGCCAACAAGAAGAGCGCCAGTCTTGCTATGCCAATCTGCTGGACAATTTTGGATTAATCGCAGACTAGAAAGTGAGGGAAACAGACGAATTGTAAACGTTTCGCAGAGGTACTTTGATTTTAAGTCCATGAAAGCAGCATAAGGCGCCAAACACAGAGGTCCTTGTGGAACAATCACAACCTCATCGCCCTGGAGTAAGTCTCTTATAGGGTCTATGACAACGTTGTAAAATGTTTGCAATGACTTTGCCTCAAAATATGAAGGATGAGACTTTGGCTTACTTGATCTTTCTTCTGATAACTTCTTATCGCTTGGGTTACCTAATGAACGATCTTCACAATTAACATCAGCTCTTACACCTATTTCGTTATGTGTAGCCTCCAATAGAGACTGAAAATAGGTTGTGACGGACATATCAATCTCAGTTCTTCTAGTTTTGATTTCATTTCCTTTCTCGTTCACCCAGAGAACTATTCCTCCCTCGATGATACCCATGAAAACCGTATTTGTTGGTAAGTAACTAGCAAAGTCACTTGGTCTTGCAGAAAGTGTTCCTATTTCTGGGCGTAACCCTTTAAGGCCATACTTGAACTCCAGAAGATCATTCAAAGCCCGTGCACGTCCTTGATCAGCAGTTAAAAGTGCCTCAGTGACTTTACCTTCCTTAAACTGCAGCTCCCACAGACTCAAATTAATATGATCATACGTACTTTTAAGGGTAATCTTCCATTCGTCGTTAGATATAAGATTTCTCCTAATGTGGTCGAAGGCTATAACACTGTTCTTATAACACTGAACGGCTTTCTGGAAATATCCAAGACCGTGATAGGCGTTGCCAAGATTACAGTACGCTATTCCTTCTCCTGCCCTGTCTCCCACTTCTTTCGAAATTTTGAGGTGTCGTTCATGGTACTCTATGGCTTTCTGGAAATCTCCAAGACTGCCATAGGCGATGCCAAGATTACAGTACGCTTTTCCTTCTCCTGCTCTGTCTCCTACTTCTTTCGAAACTTTGAGGTGTCGTTCATGGTACTCTATGGCTTTCTGGAAATCTCCAAGATTTCTATAGGCGTTGCCAAGATTACCGTACGCACCTCCTTCTCCTGCCCTGTCTCCTACTTCTTTCGAAATTTTGAGGTCTCGTTCATGGTACTCTAAGGCTTTCCGGAAATCTCCAAGACTGTCATAGGCGTTGCCAAGATTACAGTACGCTTTTCCTTCTCCTGCTCTGTCTCCTACTTCTTTCGAAATTTTGAGGTGTCGTTCATGGTACTCTATGGCTTTCTGGAAATCTCCAAGACTGTAATAGGCGTTGCCAAGATTACCGTACGCACCTCCTTCTCCTGCCCTGCCTCCTACTTCTTTCGAAATTTTGAGGTCTCGTTCATGGTACTCTATGGCTTTCTGGAAATCTCCAAGACTGCCATAGGTGATGCCAAGATTACAGTACGCTTTTCCTTCTCCTGCTCTGTCTCCCACTTCTTTCGAAATTTTGAGGTGTCGTTCATGGTACTCTATGGCTTTCTGGAAATCTCCAAGACTGCCATAGGTGATGCCAAGATTACAGTACGCTTTTCCTTCTCCTGCTCTGTCTCCTACTTCTTTCGAAATTTTGAGGTGTCGTTCATGGTACTCTATGGCTTTCTGGAAATCTCCAAGACTGTAATAGGCGTTGCCAAGATTAGCGTACGCCCCTCCTTCTCCTGCCCTGCCTCCTACTTCTTTCGAAATTTTGAGGTCTCGTTCATGGTACTCTATGGCTTTCTGGAAATCTCCAAGACTGCCATAGGTGATGCCAAGATTACAGTACGCTTTTCCTTCTCCTGCTCTGTCTCCCACTTCTTTCGAAATTTTGAGGTGTCGTTCATGGTACTCTATGGCTTTCTGGAAATCTCCAAGACTGCCATAGGTGATGCCAAGATTACAGTACGCTTTTCCTTCTCCTGCTCTGTCTCCTACTTCTTTCGAAATTTTGAGGTGTCGTTCATGGTACTCTATGGCTTTCTGGAAATCTCCCAGACTGTAATAGGCGATGCCTAGGGCGTTTTGGAAATCTTTAAAGTTGACAAAGGGGTCGCCAATATTACCATTAATAGCTGTGGTTGTCATATTTTTTTCGCTGGCTTTGCTATTTCAGCTCAGCCACACATTGTGGTTTCTTTTTCCTGCTGATACCATTTCTCTTTATGTACGATAACGAAGAGGGTCTGAAAAGTAAAATTAAAAGCTGGAGTAAAAGCTTATTTATTAGCTCCTTTACTATTCGTTTTTGTCTATCACAGTCGCATTTGATTTGCCTAAAAAAGGGATCGTTCTACGTATTTTTCATCGTTGTATAATATACTGGGGTCTTCTCTAAAAAAGGAAAATATTAACATTCGTTTGGTGATAATGATCGAAATTGAAAAAAACAACAACAACAAAGAAACAGATTTACCATTGTTTAAACATGGTGTATATATACAGGATATTATATGACCGCGCGGAGATGGGAAAATTCTCTTCGAGTGTTGAAAAAAAAAAAAGAAATTTCGTATCTCCAAGCGACCATGTGCGGTTTATTATGAAGCCATAGCAACGGTGACATTTTCACATGTGAAGATAACATGTTATTTTCACATGTGAAGATATCAAGTTTTCGCGCGAAAGCTCACTTGGTATTTCATTGGTGTTTATATAATACTTAACAAACTACAAACCGGGCCAGCGGAAACATCAGTTCAGAAAACTCAATTTTGGGAAAGTGAACTTATTTCTAAGGGTTAACATCTCTGGGTAGCGGAATACAAGTGTTTAGCGAGCAGCTCAAGTCCGTAACTCGGTGTGAAAACCTGAGGAGTTTTCCTTTTTTTCCCTCCTATTTTGTTAAGTAGATCTATAAGTAGGATGAACATGACCGTCCGAGGGCTGACGTAGTACTAAATAGGACTGTTGCATTGACATTGACTGACGCGCGGTAATCATCTGCTGCAGAGTCAAAGTGAGTTGTATTACGTCAGTTGATGGTACAGTCGAACCTCCATGTGGGACCACCTCTCGTAAGCGACCACCTCCCATAAGAGACCGCCAATCCAAAACGCATGCACCAAAACTTTCCCAGTCAAAGCCTTACAGTTGGAACCTCTAGTAAACGACCACCTCTTGTAAGCGACCGCGACCACTTTTTGGGCCTGAAAGTTTAATGATTTTCCATTGTTTTTATGTTCTTGTAAGCGACCACTTGACGCATTCTCTGATCTCTATGCTCGCTGTGTGCACTATGCTACTTAGAATATACGACATGTACAAAGAACTTTAGAAACAACATTGAACATCTGAGGCACCTCTGAAACTATCGCATGTATACTACAAAAAAAAGTGATAAATAGTTTGAATAAAGCGATTTTAAAAAATAATACCAGGTTTCTTTGTCCGGAAACAGACGAAATAAGACCACTTGTCCGGAAAAGGGTAGCCTGCGAACAGCAGACGTATTTCCGGTCGTCGCTTCTCTCCAGGAAATACCTCTGCTGTTCGTAGGCTAGGAAATGGGAAATCCCAAGCGGCTTGCTGCACAGGTTTCTCACGGGGCGTATTAAAACAAACCAACTACGCGACACACAAGCAAGTGGCTTCGTAAACGCTAAAAGCCATGCAAGAGAGAAATCTCTGCTCGCAGGGTAGTAACAGTAAGGTGAAAACATAATCACTGAAATAAAAAATCAGATCACATGTAGCAATGTTATTAAGGATGTAATTCATGAGAATGATTAAAGTGATCATGACTTACGATTATTAAATATGCGGGCCTTCATTATCAAGCACTGAATCCATGTAAAAAGTGCAAATTTTTTTTATCACTTATGCAAGTGTTTAAAGAAACAAAATACTCATGCAAGAGTGAATTTGTATGAAATGTCCACAAACAAGGTGATCCGTTTCTCCATTGGTCTCCATTCTAAACATGCATGAGCTTGTTGAGACAGTGCATGACAGAGCCATAGATTTTGAAATTCCCAGACTGACAGTCAATGTACACTTTCCCTGTAATACATGAATTTATCGTGAATGTAAAGTGCAGAATGGATTGATCTTATAGGAAACCCTATTTCATATTTTATAATTATCTACTTGCATGTCGTTTAATTTCTTGAAACAATCTTCTTTTGCCAATGGAACAGTTAAATTTTCCCTGACTCATACTGAAATTCTTTAACTTATTATGATATACACTGCAGTAGCAAAGATTGAAAATCATTTGATACGCTAGCAAAGCGTAATGAACTAGTTTAATATGTCACTTGTCCACTCACTCCATAGCTCGCGTGCATTAAACCTTACCGTGGACAGGTTTCAGACAATTTCTTCTTACTGACTTTCATACAATTGTAGTCTGCGAGCAGTCACTCTTTTTTCTTCAAATTTCGGGAGGGGAGTGCACGCCCGCGGGAGCGGCGAAGCCGCGAGACGGGAAAAACGAGGGCGGCAGCCCGAGTTCTCCCGTCTCGCACCTTCAGTCACGCGCGTGGTCATTTGAGTGTCTCGCGCGTTTTGCTCGACGGACTAAGAAAAAAGAGAGACTGCTCGTAGTCCAATGCAATTGTACCAAATTTTAACCTTAAAACAGTAAACTTATCCTTACGGCAGGAAGAGTGATAGAAAACAATACAATACAATTGTAGCTTGATACATTCACTTTTTTTCATCCACGTGTAGTGTTGCGTTACATGCACAGTTATTTGACACTATTAATGGCAAATATCAAAAATCGAAAGAAACTGCAACTGATTCAAACTATTTGAAATGTCACACTTTACTCGCAGCTCTTCACTTTCCGTTGGAAATTACTAGTTGTTCTTGAAAGCAGAATACAAAAGAGCGGTCCTGGGGACAACAATTTTGGCAAATGGAAAGTGATATTTCGGTCCGACCGACCGAAATTACCAGACCGGTCGAAATGGCCTTCAAAGCTGGTCCCGAATATTCCGGTCGGACCAAACCGAAATGGTCCGTTCCATTTGATGTACCAACCGAAATTTCCAGAATTTTGGGTTGAATAAAAAGCGTCCTAAAATCGTCAACATATTGATCAGTTTTCTGGAAAATGATACCCTATTACCCAAACTCCCTTACGGTAATCCTCTATTAAGCACCCCCCGGGGGGGGGCTTATTCATTTTAAGCACATTTGAGCGGGGGGGGGGGGGGCTTAATAGAGAAGGAGGGTTTATTTAATTTAGAAACGACGATAGTATCAGTTCTCCATAAAGAATAAGACGCTGTGGGAGCGTACATTTGGGCGTCGATGTACAAGGCGTGTGTGAAGTTTTTTTATGTGTATTAGGGATGTGTGAGTAGTGCAGTAGCGTTGTATATTTTAGGGGTTGGTTGAGACGCGTGAAGTGGAAGGCGTGGAGTTATATTGGACGTGAATTGGTAAGACAATGGCTGCAGTTTGTTAATCAGTGAAACTTGTTTCTCGTAGAATTTAATACGAAGTAAAAAATAATTATTTTGGGAGGTAAAAGTGGTATTGCAGTGAGGTAGTTGTGGAAGTGCTAATTTAGTTATGAAGGGATAGTGTACTTACAGTGTGTTGAGATGAAGTGGTACTTGTGAAAAGTCTTATCAATAGTCGAAAACATAGTTGTGCATATTTTAAACGTGTCTAGGCCTTCTGTTTAGGATTGTTTTTCGCTTATTTTTTTATAATATTTGTATAGTGAGAACAAGGATAAGGCCAAAAGTTCATTTAATATAGAGACGGTGGTATGAAGATGTTGTGTGTGTGTGTTTGTGTGGGGTGGGGGCTGCAATTTTGTGTGTGTGCTAGGAGGCTTTGAAAACTCGGTGAGGTCAATGGGAGGGCCGAAAAATCTGAGGCCAGGCTGGCTCGCTTTGCAGAGACCCCGGCACCTTAGTTAAAGGCAACAAAAATCAACTTTGCCATTATACGAAAACCGAGCCAGTCTAGTTAGCTATGATCCCACTATTGCGATGCTGGGATCTCGGGTGGGCTTTAATAGAGAGGGGGGGGGGGGGGCTTATTAACTTTCTTTCCCTGAAAAGAGGGGGGGCTTAATAGTGGATTTACGGTATTCACATACCCTATCCCAGAGTAAACTGCTTGAAAACCATACACAGACGACAGTTATCTCTCACAGAAAGAGAAAGCGATTTTTTTCCTCTGCCGGTCTTCTTTCTCGAAGTGAGTTCGGTGATCGCTGACATAACACGGGTTTTTGCGATAAGAGCATCGTGTTTCAGGAGAGGCCAGCCAGGCCTGTTATGAATCAGCTTTGATTTCCGAAACGTTCTTTTTTAGCCAATAGTATTTACCTTCGACTGGGCGAAGTACAAATAGCTACAAATGAAAATTTATGAGACATCATTGCAAGCTCTCCTTTCCACGGCCAGCAAGTACGAGCAGCAAGTGGCCGCAATGTCGTAAATTATCATATTCTTTGGTCTAGAAACATCACCTTATTTTAACTGGTCCACAATCGGTCGTCACCTTCTATCTCGAACTGTCTTCATCATATTCTTAAAATAAAGCCAAACTTAGTGCGTCAAGTCCTTGATGGAAGCTTAATAGAGTTGACAACAATGGAAAAACTATTGTTGGAACGGCAGAAAGGTGGCCGCGATCGCTTAATAGAGGTGGCCGCTCAATAGAGGTTTAATTTCCCATTTTTTTCTACAACTATTTCTAGCCTGTTCACAGACCCTCCATTTTCTCTTCAAAGTCCGTCGAGCGCGCGTGATAAAAAATATAGCCTGTGCACAGACACCCCCCCCCCCCCCCACCTTCAGTAAAAACTCGGCGAGAAGGCCCGATCTCCGATTTTTACTGAGGGGAGAGGGGTTTCTGTACACGGGCTATAAAAAATATAAACCTCAGGGGATTTATTGACCCCTAGCGCAAGGGGGTAGGGGTGGGGGAAGAAGAAAATAGACGGACGTTCTTTATGTTTCTTTCTTGCGCTCCGCGCTTGCCGATGTTTTCGAAAAGAACGAGAAGAAAAATAGAACAACGTCTGTGTACAGGCTTTATTACAGGTGGCCGCTCAATAGAGGTTTAAGTTCCCATTCTTTTCTAAAATTATTTCGGGACTTTGATTATTGGCCGCTTATTGGAGGTTTAACTGTATACAGAGTGGGATGATAACCATGTATGCACGAGTAATTTGCGAGTCAGACGTGAGAAATTGTCAGCTGAATTGTCCTTGATGCGCGAGATTGATGTCTTTAGTCCGCAGGCATGAGACTCACGCACAATGCGTGAGAGGTGGCAGGTATACAACCAAATAATATATTATGCATTTGTAAGGTAAAGGAGCCTTGGAATTTAAGTGCAACTTCAGCCTATGCAATGCGTACCTCAGTTACAAATTCCCAGAAAGTCTTGATACTTCGCTTGACTTGTCACCACCAAAGGATCTACGAGCAAATCATATTTTGTAAGACATGCCGTTAAGTATAAAGTCACTTGCATTTTCCTTCACAAATAACAGGCACTTGGACAAAACTTACATGAAGCAACAATCAACTCCTCTACCAAGAAAATGTTGAACCTATGGGATTTTCCCTTCCTTTATAATTAAGCTCTCTGTTTCACTTTGATCAACTGAATTACGTCAACAAAAGTGACGTACGTGCTTCCAGAAATAACTCCCAAAACGCAGCCATCCAGGAAAATTTGAAAACTAATGAAGCATATGAGGGGTCACATTAATTGTAATATACAGTTATTAATATTTCTCTGAACAAATTAACAAAAACCTCACAAAAAGATCTTATAACAGATGCTGTAGACTGATGGAATCTTCCACTAAGGAAGTTGGTCTGAGACTTCCTGTTTTTCTGCGAAGACTGCCGGATATGATTCGTGATGACTGAGTGACGTTCTAACGAGGCTCAAACTTTGTGTGTGATTTGAAGTAAAATGGAATTTCAATTGACGTCGCAGATGTGCTGTCATATGTCCTACCCTTGGAACTTGCTTGACAACCGGACTGATGACAAATTTCAGTCGTAATATTACGAAAGATAGTTTTAACTCAAACTCCTCCCAATTTTCTATATAGACTATAATTTTATCAAGGTATTATGATTTCCGCATTACATGAGATTGAGGCAGAAAAAGTGTGCTGCACGTGCAATTTGTTTATTTGCTAATTAGATCTATTAGTCTTGAAGCCATTTTCACTGTCGTCCCCGTTTAGCATTACACGATTTAATTTTTTTTTGGTTTACACGTATTATTAACCAGAGCTTTGCTTTTAGCCCTGGCTAAATCTATATATTAAAGTATTGTTCAGCTTTGTTTGGTAGCCAGTACCGCGCGCATTATAAGCAGTTCCTCAGAACCCAAAATTACTAAAGGATTCCACTAGTTGTAATCGAATGTTGCCATCGACCAAATGCAACGTATTTTTAACGATCAGCGTTAGAAGGAAGCAAAAATAGGTTTTGTGCTGGATGCACTGCCTAAGAGTCAGGAAAATCACGGTTCCATGTTTTCTTTCTGTTAAAGAAAAATAAAATCCCCCCCCCCCCTCCAGTCTTCTTGTTCTTCCAGGGATTTGCTGCTCACTCAGTACGTCTCTAATAATTGAATGTCATTTATAGAAGAAACTTGACGTTTCGAAAATCCTCCGGTGGGGTACTCCCTGTAATGGCGTACACGGGGAGGCCGTCCTCTTCTATCTCGGACTATTTTCCTTCATCATACTCTTAAAATACAGCCAACCTTAGTCGATTAAGAGCTTGATTTTTAAGGCCGCTTCTTAGAGGTGGCAAAAATGGAAAAACTCTTATAGGAACAGCAAAAAGGTGGAAGCGATCGCTTAATAAGGATGGCCCACTAAATAGAGAGGCCAGCGGCACAAACCCAGCCAAAATTAACCCAAGTACTTCCCCGGGAAATAGCTACCCTCCAAAAGGAGACCATCAAGGAAAATTTGAAAACTAATTATAAAGCATATGAGGGGTGATATTAAATCTAATACACAGTTATTTAATATTTGTCTCACAAAAGATCATCTTAATTATAACAGATGCTGTAGACTGATGGATTCTTCCACTGAGGAAGTTGAATTGAGATCTCTTCGTGGGAAATTTATTTATAACAGAACTTACCCCAGGGGCCCCACTCACATATTTTAATGACGGGGGCGTCCGATAGAGGTTCATATTTTATACCCAAAAAAATCCCAACTTCAGAATTTGTCTACCCAAAAAAATCCCTACTTTTTTTAGCATACCCCAAAAAAACCCTCAGTGCTTTTGCATCAGCAAATTTTATTATTTATCTTCTGGAAAGCTAAAACATGCCAACTTCAACTTTGGTTTTGGTCAAAAACAAAACTATAAATTGCGCTTATGTTATTGTTGATTTGAGCTGATGAAAAATACAATACCCCAAAAAATCCCTGTGTTGTTTTCGCGACCCAAAAAAATCCCGGCGTCTTTCATAGACCCAAAAAAATCCCTTTTCCATTTTTTTCTACGATTATTTCGGGGCATTGATTACTGGCCGCTTAATGGAGGATGGCCGCTTAATAGGTGGTCACTTAATAATGGAGGTTTAACTGTATACAGAGTGGGATTATAACCATGTATGCATGAATCAGTGAAAGGGCGGAGAGGAAATCCTAAATGATCATGAAAAAATCCTCTGCGATCTGAAAGATCATAGACAACACGGCCTTATTAAAAAGAGACACACTTTGACAAAAGTTTCTCAGAGATTAAAGAACCAAATGCATTTCTAAAAGGAACATTGGAGTTCAAGTGTAACTTCAGCGAATGCAATACCTACCTTGGTTATAAATTCTCGAGTAGTCTTGATTGGTTCGCTTGATTTGTCACGACGAGACTGGGTCTACGAGGAATTGTAAGACAAGTTTAAGTATAAAAGTCAATTGCATTTTCCTTCACAAAATAACAGGACTTGCACAAAACTTACCTAAAGTAACAATCAACCCTTTTTCTCTTCTTTAGCTTTCAGTTTCACTTTGATCAAATTACTTCAACAAAAGTGACGTAACTGCTTCCAGAAATAGCTCCCGGGGGGGGGGGGGGGGGAGGGTACTTCCTTATAAGAGGCTAATGGGGATGTGCCGCTGGATGGGGTCACATTTTCAAAACTGGATTGACTATAATGGGGTCGCATTTTCACTAGAGTTACTTGAATGGAGTCGCACATTTTAGGATTTTTGGGGGGGTAAGACAGTTCTTCATGTTTACGGTTAGCAAACGTACCAGAATGTTTGTCATGAAAAGTAAAGTGTTGTTCATTCAATCTAAAAAATAGGTCAATTCATAAAAATGGAAAGTGACTAAGTTGGGACAGCAAAAATTACACAGTTGCGCGCCCAAAAGTGACTAGGATGGGCTCTATAATTGGCCACAGAATAGACTATAATGGGGTAGGGGCTCTGAGAGGCCAGCGGCACAAACCCAGCCAAAATTAACCCAAGTACTCCCCCGGGAAATAGCTACCCTCCAAAAGGAGGCCATCAAGGAAAATTGGAAAACTAATTATAAAGCATATGAGGGGTGATATTAAATCTAATATACAGTTATTTAATATTTGTCTCACAAAAGATCATCTTAATTATAACAGATGCTGTAGACTGATGGATTCTTCCACTGAGGAAGTTGGTCTGAAACTTCCTGTTTTTCTCCGAATACTGCCGGATATGCTTTGCGATGAGTAACCTTCTAATCTTCTAACGAGGCTGAAATACACTTTGTGTTTGTTTCAATCGTCCACTAATCACCTGGTATCAAATTCCCCACCCCTCCCTTCCCCCCTTCCAATCCCTAACCCCTGTTGACACCTGCTAAGCAGGTCAGACAAATTTTCACTTTCCGTGTTCATCAGCAAGTAAACAGCTCGGGGTTTTTCTACCCCGGGGTGGGAACTCATTGATGGTTCTGTTTGATCAAAACCGAAGACGAAGATGTGTGACGCGAACGGGGATGGGTTTTAGCGTTACGTTTGTTGTTTGTTGTTGTTGTTGTTTGTTGTTTGTTTGTTGTTGTTGTTGTATGTTGCTTTAAAGTATTGTTTGGTAGCCAGCAGCGCGCCCTGGCTCCACTGTAAACAGTTTCTCAGATAAACGTAACCCCAAATTACTGAAGGATACCACTAGTTGTAATCAAATGTCGCCATCGTCCAAATGCACCGCATTTTTAACGATCAGCGTTAGGACGAAGCAAGGCAAAAATCTGGTTTTGTACTGGGTTCAGTCAGTCTAAGAGTTAGGAAAATCACGATTCTATGTTTTCTTTGTGTTAAAGAATAATAAAATTCGCACCCCTCCAGTCTGGGATGGTTTTGTTCTTCCAGAGATCTGCTGCACACTCGGTACATCTTTAATAATTGAATGTCATTTGTGTTACAAACGTGAAGGTTTTCATTCAGATATAATGAAAAGCCCCCGGTGGGGTACTCCCTACAATGGCGTATACGGAGAGGCCGTCCTCTTCTATCTCGGACTATTTTCCTTCATCATATTCTTAAAATAAAGCTAACCTTAGTCGGTTAGTGACTTTTTATGGCCGCTTAATAGAGGTGACAAAACTCGGAAAACTCTCATAGGAAGAGCCAAAAGGTGGCTGCGATCGCTTAATAGAGGTGGCCGCTCAATCGCGGTTTACTTTGTCATTCTTTTCGAAAATTATTTCGGGACTTTGGTAACTGACCGCTTAATGAAGGATGACCGCTTAATAGGTGGCCACTTTTTTTGGAGGTTCAACTGTATACAGAGTGGGATGATAACCATGTATGCATGATAAATCAGTGAAAGGGCGGAGAGGAAATCCTACTTGAAGGGTAATATCGCTAGAATAAGTCCCCTGTGATCTGAAAGATCACAGACAACACGGAGACATACTTTGACATACTTCGACATACTTTAACCCTGGAGATTAAGAACAAAATGCATCTCTAAAGTAAAGGAACCTTGGAGTTCTAGTGTAACTTCAGCTAATGCAATACCTACTTTGATTATAAACTCCCGAGTAGTCTTGATCGGTTCTCTTGATTTGTCACGAACGAAAGGGTCTGCAAGGAAATTATATTTGTAAGACAAAATTAAGTTAAAAGTCAATTGCATTTTCCTTCACAAAATAACAGGACTTGCACAAAACTTACCAAGCCACAATAAACCCTTCTACCAAGCTCGAAAAAGTTGAACCTAAGGGATTTTTCCCTTTTGTAATATAGCTTTCAGTTATTACGTGACGTAAGTGCTTCCGGAAATAGCTCCCAAGATGCAGCCAACATTAAATCTAATATTACAGTTATAATATTTCTCTGCATGTAATAACAACGGGCTCGAACAGTAGAGCTCTTATAACAAATTCTGTAGACTGATGGAGACTTTAAAATTAGAATACGTTCCCATGAAAAAGCTGAAAACTTAGACAGCACGCGATCAAAACATGTTCGTACGGCACCAAAAACGTTGTCAATTTCACGACTGAGACTAACTGACAACGTTTCATTGGCCAAAACTGACAGGTTGAAATGTGAAACTACGCGCAGAATTCGTCGCGCTTCTAGGATGGTAGTAATCCAATGATATCGTTTGATCCGAAATTTTTCAAAGCAGCAGTAAGAAGCAGTTTGAATTGGATAAAATTTGCCGACGGTGTTTCGAGGAACGTATTATTGAAGTATGTTGTTGAGGGTTAAACTTACAAATGCACACACTGTTCGCGGTAGGCACACTAAAATAACACTGATAATGGGCTGGTCCGTGAACACAAAGAAAAACAAAGGAAATTGTCAGGACATTCAAAGACCAAAGACTTCATAGACGCAATGACAAATCGGAATATCAGGAGTGTAGGTGTATAATCGATAAGAGTTTGAACAGAAGAATGTATATCAAGTTTGAAAGTCGCAAGATTTGTGTGGCTGGTAATCAGTGTGACAATAGTGATTTTTTATTTTCACAATGCGGAACACAAGGCGTTGCCTGTGATAAAAATCTTCTTTTCTGATGAAGGAAGAGAAGATTGTCAACAAATGAAACCAAAAGGGACTCAGGCTTCTTTAGGAACTACTGTGATAGCGATAACAATTCTTCTTATTCTTTCAATTTTGTTTAGCAGAGTGACTGTTATGTACTTGTTTCTGTATTGCGCGTTGTGTTTTTCATGTGAAATAATAAATAATAACGAATATTTATACAGGATAGCCCTTCAGTGCAAGAGCACTGTTATCAAAGGGGTCCTGTCATAATAACATAATATAAGGATAAAAACTAAAATAAGATAAGAATGACTACGCAACTGACTAACTACACTATACAAAAAATTGATCTAAAGACTCCCTAAATAGTATCCCACAGCTAATTTGCTTGATTTTTAAAGGTAAAAAATTAAAAGCTGAAGCGCCTAAAAAAGCTGAAGCGCCTGACGCGGTACATGTACGGTGCTCGGCGTCGGGATTTTGCATCATCAGCAAGTTTCATGTTAGGAGTGTTTTGGTATCAGTGAGGTGACGACAAGTAAAGGTAATGAGTCAATTGTACGGAAGGAAAATTGTTTTGTGGAGGAAATAAAAGAAATTGAATTGAGATCTCTTCGTGGGAAATTTATTTATAACAGAACTTACCCCAGGGGCCCCACTCACATATTTTAATGATGGGGGCGTCCGATAGAGGTTCATATTTTATACCCCCAAAAATCCCAACTTCAGAATTTGTCTACCCAAAAAAATCCCTACTTTTTTTAGCATACCCAAAAAAAACCCTCAGTGTTTTTGCATCAGCAAATTTTATTATTTATCTTCTGGAAAGCTAAAACATGCCAACTTCAACTTTGGTTTTGGTCAAAAACAAAACTATAAATTGCGCTTATGTTATTGTTGATTTGAGCTGATGAAAAATACAATACCCAAAAAAATCCCTGTGTTGTTTTCGCGACCCAAAAAAATCCCGGCGTCTTTCATAGACCCAAAAAATCCCTTTTGGCCAAAATGTCAGACCCAGAAAAATCCTTCGGACCCCCCCGTCATTAAAATATAAGAGTGGGGCCCCTGGGGAACTTACAATCCAGTTGGTTTAAATAAGTCATTGTTCTCGACGCGGTCGTGCACCTAGCAGACTACCGATGAAGAAATAAAAATCTTTGTTAAAGAGAACACGGAAAGTGAGGCTTTTTGTATGGAAGGGAATGCTGAAAAATGCACCATTGTCGTCTAAAATTTATTGTTAGGTTAAAAATAGAAATGGTTTATACTTAAACCGGTACAAAAGTAACTGTAAGAGTGTGAGGTTTTTACAAAGGGCAAGTCCAAAATTACTTCGAAAACAAGGAAGGGTTTTAATATCTGTCGTATAAGCATAAAAGAAAAGGCTTTTTAGGTGGGATGAGGTATCAAAATAGGGTTTTAAGTAACTGTTTGTCCCTCTGTACATGCAACTATCCATTTTATAGTGCTTACAAGAGTTTCATTCACCGGGTTAATTTTGGCCAATTTAAGCTTTCAACTGATATCGGGAAGAATCCAGGACCTTCAGTTTATGTAGATGCTACAAAAACGATTCAAAATAGGGTTTTGAGTAAGTATTTGTTCTTCTGTACATGTAGCTATCCATTTTATAGTGCTTACAAGAGTTTGATTCACCATGTTAATTTTGGCCAATTTAAGCTTTCAACTCAGATATCGAGAAGAATCCAGGACCTTCAGTTTATGTAGATGCTTCACAAACGATTCATGCTCCATACTGTCAAGGAAACGTTGTAGTATAAGTTGGGGAAAATGCGGGACAACAATGTGCTGCAATGAGTTTGTGCTCTTTAATCAACAGTAAGATAAGAAGGATTACTTCAGTCGATGATATGATTCAAATAATGACTGTTGGTAACCAATTATATTCTAGTCTGTCATTGCTTGCAAGTGAAGACAATCTATGTTCATGTTAACAGAATTGCCAGAAATGGTTACAGTGTTTGAGCGATTTTTCCAGCTTGAATACAGTGAAAGTTATACTTGTAACATGCATAGTGATGCCAGAATTGACGGGTATCACTAGTGTATATGCCACTTACAGGGTACAGCATTTGAAACACTCTTGGCACTGAACTACAACTCATTCACTTTAACGGTGGCAATTATAGGTGTTGGTATCTACAGCATTGAGGTTGGGGAATACAAAGTATTTGATTCTTGATCGCTTAATAGAGGTGGCCGCTCAATCGAGGTTTACTTTCTCATTCTTTTCGAAAATTATTTCGGGACTTTGATAACTGGCCGCTTAATGAAGGATAGCCGCCTAATAGGTGGCCACTTTTTGTGGAGGTTCAACTGTATACAGAGTGGGATGATAACCATGTATGCATGATAAATCAGTGAAAGGGCGGAGAGGGAATCCTACATGAAGGGTAATATCGCTAGAAAAAGTCTCCTGTGATATGGAAGATCATAGACAACACGGAGACATACTTTGACAAAAGTTTAACCCTGGAAATTAAGAACAAAATGCATCCCTAAGGTAAAGGAACCTTGGAGTTCTAGTGCAACTTCAGCAAATGCAATACCTACCTTGATTGTAAACTCCCGAGTAGTCTTGATCGGTTCTCTTGATTTGTTACGACGAAAGGCTCTGCAAGGAAATTATATTTTGTAAGACAAAATTAAGTTAAAAGTCAATTGCATTTTCCTTAAAAAAATAACAGGACTTGCACAAAAGTTACCAAGAAACTTCATTTCATGGGAAAGATTATCTTAATACACCACTGATTGTAACTCTTATTATAAATTATAAGTTTTCGTATGTTTAACTTTATAGTCAAGTAGTTAATTAGAGACCTTAGAGTATTTTAGTCTAATTTTACACACGATTCCTGGGAAGACCAGGTAAAAAAGATACGATTTCGTGTATAAATAAAGATTGATGATGATGAAGTATAAAAGTCATATGGTATCAACCCCCTCTCCCCGGTAAGTCTTCCATGCAGACGTCTTTGGTGCGTAACTCAACACCAGGTTCGATGGGGCGAAGCGTTGCGTGACGACACAAAAGTAATCCCCTAGTTGCCGCGGGGTCCAAGCCCTGGGGCAGGCCGATGACATATGCATCAGTCACACCGTGAATAAGTCGATTTAGAAACATTTTCTCTATGCCGCTCCATACATATGTTATGCATGTGCACTTGCTAAAGCGGCCGACCGAGCGACGAAGTCGCAAGAGGTCTTCTTCCCGCGCCGTATTAGATTTAAATCTGACGGACCAACCTCGTCCCCAGGGCTTTTCCCTCAAAAAATGGGTGGGGCGGGAAAATAATGTGCAATTAAATGGATCTTTAGCTTTTGAATCGCACACACACGAAAATATTGACTCAGTTCGAGATGTTATTATTTTCCATTGTTACTCCCTTCTGTCAGCGCAAAACCAGCGGGTTGCATATAAATTAGCTTCTCAAGAATATTTAGGCTGTACACGTGACCAGCCGATGCCAGGGCCTTTTCCCGCCCCACCCATTTTTTGAGGGAAAAGCCCTGGGGACCAGGTTGCTGATGGACTTTTCTGAAAGTCTAATTATGCATTCAGCATCGAATGCAGCAATCCCTTACAGTTTCAACAAATAATTAACTTGAGAGTGAGTTCATAAAGTCACGTGTGCACAATAAATGATGGCCTGCGAGCAAGCTCTCCTATTTGGACCAGCGAGGCGAGTCGCGCGAGAACACGCGACTGGCGCGAGCGAGCGGCGAAGCGTCTCCTGTCGCGTGCCACTCGCGCGTGTACTTTTTACGATATCCCCCAAATGGAAAGCTTGCTCGCAGGCTAAATAAATGAAAGGGCGGGGAGGAAATTTTATCCTCAGTTTTTTTTTTTCCATCAGGGTGCGATCGCTGAAAATTGTGTCTTGTGATCTCGAAATTTTAACAATCGTGCTGACTTCGACTGAGCTAAAGTTCGTCAGAAAGTTTCCCAGCAATTAAAGCCAAATTTGGTATTTCTTAAACAAAGGGACTTTTGGATAGGGAGTTCTGGTGTAACTGCAACTAACGTTATTTAATGCATGCCTCAGTTGTAAATTCCCAAGTAATCTGGATATTTGGCACGAGGGTTCTTGATTCGTGACGACGAAAGGGTCTACGAGGAAATGGTACTTGCAAGACAATTGAATTTTTCTACCTGAGCGACAATCAAACCTTTTATCGAGTGAAAGCTGAATCTTGTATGAGGGATTTTTCCCTTCATTTACCTTTCAGTTTCACTTTGATCAAGTTATAATTACGTTAACAAAAGTGACGTAAGTGCTTCCAGAAATAACTATCCCAAAATGCATTAATAAAGCATATAAGCTAATATCAATATATGAGTGAGAGGCGTGACATTAAATCTAATATACAGTGATTGACATTTCTCTGAACAAAATAACGAAAAGCTTTAAAAAGGATCTAACATGTGCTGTAGACTGATGGAACCTTCCGCAGAGGAAGTTGGTCTGATACTTCCTGTTTTTCTCCGAAAACTGCTGGATATATATGCCTTGTGATTGACCTTCTGACGAGGTGGGTTCTTTTTTTGAAATAAAATGGATTTTTTTTGCTGCAGATGTGCTGCCATATACCCTACCCCTGGGACTTGCTTGGCAACAGCAACAAGGAAAATAGGAGGAACAGAAACAAACACAAGTCTCACAATTTCCCATACCTGCCATAATTTTATCAACTTAATCAAGGTATTACACTTAACTCCAAAAATAGCTTAACATGAAATTGAGACAGTTAGTTTCAGTGCTCTTCTAATCCCATAAACCATCAAGTTCTCCACCCCATGGCCCAACAGCAGTCACAGCTGTCAAATTCCTGCCTTTCCGCATACATCAGCAAGTCAAATAACCTGGGTTTCCTTCCCAGCTTGTGTGTGGGGAAGGGGAGTAAGTTGATACTTCTCTTTGACCACTAAAGACATTTAAATCTTAGGAAACCGAAGAAAAGGAAATATTTATGGCGAGGAAGGGTTTTAACCTTTCTACGTGGCGTAACATGCTTTAAAGAAGTAATGTTTGGTTGGCCGTCCAACGAGTCTCGCTGTTAAAAGTTCCGTAATGAATCGACGCCATCACCCAAATGGATTATAAAATTTTTTCTCGTTCAGTGTTAAGAGGAAGCAAGAATCTGATGTAGGGGTGGCTACAGTGCCTAAGAACAAGGAAAGGAAGACTCAACGCCACCCCTCTACTCTCGGATGTAGTTTTGTTTGCCTAGGGATCCCAAGTCATCTTTGATTTGGCAATAACGGCCACCTCCCAGTGACCTCCCTATCACGTATACCTGGAGAGGGGCTTGGACCATGTATCAAGCAATTGCTTACGGGATCGGTTTAAAACGACAGAAAATATTCAACTATCTTCTTAAAAGGTGGTATACTACGAGTTTTGGATAGACTGTCGCTTATGTGAGATCATCGTACATGGAAGTTCGACTGTTACAATTTTCTCTAGCAAAGGTGTCATAACCCCAAATTACTAAAGGATTCCACTAGTTGTAATCAAATGTGACCATCGCCCAAATGCACCTTACTTTTAACGTTCAGCGTTAGGAGGAAGTAAAAATCTGGTTTTGTGCTGGCTGCAGTCAGCCTAAGACTCAGGAGAAATCACGCATCCATGTTTTCTTTCTGTTAAGGTGCCTCCGTAATTAATACAGGCACATTTACCTGTGATGAAGTATTTGTCATAACTTTTTCGTTTTTAACGCGATGGCTGAGGAACTTTGCACAGAACAACAGATATCATATTGGGCAATAGTACAAAATATTCTGATTTCATTGATGATAAATATATTTTGCTAAATTAGCGCTTAAAAGGACCCTACCGTTCAAAGAAAATCGCTACTGGTAATAAAATTTGCTGATATTTTTAACTGAAATTTTTGGTATCGGCTTTAATTGATATAATAAATATGCCAGAGGAATTTTAGAAAAATCGTTGGAGCAGAAGTCTGTAACTAAAAATCGCTCAAAATTCAGTTGTGAAATTGTTTTGGAATTTCAAAAAATTAATATTAATTACTATCAGGTAGAAGAAGACACCAGTTTGAATTTTCGGGACAAGCAAATTCGAATTCAGTGTTTGGTAATTCCTAAACAAAAGCCGATTGCCTATCATGCTATTCTTTAAAAGGTACTTTTTAGTTTTAGAAGTATTATAAATTGCTCCAAACCTTGCTCTGAAGTAGAATGACTTGTTCCTCGACATTTTTATAATATCCCTTGGCAGTTTTGGTTCAAACTCCTGCTGCATACATTTTGATGTATTGCAATGCATTTTCAACGACTTTTACTGCTGTTCGTTGCTTCCAACTCAGGAAAAAGGTATTGAGATTGGACGCTACCTCGTATCAGAGCTCAGATATAACTGTCCAGCATCTTTGTTTATGACTACAAAATGAGCACGAGTGCCAGTTCTGCGAAGAATTCGTACCTCACCCAGGGGGGACGAATGACAATGATGCCCCTGCCTGTGAACTGAATTACATCACAGTGCAAAATAAAATTATCCCAAAAATACTGCCCCTGAATAAATTTACAACTCTGAAATTTTCCTTCAATGAATGGGTAGTTTTTTCTTGATTATTATGTTTTGCTCTGCAATACATGTTTATACAGATCGGTTCGCAGACATGGGCATCATTGTCATTCATTCCCCCTGGCTGAGGTGCGAATTCCTCGCAGAGCTGCTGCATGTGCTCATTTTCTGGTCATAAGCAAATGGACTGGACAGTTCTATCTGAGCTTCAATACAAGGTAGCTTACAATGCCAATACCTTTTTTCTGAATTGGAAGTAACGTACAGCAGGATAAGCCGATGCGGATGCATTGCAATACATCAAAATGTATGTAGCAGGAGTTTGAACCAAAACTGGCAAGGGATATTTTAAAAATGTCGAAGAACAAGTCATTCGACGTTGAAGCAAGGTTTGGAGCAATTTATAGACTTCTAAAACTAAAAAGTACCTTTTAAAAAATAGCACGATAGGCAATCAGCTTTTGTTTTCAGAATCAACAAACATTGAATTTACTGGTCCCGAAATTCAAACTGGTGGCTCTTTCTACCTGATAATAATATTTTTGAAATTCCAAAACAATTTCACAACTGAATTTTGAGCGACTTTTAGTTACGGACTAACTCTGCTCCAACGATTTTTCTGAAATTTCTCCGGCATATTTATTATATCAATAAAAGCCGATACCAGAAATTCCAGTAAAAAACATCAGCAAAATTTTTTACTAGACGCGATTTTCTTTGAACAGTAGGGTCCTTTAAGGGCTAATTTCTCAAGAAATATTTACCATCAATGAAATCAGAATACTTCACATTATTACCGAATGACTTCTGTTGTTCTTTGGAAAGTTTCTCAGCCATCGCCTTAAAAACGAAAAAGTTATGATGGAAAATTTGTCACAGCTAAGTGCGCCTGTATTAATGACGGAGCCACCTTAAATGATAAAAAAATTTGCATCCCCTGCAGTTCGCAGTCTGAGGGATGTTTTTGGTCTTGCAGGGATTTGCTGCGAGGGTTGTCCAATACTTTCGACATGATATGAGTGGAGAGATGCAGTTGTTGAATGGACAAATGCATCTCATCTCATTTTCATGTTAGAAAGAGACCCTGTGTAATCGTAATCGAGTTGTACGAGTGGAGAAAGTGCTTGTCCATCTAACAGAGGAAACCGTCAAGTGGACAAATGCATCTCATTAGGGGGACTTGGAAATTTTGTTGCTAATTGTCATGTTAGAAAGAGACCCTGTGTAATGGTAGCCAGGTCGTACAACTGGAGAAAGTGCTTGTCCACCCGAGAGAGTAAACTGTCGAGTGGGCAAACGCATCTCATTTGTTGCTTGTGATGTTAGCAAGAGACCCCATGTAATGGTAGTCGAGTCGTACGAGTCGTACGACTGAAGAAAGTGCTTGTCCACCCGACAGAGTAAACTGTCGAGTGGACAATGTCAGATCTGTGCTTAAAGAACAATGAATACACAGTGTGCAGCGCGCTTGTAATCCTTTGCGTCGCTTATGTGAGATCTTTGCTTAAAGAACAAGGCATACACAGTGTGTGAGGTGCTTGTTCCTTCGAGTGGCTCCTGTCGGATGTTTGCCTTAGTGAACTAAAGAGATGCATTTTCCTCTCAACAACTCTGTCTGTCAAGTGGAGACAACTTGTCCACTCGTACAACTCCACAACTTAGATGCCGTCCCTATACTCAACTAATGAAATGCATTTTCCGCTCGACAACTCTGTATGTCCAGTCGCGACAATTTGTCTCATTGGTACAGCAAAAAGGTGGCCGCAATCGATTAATAAAGGTGGCCGCTCAATAGAGGTTTAATTTCCCATTCTTTTCTACAATTATTTCGGGGCATTGATTACTGGCCGCTTAATGGAGGATGGCTGCTTAATAGGTGACCACTTAATGGAGGTTTAACTGTATACATAGCCTGCAGTGCAGGTGTATTTTGGGCAGGCGAAAGCTCCTTGTTTATCTGGTTTATGTTCGTACTGTTGTAACCGCCATCTTTGTTATGACGGAGGAAGATTAAGAAGAGTAAAAATAGTGACCCTAAGGGTAGCCCCGCTCCTTTAGACTCGCCCCATTTTCTCCCCTCTTTTCGAGTTTCAACATGCGCTTTCGCGAGCAAAACATTCGTGCGCTCGAAGAAAATGCCTGCACTGCAGGCTACTGTATACAGAGTGGGATGATAACCATGTATGCATTATAAATCAGTGAAAGGGCGGAGAGAAAATCCTACATGATGGGTACTATTGCTGAAAAAGTCCTCTGCCATCTGAAAGATCATAGACAACATGGCCTTATTTAAAAGAGACATTTTTCAGACAAAAGTTTAACCCTGGAGATTTAAGAACCAAATGCATTTCTAAGGTACTAAAAGGAACCTAGTGTAACTTCAGCTAATGAAATGCCTACCTCGGTTATAAATTCCCGAGTAGTCTTGATGCTTCACTTGATTTGTCACGACGAAAGGATCTAAAAGCAAATCATATTTTGCAAGACAAGTTTGAGTATAAAAGTCACTTGCATTTTCTTCCACAAAATTACAGGACTTGCACAAAGCTTACCTAAAGCAACAATCAACCCTTCTACCAAGCCTGCAAAAGTTGAACCTAAGAGATTTTTCCCTTCCTTTAGCTTTCAGTTTCATTTTGATCAAATTACTTCAACAAAAGTGTCGTAAGTGCTTTCAGAAATAGCTCCCACCAAGAGGCAGCCATCCAGGAAAATTTGAAACTAATTATAAAGCATAATATTTATGAAGGGTGACATTAAATCTAATAATTATACAGTTACTTACTTTTCTCTGAACGAAAAAAACAAAAAGCTCACAAAAGATTTTAATAGATGCTGTAGACTGATGGATTCTTCCACTGAGGAAGTTGGTCTGATACTTCCTGTTTTTCTTCGAACATTGCCGGATATGTTAGTCTGCTACACAGCCGTTTTTAGTCTCGTCACGCAACGCTCCTCAAGTGGGGAGGAGCATTGCGTGACGACACTAAAAAATGGCTGTGTAGCAGACTACGGATATGTGTGATTTGAAGTAAAAAAAAACTAAAATTTCAATTGACGCTGCAGATGTGCTGTCATATGCCCTACCCCTGGGACTTGCTTGACAACCGGACTGGTGACAAATTTCAGTCATAATATTACGAAGTATAGTTTTCCTTCAAACTCCTGCCAATTTTCTATGTCCGTTATAATTTTATCAATGTATTATGATTTCCACATTACATGAGATTGAGGCAGTTTGCTGGTTTCAATCCTCTGACTAATCCCCCGGTATCAAATTACCCACCCCTCCCTTCCCCCCCCTCCTCCCATCCCTTACCCCTTTTGACGCGTGCTACGCAGACTAGACAACTTCTCGCATTCCGCGTTCATCACTAAGTAAACAGCTCGAGGTGTTTCTCCCCCCTGGTGGGAACTCAAGGATGGTTCTGTTTGATCAAAACCAGAGAAGAAGATGTGTGATGGGTTCTAGCGTTACACTTTAAAATCTTTATGCTGCTTTAAAGTATAGTTTGGTAGCCAGTACCGTGCGCTGGCTTCACTGGGAACAGTTTCTCAAATACATGTAGCCCCAAATTACTAAATGATTCCACTAGTTGTAATCAAATGTCGCCATCGCCCAAATACACCGTTTTTTTTCACTCGGTACGTCTTTAAAAAAATTGAATGTCATTTGCATTATAAACGTGAAGGTTTTCATTCAGATAATGAAAAGTCCCGGTGGGGTCAGGCTCCCTATAGTGGCGAGTACGGGGAGGGCGTCCTCTTCTATCTTCTATCTCTATTTTCCTTTCTCATATTCTTAAAATATAGCCAACCTTACTCTGTTATGGGTGCTCAATAGAGGTCAGAAAAATAGGAAAACTCTTATTGGAATGGCAGAAAGGTGGTTGCTATCGCTTAATAGGGGTGGCCTCTCAATAGAGATTTAATTTCCCATTCTTTTCTGCAATTAATTCGGGGCATTGATTACTGGCCGCTTAATGGAGGATGGCCGCTTAATAGGTGGCCACTTAATGGAGGTTCAGCTGTATACAGAGTGGGATGATAACCATGTATGCATAATAAATCAGTGAAAGGGCTGAGAGGAAATCCTACAAGATGGGTACTATCGTCGTGGAAAAATTCCTCTGCCATCTGAAAGATCATAGACAACACGGACTAACATACTAGGTGACGAATTACTCCTTAATTTTGGCGCGAAATTTCAGCGTTAATTTGTAATTTCACATGTGAAATTACAAAATTGCCATGGCAACCCTTCCGTACGTCTCAGTGTCAAGATGGCGACGAAGTTTTAAAATGCCGTGAATGAAGATGTCAGGGCACAAAAAGACGCTTTAGAAAACCTGAACACACAAGAGAACATCAAGAAGGATTCTAACAGGTATTTTTGCGGAAAAAGTCTGTAAAATTCTCAACGTTATAAGCCAAATTTAAGGTCTAAACATTTGAGAGAGTGGAGTTCTCGATCGTTACGATCCAGGATAAACATGTCAAAAATCCAAGATTGCTAAGGTAATTCGTCACCCATGATATTAATAGGTAATCAAATGGTTTACTCGTGAAATTATTCCCTAATTTCACTCGTCACCATTTGATTACACATACTAACAGCAGTTCAACCCTGGAGATTAAGAACCAAATGCATTTCTAAGCTAATGCAATGCCTACCTAAGTTATAAATTCCCAAGTAGTCTTGATCGGTTCGCTTGATTTGTCACGACGAAAGTATTCTGTTCACAGTCCCCTATTTTTCTTTGTCATCGTCGAGATCGAGCGCCTCTTACCATTAATGGCGGCCATCTTAATTTTCAGTTGTACCGAGTCTAACCTGGGGAAGAGTATCAAATCTACTTAGGGGGCGGGGGACGGTTTGGGAGGAGCTATAATCCCCGACGCCCGCCCCCTCGGTACAACTGAAAATCAAGATGGCCGCCATTAATGGTAAGACGCGCTCGATCTCGACGATCACACGGAAAAGTAGGGGACTGTGAACAGTCTACGACGAAAGGGTCTGCAAGGAAATTACATTTTGTAAGACAAAATTAAGCTAAACGTCAATTGCATTTTCCTTCACAAAATAACAGGACTTGCACAAAACTTACCAAGCCACAATCAACCCTTCTACCAAGCTCGAAAACATTGAACCTAAGGGATTTTTCCCTTTTGTAATTTAGCTTTCAGTTTCACTTTGATAAAAGTGACGTAAGTGCTTCCGGAAACACAGGCAGCCCAAACTCACGTTACGAGGAAAGGGTGTAAAGTAATTTACTTCCCATAGGTGACGCGTGACCTTTCTGGTGGACGCGCCGGTGTTGCGTTACAGGCGACCGTTGAAAATAAGAGACTTTGTACGAGAAATAAAATACTGAGATCTTCGAACGCCAAATAACGTTAAATTTAATTTTTCCTTCAATGAAATAAATAAAAAAGACTTACCTGAGATGTATTCCACTGTGTTTCGGTGTCTGCTTGTCGTTTTACTGTTTTTTTGGCTTTATTGGCTTTTATGAATGAGGCTGAAGCGGACAACACCGTCCGAGATCTCTATAATTCTTCATATGATACGAAAGCCGAATTCAATGATTGTTTTATTATTCATTTGAAATAATTCCTAGTTTATTAAAAACATGGCTAAAACATGCTTACCTCCATCGATCCATCGACGTTAAGTTCATCTTCGATAGTGCACGTTTAAAGTTTGTTCATCTCCGCAAATATTCTCCAAAGAGCAGATATCGCCCTTCGAGTTGTCTTCTTGCTGTTCTTCCCATGTTTTTAGCTATTATTTCGCCTAGTTCTTACTCTTGAAACGAGTGAAATGTCCGCCATTTTTGTTCTCACATACAAAACAACTCAACCTCGTCCCCAGGTCTTCTCGGTTAACGGTGCATTAACCTGCAAATAAGCTGCACTTTTGACGTCATCGGTTCATTAAACGCAAAATTCTTCCAAGTTTGGTCATCAGTACCTGGTTATGGTGAATTATGCGTGTGCTTTTAGCCAATCAGAGTAGGGGAAATATTTTGAATGAATAATAAACAGTTATTGGTATTTCTCCGAAAGCAATTACAAAAGGCTCGCAAAGCAGAGCTCTTATAACAAATTCTGTAGACTGATGGAATCTTCCAGTGAGGAAGTTGGTCTTAGACTTCCTGTTTTGCTCCTTACACTGCCGGATATGCCTCTTGTGTGACCTTTTTAAACAAGGCTCGCATTTTGTGTGTGATTTGAAGTAAAATGGAATTTTTATTGTCGCAGATGTGCTGTCATATACCCTACCCTACCCCTGAGACTTTCTTGACAATCGGACGAGTGACAAATTTCAATGGTAGTATTACGAAAGATAGTTTTCCCTCAACTCCTCCCAATTTTCTACATCCGCTATAACTTTATTAAGGTACTACAGATTTTCTCATTACATGAGATTGAGGCAGTTTACCAGTTTTACCCATGGAATCAAATTACCCTCGCCTCCCTTCCCCCTGCCAATCCCTTACCCCTTTTGTTAGCCTGTGAACAGGCTCTCTGTTTGGGGAAAGGGTAAAAATATCACAAGGAGAGTGAAAGGGGGAGAGCCTGTAGACAAACCTTTGGGTGCTTTGCGGCCGCCGTTCCACGGCACCCGCAGTGCATCAGACTGATGCAAGCTCCTATTAGCGAGAACACTGACTGTTGACAGGTTTGAGTTACATCGCCTTCTAAGCCAACACGTAGCACGCGATTTGATTTGAATAATCGCCTGTAAATAGGTCTTCTGATCTTCAACATGGCATCTTCTGGCGCTTGACTGATAAGCTTATTTAACCACAATGAAGAGCTTTACGTTTCAAAAGAGCTCAACTCAGCTCAGACTAAAATATTCTCGCATCAGAGGGAAATCACGCCGACCAGAAACGATAACTGCAATAAATCAATATGCGCGTCACGACCTCTCTGTATGAAAGAAGCGACAAAAATCACATTTGCTCAGTTAAACCGAGAGAAAATACTCACTGGAAAAAGCAGCAGTTTGGCACGAGGTAAAAGTCATTTGTTGCTTGCCGACCCCAATTGAATATATTCCAATGTATCCAAGTGACAGATAACGATCTTGCTGACAGATGATCGGCAAGAAGGGGGAACAGCGGCCTCAAATGGTTGCTTATACCCTCTCCCTCTTTCTCTTCCGTCTCCTCGTGATTTTTTCAGATCACCCTTTCCCCAAACAGAGAGCCTGTCGTCACTTTCCGTGCTCTTCAGTAAACAGGAGAAGATCCTCTCTTGTCAGTGAGTAAACAGCTCGGCTCGGAGTTTTCTCCTCCCGGGGTGGAAAGTAATTGATGGTTCTGTTTGATCAATATCGATATTTAAACAACCGGAGAAGAATATGTGTGACGGGGATGGGTTTTAGCGATACACTTTTGAGCTTTATGCTGCTTTAAGTATTGTTTGATAGCTAGTACCGCGCGCTGGCTTCACTGTAAGCAGTTCCTCAGATAAATGTAACCCCAAATTTAGCTGAAGGATTCCACCAGTTCTAATCAAATTATATTTTCTTTTATTTATTTTATTTTATTAGCTTCGCCTGTTACTGAACAATGAATAATAAATAAATACTTAATAGGCAGGGGTGCCACTATAGCGGTGAGCCAAGTACAGTGGTCCCAGAGCTTAAAAGATATGTAAAAACAGTGAAACTTCATGTGACAATTAAAAACAACAACGGAGACGGACAGACACGTTACGTGAAACGTTACATGACGGACAGATTGTTTTCCAGGATCGTGGGTTCTCTGGGTCGTAGTTTCGTTGTAAGGCATTCACGTAGTACTTGTGCATGATGGATTTGAATTGGCTGATCTGAAGGTTGCATGAAAGTTGAAGATCATTTGCTAACGTGTTCCAGATTCTGGTGGTTCTATTAAAAAAGGATCTCTGAAAAGCGACAGTATTACACTTCCTTGAAATAAAGTGAGTGACATTACAGTTGCCGTTAGATCTGGTAGTGCGAGTAACTAGGACTTGCGGAGGACAGAGGGACTAATTCTAACTGTTCCAGTTACAACTTTGAAGAAGAATATCACGTCTAAAAACTCGTGCCAATAGGAGATTGGTAATAAGTTAAGATTCATTAGCCTTTCCCCATATGTTTGGTCACAAATGAATGGTAGATCCAGGATATACTTTGTAGCGCGCCTCTGGACACGCTCGAGCTTTCGAATCAGGTCTATTTATATTGACTGCGGAGTCCAGATTTGCGTGGCATAGCCAAGATGGGATCTTACTAGGGTAAGTTTGCCGAGCGTCTAACCGTAATGCTTTTGACGAGTCTACTGTTTCTCCGTACATATCCCAGGATCCTGCTGGCCTTAGCGTATTGCATGTTGACTTGCTTATTCCACGTGAGGTTATCCGTGATGTAAACACCAAGATCCTTCTCGGCCCAGACAACTTCAAGTTGACAGCCGGCCATATGATAGACAAAGATGACGGGTTTAAGTTTCCTAGTGATGAGCTGAGCTTTGCATTTGTTGTAGTTAAAGTTTAAGCTAGCAGAATCTGACCACGTGATCAGGTTAGATAGGTCCCCCTGAAGTTGTTCTGCATCGAGCTTTGGTGTTATTTCTTTGAAAATCTTTGTGTCATCGGCAAAAGCGGCAATCTGACTTGATCTAACAGCGTCTGGCAAAGAGTTCACATACAGAAGGAACAACATAGGGCCTAGGTTCGATCCATGTGGGACCCCTAAAGTCACAGGTAAGGGGCTTGATGTTGCAACCAATATAGTCACTCGCTGGGATCGATTGTGCAGGTACGAATCTATATAGCAATGTGCAGAGGGTTCCACCCAAAAACCATACTGATGTAGCTTCCTTAGGAGTTTCGCGTGGTTTACTGTGTCAACGGATTTTGACATGTCCAGATATATTATATCAACTTGTCCTCCTGTATCCAGTTTTGTGCCAATTTGATCTAGAACGTCAACAAGCTGGGTTACACAAGACCGTTCAGCTATGAAGCCACGCTGACATACGCTGATAAGATTGAAAACATAGTCCCTAATAGCATTGAATAAGCACCTCTCCATGACTTTAGAAACAATAGAACGTAGCGAGATCGGTCTGTAGTTTTCCGCTTGTTCTTTATTATCTTTTTTGAAAACAAGAACGATGTTTGCTAGTTTCCAGTCCTCCAGCAGACAGCCTAACCTAAGCGACTTGTTGAAAAATTCGGTAAGCGAGGGTGCTATCACGTCAGCTGTTTCTTCCAAAATTTTGGCAGGTATTTCATCTGGTCCAGTAGCTTTACTGGCATCAAGATTACGCAGGATTAGTTCAACTTCAGATACTGAGAGAATTACAGTCCTACAACGCTGGTAAAATCACGGTCCCATGTTTTCTTTATGTTGAAGAATCTAAGTCCCAACCTCTCCCCCGTCTCGGATGTCTTTGTTCGCTGAGAGATTTGAAGTTTCTGTGATCTGGCGGCAATATAGTTCCCAGTCTCTTAACGGCCACCTCCCTACAACGGACTCCTAGGTGGGGTCCTCGCTTTAACCTCGCTCCCAGGGCTTTTCCCGTAGAAAATGGGAGGGGTGGGGGGGGGGGGGGAGTGCTTTGCTTTAGTACCTTTATTCGACTCTCTATATAGGTAGTCACTTCTCTAACCTAGACGCAAAAGGTGTTCGGCTTACACGGAGTTGACTGCAGTGCTTCAGTCAAACCTCCAGGGTATCTTCAGGTTTGACACAAGTAGTATAGGAGGGACCGAATTAACCCCTTTTTTGGGGGATTCTCATTAAGGTGGGGAGGAATACATTAACGCCGATGACGTCATAGGCTATTGTCTTGATCTCATGAATAAAATGCGCAGGACTCTCATTAAGATAAGGTCGTGTGCTATTTTAAGTTGGTTTAGGTTTTCTAGTTACTTTAAGGTCGATAAACGTCTTCGTTTTCTATTGGTTAGTTAGAAAATAAGAAAAGTTTTCATTGGTTAATTCATAGTGCCTGAGGAGTAAAGTCAAACTTGTCTCTGACTTAAAATCACTGAGACGTAACGTAATTATGCAAGTTCTATTTCCTGCTGCTGCGATTGTCCTGGTTCCGGTTCACTGATTTTTGGCAGGCAAATCGTGCATATTAATGAGGGCAAAGGCCAACTAGCTCTTTTTTACACTGCAAACAATGTTTTACTCACCCCTCTCCTTTTCATTTTTTTTACTTTCCTCCTCCTCCACAATTTTATTATTTTCGTTCCTCAATTCCCTCCTCCTCCTCCTCCTCCTCCTCATTTTTATTGTTTTCCCTCCTCCTCCTCCTCATTTTTATTGTTTTCCCTCCTCCTCCTCCTCCTCCTCCTCATTTTTATTGTTTTCCCTCCTCCTCCTCCCCCTCCTCATTTTTGTTTTCCCTCCTCCTCCTCCTCATTTTTATTGTTTTCCCTCCTCCTCCTCCTCCTCCTCGTCCTCCTCCCCCTCCTCCACCTCCTCATTTCTATTGGTTTCCCTCGAAAAGGCCAAAAGGCCAAAATGAGGCTTATAAGGCCAAACTCAAATGTGAGGGTCTTATTTTGGCCTTTTCGAGGGAAACCAATAGAAATGAGGAGGTGGAGGAGGAGGAGGAGGAGGAGGAGGAGGAGGAGGGAAAACAATAAAAATGAGGAGGAGGAGGAGGGAAAACAAAAATGAGGAGGAGGAGGAGGAGGGAAAACAATAAAAATGAGGAGGAGGAGGAGGAGGAGGAGGAGGGAATTGAGGAACGAAAATAATAAAATTGTGGAGGAGGAGGAAAGTAAAAAAAATGAAAAGGAGAGGGGTGAGTAAAACATTGTTTGCAGTGTAAAAAAGAGCTAGTTGGCCTTTGCCCTCATTAATATGCACGATTTGCCTGCCAAAAATCAGTGAACCGGAACCAGGACAATCGCAGCAGCAGGAAATAGAACTTGCATAATTACGTTACGTCTCAGTGATTTTAAGTCAGAGACAAGTTTGACTTTACTCCTCAGGCACTATGAATTAACCAATGAAAACTTTTCTTATTTTCTAACTAACCAATAGAAAACGAAGACGTTTATCGACCTTAAAGTAACTAGAAAACCTAAACCAACTTAAAATAGCACACGACCTTATCTTAATGAGAGTCCTGCGCATTTTATTCATGAGATCAAGACAATAGCCTATGACGTCATCGGCGTTAATGTATTCCTCCCCACCTTAATGAGAATCCTCCCCAAAAAAGGGGTTAATTCGGTCCCTCCTATACTACTGACACATTTCCCCTCATTATTTTATCAGTGGTTGTGCAGAGTCATATATGCCAGACGTTTACTTTTATTCAATGATTACCCCTACTCGTAACACTTCTAAAAACCTTTTTTACAGTTGATGGAAAAGAATCATTGAATAATCCAGTTTCGAATTAAAAATTACCGCTGAATATAAACATTAACTACACATTCATACAGGGTTAGCCTCGACGTAAAGTAAAATATTCAGAAATTCTGGCAAGTAGGTGTTTGAAATTTGAATATACACAATAGGCAGAGCAATAAACAGGTCTTTTTCTCGTTGGAATTTGTGAATATATTACTTCAGATTGAGGCTAAGGCTGTAAAAAAGGCGTCTTCACTTCTTTAATTCAGCGGTCTTAGCGAACTCGAAAATGGATTATTTAGAGTCTATCTTCAATAACTGAATATCATTATTGTACGTATAAAAGTCGGCGGTACTTTCTAGTTTCTATAATGGCCTATACGGGAAGGCTCCGCTCGAAAGGGGTATCTTTTTCAGGCTTCAGGTATATGAAAGAGTATGGGTCTCACCAGTTGAAGTGTATGGGTCTCAGATGTTAAACTATGTTTGTCTATATCGGTCTGTAAAAAGGCCCAAAAGCGCTAACAGAAGCATTTTATGGCTGCGAAAAATTCGTTCTCTTTTTCTCATTTATTATTATTTTAGAGGCAATGCATATTTTTTCACTTTGCCTAGTTTCCTTTGCTTTTTTTTAGGGGAATATATTTACATAACCCCTCATTATTATTCACTGTCTGAAAAGTTGGTGGCGGCTTTGATTGTGACAAGAGAGTGCGGGGCGGGGCTAAGACAATAGCTGCTCACAATAACAAAATAATGCAAGTTATATTTCCCCTGCTCATATTCCCCACGTCATATTCCCCAAAGCCCTATTCCCCGAGTTAACAATATCGACCTTTACTTCGTAGATGCACTTTAATTAATCACCCAGGTTGTTATATTGCCACCACTGAGACCGATGTCAAGAAACGAAAAGGTCAGGCATGGGAAACCCTTCTGAAGATCAGCTATAGAGCGTATTTGGAAGTCTAACCTGCCAATTGCCGTAAAGGTTCGCCTTTACAAGTGTACCGTTCTTCTTTATGGGTCGGAAACATGGACTCTAACTACTGTCTAACTGAATCAATGTACGTGGGACAAGCTCAACACTTTCCAACTTAACTGCTGCCTTCGGGTTATGTTGGGCAACCTTTAATCGCCGTATCATATTTTTAACTACGCAGGGAGATCTTAGGTCATCTGAGGTCAAAGGACGGCAGCTCCGCTTCCTTGGCCACTCATGACATTTCACCGCGACCGGGAGGATCATGTTATCAACACATTCGTCCTGTATAGTATGTCCCATCCCATCTGTAAAGAGACGAAGTGTTGGCGGACAGAAACTTTTGTTTTTACAATACATCTCAAAGGTTCTGACGGAGGGAGAAATACGACACGCTACCGAAGACCTGGACTACTCAGTAGGAGACATCTGATTGCCGCCTGCCGGGACAATGCTGATTGAGACGATCAGACGAGCTTATTCCTCTCAACATGTTTAGCCCATCCTATTAAAACAACGCAAGTCAGATTTTCTCTATTTAATGTACTTACCACATTTTCTTGGACTTCACTTTCTTCGTCGGCTGTTGTCATAGCGCAAACTAGTTATTCGCATAACCAGCCGCGTCACTTTTAAACGAATTTGACATAATACATATCCAACGTCTACCTGAGAGAGTCGAGAACGGCGTTGTTTGCAATGTGACTTGTTGGACGACTGACACAAAACTCTGTCGCGGTGGAAGGTCCAAGAGAGTTTCCAAAACTACTCTGCCTTCACGTTAAGAATATCGAAAGAATACTTCTCTCCTTCTGGTAGAACTACTGTTTGACTACTTCAAACACCCACCTCCAAATGACCAATTTGCATATTTTAGAATTCAAACTCAAACAATTCGAGTCTCCCGGGAATAAGCATCTCTAGAGAATTGAAAATTAAAAGCTTTTAGCCTGTGTACAGACCCGCCCTCCTCTCAGGAAAAATCATTTTTTTCTTTAGGGGAGGGGGGTCTGTACACATGCTAGGAAACCCTACAACAGACCTCTTTTGCTTGTATGTTTTGTTTTCCCAATACCGGTCACGTGATAATACTCTAGAGAACTGTTTCTTCCAAATTTCCTTTTGCTCACGTGTATATGTACGCATAATTTATGGAAAGAGAAAGGGTGAAGTTCCCCTGAAACCTCTATTGGGAAAACAAAACATACAAGCCAAAGAGGTCTACTGAAAAATAAGCGAGTTATTTACCTGTCCATCGGGGGTTGTTTATCCAGCTGGGTGCCAGGTGAATATATCACATACCCCCTTGTTCCAGGTAAATAATCTTTACTTAAAAGGGATGGAAAGATCCGTCAACTTGGTATGTAAAAGAGATACCGGTTCTGTGAAAAATGGTGTATAAAAAGGTTAATAAATTTGGAGTTATACCTTCCCACGTACAAAATGTTTCCGGTACCTCCAAGGGGAACATGCTGTTCTATGCACGTCAAATCATATCCTGTATCTCTCTTTTTATAAGTAAGGATTACGTTAACAATGAACTGATGGTTATGTTTTTTAATCGCGTTTTACAGTACAGATTTAACTGATTTCTATTTAACAACTTTTGCATCCTTGATAAAAAATATTGGAAGTTTCAGAAAAAAAATTATTTATTTTCTTGTATGTATAAAAACGTGAGAGATATCGCAATCTTAAGACAGATTTTCCCCTAACTTCAGCAAATAAGCCTCGGAGCCTTACTAGTTATATATCTGCAAGTTTGAAGTCAAATTTTAAAGGGATAGGTCACCAGATCAGACCATCTGGGGACCTGGGCTCCACAGGTAAATAGTAAAGCTAACTAGTCAGTTGACTAACCGAGCTAAATTAACTGGAGAAACTGAATTAAGTACCTGTATTCATGTGCAAGCAAACAAAAAAAAATGTGTGACAGGAAAAGGGGTTACCGGTAAGGCCAAAGTTAAGACAAACTAAACCGAGATTAAAGGGCTACGAAAAGAGAAGTCAGAAAACTTGGTGGTAAAAACAACGTCGGAAACGCGAATAAACCTGAGCTATGAAATAACAATCGTACGCATATCAAAAAGAAGAGTAAATGTGAAACTAAAACATAGTGGTTTAACTTAGTAACTGACCAGGAAATTTGACTTCAGTTTTAGAATTGAGACCTTTCTAGACACTAATAAACTTAAACCGACCCGCCAAAAGAATTAAAACTACAACTGTGTGAATAATAAAACCTTAAAGAACTATATATTAAATTGCCAATAGATATGTCTAAAGTGCATCTCACTGTCACATATTACATCTTATATAACAATGGAAATAGCCGAAGGTGACTACCGGTTCCTGATATTCTTCAGGAGACTATAAAACAATTTTAAGTCCACACGACTGGTCGTAAAATAAGCTACGAATGGTACACTGTAATTTTCAGACTACGAAAAGCTTTAAGTTATTCATTAAAAGCATATAATTTTCTCTTCGGGTTAAAGTGTTCCTGTTCTTGCGAGGAACGCTCCGCCTCGTAATTGTGACAAATTAGAAACTGACTTCAACTTCAACATCAACTTCAACTGCATTCTTCACCATACCTATACAACAACAACAAATACAGCAAAAAGTAACGTTAGCTCCCATTTTCAGCGAAAGAAAGTTATTAAACCCTCCGCTTTCTCATTTCAGCCCCTTCTCCCTGTTCTTATATAACACACGCATGATCGATGTATTAATTTATCACGACCGTAACACTTCATGTGGACTGATCATCCGGTACGGTTTACAATGAAGGATCTAGGAGAGGGACATGGCTTGCTCCCCCTCCTTATTTTGAGCCAAACTGAGGCCCAAAAAGCTGAGTTTTTTCAAGACTTCGGAAGATCTGTGTGCGTCACTGGTTTAATCACGAGCTTTTCCAGTTAGCGTTCTTGTTCTTTATGAAGAAATGATACCACAATATTCGTTTAATAAAATACGCCCTTCTCTCAAACGTTCATGAAATGAATAAACCCCAGGAAGGATTAATGGAGGATTTACCATATCTGGAGACTTTCCTAAGCGACCGAAAATTAGAGGCTTGGCATATTGGAATTGGGTTTTAGCTTCGTCAGGTTCGAATGTAAGTTTCAATGGAACGAACTCCAAATGTAAAGAAATCATGAGACGTGGAATAAATTTCGTAATGTTTAACTGCCAAACAAACTACCACATTCAGACTCCTTTGTTGCTGTTAAGTTGACATGTGAAAGGCATATTGACGTTAAGTAGCAACTGTTGGCCATGGGTTCGTTCCCCTATAAAGCGACAAAAATAATTGCATGTAAAAATAACCTTTGCAAATGCAGGGCGGGATGATCCCAGGTTTAAATATATCCCAAAATACCTTGCTATTTAATCGATGCCTTCAAACTCAAGCGTCACGTCATCACCAATGAGAACAAAGGGCGCCCAGTACTTCACTGCACTAAAGTCGTCAGATTCTCTCATGGATTTCATGGCTTTATTCAGGGCCTCACTGGCACTTCGTCCATGAACTAGGTGTTGGTAGAAAACTTTCATGAACTCCATAGTAGCTTCGTCGTCGATCGCCCACAGGGACACCAGAACAGAACGTGCACCAGCACCCAAAAATGCCCGTGCGATGCCGACCACACCCTCAGATTTGACTTCTCCTCGAGCACTATGACAACAGCTAAGTACAACAAGTCTTGCCCTTATCTGCGCCTTTAAAACATCTTGCATAGTTAAGAGATAGTCCTCCCTGGCTGGATTTACGGATGAACGCGTTGTGTTAGGGGCCAACGCAATTTCTCCTGTTTCCATTTTACCGTGAGCAGCAATGTGCACCAAAGCAACCGAAGAAATACGTCTCAAGACTTCATCTTTTGTTGCCTGCTTTCCAATGAGAGGTACAGTTTTAAGTATTTCCCCAATCATCTGCACTTCCTTTTTGGCCCACTTTAACTGCCCTAACGTCATTCCTTCATAAACTACCTCCTGTACCCATGGATCGCCGACGAGAAGGGCGCCGGTCTGGCTGTGCCAATCTGCTGGACAATTTTGGATTAATTGCAGGCTAGAAAGCGATGGGAGCAGACGAATTCTAAACGTTTCACAGAGGTACTTTGATTTCAAGTCCATGAAAGCAGCATAAGGCGCCAAACACAGAGGTCCTTCTGGAACAATGACAACCTCATCGCTATGGAGTAAGCCTCTTAAAGGGTCTATGACAACATTGTACAATGTTTGTAATGACTTTGTCTCAACACATGGCTGAGACTTTGGCTTATTGGATCTTTCTTCTGCTAGCTTTTTATCGCTTGGGTTACTTAATGAGCGATCTTCACAGTTAACATCAGCTCTCACACCTATTTCTTTATGTGTAGTTTCCAGCAGAGACTGAAAATAGGTTGTGACGGAGATACCGATCTCAGTTCTTCTAGTTTTGATTTCTTTTCCTTTCTTGTTCACCCAGAAAACTATTCCTCCCTCGCTGATACCCATGAAAACTGTATTTGGTGGTAAGTAACTAGCAAAGTCACTTGGTATTGCAGAAAGTGTTCCTATTTCTGAGCGTAGCTCTTTAAGACCATACTTGAACTCCAGAAGATCGTTTAAGGCTTGTGCACGTCCTTGGTCAGCAGTTAAAAGTGCCTCAATGACTTTACCTTCCTTAACCTGCAGGTCCCATAGCCTCAAATAAATATCATCATACGTATTTTTAAGGCTAATCTTCCATTCGTCATTAGATATGAGATTTCTCCTAATGTAGTCGAAGGCTATAACACTGTTCTTGTAACACTGAACGGCTTTCTGGAAATCTTCAAGACTGTCATAGGCGTTGCCAAGATTACCGTACGCTTTTCCTTCTCCTGCCCTGTCTCCCACTTCTTTCGAAATTTTGAGGTCTCGTTCATGGTACTCTATGGCTTTCTGGAAATCTCCAAGACCGTGATAGTAGTTGCCAAGATTACCGTACGCTTTTCCTTCTCCTTCCCTGTGTCCAACTTCTTTCGAAATCTGGAGGTGTCGTTCATGGTACTCTTTGGCTTTCTGGAAATCTCCAAGATTTCCAAAGGTGCTGCCAAGATTACAGTAAGCGCTTCCTTCTCCTACCCTGTCTCCCACTTCTTTCGAAATTTTGAGCTGTCGTTCATGGTACTCTATGGCTTTCTCCAAATCCCCAAGACTTAGATAGGCGACGCCAAGATTACCGCAAGCTTTTCCTTCTCCTGCCCTGTCTCCAACTTTTTTCGAAATTTTGAGGATTCGTTCATGGTACTCTATGGCTTTCTGGAAATGTCCAAGATTTCTAAAGGCGTTGCCAAGATTACCGTACGCTATTCCTTCTCCTACCCTGTCTCCCGCTTCTTTCAAAATTTTGAGGTCTCCTTCATGGTACTCTATGGCTTTCTGGAAATCTCCAAGACCAAGATAGTCGTTGCCAAGATTGCGGTACGCTTTTCCTTCTCCTGCCCTGTCTCCAACTTCTTTCGAAATTTTGAGGTGTCGTTCATGGTACTCGATGGCTTTCTGGATATCTCCAAGATATCTAAAGGCGTTGCCAAGATTACCGTACGCGCTTCCTTCTCCTGCCCTGTCTCCCACTTCTTTCAAAATTTTGAGATGCCGTTCATGTAACTCTATGGCTTTCTGGAAATCTCCAAGACTGTGATAGGCGTTGCCAAGATTACCGTACGCTCCTCCCTCTCCTGCCCTGTCTCCCACTTCTTTCGAAATTTTGAGGTGTCGTTCATGGTACTCTATGGCTTTCTGGAAATCTCCAAGACTATGATAGGTTATGCCAAGATTACTGTACGCTCTTCCTTCTCCTGCCCTGTCTTCCACTTCTTTCGAAATTTTGAGGTGTCGTTCAAGGTACCCTATGGCTTTCCGGAAATCTCCAAGACTGTGGTAGGCGTTGCCAAGATTATCGTACGCTCTTTCCTCTCCTGCCCTGTCTCCCACTTCTTTCGAAATTTTGAGGCGTCGTTCATGGTACTCTATGGCTTTCTGGAAATCTCCAAGACTATGATAGGTTATGCCAAGATTACTGTACGCTCTTCCTTCTCCTGCCCTGTCTCCCACTTCTTTCGAAATTTTGAGGTGTCGTTCAAGGTACCCTATGGCTTTCTGGAAATCTCCAAGATTGTAAAAGGCGTTGCCAAGATTACCATACGCTTTTCCTTCTCCTCCCCTGTCTCCCACTTCTTTCGAAATTTTGAGGTGTTGTTCATAGTACTCTATGGCTTTCCGGAAATCTCCAAGACTGTTATAGGCGTAGCCAAGATCATCGTTCGCTCTTCCCTCTCCTGCCCTGTCTCCCACTTCTTTCGAAATTTTAAGGTGTCGTTCATGGTACTCTATGGCTTTCTGGAAATCTCCAAGATTAATGTAGGTGATGCCAAGATTACAGTACGCTCTTCCCTCTCCTGCCCTGTCCCCCACTTCTTTCGAAATTTTAAGGTGTCGTTCAAAGTACTCTATGGCTTTCTGGAAATCTCCAAGATTTCCAAAGGCGTTGCCAAGATTACCGTGCGCTTTTCCTTCTCCTGCCTTGTCTCCCACTTCTTCGAAAATTTTTAGCTGTCGTTCATGGTACTCTATGGCTTTCTGGAAATCCCCAAAACTGTCATAGGCGTTGCCAAGATTACAGCAAGCTTTTACTTCTCCTGCCCTGTCTCCCACTTTTTTTGAAATTTTGAGGTGTCGTTCATGGTACTCAATGGCTTTCTGTAAATCTCCAATACTTCTAAAGACGTTGCCAAGATTACCGTACGCTTTTCCTTCTCCTGCCATGTCTCCCACTTCTTTCGAAAGTTTGAGGTGCCGTTCATGGTACTCTATGGCTTTCTGGAAATCTCCAAGACTAAAATAGGCTGTGCCAAGATTGCAGTACGCTTTTCCTTCCCCTCCACTGTCTCTTACTTCTTTCGAAAGTTTTAGGTGTTGTTCATGGTACTCTATGGCTTTCCGAAAATCTCCAAGACTGTGGTAGGCGATGCCTAGGGCCTGCTGGAAATCTTTAAAGTTGACATAGGCGTTGCCAATATTACCATTCATAGCTGTGGTTGATATATATATATATATATATATATATATATATATTGCTGGCTTTGCTATGTCAGCTCGTCTGAAAAAAAGCATATATTGTGGTTTCATTTTCCTGTTGATACCATTTCCCTTTATGTACGATAACGAAAAGGGTCTGAAAAGTAAAATTAAAACCTTGAGTAAAAGCTTATTTATTAGCTCCTTTACTATTGGTTTTTGTCTATCACAGTCGCATTTGATTTGCCTCAATAAGGGATCCTTCTACGTGTTTTTTATCGTTGTATAATATGACTCGTTGGACTGGGATCTTCTCTAAAAAAACGAAAACATTAACTGTGGCTGGCGACGACCCAAACAAACAAACGAGAAACGAATTCAAACTTCGAGGGGTGTGTCGCAGCAGGTTAGATTAGGGACTATTTTACGGGTCGGCAAAACAAGAAAACCACGGAAAACCAAAGGTGACGGTTAACGGTGATTTAATTCCAAATCAGTTCCAAAGACCAAAATCTATAGACCAAAGATTGACCGTAAACTGAAATAACAATACAAAAATCTCTATCAATTTGGCGAAAGGGCGATACTAAGACAAATAACGCGTAATCAACAAACTAAAACTTGAAAACGGTAATAAAGCGATTCTTTGACGATTAGGTCGATAACAAGACGGTAAAATCTAATTAAAGGCTACATAAACTTAAATTAGACAATAATTCCATAAATCTGATCTTAATCCTTGTACTATAAAGCAAAAGTGTGGGCGTTGCTCTAACAGACGTTCAAATCCGCTTTTCGCTCATGAAACAATTATAAATCAATTAAGCTTAAATCTGTATACTTGAACAGTAACATTCGTGTACTTTTGCCCACAAAACTAAAGAACGAAACTAAACAATATAACAAAAGAAATCACTTACATATCGGTCCCGCTTGTACCAAAGGTTAAAACAAACCACAAAACGATGTTACGACGCGAATCCTACTTGACTTTTCTGACCAAAAGGACGCTAACGCGCGCTTTTATATCCGCGTGGGGACGCCGAAATATCTCGTTACAAAACCAATAGGGAATCAGGTAAACATTGTAACTACGCTAGTAACTAGGATCAAAGCATGAAAATCACGAAATCAATGAAAGGTATTGTTCTAATGTCTTGTCCTTTACATTAACATTCGTTTGGGTAATAATGATCGAAATTAAAAAAAAACAAAAAAAACAGATTGACTATTGTTTAAACATCTGAGTGACACATTTGCATATCGCAGTGCCTACAATAACTTGTTCGTTACGCTACGCGTGATCCACAAGCTAAAAATTATAATAGTTCATATAAAATAGGGATAGACCCCTTGGCCCCTGGCCCTGCTCGGTTCCAGCTTATAAGTCCAACTCGGTGTAAAAACCTGTGGAGTTTTCCTTTTTTCCCTCTCTAGGCCTTCCCCGATTGTGCTCGGCAACTTTGGACCAACTTTTTGTCAATGGTTTAGAGCACATATGAAAACTTCAATTTTTAAATTAAAAAAAAAATTTTCTTGACCGATGTTAGTAATTATTGTGAAGAACGAAAAATAAAGCTTTTAATTAACGTTTCTATAAAAATATCAAGAAATTTAGGTGGGAACTTTTGAAATGTAGGCAGCAATTTTTTGGATTTTTGGCAATTTTTAGTAACTTTTTGGCATTCCAGTGAGCAACTTTCCAGCATTTCACGAGCACAATCGGGAAAGGCCTGTCGTTGTATTTTTTCTTTATGTTAGTTGATGGTACAGTCGAACCTCCATGTGCAACCACCTCTCATAAGAGACCGCCTGTCCAAAACACCAAAACTTTCCCAGTCAAAGCCTTACAGTTGGAACCTCCAGCAAACGACCACCTCCTGCAAGCGACCGCGACCACTTAACGAATTTTCTGATCTCTGTGTTCGCTGTGTACCCTATGCTACTTAGAATATACGACATGTACGAAGAACTTTAGTAACAACAATGAACTACACATAGCGTAACTTAAAAATTGCATACAATAAATTATCTTCCATAAAGTAGATGTGCCCAGACCTCTTCTCGGAAGAGGGCCCCTGTGGTTCGATTCTTGTAAGCGACCATCTCCCGTAAGCGTCCACTAAGTCTTTGCATATTGGGTGGTCGCTTACTGTAAGTTAGACTGTATTAAACTCTGGTTATTGATCTGATTGGCCAATTAAGCCGCGATGATATTGGTCGTCTGTCAGTTAAGCAGTGATTTTAATATTGGCTATGAAGACTCGTATTGTCATTGGACAGTTGACTTTCCATCCGTCTATATTGTCACAGTTAAACAGTCGTTTATGTTAGTCAAATTTTCGGTTGTCCAGTCATTCTCTCGTAATTAGTTTTGCTGGAGTCCGTCAATGAAGTCGTTTGTACGGTACCGGCAACTGTTGAATACGATTCAATGACGTTTGTTCTCAGTTAGTAAACCAGCTTTCTAAAGTGGGTCGTTGATAGTAGTCTGAGAATACGTAATACATGTCGCAGCTCCCAGTCGATTTGATCGATGTTTCGTTTGTAAATGGTGATCAGCAATGTGATTGTTGACGTCACCATTTCTCGTCGCTCTTTTGCGTTCGGTCAGTCACGTGCTAAGGTTTCTGCCGGTTTCACCAATGTAAGTAGCTTGACAGCCGCAGCATTTGATCTTTAATACTGCTCCTTGTCTGTCCTCCGTTTTGTCTTTGTCCTTGACATTAGTGTGCAACACGTATATTGTAAGGTTGTAGTACACGCGCGATAGTTTCAGAGGTGCCTCTGAAACTATCGCACGTATACTATACCAAAAAGAGTGATAAATAGTTTGAATAAAGCGATTTTAAAAATCATCCACGTTTCTTTGTCCGGAAATAAGACCACTTGTCCGGAAATGGGTAGCCTGCGAACAGCAGACGTATTTCCGGTCGTCCCTTCTGGGAAATGGAACGAGTAAAATTGGTTTTTGACGGCACTAATTTCTTTTACGTGATAAAAATTACGTCATTATTTCTATAGCAACGAATTATTAATCTGGCGCATGCTCAACGGAAATCCCAAGCGGCTTGCTGCACAGGTTTCTCACGGGGCGTAAACAAACCAACTACGCGACACACAAGCCACGCAAATGACTTAGTGAACGCTAAAAGCAGAGAAATCTCTGCTCGCAGGGTAGTAAACAGTAAGGTGAAAACATAATTACTGAAATAGAAAATCAGATTACATGTAGCAAAGTCATTAAGGATGCAGTTCATGAGAATTATCAAAAGTGATCATGACTTATGATTATTGAATATGCGGGCCTTCATTATCAAGCACTGAATCCATGTAAAAAGTACAAATTTTTTAGCACTTATGCAAGTGTTTAAAGAAACAAAATACTCATGCAAGAGTGAATTTGTATGAAATGTCCACAAACAAGGTGATCCGTTTCTCCATTGGTCTCCATTCTAAACATGCATGAGAGCCCCGGGATGAGAGCGTGTTGAGACAAAGCATGACAGAGCCATAGATTTTGAAATTCCCAGACTGACAGTCAATGTACACTTTCCCTGTAATACATGAATTTATCGTGAATGTAAAGTGCAGAATGGATTGATCTTATAGGAAACCCTATGTAATTATCTACTTGCATGTCGTTTAATTTTTTGAAACAATCTTCTTTTGTCAATGGAACAGTTAAATTTTACCCGACTCATACTGAAATTCCCTAACTTATTATGATATACACCGCAGAAGCAAAGATTGAAAATCATTTGATACGCTAGCGATGCGTAATGAACTAGTTTAATATGTCACTTGTCCACTCACTCCATAGCTTGCGTGCTTTAAACCTTACCGTGGACAGGTTTCAGACAAATAACTCACGGACTTTCATACAATAGACTCTTTTACTGATACGGCGGCCATATTGAATTAATTGGATTTAAGGAGTATCACAAGCCTCAGCGTTCCGGAAGTTAAAGAATGCGTAGCGTCTGGTTGCTATGTAGTGACGCTATCATCCACTTGAGTATCTATCATCGTAACACTTTTGCGGTCAACTACCGCAGCGCTCGTAAAGTACTTTTCAAAATTAAAATCGTGTTCAAACCCCTGTGGATGAAGTCTGTTTATTTTTGAGTCGGTAAATGCACTTCTGACGTTCACGAGGTTCAATTTTGCATAAATTATCAAAAATTTTGTTAAGCGGGAAATCTACCTACGGTTCGCGGGAAGCGGAACTGTAGAGCAGCGCAAGACGAATGTTTCGAGAGTCAAGGATGTGCTTACAAACCATTCACTATACCTATGCAACGAAAGGTGAAATCATTGGCATGATAGCTCCTGCAATGGTAATTGTATCAATCCAGGTCGCGACCGAGTTCGCTCCAGAAGGCTGAGACTACCTCGTTTGGCGTGCTTCTCAATTCTTCCAAAACATGTTGGGATCGGTAATAAGACTCAAGGACTTAGTTTCTCCAGGAGCCCAAAACCCGGAGCGTCTAACTTTCATACTGCGCCTATGCAACGGCGTTTTCTCAAGTAGGTTTATTTTTAGATGAGCCTTTCCCGTGAATTGCTTTCGACAAGCCAATCACTAGCAATTGCGTCATCAATGATAAACTTTTAATACGTAACTAGGACAACTCCTTCACATTGAAAAAACATGGCGGACACACGTGAGGAATCTTCAGAGGAGTCTTCTGACAGTACTTCAAGCGACAATTTCAGTCATTTACACGGAAACTAGCAGTTCAGAGGAAGATTTGCAAAACCTAGGCATAATTCACGCAAAGGGAATTAAATCAAAATCATCTTCGAAATAGCCGACTGTGAAAAGGTCCAAGCGAGCTACTAACAGTCTAAACGACGATCAGATGGAGGAATTGACCTCGTGGAACAGTTATTTTTCGCGGGAAAAGCTTATCTAAAAATAAACTCACTTGTAAAAACGCCGTTGCACGAATTTATGGCAGTTGAACGCTCCGGGCTATGGGCTCCTGGTTTCTCAAGCCATTCGATTTCTCCACCCTATTATTTGTCTGAGGATTCTAGCAAACAAACAAGTAAATTTGGGTGGAAGATGAAATTGTCTCCCTAAACGCGGCCAGAGTATATTCTCCAGGATGGCGGCACAATTCAACGTGTCTTTCAGGTCAGCTTTAATTTGTAGTTTGTATAACGAGGCGGGTGAATAGGCGAACGGATCGGCCGATTTTGAAAATATTTTTGCCCGAATTTCGGATTCAAAGCGAGATTTTAACGGATTTCCGGATCCTGCAATTGCAGCGGATTGCGGATTCGTCTATCTTTTGGGCGCGGATTTTGGACTTTACGTGTAATTGATATATTTTTGCCCGGATTTCGGACTCAGGGCGAAAATGGAAGGGCGGATTTGGTTAATAAATCATAACGGATCGGCGGATTTGTATACCCCTATTCACCCCCCTCTATAACAATTGCGATCTCCCTATTTTCGCTTAAGCTTTCTTTGATTAAACTTTCATAAAAACAAAAAAAACGCACACATTGTCCTGTATAAGCAGTGACTCGATCAGCTGGAGGAAATATTTGGTTCCAAGTCGGGTAAATGCCTATATTTACATTTATCTCATCTTGCGCACCGCAAACTCAATCGCAGATATCCTGGTATATAATTATACCTGAGCACTTCTAGGATAAAAAATTAGGCAGTTGCTCTACATCTTTTCTGGTTCACCCAGGTAGAAGTCCTGGCATCATATAATTATGCCTGAGCGCTTCTAGGATATATAACACGTTTAGCATTTCGACGCGTAGAAAGAAAAAACTAGGCCGGCAGTTGTTCTATATCCTTTCTGGTTCATCCAGGCAGAAGTCCTGGCATGATGTTATTATGCCTGAGCGCTTTTAGGATATATAACACGTTCAGTATTTCGACCTGTAGCCGATAAAAAATTAGGCAGTTGTTCTATATCCTTTCTGGTTCAGCCGGGCAGAAGTCCTGGCATGATGTTATTATGCCTGAGCGCTTCTAGGGTATATAACACCTTCAGTATTTCGACCCGTAGCCGAGAAAAAATTAGGCAGTTGTTCTATATCCTTTCTGGTTCATCCAGGTAGAAGTCCTGGCATATTATTATGCATGAGCGCTTCTAGGATATATAACACGTTTAGCATTTCCATCCGCAGAGAGAAAGATATCCTATCTTTTCGTTGTACTAAATCAATGTAAATGTACTACACAGCATCGGGGAGGGGGAGCACTAACGAAATCGAGTAAAATTGAACTATAGATATTTAATCGTTTTTTCCTGTGTATTTGTAACGAGGTCGACCGCAGACTTTAATATGTTTCTTTTTAGACGGCACTGAATTATTTTTCCGAAACCAAAGCAGTACATTTTGTTAGATACCGCGCTTTTAATTGCCCCCGCAGGGATTTCGCCCAGAAGGCGAAATTCCGAGGAGGCATGCACTCTAGTAACTTGCGCGTATATTAAGGAAAGTACTTACAGTTGAAATATACAGTCATACAGTCAATATAGAAAAAATCTCGATTTGCTTGAACAGGGACCGCGAGGAATCGGTAGGTAATGATGACGTTTCTATTGTTTGCGCCCGCAAGTACGAAATGGTTAGGATGACGTAAATACAGAAAATCCGGAAAGGGACCGCTCAGGTAGATTTTGTGACATTTATTATGCAGTCATATTTCGATACTCTTTTGCGTTACGCAGCGACATTCTGTGAAGCAGTTGTTTTAAAAGTTATGGACCAAAAGACACTCGTTAAGTGCAGATGAGGTTATAAGGTGCGTTTAACTATGTATATATAAACACTTGGAGAGTTTACCAGACACGAGTTCACAAATGTTTGATTTATATTGGAAACCTTGCCAGACACTCTTTCTCTCTCTTTGACCGGAATAAGACTCAGCACCAAACAAGCAAGACGAGTGAACAACGGCTAGCTTATCACTAGCAGAACGATGGACGATTACAGACATTCGCTGACAATCAAATTCTGTGCTGACTTATTCCCTGCTCACAGATGTCCTTCCGTGATAAAGTTTCAAATAAGACTAGAATGCGCAGGTGTGAATCGATCAAACGTCCTTTTAATTTCTACGGCTTACTTTCCGGCAAATAAAATGAACTGAATGTAACAAGGGAAAGAGAAATAGCGAAAAATTCAACTTCTAATTAAATCTTTTCTTATGGTTTAGAATCAACTATTCTCGAAACTGAGAATGTTTTGATCAAAGCTGTGTAAATCGAGCTGAAACTATGCAAGGAACCTTCTCAAACTCATTAATAATTAATAAAGAAAATTCAAAGGAAATTAATGTTTAATGAGTGTTTGGATATCAGATGAAAAACTGCTCATTTTTGCATCCTTAATTTCTCCTTCAAAAATGATTTTGTTTGAGAAGAAATATCAAACATTCGACACAGTGTTTCATCACCAGATGAAACACCTGGAAGTTCGTCAAAAATACTCCGCTGCGCGTCGTATTTTCAACTCTCTTCTCGGTGTTTCATCTGGTGATGAAACACTGCGTCTCATGTTTGATATATTACTTGAATTTCCTGTATTTATCTTTACATATGCTCGGATTCCTTTGTTCTTTTCGGGGGGAATATATTGCATTTTCCCCGAATCAACTGCCTGAAAAGCTGGGTGCGGCTTTGATTGTTTGAAGGGAAGAGCGGGGCTAATGAACGGCTAATTGATGTATTGATATGCAAGGGGGATAAGTCACTTATCCCCCTTGCATATTAATACATAATCCCCTCTCATTTTAATTAGCTTTTCATAAAGAAAAAATTTACAAATGTTTATTGGAAATATTGAACACGACACTATAATTCCTAAAATTAAACTGAGCTGCGTTTCTTTTACGCCAAATTCACGGATTTTCTTAGTTGTTGGTTCATCGATTTCCACAGCCAGAACGACAATCTGAAATTGAACAGCGTCTTTAAAATTCTACGGTTCCACGAAAGGTGTTCCGTTCTTTAAACAGTCATCCCAAACTCGTGTACTCCATGAAGACATGTAGTTGACCTCTTTGTGTTTTGTGGTATTCTTGCTTCATTCCTCTACTGAATTTCCTCGTCAGTTACAGTAGGGAACCTTCGCCCGGAATCTTTTTTATCCTGATCTGTAAACATGCAGGTTGCTCGAAAGATCCTTGGTGCGAAAATTGAAATTGCCAACTGCTTACTCGTTGTCTGCCTCCGAAATGAAGAGTCAAAATTGTTTTTCGAAAGCTCAGTTGCAGTACCGCCATTAAAGCTGCTTTAGTTTGAGTAATAAACAGCTCTACTTCTAAGGCCCGGTTCAGACGCCGAACTTTTCATGAGCCGAACCTAATTCGAATTAAGGCCGACCCAAATTATTTAGACCGGCTAAATTGATTCAGACGCCGATCTTAATTCCAGCCGAACTAAATTCAGAAGGCGAAAAATGCGCATTTTGGTCAAACTGCTTACAAAATACTTTATAAGAATTTATGCATTAGGTTCGGTACATGAAAAGTTCGGCGTCTGAATCAAAGGCGTTCCAAAGTCGATCCAAAGGCGAAATTCCCGGCCGGGCTAGCCGAAAAGAACGGGTGAGCCATTCCAAATTGAAACAGGCGTTCCTAATTGATTCAGACGCCGAACTTTTCATGTACTTAATTCAATGTATTAGGTTCGGCTCATGAAAAGTACGGCGTCTGAACCGGGCCTAATAGATCTGAATCGGTCGACACTGCTAGGCTCTTTAGGCTGTTGCTAGCATTCACGACGAACGACTAATTCGAAATGCAACTTTGAGAAACTAACATAATTAAAAAGCCGAGAAACTTGTGAATCCCACCAGTGCCAGCATGGAGTGTTAAAAAACAAAAGAAAAATGAACAACAGAGACATTTTTCGTCAATGTGTTTTTGCATCCCTTGAGGAATCCTCGCCAATGTAAAAATAAGCCATTTATCGCCCTTCAGCTCGGGGTTAATTATTGTGATTTACTCCCCTCGTGCTTTTCCTCGGGCGAACGCACGAGGGGAATAAATCACATAACCCCTCGCTTCAGGCCGATAACCCTTACGTGTTATTTGTCTGTAATTTTTAGTGTTTGCTGTTAATTTGGCCAATTTTTTAATGTTTCCTGTTTCCGGAGAAAATACTGTTATGTGTTGAAGGGTTTTTCGTGGAAACCCCATAGTCTTTTAGCTTTGCTCAAATCACCCATGAACTTTGATCCCGCGCTTTAAGAGGCTGTAGCTGTAGTCTCTTTTTTCCACCCATGCGCAACAGTATTCTACAAGGAAGCCTGGGGAAAACTGGGTACCAATCTCGTGCCAGGAGCCCACGATCCTTTACCAAGTCAAAAGATCATGGCGGCGATAGAGGCGTCGAGTGAATTCTCCTCCCCCAGAAATACACCCTGTGGAACGAATTTTTTGCGGGAGTTTATTTTTGCGGATTGGCGGTTTTTTGTGTTTTGCTGGAACTAATTTTTGCGATAAGGACAGATTGATTTTTCTTGCTGGAAATTAAGTTTTCCAGTTTTCAGAAAGTACCCAGTACCCAGCATTGATAGTATTTTCGTTTTTATTGAGCACGTGCAACAGAAATACACATTTCCAAACAATGCTACGGTGTGCGTACCCAATGTAAAACCTTCTTCGTGGCATGTCTGTAAAGTAGATAATTAGCTAAGAACATTAACCACGTTCAATAAAGGGTATTGTATGTATTGTTGTATTGTAACCAGTATTTCATTGTATACCGTTTTGTTTGTGTAGCAAATTTAAGTTATAGAGAATATTTACTGTGGCGAAAATTTTTGCGGGAAAAATGTTTGCGGTATTTTTTATTTGTGGGAACTTATTTTTGCGGATCGCTTGAAAAATCGCAAAACTCGCAAAAGAATAAGAACCCGCAAAAATTTCGTGCCACACGGTAGTCGAAAATTTTCGAATTTCTCCTTGGAAAACTTCGGAAATCTTCTTGATATACTGAAAATAACATTGCCCTTTTTGGAGCCTTTTTTGTTTCCTTCTGGATAAAATTTACAGTTACAGAGAATTTTTCACTTTTAGTGTTAAAATGCCTCAAATTAAACTGTTTTATGTTACAGAGCCAAAAAAAATTAAGTGTTTAGTGTTATCGATGTACCCCCATTCAGACCCTCCAATAAATCCCTATCTCAATGGCACTAATAAATTCGCGAGTAATCTCAGTGATGTACTGGAGATCTTGATAGTCCGCTTGATTTAACACGACGAAAAAGGTCTACGAGGAAATCACATTTAACACAAGTTTAACACTTCGTACTTAAATGTCACTGAGAGAATTTTCCTTCACAAAATAAACTGGACTTCCACAAAACTAACCTATTAACGGAGTCCACAATCAACCCTTTTGGAAACAGAAAGATGAACCTAAGGGAGTTTCCCTTTCTTTGTTTCAGTTTCATCGAATGAAGCTAGCAAAAGTGTCGTATACTTCCAGAAATTAAAATATGATAACTCGCAAAAAGCCGTAATCCATAAAAATAGAAAACTACGGGGGAATTAAACTAGATGAGTATCACATAAAACCCAATACAGTTTCCTGAACAAAAACACGAAAAGCTCACATAAAGGAACAAAACGAACGTACAGTAGAACCGAACGAAACACGTACAGGGAAACGAAAAAACTGTTGGAGTTGGCAAGGGGTTCGAGTTATCGGGGTCGATTGAATATTCATTTTACCACGTTAATAACCGATCGTTTACTGAATTTTCAGCACTTTCGTATACCTTACAGAGCAAATTAAACTTATCGGAAACTTTAACACTTAGGGTCCGGTTACGTTAATTTATAATTTTGTCAGAATTTGCATCACGCGTGGAAAGCGCATGATTTCTTAGTGAGACAGAATGTATCTTCTTGGTGGTCGCAGATACCTAGCAAACAAGGCGTTAACAAATTGGGCGTGGAGTTAAATGTGTGAAAAAATTGGTGTAAGTAAAATGTGTGAAAACGTACAAATGGGGCGCAGTATGTACAACGAGCTAATGAGCGGGTCTCACAGGAGCAGAGTCATTCAAAAGGCATAAAAGATAGACTCTAAACAAAAGGTCCACAAATTTGTTGCATTCCTCACGGGAGTTGAGGGCTGGCTCAATGTAAATCAAGCTGCAAAAAACACGCTGGTTCAGACAAAAATTTGGGCGTTGAACCGTATTTCTTTTTGATTGGCTGAAAAACAGGGCACTAATAGCCCTTAAAAGAAGAAATGGTAAACTTGCTCACCTATTAGGTCCTCAGTAACAACTCAACAAACGCGATCCACATGCAGTCCACAACCAACAGTCACACACTGGATCACTCAGCCTCGAACCACAAGGAGTAAATGCAAGACCTTGACGTCACTGCCCAAATATGGGGTGTTACTTACACCCAAATATGGGAAAAAAGAAAAGGCGAAAAGAAAGCCTGAAAAAAATTCAAGCTTGTACGGGATTCGCACCCTTGACCTCTGCGATACCGGTGCAGCGCTCTACCAATTAAGCTAACAAGCCAACTGGGAGCAGGTCGTTGAATTGGTTCGTGATAAACCCGTGAAAGGATAATGATGAAATTATAAATACTGACCTGAAAATCATATATATATGTGAACTGCGGAGTGAAGAATTATTTGAATACATATATATTATTTTTTCAGGCCTCTTTTCGCAACTGCATAAGTTGTGTATACAACTGCGATGATCTTCATTCAAATAATTCTTCACTCCGCAGTTCACATATATGATTTTCATATATTCATAGTTTCCCGAAGATCTAAGTTGTGAAGGGAGGGGTGACTGAGTTGGCCATACAGTAAAACATTACCAAAGGTCGAGACCTTCTGGGGAGCAAAGCTCTACGGGTAAATATACCAAAGCTAACTAGCCGAGCTAACTAAACTGGAGACACTGAATTAAGTTCTAAATGTATTTTTACGTAAGCAAACAAATAAACTGTGTGACAGAAAAAAGGGGACAAAGTTAGGGTCAAAGTTACGACAAACTTTCAGATAAAAGGTGTCGAAAAGAGAAATCAGAAAACTTGATGGTAAAAACATTAACACCGTCGGGAACGCGAATAAGCCCTCGGCTATGAAAGAGCAATGCATATCAAAAAGACGAGTAAATGTAAAACTACAACATATTTTAAAAACTGATTGAACCTAAAAACGGAATACATAGGGGAATCTGACTCCAGTATTAGAATGGAGGCCTTTCTGGACCGTAACTTTAAAAAATTTACCAATAGGATAAAAACTACAACTATGCAAATAATAAAAGCGTAAAAAACTAAATTAAACTGCCAATAGCCACGTCTAAAGTGCATCTGTCACATATGATATAACAATGGAAATAAAAATTTACTACTGATTCCTGATGTTCTCGAAGTGACTATTGAACTTGCCTGCGTCGCAGACGCTTTAAACCTTTGACGAGTGCGTGGGCCGGCTGCAACGCAGGCTACTATTGAACTAAAGGTTGCAAGTGCACAAGCTCTGCACACGACTAGTCGAAAATTTATCTTTGAACTACGAAAAGATTTAACTTAATATTATTGTCCCCAATTAGCTGAACAAATCGACACTTAATTAAAGTTGACATTTCATTTTAATTCTTCTTGCCTATTCTCGAAAAATAGACACCCCGGAAGCTTCATTGTATACTTCTTTTTCACCACAAAAGTTAGAAAGCTTATTTCCGTTGAAGGAGGTGAAGCCCTCTCCCGATGATCGCTCGATAATAAATGACATTCTCGCTAAAACTCGTCGTAGAATGACGATGACTATCCAATTTTCCCGGTTCGCGCGCGCGCGCACTAGATAGTATTGGGAAAATCTTGTTCTCGTCCTCGTCTTAGAATCTAAAGCTCTGATGGTAAAAACAAGATACGCGAATAATCCTCGATTATGAAAGAGCAAACCTACGCATATAAAAAAGACGAGTAAATGTAAAACTACTATATATTTTAAAAACTGATTCAAGCTAGTAACTGAACAGGGAATTTGACTCCAGTATTAAACTGGAGGCCTTTCTAAACACTAACTTTAAACAATCTAACAATAGAAATAAAACTACAACTATGTAAATAATAAAAGCGTAAAAACTATATTAAATTGCCTCTGTCATAACAATGGAAATAAAAATTTACTACAGATTCCTGGTGTTCTTCAGATGACTATGGAACAAGTTGCAAGGGCATAAAATGTGCAGACGACTAGTCGTAAAATAAGGTATGAAAATTACACTTATCTTCAGACTATTTTTTTTCAGGCTTTCTTTTCGTAACTGCATAAGTTGCGTATACAACTGCGATGATCTTCCTTCACATAATTCTTCACTCCGCAGTTCACATATATATGATTTTCATATATTCATCATTTCTTAACTCTATTTGTCCACAGCTTGATAATTGGATGAACTTTTCTCATTTATCTTTAATCAGTTAATTGCCAAATAGCATAGCTACCGCATTTACTCGAATAAGCGCCACCCTCGATTAAGCGCCGCACATGGAGTGGAAAAGTTAATAAGCGCAGCTCTTGAATAAGCGCCGCAGCTCCGGTGCAGGGCTTAATCGAGTATTTCCACAAGATGATAAAAATACGCTGTAATCTCTGCAATGCGGTTCTAAGCCAGCAAGGGGAATCTATTTTCATCAATAGTGATGTTTTTCAGTTCAAAGTGAGTATATTTCGACGCTCTTTCATTCAGTTCTCTCTTCAAAATCTTCGCGTTCTTCAGTTCTTGCGTGAAAAAAGCCATGAAAAAATACTCAGGAAGTAAATTAAATTGTACAATCAAAATGTTTTGTCTTTGTGGCATGAGCCTTTTAAATAAGCGCCGCCCTCGAATAAGCGCCGCATCGGAGACACGAAAATTAAATAAGCGCTGCGGTGCTTATTCGAGTAAATAGGTAATCGTGGCAATGGGTGGTCAGCTGCTTAGGCAGTAGGTGACAAACAGATAGAATAGAGAAAAACATCCGAGAAGATGCTTTTAAAAAAAGAAAGAAAGAAACCAGAGGATTAAAATTTAACACCGGGTTAGCGCTAATCGCTAATACGTTTCCCCCTGTGGTGTTTTCTATTTAACAATAGTGAGTTTACGCAACAGGACGGCGGGAAGAAGAGGACGGCAAAACAGCTGTGTGTGACAAACGTGACAAGGCTATTACCTGTGGGTTTTGTCGTGATCTTCACTTAACACCAAGGTTTTCTGGTCCATTACAAAAAGATCTGTTTAAAGGAAAGTGAAGTTTGGCGAAAAGTTGTTTCAAATAACATTATTGTCACGCTTGTCACACAAGGTTTGCCGTCTTCTTTCCTCTCCCGTCCTGTTGCGTAAGTTCACTAATATTGAGTTTACGCAACAGGACGACAGAAAGAAGCGGACGACAAAACGCTTGTGTGTGACAAACGTGACAGGGCTATTGCTTGCGTGTTTTGTCGCAATCTTCACTTAACGATATGTTTTCCGGTCTTTAACAAATAAATCTGTTTCAGGTTAGTGAAGTTTGGCGGAACTTTTGTTCAAACAAAATTATTGTCACGCTTGTCACACAAGGTTTGCTGTCTTCTTTCCTCCCCCGTCCTGTTGTGTAAGTTCACTAACAGCTGCCTAGAACTGCAGTGCTAAACCATGCATCGATTGGAAAAGTTCATTAGAGCGATTTTCGTATGACCTTGAAATGAAAACGCGCGAACAAAACAGAAACAACAAGCGAACGGAAATAGAGCGATGTGATTGGTTTATCGAACGGATACAAACGCGCGTGGCTTTTGGCTGGTTAAGCGAACACTCGGGTAAAAAAAACTTCATTCCAGAGAACTTTCTAGAAATCAACCGATACTTCACTTTGACGTCATACTGCAACACGATTGGCCAATCGAACAATGCCTTATCCATATTAGGGTTTTCTTTAGCGGGAAAACGAAGAAGTCATGTTTTGATCTTTTCATCCATTGGCTGATAAATCAAATAACGAACAGTTACCGAATCCATTTTTCAAGATCATACGAAAATCGCTCTAACCACATGCTTAGTGTCGCTTTCTACAAAACAGAGATCACTGGACTCTTTGTTTTGGCTACTGACGCAAGACAATTGCGTAGTTGAATTCTAAAAGTCCCTTGCTATGCACTTGTGCCTCCCGGCTTAACGTCATATATGTTTGTAGAGACACAAAACGTTTTGTCGAAATAAGAGTCCACGGTTTTCTGTTTCAGTTCTGCATAGTATTATAGTATTGGTCTATTTTTTTTTCTTCTCTTTTTTCCCTTTGTGTTAAGAAATATTTACTCTCCCTAAAAACTAAACGGTCTAATTGCCTTGAGTGTGCATACCTAATTCAGTTTGGAGCCTTACCCTTTTGCTGTTTTTTTTTTAATTGCTCAATAGACCTTATTCACGATATCCGCCATCTTTGCACGCACTTTAGGATTGATGGGATAAAAGCAATGTCACGTGGTATCTCAATGGGCAAACGAATATATGATACAATTGCCAATACGAGTAATAGCGGCCGAGTTTGTGAAGATTCTCTCACGACGAGACGGCGCTTTCGGTCTTGCAAAATGTACAGTTCGAGTTTCGACAAGTGGTTTATCTGATTTTCCCCCAAAACCATATAAACTCGACTTAATTTTTTTTGCGATTTCTGTGATATTCCTGAAAAAGGGAAAACATAGTGATTACTGTAAAATTCGTCATGCATCTACTACTTGGAAGGAACTAGTAGTTCCTTCCAAGTAGTAGATGAATGACGAATTTTACAGTTTAACAGAAAAAAAGTGAAAAATATTTTAAAGAGTTTATATGGTTTTGGGGGACGCTGTCACAAAATTACAGACGTTTGTGTGGATCTTTAACCATGTTTCAAGAGTCATGGCTTGATCCCCGGCCTGTTCAACTTTAGAGCACCAAACTTGGTAAAATAACCAATCTCAACATGACCTTTTATATGGCGGTGTCAGTTTATCGATTAGTTTAAATTTGAAACTCGCCCCAGTTCCCTACACAACTCCGAAATGGCCAATTGCACGCTGTAAGGACATCTGTGGTCGCTACTGCATCCAGAAAAGAAACAATGATCACTTCCTCTACTCATATTTGCCATTATCGTCATTAAGATAAAAAGTTCTTCATTTTCTTTTGTCCAGAATAAATAAACTCAACCGCGATTTCTTGCATTGGAATCTTTTATTACTTGTTTGCCCCCTGAGAAACCACATGACATTGCATTGCTTTTATCCTTGCGCACGTGCAAAGATGGCGGACATCGTGAATAAGGTCTAATAGGTCTCTTACGCTCTTACATTGTCCAAGAAAACCAACTTTTTACCTCATTTTTTACTGTACATCGATTGCAAATCGATCTAAGTAGGGAAGGGAGGGTGACTGAGTTGACCAGTAAACATTAAAAAATTACTAGAGGTCGAGAATTTCTGGGGAACTAAGCTCCACAGGTAAACAGCAAAGTGCCGGGTCCACAGTACAGTTCACATTCCACAGGTCAAGAGTAATGCTCATCGATAAATTACCAAACCACACAGATTCCCCTCAAACTAACAGAGCATTTTGTTAAAAGATAAGGGCTAGGAGACACTTTTAATGCTGTTTGTTTATCTGTATCGTGGTGACCTGTACTCTGACAGCAAATCAGTGACCGAGCTAACAAACCTGGAGAAACTAAACTAAGAACTTGTATTTATATGCAAGTAAATAAACCGTATGTGACAGGAAAATGGGTTACATCGGCAAACTTACGACCAACTTGCAGAAAAAAGGTGTCAACAAGAGAAATGAAAAAACTTTATAGTAAAAATGAACGCACGTGAATAAGCCTGTAACAAAATGGTAAAGCTATGTATCGGTCCCTAGAAAGGTCAACACAGGACACCCGGAATGGAATTTTTTTGCACAGTGCCCAGGGGCCCGTTTCTCGAAAGTCCCGATAATTAACGGGCCCGGTAAGCTGTCTCCGTTTACATTAAAGATCGCGGTTTCAATAGTTTTGCATCTAAAGTGATAAAACTATCAGTTAATGAAACAAAATGGAGTAGTTTGCTTGCCAGGACCCGCGCTCTTATTCTTTATATTTCGATTTGAATATTTGATTTCGGGCCCGAAAAGTTACCGGGACTTTCGAGAAACGGGCCCCAGGGCTCATTTTCTTGGCCGCGCGTTGATCTGGCCTGGCTACTTCGTCGAGCATATTCTCGGCCTTTTGGATTACATCCTTCGAGTATGTCAAAGTCTGCCGGATTCGTTTTTCTATCTGGGAAAGCTTCATTGGTTCCTATATCTGCTGCTAACCTATTACCACGATCCTGGCATGTTTATTTTCTGTTGGAGTTCGAATTTCGAGGAAAAAGTTGTGTTGAACGAGAGCATGGCGGCGAAGATGGCATCTCGTGTCTCCTACCTTGTATATTATTATTGTATATAGAGTGAATTGAACAAATTATCACGAACCTTCGTTGGAGCATTAAGGACAACACCAACTAACTGCTGAGTAAGTTTCATTGATCTTTATTTAGTATTTCCTAGAAATTTTAGGATCGTATTTTCCAGTCTTACTGGAACGGTATACTGCGGTACTATCACAGAGCTCGGGTTACCTGTGGCAAACCTTACCCCAAAGTAAGGCTTAGCCCTTGGAGACAGGTCCGAGAAAATATCCACTCCGGACCCCGGGTCCCACCAGAACTGTACTCCACCCATCCCAGATGGGGCCCCCTTCTGGTTCCCCGTAGTTCCTAGACACGAGGGGATATGGGCCTTTTGATCTGGACTTTTGTCCAAGTTGTCCAAGGTGCATGGCTACCCATGGTGGTAGGGAAGTACTACCACCAAAATGTTGCCCATTACTTTCGTCTGCTGTTTTCTGTTTAGTAATATTATGGAGATTTAAGCACGCCAAGACGGCGACGGCAGCGAAAACGTCACTGAAAAGTGAATTCGCACTGCTTCAAACTTTACAGTGCTTATTACATCTCGTGCAACTCGTAAAATATTGGTCAATTTTTCTGGGGTTGAATTCTAAATGACTGTATCGAAGTTCAGGAAAAGAAGAAAAAAGTCGTTGTCTTGTCTTCAAGTCCTCCACAAAACGTAAAATGAGGCACTTTCACGTCGTAGTCGTGTATTGACGGCAGAGAAATTTTTGTACAAAAAAGCGTGATGCTCGTGCAAAGTTGTTGTTTTTCTTGTCTTATCCTATTGCTTTTTTGCCGTTGTCGTTGCCGTCCCCGTAGTCGTTGCTAAAGCTCCCTATGATTAGAATACTAGATGTAAAAACAATATCCGTAAGAGTGCATCTAATAGGAACTGGGGCCATTGGACCTCGACAAACTTTGCCTCAAACGATTGGAATAAATTAGACCTTTCAATCAGACAAAGCCCATCATTAGCTGGTTTTAAAAGAGTGTTAAGAAATGTAAATAGTTTTTAGTTTAATTTTTATATATTCATATATTAGTCTTTATTTTTCCTTTTTGTTCTTTTTTAATTTTTGAGGACTCTTTTGTAAATCGCTTATCAGTGAAATTGATATTCTCAATAAAGATTATTATTATTATTATTATTATTATTATTAGATGCAACGCAAAACCATCCAACGATCGGAAGAGTTCGAATTCATTAAAACCATTTATTTTTCACTTTGCTCGGTTTCCTTTGTTCTTTTTAGGAGAATATATTACATAACCCCTGATTATAAATCACTGTCTGAAAAGCTGGTGGCGGCTTTGATTGTAACAGGGGAGTGCAGAGCTAAAACAGTAGCTGATAACAGTAACCAAAAAATGTAATATATATTTTCCTTGCTCATATTTCCCTCGTCATATTCCCCGGCTCATATTCCCTTCCCCTAAAAGAAACAATAGCGAATTTAAGCCGCGACTACGGAAGAGCCAATTACGGTGACCGAAAGTACTTTTTTCCCGCCGCACGCCAATGCCCCAAGTTCAAGGAACCACGACGGTGACAGCGGTCAAAACGTCGCTTTTTAATAAAAAGTGAGTTCACATTCTTTCAAACTTTTTCACGATTATTACAAGTCGCTTATTTGTCTTTGTTTTTTTACGTTCTCAATAAAACGTAAAATTAGGCATTTTCACGTCGTCGTCGTGCAGTGATGGCAAAGAAATGTTGATAAAACAATAAGATGCACGTGAAAATTGTTGCTTTGCTAATCAAACTTATTGATTGGCAGTATTACGCTTTCCAGAATACAGTCGACTTTCGTTATTGCGAACACCCTCGGGGGGTGGGGGAGGGGGGCAGATTTAGGGTCGGTAATAGCGACAGTCCGTAATAGCGGGGTACGAGAGAAAAAAATTGTTTGGGAGATTTTTCTGACTCCTTTTGAAAAACAAAACATCCCTAAGTTCAGTGTAGTCATTGACCTTTTAATAGTCTTTTGTGAATTTTACCTTTAAACAGTTCCCCAGGTTTCTTGTTTGTTCAGTAAAACTTTGTGAAACTCGAGGGGAAAGCAGCGACAAAGAGGTACAAACCATGAGCGCGGTTTAGTTTGTTGAGAAAAAAAATGCAGTAAAGCTAATCGCTCATTTCAAGGAAAATTGTTTATGGACTTAGCTACATTATAATGAACAAAACGTTTCCGTGCTTGGTTTTTCGGGAGCATCAACTTTTTTGATTTTCACAAGCCATAGAGGCAAAAGGGACGTGTATTGCGGCTATTACGACGATAAGATTGTTACAAACAATTTTTCAGCCATTTCAGAAGACCCAAAAGTCAAATGGCTGTTTAGTTCGAGCTGAATATTTGAGAAAGTTTCTCTGTAAACAAGCCTCTCACCAGATGACCTTCCAAGAATATCTGTAATTATTATATAGATACTGATGAAATACCAGGATTTTTCGAATTCCTTTTACTAAAAAATCATATCTTCATCGCGCGCAGTGAAGATACTATTTTTATCTTTCACGTGTGAGGATATTGGCGTCGCCATGGTTACTGACATTAATTTTGACTTTTTGGAACAGCAAATGTAAGTATTATTGTCTTTATTTCTCCTTTATAACTTTATATCCGAGTTTCATAACATTTTTGGCATTTTGCCATAGGTGACCACTTTAATTGCACTATTTTGCTGTTTCGAAAATGAATTTAAAAAACGTTGTGTTTTATGTAGGAATTTCATCAGTATCTATAAAATAAACAGAACATTACATGGCCGCTTGGGGATACGAATTTTAACTTCGAGTGCTGAACGTATCTCTCACGAGTGAGCGAAGCGAACGAGTGAGAGATACTCTCGGCACTCGAAAATAAAATTCGTATCCCCGAGCGGCCATGTAATATCCTCCATTTCTACCACGTATTCAAGAATTTTCATTTTTCATTGAAACAACATTTTCAAAGATTAATTTCATGGCAGGAAAGGGAAAGTCGTAAGGTTTACCCTTGATCAAGAAATGAGATGATTTGTACTTATTTTAAACTTGAGCGAGTTTCTTTTCATAACATTTTAACATGATTATCACACAACCTTGTTCAAGGAAGACTCGGCTCTGATTTTTTTTTTTCTCTAAAAGTCCACGTGGCCATGCGATTTACCGCCGAAGCGAGGGGTGTTTGAAATGCAAAATATCACCCCAGCATAGCTATTAGAGGAGACTGGTTATGAAAAGCGGCAAACATCAATGATAAAAACAACAGTGCTGCAGTTTATGTTCAAAGCACCGTGAAAGTGCCGCAATCCTTTGTTTTCTGTTGGCAAATTGTTACGGAATAAATTAATGCAACGTTTTTATTGGTCAATACAATCAAAATGATAGGAATTCTTTTGAACGTTGTGCACTTTCAGGTCCACAAAAACATATAACAAAGGAGTCTGACGGGTTCATAACCATTCCACTCAATTAACTATGACCCCAGCTTACACTAAGGGGTGGACTTATGAACGTACGTACGGACCAATAACATCACGTCGTAATTGACAAATCAGATCAATAACCAGAGTATAACACCATCAACTGACGTGATATAACTCACTTTGACTCTGAAGATGACTACCGCACAAGCCACGGTCGAAACGTTAGTCACTGTCAACAACAACAGTCCTATTCAGACACCCGCAAGATCAAACTCAACCTACTTTTGATAATTTATATTCGTACAAAAAACATCCGAGACGGGACTGGGGTGGGGTTTAAAGTCTTTGACAAAAAAGTATGGGCGATTCTCGTGATTCTTGGTCACTGCAGCCACCCCGACACCAAATTGTTCGCTTCGTCCCAATGCTTAGGCTCGATTTCCGTTATTCTCTCGGTCCTACTCCTCTTTCCAGAGGAGGCGCAGAGGCTCATTTCCCGAACGGCGGCTGGTAATCGAGCCTTCCTAATGCTGAACGTTAAAAATAGCCCATTTAGGCGATAGCATCATCGCAGCCTCCACTGACCGCAGTTTCTCAGATGAATGTAACCCCAAAATACTAAAGGATTCTACTGGTTAGGATCAAATGTTGACATCGCGCAAATTGCAAATGGACTATTTTCAGCCACGAAAATGTTCCATGTTTCTTCTGTCCAAGACTTAAGGCCCCACCTCCTCCCCTCTCGGGTGTAAACACTCTCTAAACAAAAAAAAAACCGAGAAGTCCAAAGACTACTACAAAGCTGAAACAACGTGTTTTTAAAACGTTTCCAAAAAGTTTAAAATCACTCTTTGTTTTAGCTTTGCAATAATCTTTGGACTTATCGGTTTTTTTTTTGCTTCGAATATTTTTAGCCAAAATGTCCTTTTATGTTCTCTTCTTCAAGCAGATTAGAGCCTTCTTGAGTTCCTATGTTGACAACCAGCTGGATCTTCGTGTATGGTTTTTGCAGTTTTTTTCTTGATCACTCTCTAAACAGCTGCCTCCCCGCCATTCTTGACATTCTTCAGTCGCTTTATATGATTCTCTATATAAGTAGTTACATCTCTAAGAGACACTTAGTGCTGGTCCCAAAGGTGTGTCTTGCACAGAGTTGACTGTATTACAGTCGAACTCTAAGGGTTCCATTTCTTCAAGGAGAAAGAATGGCACATTTATATACCCGCTCATTATCTTAAAAGGGCAGAATGGTATTATCCAAATTGCACCGGATTCAGCTGTGTAGGGAGGTGGGATCTATGGGCAAGGGATCGGACCGTTTATCAAGCGATTGCTTACAAAAACTACGAAACATATTCAATTATCTTCTTAAAAGATGGTAGTTTACGAGTTTTGAATAGGCTGTCGCTTATGTGAGATGGTCGCACACCGCGACGTTCGACTGTAACAATTTTCTATAGCAAAGTTGTCGCAGAAAAGAACCAAAAGATTAAAACCGGCCATTCCGTTCGTCTCCAGAGGCAAGCTGCTGAACGTTTTGGCCATGTTTCCTATGGAATTCGCTGCACCAAGGTCCAAGGTGAAGATTCTCTAAGATTTTGCAGCGTTTTATAACAGAAGCTTCAAATTCCATAGGTGCGTGCACTGCTTCCAAAAAGAGTTCCAAAGGGTAGTCTGGCGCTTACATCTGGCCTCAAAGTTCGTGATTTTACTAAAAACAAGACGCCTAAAGTCGTTTCCGTGGGATGCGTTGGTCTATGGAAGCATCATGGCGTTCTATCTGAATTTGGAAAATTAGGGAAACCGGAAAGATGTGTCATGTCATGAGCATCGATGAGCAGGTTACCTGTATGGGTTGGTTTCATGTGCTTATGACTGAATTTATAGTAGCCTGCGTGGCCTATTTCTCCCCAATCCCTATCCCTTTTTTGCTTCCTCCCTATCCCCTACCCCTTTCGACGCCTCCTACGCAAGCTAAATTTATAGTTGTCAGTAGTCGCAAGGATGGAGTTGATCTTGTTTTGATCTATCGCCATGTAATTATTTTCGTAGCACGATTTGGATAAGAAAAAGAAGTTATTTTGCATCAAAACAAGGTTTATCCGTGTAACTTAAATTGGAATGTTCACGGAAACAAGTAATGGAGAACATGCGCATAATGCTCTCTGATTAACGTGTATAAAGATGTATAAAGATACGTCATATCTTGGTAGTAAGTTGCCATGGGTAACTTTTTCAAAGAGAAATAAACATTGTAGTTTTAGGTTAATGGAACAAAACAAAACAAAACAAAACATCCGCTTGCTCTATACAGGTCGAACCCAGGGTTACAAAGTTCGATATTAAAAGTTCCAATGTTTTAATCCAAGATCAAGTTTAATATTCCAAGATGCTCTTGATAAGGTTAAAAATTAATTGCAATGTGTTTCCAAGGTCTCAAAGTTAACATAGTTCCAATGGTTATCCCTGATTCCAACGTATAATAAGTCCACTAAGGTCCTGTTCCGTGTCCTATCCAGAAGTCCAATCCATGTCGAAAGCGAGTCATCGATCGACGATGCAATCTCGAGAGGACAATACCGTAAAATTCCGAAAATAAGCTCCTCCATGTATAAGCCCCTCCAAATATAAGCCCCCCAAACTCGTAACGCAAAAAACCCTCCGTTAAATCGCCCCTCCAAATATAAGCCCCTCGGGGGCTTGTACTTGGAAAATTGCCCTCAAATACAAGTAAAACAAAGCAAAAACGGTAAATTTCCTTCCAACTATAGGCTAGCCCAATCGATTTTGAAACGCAAATTTCCCTCCGTAGATAAGCCACTCCGTATATAAGCCCCTCCAAAAATAAGCCCCTGAAAAAGGGCTTATTTTCGGAATTTTACGGTATTTTCGCTATTTCACCGCCAATCGTCAAGGGTACGAGTTGAAATTTAACCTCCCATCGTCAAGAATTCTAGCTCTGCTCGGCAAAAACTGGCGAACTCCGACTAGAAAAATCTATCCGAAATCAGGTCCCCCCAACCAGACGCTACTAAAACCTTAAGAAAAAGCTAGACCTAAACAAAAAAGAATCATGAAGGGGAGAAATAATTTGGCCCAGGCCGCCTTCTGTGACTTGCCAGTATCCCGAAGGATTTCGCTGGTTAACAAGCCATCCTAAACAACGAGCGGGAAAACTGAAGGGCGACAAATTTGGCAATCAACGTTCTTCAGATAAAGCAAATCGATTAAAAATCGATACAGATTTTGTACAATCCCATTGGTCGGCTTGGAAGAAGAAATAATCCTATTGGCTGGCTTTGCAATTTGCTCGTACAATGAAAAACAAACCAAACGGAAAAAATTATCCTGAACCTTGCAAATAACATGAAAAAGAGCAAATGAAAACGTCCACGCTCACATTCCCCGCATCTACTTCGCACGATTTCTATTTGAAGAGAAGTGAACAATTAGTTATTCCATATGCCCGACGTATTCTTTTATTATTGGGTTTCCTGTAGCCCCCAATTATGGATTGGGCTTTCTCCGTCGAAAAACAAAAAAACAACAAGACGCTACGGAGCTAGCGTACACTTCGGCGTCGTGGTTGTGGAACTAATTAATTGTAAATGCGGAGGAATAGTAACAAATCAAATATGGTAAGAGTAAGGTGTGAAATTATGGGATTTGTCAGGATATTCTGAAAAGAGCAACATCCAAGAGGCCAACTTGCCAAAAACTAGCATTTCAGGACAAATTGTCTCCGCGATATTAGCCCAGTTATGCTCTGATCACTCGATACAAGTCCTTCTAAAAAACAATTCTCTATTTTTCTTAGCCACATCAGGCTTCAAAAACAGCATAGCAGTCTCATGTACTGATTAAAGATATGTAAAGCATGGGTAAGGAGTCAATTACGTTGAGCATGGAATTGGCTAAAACTCAAAGTCACGAGTTCGAATGTTTTGAGGATAATTATTCACTGACTATCAGCACGCTGGGATGTCGGATTAACACAAGGAAGTTTAACACCAAAGGAACATAGCCTTTACAGAGCTTTAAAACACAGCATCCGCCGACACAAGCTTGACTTGAACTTTGAGTAAAACTAAACAGCCCTACCAATAATAACAAACTCTCACTTGAACTTCAGATATCTTACGACTTCCGCGAACTTGTAAACACAGAACCTGAAAATCGACCTTCGTCACACTTGGCTAAACACAGCAGTCCAGCGCGTGGGAAAAAACTTAGTTCGTCAAAAGAACTCGCTTGGAACTTGTATACCGTTTGACATAAGGTTCTAGAAAATACTAAACAGGCAAATAGTAGCCGCTGTTCGACATATTTTATGATTTCAGTAACTGATGCAAATCTGCTGACTCATGCTGAAACGTAAACATGCCCTAATTAATTATTCATGGTAATCCAAAAACGTAGAGAACGTTCGAGAAAGTCACGCAACGTATGAAAGCAATTTTACTACGTAACACTCAAAAAAGACAAAATGTCTTTGAGCAGCATTTTGTAACTTTAAATTCATCATAAAACAGCTCGAAAGGAGGGCTCACTCGTGAAATGTTTTTCAACACTCGAAGAGAAATTTCGTGTCTCTGCGCGGCCACGAAATATCCTCTATTTATTCCTCGAGTAATTAAAGACTAAACTCGAAGTGATCTCAAGATATCACGAAGTAGTCCGATCTCATTTCGTGAAATAGTTGAAACAAGCCGAAAAGTCACGAACTTGCACGCCCAATCTTGTCCCGAAACTAGTGCATCATTTCGTAACTATTTTTCAAATCCCAAACTACCTTGGGTCGCAGTAGCGCAATCGGCTAATCCCTCTACATAGAGTCTCCTCTGATCTGACGGGTCACACAGGTGTGTCGGTTCAAACCCCGGGAAAGCCAAAATAGTAATATATTTCTTTCTTTCTTCCTCGAAAAAGTTAAGGAATAAATCAAAGAAATCGAAGTGATCTCGAGATATCTCGAACTAATTCGGCTCTCACTTCGTCAAATAGCCGAATAGAGCCGAAAACCTACAGACTTTGCTTGCCCAATCTTGTCAAAAAATTGCAACTTTGATACATTCCTGAGCGTCGCGAATCCTTTACTTCGCGCTCCGCCGAAGTAAAAAGGCGGACGACTCACCCAGAAGGCGTTACGTGTCCCACTCCCTCTTCAATAGGGCCGATTTTTGCGAGGAGGGGACGGGCATTTCAGGTCGTCTGACGAACATATTTGGAAGTCGATTTGGAACGAGCACAAAATTATTTCGTGGAGTTATTGGCCCTATATCTATGCCGAATGATTATCTAAATGCAGTATTCGATGATATTATTAGCCTGTGCGGGAGCTGCAGAAACAATGCTCTCCCACGGTCCCCACGGGAAAAACTTCAACTTGTTGCAATTCTTCTCCCTGCGTGTGATAGGTCTTTCCTTACAATAAAGGAATATGCTATTTGTAGATCGCCCCATCAAACAGGAACATATTCACTTGCCATGGATAGTTAGAAGGGCTTTAAATGCAATATCCGACAGAAATAAAACTAAAATTTAATTAATTCGCTTTGCGAGTTTTAAGAAACAGCAATTTACAGTTATTTAATAGTATTTTAAACACCAAAATTGACCCTGAGGGTCAAAAATTGACCCCTGGCCTGAGGGAGTAAAATTTCCCTGTTTTATCCTGTAAAATAGGAGTTTGATTACTGGTACTGGGAATTACAACAAGATATGAAATAAAGCAAAAAAACATCTGTATAAAGCAAGCTTAAATGTAATGTGATAATGAGAAAAATACATGAGAACAACCAAAGCCAGGGGCAAAAAGATGGCCTAAGGTCAGGAGAAAACGTGAAGGATTTACATGAATAAAAGAAGGCTTTAACTAATACACATTCTTATAAAAAGTTTCACAAACTAGAGGAACTGATAAACAGAATAGAAGGACTGCAAAGCCATTATGTACATTTTACCCTGATTTTCACTCAACTAGCTGTACTGCAAGTAGAATTCTAACATAATGTCAATATTATTGCTTTTAATGAAAGCCTTTAATTTATACTAGTCAAACATTTTGAACCTTTAACAGTCAGATGAATCGATCATTCAGTTGGGTGAATTAGTGAACATTAAAATCATTTGCTGTTCAGGTTTTGCACTGTTATCAGACCCCTTCTGGAAAATGCTTTATCATTTTTCAAATTTTTAGTCTTATTTTGGGAAAAGAGCCACCGTGGGGAACCCTTTTTCAAGTAAAAAAATCATCATTAAGTAACAGCAGCCGGTGTCCTCTGGCAACTTACTTGTGCCTTTAGTGCCCTATTAAGTGTATTATCACTAGCTTATAAGTAATCTGTGTAGTTTACTCAAATAATACTTGCTTTCTATTTATTCAGTAGATCAGCATGTTATGGGACGTTGGTGACAGGAAATCCTCTCAAAGCAGACAGGATTAATACACTTTAAACACAAGCCTAAGTCTTGTAAGGTGGTTCCAGGGTTGTCACTAAGGGCCATAAACCAGGGTTTAAATTGGCTAATTTGGTACACTGTACTTGACTATTTTAAAAGGAAAGGAAAGGAAAATTCAGTAGAACATAAACAACTTTCCGCGTTTTAAATTTCCTGCCCACTAATTTCATATACCCGGCAACATGAAATCAGTGACAGCCTTGTGGATCTAGCTTTTACGTCATCAGTGTATAAAAATGATTTATTAATTTGGATTTTTTGTTAAATTTGACTGTAAACACTTCTGGGAGTAAAAGGGCTAAGTCAAGAAACCATCAATGCTCTACATGTATTAGACTTTTATTCTTTTTCTTCTTTTTTTTATCAAAAATTGTTTTAAGCTTTTAATTTGAATTATGCTCACTTATACTAAATATTTTCATATTGGAAGAGACCATTTTGACCCACCTTTACATTGGTGTGTTAGAGTTGCTGTTTTTTATCAAAAATTTTACTTCATCAGTTTTTTTGTACCTTACATGTAAATACTAATACTGTTTTGACCCATTTGAAAAGTTTTTGTATCTTTGTATTTAAACTTTACTTAGGTGTTGCAATATTCTTCCTTTTTTCAAGTAGAGTGCCATTCGAAAGTTTTGCAGCACTGTTGTGGATCTTCAGACAATTGTTAATTCCCCCCATGTTTAATGACAGAGATGCTAACACATAAATAAATCATGTTATATTTAGAAAATTCAGTTTAGGAAATCAGTTTGTTTTGTTTTCTAAAACCTTGTAAAATTACTCTTTTCGGGGCAACACTTAAATAACGCGATTCTTATTTAGTTAGCATACCTGGTGATTTTCAAGGGATTTGAAATGTGAAAATAAGACAGGCAATTTGAAAACTGGTTATGATAAAGAAAAATTGGAAATGGAAAGGAGCCGTACTTCTTAAACTACAATGTATTACTCCTTTGCATGTCCGCGTAACGCGTAAAAGTATTCTTGTCAAGATGTCTAATATAAGATCTTTTCACCAACTTTACGCTTGTTTAAGTGTCTACTTTAAAGCGTATTTACGCCAACTTTACGCAGAGCTTACAGTGTTTCTTTACAACACCTTTACGCATGTGCGTAAAGGTAGCGTAAACTTCGACTTAACGTGGCGTAAATGAGTCGTAAAGTTACGTAAATGAGGACTTTGCGCCAGCTTTACGCCACCATTACGCTCACTTACATTTCTTTTTTCGTGCTGGGTGACTTCTTTGAAGAGAGCATTGTTCACGTTGCACTTGTTAGTGCATATTGTATCTGTAAGAAGTACCTATTGGAAAAAAGACAGTTCACAAATAAATTCACATTCCTCTGGTAAATCTATTTTGCGAAGACCACCAAAAATAGCTCTTACCGTTTACACGGTATCCAGCTTGTTTAAACATTTTTTGCTGGGAAGGTTGAGGGTGAGAGGGTTGACGTAAAGTCGGTTACCACAAAAAGAAAATAGCCGCAATTA
>OZ037786.1:18208971-18288971 GCA_964035525.1 Porites cylindrica | reverse complement strand
CTGGACTGTTTCGGTCAAAGGGAAGCGGGGGGGTTGGGGGTCGACTCGCTCTACAACAGTTTGACAGGTTTTTTGTTAAAGCGTTCTAAACAAGTCAGTGCTAAAACCAAAATTAGTTAAAATGTGTAATGTATGACAGAGTGCAGTACCTTTCCGTATTTGGTGGGTGAGCAGCGTTTCTGGTATTCTACCAAAATCAGCAACATTTTGTTTCAGCGTTTTGACACTAGTCCTGCCATAAATGTTAAATGAACGAATGGATGTTAGATTGATCATAAGGTAGAGCAGTCACTTAATAAGGGTTATATCATATGTGCTGTAAAAACTTGTTACCCTAATAAGTGCAAAGGGACAAACGTAGTTGTTTAATAATGACATTCACGATGACCAACAGTTTATTAGCAAGGAATCTAAGTTCTGTAAGTTTGTAAACTCTGTTCATGTCATTTGAGACAGCGCTGAAATCCTTCTTCTGGGCCTTCACCTGTGTACAAGGATTTGAGTTCGCGCCATGATTGGCCAGTTAAAAATGCCATTGTTGATTTGCCAATCAAGATGGAAGGATATTTAACACACTTCTGGTAATTTGTTGAGTCTGTTAGGGGCCTAGAACAAGGATATGGGCGCTGCGGCACAGACGTTACTAACCAATGTTAAACCATGTCTGACACACAGGCTAGTTGCTTCTCTATGTTCCTGTGAAAGACATGAAATGCGACAAATGTATATGAAATACATCAACTGCAACGATCATTCTTCACTTGATTTCATTTCCACAGTTCTCATATATGATTTATTTCATTTATTTACATTTGTCACATTTCATCTCTTTCACAGGAACATATGAACACATAATTGACCAGCTCCCAACATCAGTGGCTTCATAGCTTAGTTGATTAGAGAATTGCACCCATAATTAATAAGTAATGACCAGACATACCAACACTGAAGAACATAAGTAACGACCACAGAGATACCAACACTGAAGAACATAAGTAATGACCACAGACATACCAACACTGAAGAACACAAGTAATGACCACAGACATACTAACACTGAAGAACATAAGTAATGACCACAGACATACCAACACTGAAGAACATAAGTAATGACCACAGACATACCAACACTGAAGAACACAAGTAATGACTACAGACATACCAACAATGAAGAACATAATGACCACAGACATACCTCTGTGATTTGATAAATCTTGAAAAGAAGTAACAGCATCTACTTCTAACAGTACAGTTTGGATTTCTCAGTCCTCTTTCGTCAAGAAAAGCAATCTGAAAAATAGACAAAATAATAATTAAGTAATGTTTATTGCCACAGTCAAACTTCACCAAGTACAGAAACCTCATTATTGACAGTTTTTATGGACCTAAAGATAGCTAGACTGCAAAACAGTCCGTATTTTGCGTATTCAAGTACGCGCGAGCAGTCAAACAAAAGGTCTGGAATGAGGCTGAAAACAGAGAGCGAGACTGGGGAGAGACGCTAAAAATACGGACTGTCCGTTTTGCATACGTTATATTCGTTCGAATTACCCGCTTCTCCCAGCCACGGGCAATTCCCATTGGCTAAATTTCGATGGAAGCTGTCACCAAGCTGTCAAGTAATGTTTTCAACATGTCATTCACGTTGTTCCATACCGTGATGAATTGCTAAAGCTTTCGCTGTAAAATGACAGATGTTGATCGCCTGGATTTGCTCGCAAGAATTGGGATTTGTTTTAAAATCGGAGCAGAGGGAAGCTTTGGAGTTGCTACTCAGGGGAAAGGATGTTTTCTGTGTTCTACCAACAGGATTTGACAAAAGCCTTATTTATCAGATGTTTGTTCATGCAAAGAGTTCTTCAAGTTCCGTGCAACGGCCGACCGTCATTGTTATCTCGCCTGGCTAAAAAAGCGATCGGTAGGAAACACACGACTTTTACCTCATGCAAACATGCCGCTTGTTCCAATGAATTGTTTTCTCTGTCGAGTAGATTATGCTTTGGAGGAAAACGTTTTGACTGAGCAAATGTGAATTTTGGCCGCTTATTAAATATATTTCATACTGAGAGGTCGTGACACGCATATTTATTTTCTCTGGTAGGCATGATTTGTCCTCTGACGCAAGAGCATTTTCTTTTTTGGCCCCTTTAGAAATGTAAAGCTCTTCATTACGGCTGATTAAGGGTTCTAGGTTGTTTTATTTCTCCAAAGTGCCTCCTGGATTTGAATAATTTTAAGCGATTTTCTTTGTGTCCGTGAATGTGACTTTTTCCTGCAATGTTTTGTCACGCTGGGCCCAGCTCGTTAGCGTTTTTGACAGGATTTTAAATTCTCACAGATAGTAATTTACAGAGCTAAATCACCACGACAAGGTTTGGAATGAGGGGATTTGCTCATTCTTTTCAATCGCAATAATTGTTCATTGTCAGTTAGCGTGTTCAGTTCTTCTCTAATTTGCGAAAGCATCGCCGTGCAGTTTCCCTGGGCAATTTCTAACCGTTGTTCCGCACGGAGAGCAAACTGCTCTTGTGGAGAAAGATTCTCCTTCCTCGAGGACAACGAAAAGTTCGTTTTTCAGTAGGTCGGCCCACTTTGGTAACGTTTCCCTTTTTCTGGTAGGCCCTACAAACGCATTTTCCGAGCTTATCCATCCATTCGTAAAATTGCCGAACTGTGTTTTGAAACAACAGCCGCACATTCTACAATTTGTCCAAAGCCCTCGGCTCTTTCGGTTTTCTCTCTCTTCGAGGAGCAGGCACAGGCTTTGTTGTCGTACTGCCACTTCCACTCAATTTTGATCCTCCACTATATATACTACATTTCACTATATACACTACATTTCACAGGAAAGCAACGCTAAAAGCTGCTTTAGAATTACTGGATTACCGCGTCAATAATAACACGCGAGTCTATCAAATTCACAAAGAGGGCGGAGTTGCGAACAGATTTTTGACAGCTCGACGACATTTTTGAACCCCCTGGTCGGAACGAACTCATTGTATGGAAAACGGACAGTCGGTTTTTTTTCTCTCGCCTCACACGCCCTACGGGCGTGTGAGGCTCGCGCGCTTCGCGCGCGTAAGACTCTTACGCCACGCTTTACCGATTTCTTTTACTGATTTTGAGAAAAAAACCGACTGTTTTGCAGTCTAAAAGATAGCTCACTTCATACATTTTAATCCTACCTCTACATAACTTGCAACAATAATAATATTATAATTTTTGTAACAAGAGAACAAATCTTACCAGTACTGTGGGAATATGCTGGGACTGACTTGAAAAGAATCTATCATATCTGACAACAGTTTCAAAGAACTGAAAGAGCACAAAAAAACAAACCATCAGAATCTGCGACACAGTAAATAAATAGCTTAGTGAGATGTTCCAAAGAAATAGTTGCTGAAAGCACAATTACCATCTGAGCAACAGCAGAATGTCTGTAATTAGGAAACACCACTTGTAACAAGCTGTTGAAATAGAACACAAATAATGCATTTTGGACATTCATTTAACTTTAAAAAGTTAAACTAATCAGTGTTGGATCCAAACCTCAAGGCAATCGGGGGGGGGGGGGGGGCCTGATTTGGGCGAGAAAAGGATGCCCCCTCCTCTCGATCTGTTGCTAAATATGAAGTCTTAGCTCATATAAGAAAATGATACAAACAAAGGAGTTACAGGTCAAAATTAAATTTCAGGTTATTATACTACTACATGAGAAGTTACTGCAATTTGATTGGCTTAGAGCAGTGGTATTTCAGCTTAATTTGAAATACCTACATGTGAAAATTTCAAACCTTTAGCGGGTAATAGTATAAACAAAAAATTTTCAAACCTGTGTTGATTCTCTGTTACTTTAATCTCCTAGTCCTTATTACGCAAGAACTGGGGTTAGGAGACAAGGGAAATAGAAAATACGCCTACTGAAGGTTAAAAAATTCTAACATGAATATAATTTGATCTGTAACAAATACACTGTAGAAGTATGTAAAAGTTACAACAGAAACTGTCAATAAAAAATTTGTAATACAAATTAAAGCTCACCAAACTCATCATTTGTTGAAGAGCAGTACACTTGGAGGCATCTGAATACAATTGTTGGGTCTGTTGATTGAAAAGTTGAAAAAGGTTATTGCAGTCACTATAGTGAATTAATTAGTATGAATTAAGGGACCTTAAGGAATGATGACAGCGACGGCAACGAGAATGAGAACGGCAAAAAAGCAATAGGTTTAGAAAAGCAAAACAACAACTTTTCATGTGCATCACATTTCTCTGCCGTCATTGCACAACCACAACTTGAAAGTGCATTATTTCATTTGTAGAGGATGCGAACACAAAGACAACAACTTTCTTTGACTTTTCCTGAACTCTGATAGAGTCCTTCAGAGTTCAACTCCAAAAAAATTGCCAACATTTGAGGAATTAAAAGAGATGGAATAAATGCGACAAAGTTTGAGGTAGCATGACTTCATTTTTTAAGTGACAGTTTCGAAGCCATTAATTACCATTGTTGTTGCTTAAGTTCCCTTATCTAGGTTCAAAAAGTTGTGGGAATGAGTATATATATAGCCAGGGAAATCACCTAGCATGGGACCCAATAGTCTCACTCATGTCCATCCCCATATTAAGCAGTTAAGTGCAGAACTGCCAGCCCCTGATAAAGGAAAATCTGGAGACTCTTGAAAAAAAAATTCAGGAGATTCTCCAAAAATTAGTGAGATTCTATTTTTCCCAATGAAGATTAAACAAACCCTTTTTCCATTGGAAGAGTTAACTGTTAATTTATGTATAACCCTGTGTTAGTTGGGTCCCTACTGTAGCAAATTTGATGTCACTTTTTTTTTATCGACTTTAAGAGGCCAGAGAATAGGTCATCACTGGGACAAAACTTCTGGCAGAGTCATTTTTTCCAGTAAAGCCACCTTCATGGCTAAATTATGTTACAAAGCCCCATCAAGGCTCCACTGAGGCACTAGCATTCCCCACAAAATTTCCTTTTTTATTCAACAAGGTAGCATTTCATATCAGAATGATATTTCCCAAAAAGCTCTGAGATTGAGAGACCTTGTTGTGAGGCCATGAGAAAAGTTCAAAAATTGTGCAACTCACAGCAGAATCATGAGATCGAGAATTTGCAGGTCTGTATGTGCCCACAAAAAAGCAATTGGCTTGTCTTCCATCCAGGCCAGGGAAGAATACACCCAAATGTTAATGCTGGTGCTAAGTGCACCTTGAAGTTTTAAGCTAAAAATGGGGCTTTCAATAACAGTTCTATAAGATGGGGAAAGGTGTGACATTACAGGAGATCCTGAAAGTGGCTCCACCAATTAACTAAAATTAATAGTCAGAGACAATTGAACCTTACTATGCATAATTTGTCTAATCTCCCATGCCTAATGAAAATGCTATTTACTTTAAGAAAAACCTTACCGACATGGCTTCACCCAGCATGTAAAGAGCTCGCACTGCTATCTCAACATCCATGAATTTTGCTTCATCTAATTTCCTGCACAGAACAAGTTAAGAATAAATTTATATGTTTCTGGCAAAAAACGAGAGGAATTAGCTTCCTGCAACATTTATCTCAACATCATTTTTTTAGATGGTAAAAGAATTAAAACTGCCTAATAATTCTCAACAAAATTCTAGCTGTTTGAGTATACTGAGAAAATCCTAAGCTGTGGTAATTCATATGAAAGCTACTTTGAGTAGCATTTAAGATGAAGTAAGATGATAAAAAGCTTTACACCAAGTTTGTGGGCCTTAAAGTGCAATATTACTTATAACATCATATCTTCTCCTGTTTTATACTGTGCTAATCAGCAAAAAAAATAAACAATTTGGGGTGTGCAATTAGCTCAAATTTCAATGTTGTACAATAATATTACTACAGTATGTGGCTATTGAGCTTGATGTCATTGCAAAGTGTTAATTAACTGACATGCCGAAGAATGAGTTTGAGGAAGCAGGAGATCATCTAGGACTCAGGCCGATTATTGCATCAGAAAATTCTAACACTCACCCAAATGTTGAATTCAAAATGTTATGAACTGAGACCAACACCAGGTCAGCATCCTACAAGAATAAAAACAAAGAGATTAAATATAATCATTTCTTTTATTAAATGCTTTAGGGATTGAAAGTCAAACAGAGAGACACAAAATTAATCATTACCAGTTGAGCAATGTTGTCAAAAAGAATTTTCATTTCTTTTCTGTATTCCATGAACATAACTTCATCTTCGCCCTGGAAAAGATCACAAAACTGAAAGATCACAAAAGTGAACAGCTAAATAGTATAAATTATGAGGATTTTACATGTATCCATCCATCTTGACTAGGTATGGAGCTGCCAGAATATGGAAATATCAAGGAAATTAATTACCTCCCGTTCAAAATTGTACGACTCATCATATTTCATCTTCTTGATAACAACATGCAGCATTCCCTATAGAAATGAGGATACTGGAGATTAAAACAACTTTATTGCTTACCTTGACAAACTAAAAGTGTATTTATGGCAAAATTTATTTAGTAAAATTTTGGGGTCCAAATACTTACCCTTAAGTTTGCCTTTTGCTGTTCACTTGGATTTGTAATCTGCGTGGAAGTTGAGTTAACAAATATTCAATGATCAATGACAGTGTTTAGAGTAGAGGGAGCTATCTAACCCTTTCAAAGGCTTAAAAAATCGCTCGAAATCTAATTCTTCCTCGATCACAGCCGATTTTGACCATCACACAATGCTAAGGAGCGTCGCGTGACAAGACAAAACCGGAAAAACACTCGAGACTCAAACAAGTCGAATTTTGAAAAAGCAAAACTGAGTTTTGAGTTTTGAGAAACCAGCATTTTCCACCACTCGAAAACTGCAGAATGAGCAGGGAATTTTGTTGTTTGTTCACCAGAAGTTAGCCTGAGAATCAAGTTTTAGGCACCCGTTTGGGCTTCCTGTTTGAAATTTTGGTCGCCTGAGAGTAAATCGTAGGCACCTCTGGCAACCGGGGATCCATTAGGCAGCAGCCTTGTTTTCAATATGTTTGATTTTCAATCTCAGCGTTTACAGATATGGGTTACTAGGCAACAAATATTACCCATTGATTGTTGTACCTGTTTCAAGACAGCTAAGTAAGAATACCCAAATCCAGAAACATTTTGTGAAACATCATCATCTTCATGGTCTAAAAATCTAAAGGCAAAAAAAAAAAAAGGTAAAAAAACCTGTTAATCTTCATTGCTATAATTTATTATCGTGTTATACAGTTTCTCAAGTTGGGATTGTTTACCTCTTTATGTTTATTTCAATAACTATTTTGTTTATTCTCTTGTTATATTGTGGACCACGATAAAAACTCCTAGGTGACCAGTTATTGTGTTACTGCCATAAAGACAATTTAATTAATATTAATTAACTTTACCTAAAAAGATACTGTAGTTTTTCTTCAGCTGATTGTAGGCACTTGGCTGCACCTTCTGTCTCTCCAGCCTTCTGCAGCCTGAAAACAAATGTCAAGATTATCTGATTATTTAAATTAAATGTGTGCAGTCAGTTTAACCCACAGACTCTTAAGAGTGATCAACATCAATTTTCTCCTAACTATTTTAATACATCATCAAGAGAAGAGTTTATGAGAATTACCAAAATGATCACTATTAAACTGGACAGTGCTGAGATCAATTGTTAACTTCTCTTAATTTTAACAGGTTGTGAGGAAACATGTAGAAAACAGGCTCAAGAATTTACATGTGGACATTTGGGCTTAAGGGGTTTATAATATTATTGCTTCACTCTCCAAACGGCTGTGAAGTGTCATTAGAACTTTCAGGGTAAGTAAAGGAAAGGCCATTGTCAGTTCCTTACCAAAAGAGTCATGCTGATGCTAGGACTATGAAGGCCATCATTGAACTTGAGGAACAACAGACAGTGAGTGTAGGTACAGATGAGGGCGGGCAGATGGTGCAAGGAAAAAGGGGAAAGAGCAAGTGGATAAAGGAAGGATTAGCCGATGGAAAAGGCAGGTAATACTATAATCATGGACAAAAGTCTTGGGACACTTTTGCATTTCTGGGGCATTTTCCAATTCACACAGGCCCAACCCTCCCCTCATCCGAGTTTCAACTTTGTATAGGGTGGGGGGAGGGAGAACAGAAAGAAAATTTCGAAAAGGATGCACTGGTTTAATGAGGGAACCGAGAAATGACAGAAAAATGTGAAAAATGCAGTACTGTCCCAAGGACTTTTGACCAGGACTGTAGAAAGATTTAGGTTGAGTTATGTTTACAGCAAACGTGAAATTTGTTTCACGTGATCAAGTTGTCCCTTAACTTCGTTGGGCTGTACTGTTTACTACTTCTACCACAAACTTAGTAGCTAAATTCACATTAGTTATGTCTTGTTTTTAGCTGCACATTTTCAATTTTCAGAAAATTAATTATTAACTTGAATATGACATTTTCTGTTTCCTCACAATGCCACTCTCAATCGTTGAAGTATTGTCTTGCTAGAACACAGTTTGAAATTTTGCTTGCAAATCAATAATCTCTTACTTAGTGTAGCTGTTTAGAAGCTGCGATCCTGAAGCACTCATTAGTTTTGCCAACTTGGCCATGAAGTCAGCATCTTCATCCTAAAAGTGATGATTCAAATGACAAATTAAACATTAATTACATTATAACCCATTCCCCCCAGGGAATATGGAGGAAACCACGTATTGAAGCTACAATATAATCTTGGACAAAAATGTTACGCTTAGACATGAATAATCATTTACCTCTTGTGGTTCAAGGATACTGCTTTTCTCCAGAACACTCAGAAGAGATTCCACCAGTTCTTTCTTTGCCAGTGGCTCCATTCCCTTCATGATAATCTCATGTATGCAATCACAAGCGCTCTCCCGAAGAACTTCAACTGACATGTACCGGAGAAAGGTACTGCAAAGACACATTATCAATTTGTAAGCAGCACACAAAATCAAAGGTTGTGCTAATAGTAAAATCCTCTTTTTACAGTTTTCAGCAATGAGAAATGATGCTTTTCCATATTATTAGCTGTCGGTTGACTTGACCAGTGACAGGCTACTTGCAAAAACTGACTTTATGAGAATTGAAAGGAAACAATAATACAGAGCAAAGGAAACATTTTTACCATCAGTCAGCATAAAACACAGACTGATGACTATTGTTTTCACAAAGCAAATGACAATGTGACAACAAAAGTAACATTGCAAAAAATGAAATATGTCATGAGCGTGGGACAAAGAAAAAATCTGAGTTCCCGACAGGATTCAAACCAATGAGCTCCCAAACAAAGGGTGGGCACTCTATCTACTTCTACCTAGACAGAACTCATGGAGAGGAAGGCCATAAATTATACTACAGGGTGTACGTTCAAATTTTACCATCTTTCATTCTTTCACCAAAAGTCCCATTGTTTTCTAACCCTAGAAATATTATTCTGCGTAGTCCACAGTCAGTCTGCAGTCTGCATTAATTTTACTAAGCCCTTTTTACAATGAATGTTACCTGATAAACCTGTCGTTTGCAATTAGGCCAATATCGATCCATTCAATATATGCTCCAATAATGTCCAGGCAAAGGCACGTTATTGATGACACACTATTTTCATATGTTTTCTGCACACAAAACGTAATAAAAAAAACCGTCAGCAAAACCTCAACCTCATTGTTGTACCAAAATACAAGATTCCCACCTACCAGAATCTGAAACCAAGAGTCAACAAGCTCTGTGACGCACGTATCCCTGATGTGATCTTTAATTTTCGAGTTCCTCTCTGCTTCCTGTTCAAGGAAGAAAAATTTCATTCAGCTTCTAAAATGATTGATCAGTAAATGGTTTTACAAACTTGTACAAGTACAACCAGCTGAAACTCCACAAAAGATGACAGTCTTAAATCAAATCTTTGAGTCTTTACACAAGTTTCAAGATGTGACAAGCAAGATTCTAGAAGCAGTGTTTTAACTCCAAAGGATTTTGATTTTCATAAGGAGCAATTTCACACATGTAGAGCGTAGCCCTTTGCACAGCATGTTTAGATTCATATTAGCACCGACAACTTCATGTGTGTGGCATGGTGGACTTTGTCACAACAAAATCAACTTGAATGACAAGCTTTAACGAGCTTTTATATTAGGCAAATAAAAAATTTAGGTACAGTCCAAAACCGCTTTACAGACACCCACTAAAATGGGTTCAGCTTCAGTGGCTGCAAGCTGCTCGTATGAGATGTTAGGTAGTACAATATTATATATAGAATTGAATAGGTTCTCAATTTCTGTTTGATTGTACCCCTCTCTGTTGGAGATATATTTTTACCAATGGAAATTGTAACAGTCTTTAAAACAATTCACAAAATAAACCTGTTGACTCCTTATCACATCTCGATCTATCAACCACTTCCTCATCAATTGCCTTCAAAATCCTAAGGTACATATCCACAGCTAATGCTCCATATTGTAAGCACTGGAGGAGGTCTGAGAAAAACAGCGGCCACTACAGGGAGAAGAGAAATGTAACATGAAGTTAAACAACATTTAACGCAGTTAATAACAAGGAGCGCCATTGTGTGTTGTTGCTCAGTGGTCAGTTTGGTGGCTCAAGCACAGTCACCCTTGCTAACATCAGCTCCATGTGCTTAGTACAATGCTTTCAAAGCGATTACTCTCTTTGATCAACCTTTAGATTGTGCCTTTCCCCCAACCCTTCCCTCCCTTTAATTTTTCTCTGATAAGGTGCCTGGTTCCATTGGTGTGGGGACTCATGGCTCATGTTACCAGTCAAGAGGGCATAATCTAAGGGCTGACTGTGACAAAAGTGCAAGACCCTGGTCATCCTGGGCACCCACTTTCACCAAGAGTCACAGTTGTTACCTGATTGTCAATAGGTTTAAATGCGAAAAAAATGTTTATCTTGCTGGCTGAGCAGGAGGCAGGAAATTAAATGAAGTTCTCTCACACTGAATGAAATCTGGGCACAAGTTACAATTTAGGGTATCAGACTTCACACTCATTACACTTGAAATAACAATAAATCAGCTAACCTTCTCAGGATAATCACAGACAAAGATCAAGCTAAAGACTTGCGCTGCCTTGTTCTTCAAGAAATTCTTGTTATCTGACTCGGTACAACACTGAAAAGTTACAACAAGGGTCAATGAAAAATCACAGTGAAAATGTTACAATCACCGCTACAGTGTAGGTATAAGAATTCAAAGTACAAAAGGAGCTAGTAAGACTCTCATGGCTTTGCAAACCAATGCACTTATGTCCACTTTTAGGTATCTTTGCACAACTATAAAAAAACCAAGTTTGACAATTATTTTGCTCTACCTTTTGACATAAAACAAGTTGCTTCAATTTTGATGAAAGACAAAGAGAGAGTCTAGACCATAATAATATGTCAAAGGTATTAGCAAGACATCCTTTTTCACCTAAAGACAGACATTGCAATCAAGGTTGAGAGGCAAAAAAAGAGAAAATGTTCCTTGGGATTCTACTGTAGAGTAAATTAGCCTAGTGTACCTGATTTCGTAGCCAGGTCAAAAGAATCTCTCTGAGTGCTTGTTGATCTAGAAGATTTGATGACACATGTCTGTGCACAGAATAAAAAATAAAAAAACATAGCCATTTTTTGGGCAGGATCACACACTTAGACAAGATCATCCAAGACGTCTTGTAAAGTACAGGAGACTGAAGCATGTGTATACTGAATACAGCTAGTGATCAAATGTTTATACATGTAAGTTATTCCTGGTAAGAAAACAATTAAACCCAATTGTCTCTAGTTGAATGTTTTTCATCATAATAGCCTACATAATATCATACCAAGAGAGTAAATATTTAAAAATTAAATTTTCTGATAACAACTTTTAATAAGAGTTATTCAGAATAATTTGGTGGACAAAAATTTAAAATGGCCGATCAACCGACAAAATAAAACCTTTTTGATTTTTCCATGGAAGGAAGATTTAATTTTAAAATGGATGCCACATTATAATAATTATTATGTAAAACTTCTTATTAATCATTATAATTAGAAATTATCAATGTTTAATTTTACCTTGTTTTTATGTGATGCTCTAATACTTGAAAGCAAAAGAACTTGACACTTTCATCACTAAAACAACAACAAAAAAGAAACCAATAAGAACGTCTGCCTTGGGAGGCTAAAGACAGATGAAATGTTCTCATATCACACCCATACACAAGCCAGTTGATGTGATACTGGAGCTACGTACATGTACTAGAATAGATGCTCATGTGAGTGGCACCCTTGAGATGAGAGAAATGTGTCCATAACTGAAGCTAATCACTTACAAGAATGGTTCTCGTCTGCAGCCACTAGAGGTGAAAGGGTTATATCATTGGCAGCTTATGGGAGCTTACTCATCTACAACATTACAGTTTGGCATCCATTGATAAATGTCAAATAATGTGAATAGTGGGGTACCCATAAAGCCATTTTCGGTCTCTTATGAACTTTATAGTGATTGACAATCCCCACACTTTCCAGAAACAATGCAGAAACAATACAAACTGGTATGTTACCATTATTTTAAGTGTTGTAATCAATTTTAAAGGGTTTAAATTACATGTCCTAATTTGGATTAAATTTAGACAGATAGACTGAAGTATTGTTAGTTGCGTGAAGTTTTAGTCTTAAATTATTTTGTGGTATTTCTAGCAAGAACAATAATCAGGAAAAGGATATACACAGGGGATTTCTTGATTGACACTCTCACTATGTCATTTTTCATGATCGTCAATTATCAATGGTTGCATTTCTGTAATGAATAAATACCGGGATACTAAAAAAAAAACTGTTTCATACAGTTGCTCTGACAATGCTGTAATTCAGGCACAAGCACAAAATTCAAGTGGTGTTTTGAAGCGTAACGGCAGGTATGTGAAAGAACTGACATAAGCTGAAAGAAGAGCTGTCTACTTAAAGAGGAGTGTACAGTCCAGAGCCTCAACTGTATCAACCAGGTATATACATAGGTAAAAACACATCCACAGTTTTTCAGATAATTAACTTTTTCAATAACTGCAACACACTTTATGACATTTCCAGCTACATTGCTGATTAGCCTGTGTAGCTGGCAAGACAAGCAGGTGATTGCTGTTGTTTTTGGTGTTGGAGCCACAAGAAGATTGGGAGCATTCAGCAAGTCAAATTGAAATCCCACTTGCCCCAATTCTTGTTTTCACTCCAGCCCTGGCTTGTTTGTGGGATGTTGATGTCTTGCCTTTTTGCATGTACTGTGAAACCCCACTATAAAAACTCTTTGACACATCAGGGCTTGAAATCGCGAGTGATAAGGTCGCCAATGCAACTAACATTGTCTCCTTGGCGACTAAAAGTTTTGGCTTAGTTACCAAAGTGGCAACCAGATTTCTCTAAGCTTTAGATTTAAATTATTAAAAGAGTAAAGTTAAAACAAACATTTCATATTATCTTGCTTTGCTTACATCATAAAAAATGTGCCAAATCGCATAAACAAAGCCAGTTTATCTCCAAATATATACCGACTTCTATCGATGATATTTTCAAATCTGATGGATCGCGCAATTCGCGCCATTATATATGGGCTTGTCATAGGTCGTGAAAAATAAGTAAAATTTTGCAGGATTTTTAGGAACAAATTCCCAGAAAAATTGGCCAATTTCCTGGGAATTTTCGGGACAAACTTCGCCTAAAAAGTAATTGGTAAAAAATGGCCAATTTTGTGGTTATTTTTAGGGAAAATTCACTAGAAATCGATTGGCTGATCAGACCCGCATTTTCAACGTTTTTCAAACAGAGGTCATCATTTGCTCTTTCAACAACAATACGCTCCAGAAATGAACCAATGGCAAAGCCTTTAACGTCATGGCTAGTGCCCAGTTTTTCGCAACATAATGTACGTCTGGTAGTTTCAGGACGTTGTTTGCATGTTTAAGTGGCGAAGTTTCAAGATAAATTTGCTGAGATAAATTTCAAATATGTTGTACAGACACATTATCTCATAAGATTTCTACCAAATTTTGCGGTATTTTGCGTGCTCTTGTGAGTTTTGCTGATTTACCTGAACTTCATGGCTTCACGACCGCGAGAAATATTACAAGCCCTGAGCTGCGTCATTTACATTATAAAAACTAGAGACTAAAAATTTGCATCTGGCAACTATATTTCTCCAGTTATTAGCCAAAAGGCAACCTGAGGATTTTTCAATTTCGAGTCCTGCATGTCTCGTTACATTAGCCTGTGTAGCTGGCAAGATAAGCAGTCTCTTTGCTGTTGTTTTTAGGTGTCGGTAAGAAGATTGGGAGCATTCAGCAAGTCAAATTGAAATCCTGCTTGCCTTAATTGTTCATTTCCCGACAGCCATAGCTTGTTTGCAGGATTTTGATGGAACCCCGCTATAACGAAGTGCCATGGTACCCAAAAAATTCTTGGTTACAGGCTGTATAGTGGGGTCTTCGCTATAGCGAAGCAAAGCGGGCCAAGAGGTAGTCTGGGGAGGAGAAAAGGTAGAGCCTGGAGAAATGCGTTGATTCCGCAAATCCACCCTCATTCATATTTTAAAATCTTTTTCAAATTGTATGAGCATGATATTGAAAGAGCGCGATACTGTCCACAGCACCGCGAATCTGTCAACATGAAGACATTTGACACCAGAATGGTATCACAGAATGGCAGCATCAAAGGCATGTCTCTAGGTTCTGCTGCATCCCCCCCCCCCCCCTCCCGTCCAGGCCACCGCTTTTTCCTTTTGACCCTGTTCTTTACCCTTTTCCCCCACTGTGGAGCTGGTTCCAGACTATCCAAATTTGGTCAATCAGAAATAGAGAAAATATTTTGAATGAATGACAATGTACTATATGGATGCATATGAATTATGAATGATAACATAAAATGAATATAAATTATATCAAACAATGCATCTTTTTAATCAAGTTCTGAAATAATGCTCAACGAGGCCCAAAACGTTAACGACTTAATACCAAGGTAACACAACTTCAAGATCAAAATTCAATTACCTGTAAAGATTTCGAATTAGGGCATCACCACATAGCTTCCAGCCGTCTGGGGAATTCTTTAGCTGTTCAAAATATTGCAGGGCCTATCATTATTGGCCAAAAAAAATTAATAAGAATAATGTTAATGACAATGTATAATCTATGTACGATTGCATTGCTATATGATGTTCGAACGCCAACCAAACAGTTCAAAAGAAAAATAGTTAGGAAGAAACTCACCCCTGCCTGTGATGTCGCATTTGCGGCCGCCTGAAGCCCTTGTAGTAAATTATCGGCCATGAAAACGCTTCCAAAAAATGGTCGTCGTCGACTTCACATTGCACATGGAGCTAAAAGAGACGCCATTTTCTCCTCACCGGAGTGAAAAAAGGCAGTGTTTACGAGGTCAAGAACATTAATGATTTAATGAAATTCCCATAGGGTCTCAAATAGGCGAAAAAACAACTGAGAATTTACATTTTCACTACTATTCGTATCAAAACACGAACGTTCGTACAACTTCCAACTTTCCACATGCAGGACCACGTTGCATCATTTTGACCTTCATCTGGTAGGAGCCAAGGTATGAGTTCCGAAGATGGTCCTTTCTCTCGTACCCAGGCTACAGGGGCGCATGCTGGAGAAGACTGAGAAAATTATAAAACTGTTTATAGCTCTTTTGTTTTTTAAGTATTTTGTTATATTCTTGTGTCTTCTTAAAATTTTATCTTATCAGGAGTAGGCTTTGACAACAGAGAATGAGATAGCTCGCAAACTGTATGTGACTTTCACACAGGTAGCCCAAGATCGAAATATGAGTATCAGTGAGCATCGGCATTGCTGCGTAACATTCGAAATATAAGGATTGTATGGGGGAAAAACCTATCATTTTAACCTAAGAAAATGAAAGGATTTCAATAAAAACAGCTTACCTTACATAAAATGTGTGTTACATCTCTCCTGTGTGGTTCATGGGCCAATTTATGACCGTTTTATGAGTTGTACTGTAAACGGTTTTCTGTCTATATATAAATCTGATATATTGATCTTGATGATTTCTCAGGCTAGGTTTGAAAACAGGTATGGATTTTAGAGGCCAGGTATGAAATAGGTGCGAAAAATGACAATTTTTTGATCTAAAATAGGGTCAGGATTTGGAGAACTGGGCGCGCAAACCCCCACCAAGAATTCTAAGAAGTACCTTGCGGGCCTTATTTCGACTAGAAACTCAAAGACAGCATAATTCATTGTCTGGCAGCTTTACTACAAAAACTCAATCAATATCGAAAACTCACACGCGGACGTTTTCGTTATCGTATAAAACCGAGCTTTTTTATGAGGATGCGTTGAATCCTGAGAAAAAAGTCCTGGGTCACTTCCTGTAAGACCCAGGTCCCAGTGACATTAAGCAAACACAAAAATGATTTTGTAACTCAAATTTGGCGGAAGCACTGATTTCGGGACAATTGTTAGCCTGTGAACAGGCTCTCTGTTTGGGGAAAAAAATAGCGACCAAAGGCCTAGCAGTGCTTTTGTTCGGTAAAAAATATGAAAATCCAGCCCATGCTAGTAATGGTGAATTGCCAAAAATTATGCGAGTGTTAGATTTGAAGCCTGGGAGCCCCGTCTACTGAAGGAGCAAATCATGTAAAACTATTAGCCTGACAGGTGTTTACTTTGTTTTATTTAAGGAAAGCGCGTCCCAGAAGTACATTGATCACCGCCACCCGTCAACTTCTCCCCTGGAATCACTTTTTGACTCCCCTCAACTCCCTGTAAGTTCTAGGAACAGGGCAAAAATTTTAGAAAAGTTTGGATTTACCTCACGAGGTTGTCGTGTTTGTTTGGGAACTTCTGGAAATGCTGATCCATTCACTACCGGAAGTTGTCGGAAATTCAAACCGGAGGTTCCGGTTGTGTTGGTTCACAAATACACTGTCCTGAGCAAAGGCGTTTTTGAGCGACGCACGCCAATCACAAGTGGACTTTTTGCGTTCATGAGCAAGTTCATTAAGAGAAAATACAGTCACAGCACAAATGTGGCAGCGTCACATGACGGCACATTAAAATGGAAAAGGCCTCACTTCCGGTTGATATGCGCCGTTCAAAAACGCCTTTGCTTAAGCTCCCAATTGGGCCAATGGTGCGTTTCCCTGACTCCAAACAATACTAAAACAATAGAAAGAATGACATGTCATTGTTTCCTGCGACCAATCAGGAGAAACCTTACGAACAGCTCCTACTCTACTGCCCTATTGGACATGCATAAAAACCAAGGGCGTCAAAATGAAGGGCGTCGGCCATTTTTGCTTGATAAAAAAACATGGCTCATGATATTAAACTCATGGCTAAGATATTGGGCTGGGTTGTATGAGGTGTGTAAATGAATCCAAAACCATCCCTCGCGAAAGATATGCCGCGGTCTCGATCCTTGCCATCAAGGATAGGACTTAATCCATTTTAATGTCTTACGAAGTCCCAAGTATAAATCACTCACAAATGAAAAGAACTTTCCTGAAAATTTTCTCTTAACGATTACTTAATCGTACTCCAAAGAAATGGCTGATTTTTGTGAGACTTTTCTGTCATTTTTTTTTTTTTTCACGTCATTCTGTGGAAGGGAAATGTCGAGCGGCTTAACATTAACAAACCTTATTATCAGTATTTGGGTGGCCTGCATAGCAGGCGTTAAAAGAGGGGGAGTGGGGTGGGGAGTAAGAAAGAAAAGAAGGAGGGAGGAAAAAATGGAGAGGGGATCCCTTCTTCTCTTTCTTACACTCCTCATCCTCCCGGGCCTTCCCCCTTTAGCGCCTGTCACGCAGGCTAGTGTTTGGGGTATATCATGATCATGAAAAGTTCAAGATGTTCAACGCAAGGATCGTCAGTTATAGGGTCCACAGATTTGTATTTATGTCAACTTTAAATTCTCATTGGCTTGACGAAAAAGAAAAAGGAAAAGTCATCGCATGTAACTTACTATCTATTGCTGTGACGGAAGGTTTTTCCACTCTGAAACGATCGAATTTAACTAATGATAACTCCGACGCTTGCGGGGAAGATACGTCATTTCTCTGTAGGACTGGGATATGATCAAACCACTAACTGGTACAGCAAACACAGCAGTAGATTAAACAGGACTAAACTTTGGTTCCAACAGCGTTTATTCTTCAGCGGATCAAATGGCAATAATTAACTCAGGAAGGACACAGCAACAATAATCGAAAAACAGCAAAACCTAGCTTACTTATATTAAATATGATTTCTAAAACCACTGAAGACAAAAGAAGCTTTGAAAACTAAATGCAAACTCTATTTTTAACCTGAAATCTTTTGTTAATACTGTACTTAATACTGCCAGGTCAGCAGGACAGCGTTTATGTACAAAGTGTTACAATATGAATGAAAATGCAAGTTCAGCGAGCGGCTGTTTCAACAAAAAGAAGCGCAGACTAATTGCAAGTTTTCACCTTAAACAAAAACCGATATATTTAAAAAAAATTGCAAGCTAGACAGAAAAACCTTTCATATTCAAAATTCACCTGTTGCCTCTTTTGACTAACAACTTAATGAAATATTTGTTCGCAAATAGACAGCTAATTAAACAAGCGGCACCAGTACAAAAGGCCTCTGAATAGATGTCGTCCAGTTGTAAAATCACGATAGATAGACTGAAGTTAAATAACCATTATTCAGAAACTAATTATCCTTTTAAAAGTCAACATTGAAGTAAAATGTTTATAATTGAAAAGAGAACGAGCAATTAGTTTTGTTTGTTAAGGAACACTGTTGGCTTTTCTACAATTATTACTTAGCGGACACAAAGCAAATTAAAGGACAATAAAATGGCACGAGCCTTTTTGCGGAGCTAAAACATCTTTATGCAATTTCAATATGAATTACTAAAAACAACGTCAAAGATATGAAATTGAAGACAAATAAAGAATTCATGGAAAATCTCTCCTTACATTGCCTTCGAGCTTCGACAATCTTTTTACATCTGGTTCTCCTAAGTTCTTCATGATTACAAAACTCAATTTGCTCAGTATCTTCGACACCATATAAAGTCTCGCACAACCTTAAAACAATTTAAAATATCTTGCCAATGCAGACACTTGGGAACTCTCCAAGTTCAAACGTAGATCTTTTCATGTACCAAACTTAACACCTATTTAGGTCGACCCAAATGATAAGTCATTCGACGGTTGATTCAGATGTCGAACTTAATTAGTCGGACTCAGTTCATTTTCATGATGTTCAATGGTCTAAAATGCTTACAAGTGAAAATAAGTTTTAATAATTTATGCATTAGGTTCGACACATGAGAAGTTCGACGTTTAAACCGGACCTAAGCAAACATTTAACTTTCATGGCTGGTCTAGCTTATTTTCAATTTTCCCTTAAATGTGAACTTTTGTCGAAATATTTCTAGTTAATATGTCACCCTCTTTGTAATTTATAAACCAACTAATCTTCTTATATTTGCTAAATGATTATATATAACACAACTTCCTCCTATTTTTTAAGTAATTTTGTTAGTAACTGATGTTGATTCTACTCCTTTTTCCTGTATCTTAGCAATCTGTTGTTGATTTTGTAAAATCGCGTCTTTCTTTTTCTTTAAGTCTAGTTAAACTAACCTAGGGGAAGCCTGGACCCTATATAAGCCCCAGGCTTCCAGTTCAGGCTTCCACGCCGACCATCTTTTCCTGTACATTTATCTAAATTCTACAGCCTGTAATGTGACAAAAACAAATAAATCAAAAGAAGAAGCATCATTTTCTTTCTCTTCAAGATAAAGAGTTGCCATCCTTACGAGAAACGCTCCAACTCGTAATTGTGATAAAAATTAAACTGTCTTCAACTTCAGATAATTGGGAAGTCTAGGAACTGATTTAATGCATTCTTCATCGTACCTATACAACAAAAACAGCAAGGAGAAACGTTAGCAAGCTAGCAGAAGAATAGTGATTTCAGCCTGCGAAGTCAAACAGTTAATATTTTGGCGCCTGACGTCGAAATCATTTCAAGCGTAGAATACAATTAAAACCTGTAACTCACATCGTACGAGAAACCTTATTGTAAATTAACCGATACTTACAACCGAAAATGTTTGATAAAGCTCCCCCCCCCTCCAAACCCTCCAATCTATTCAAAGAAATAAAGCGCGACAGCTCCCTCTCTCTCTTTCAAGCCCCACTAACATTACTCTACACCAATAGACGTATATGATAGGTGTATTAAATGTTCACGTGACTGTTACTGGACTGAGGGTTAGAACTGGTTGTTGTTCTTCGGTTGTATGACCTCCAACTAAAGCTTTTCCACTCTGTTTTCTAGTTCTTTATGGAGACTACGATATTCGTTTAATTGAATAAGCTCCCCCCCCCCCCCCCCGCCCCGCCTCTCAAACGCCCTTGAAATAAATAAGTCCCTGGGGAAATTAATATAGGATTTACGGTACTTTCCTGACTTTCAACTGGTAAGAATATCAAATCTTATAATCAACCACCCGCCAAAAATACCAAAGTGTTTCCACTCAGAGGACCATAACTGAAGCCGGTGATTCTCCTAGGCGATCACCTTTCGTAAGCGACAGGAAATTTTGGGTGGTAGCATAGGTCAAGGTCGACTGTAAGTTAAAATCATTCGGAAAGAGCTCAAACAGGATCACCGTCACTTTAAAATGTAAAGAAATTACGAAATTTGAAATAAATTTTGTAATGTTTAACTGCCAAACAAAGTTTCCTTTCTTACTGTCAACTTGACCTGTGATAAGCAGATCGACGCTACACGTGGCATCGGTTGAGTTCGTTGCCCGATAAGTGAAAAAAATAATTGCTAGTTAAAATGACGATTTCAAATGCAGGGATTATGATCCCAGGTTTTAATATATTCCAAAATACCTTGCTATTTAATTGATGCCTTCAAACTCGAGCGTTACGTCATCACCAATGAGAACAAAAGGCGCCCAGTACCTCACTGCACTAAAGTCGTCAGATTCTCTCATAGATTTCATGGTTTTATTCAGGGCCTCACTGGCACTTCGTCCATGGACTAGCTCTTGGTAGAAAAATTTCATGAACTCCGTAGTAGCTTCGTCGTCGATCGCCCACAGGGACACAAGAACAGCACGAGCACCAGCACCCAAAAACGCCCGTGCGATGCCGACCACACCCTCAGATTTGACTTCTCCCCGAGCACTATGACAACAACTAAGTACAACAAGTCTTGCCCTAATCTGCGCATCTAAAACATCTTTCATAGTTAAGAGATAATCCTCCCTAGCTGGATTTACGGATGAACGCGTTGTGTTAGGGGCCAAGGCAATTTCCCCTGTTTCCATTTTACCGTGAGCAGCAATGTGTACCAAAGCAACCGAGGAGATACGTCTTAAAACTTCATCTTTTGTTGCCTGAATTCCAACGAGAGGTACAGCTTGAAGTATTTCCCCAATCATCTGCACTTCTCTCTTGGCCCAAATTAACTGATCAAGCGGCCTTCCTTCATAAACCACCTCCTGTACCCACGGATCGCCGACAAGAAGAGCGCCAGTCTTGCTATGCCAATCTGCTGGACAATTTTGGATTAATCGCAGACTAGAAAGTGAGGGAAGCAGACGAATTCTAAACGTTTCGCAGAGGTACTTTGATTTTAAGTCCATGAAAGCAGCGTAAGGCACCAAACACAGAGGTCCTTCTGGAACAATTACAACCTCATCGCCCTGGAGTAAGTCTCTTATAGGGTCTATAACAACGTTGTAAAATGTTTGCAATGACTTTGTCTCAAAATATGAAGGATGAGACTTTGGCTTACTTGATCTTTCTTCTGCTAACTTCTTATCGCTTGGGTTACTTAATGAACGATCTTCACAATTAACATCAGCTCTTACACCTATTTCTTTATGTGTAGCCTCCAATAGAGACTGAAAATAGGTTGTGACGGAGTTATCAATCTCATTTCTTCTAGTTTTGATTTCATTTCCTTTCTCGTTCACCCAGAAAACTATTCCTCCCTCGCTGATACCCATGAAAGCTGTATTTGATGGTAAGTAACTAGCAAAGTCACTTGGTCTTGCAGAAAGTGTTCCTATTTCTGGGTGTAACCCTTTAAGGCCATACTTGAACTCCAGAAGATCGTTTAAGGCTTGTGCACGTCCTTGATCAGCAGTTAAAAGTGCCTCAATGACTTTATCTTCCTTAAACTGCAGCTCCCACAGCCTCAAATTAATATGATCATACGTACTTTTAAGGGTAATTTTCCACTCGTCGTTAGATATGAGATTTCTCCTAATGTGGTCGAAGGCTATAACACTGTTCTTATAACACTGAACGGCTTTCTGTAAATCTCCAAGACTGTAATAGGCGTTGCCAAGATTACTGTACCCTATTCCTTCTCCTGCTCTGTCTCCCACTTCTTTCGAAATTTTGAGGTGTCGTTCATGGTACTCTATGGCTTTCTGGAAATCTCCAAGACTGTCATAGGCATTGCCAAGATTACCGTACGCTTTTCCTTCTCCTCCTCTGTCTCCCACTTCTTTCGAAATTTTGAGGTGTCGTTCATGGTACTCTATGGCTTTCTGGAAATCTCCAAGACTGCGATAGGCGTTGCCAAGATTACCGTACGCTTTTCCTTCTCCTGCTCTGTCTCCCACTTCTTTCGAAATTCTGAGGTCTCGTTCATGGTACTCTATGGCTTTCTGGAAATCTCCAAGACTGTCATAGGCGTTGCCAAGATTACCGTACGCTATTCCTTCTCCTGCTCTGTCTCCCACTTCTTTAGAAATTCTGAGGTCTCGTTCATGGTACTCTATGGCTTTCTGGAAATCTCCAAGACTGTCATAGGCGTTGCCAAGATTACAGTACGCTTTTCCTTCTCCTGCTCTGTCTCCCACTTCTTTCGAAATTCTGAGGTCTCGTTCATGGTACTCTATGGCTTTCTGGAAATCTCCAAGACTGTGATAGGCGTTGCCAAGATTACAGTACGCTATTCCTTCTCCTGCTCTGTCTCCCACTTCTTTCGAAATTCTGAGGTCTCGTTCATGGTACTCTAAGGCTTTCTGGAAATCTCCAAGACTGCGATAGGCGTTGCCAAGATTACCGTACGCTTTTCCTTCTCCTGCTCTGTCTCCCACTTCTTTCGAAATTTTGAGGTGTCGTTCATGGTACTCTATGGCTTTCTGGAAATCTCCAAGACTGTCATAGGCGTTGCCAAGATTACCGTACGCTATTCCTTCTCCTGCTCTGTCTCCCACTTCTTTCGAAATTCTGAGGTGTTGTTCATGGTACTCTATGGCTTTCTGGAAATCTCCAAGACTGCGATAGGCGTTGCCAAGATTACAGTACGCTTTTCCTTCTCCTGCCCTGTCTCCCACTTCTTTCGAAATTTTAAGGGGTCGTTCATGGTACTCTATGGCTTTCTGGAAATCTCCAAGACTGTAATAGGCGTTGCCAAGATTACCGTACGCTATTCCTTCTCCTGCTCTGTCTCCAACTTCTTTCGAAATTTTGAGGTGTCGTTCATGGTACTCTATGGCTTTCTGGAAATCTCCAAGACTGTCATAGGCGTTGCCAAGATTACCGTACGCTATTCCTTCTCCTGCTCTGTCTCCCACTTCTTTCGAAATTCTGAGGTCTCGTTCATGGTACTCTAAGGCTTTCTGGAAATCTCCAAGACTGTCATAGGCGTTGCCAAGATTACCGTACGCTTTTCCTTCTCCTGCTCTGTCTCCAACTTCTTTCGAAATTTTGAGGTGTCGTTCATGGTACTCTATGGCTTTCTGGAAATCTCCAAGACTGCGATAGGCGTTGCCAAGATTACAGTACGCTTTTCCTTCTCCTGCTCTGTCTCCCACTTCTTTAGAAATTCTGAGGTCTCGTTCATGGTACTCTATGGCTTTCTGGAAATCTCCAAGACTGTGATAGGCGTTGCCAAGATTAAAGTACGCTTTTCCTTCTCCTGCTCTGTCTCCCACTTCTTTCGAAATTTTGAGGTGTCGTTCATGGTACTCTATGGCTTTCTGGAAATCTCCAAGACTGTCATAGGCGTTGCCAAGATTACCGTACGCTATTCCTTCTCCTGCTCTGTCTCCCACTTCTTTCGAAATTCTGAGGTCTCGTTCATGGTACTCTATGGCTTTCTGGAAATCTCCAAGACTGCGATAGGCGTTGCCAAGATTACCGTACGCTATTCCTTCTCCTGCTCTGTCTCCCACTTCTTTCGAAATTTTGAGGTGTCGTTCATGGTACTCTATGGCTTTCCGGAAATCTCCAAGACTGTCATAGGCGTTGCCAAGATTACAGTACGCTATTCCTTCTCCTGCCCTGTCTCCCACTTCTTTCGAAATTTTGAGGTGTCGTTCATGGTACTCTATGGCTTTCCGGAAATCTGCAAGATTGTGATAGGCGATGCCTAGGGCGTGCTGGAAATCTTTAAAGTTGACAAAGACGTCGCCAATATTACCATTAATAGCTTTGTTTCCCATATTTTTTTTGCTGGCTTTGCTATTTCAGCTCAGCCACATATTGTGGTTTCTTTTTTCCGCTGATACCATTTGTCTTTATGTACGATAACGAAGAGGGTCTGAAAAGTAAAATTAAAAGCTGGAGTAAAAGCTTATTTATTCAGCTCCTTTACTATTCGTTTTTGTCTATCACAGTCGCATTTGATTTACCTCAAAAAGGGATCCTTCTACGAGTTTTTCATCGTTGTATAATATGACTTGATGGACTGGGGTCGTCTCTAAAACACGAAAATATTAACATTCGTTTGGTGATAATGATCGAAATTAAAAAAAACAAAAACAACAAAGAAACAGATTTACCATTGTTTAAACATGGTGTATATATAGAGGATATTATATGGCCGCGCGGAGATGGGAAAATTCTCTTTGAGTGTTAAAAGAGAAGAGAAATTTCGTATCTCCAAGCGACCATGTAATGTTCTATTTATTATATAAACACCAATGAAATACCAACCATTTTACTTATAAATAGTTTTTTGGTCTCAAAGGTGCGGTTTATTATGAAGCTATAGCAACGATGACATTTTCACATGTGAAGATAACATGTTATTTTCACATGTGAAGATATCAAGTTTTTGCGCGAAAGCTCATTTGGTTTTTTATTGGTGTTTACATAATAAAAATTGTCTGCCTACTCATTGTACATTCATCTACCTTCCACTGAAAAAATCAATCTGTTGTCAACAAACTACAAACCGGGCCAGCGGAAACATCAGTTCAGAAAACTCAAATTTGGGAGAGTGAACTTATTTCTAAGGGTTAACATCTCTGGGGGGCGGGATACAAGTGTTTAGCAATCAAAAAGAAAACCTACTTCTTTACCACCAAAACACTGAGAAAGTTACAGTTATTTTAATCTTGTGGGTTTTCAAAAAACTGTAATGGTTCATATATAATAGGGATAGCCCCCAGGCCCCTGGCCCTGCTCGGTTCCAGCTCAAGTCCGTAACTCGGTGTGAAAACCTGAGGAGTTTTCCTTTTTTCCCTCCTATTTTCTTAAGTAGATCTATAAGTAGGATGAACATGATCGTCCGAGGGCTGAAGTGGTACTAAATAGGACTGTTGAATTGACATTGACTGACGCGCGGTAATCATCTGCAGAGTCAAAGTGAGTTGTATTACGTCAGTTGATGGTACAGTCGAACCTCCATGCGCGACCACCTCTTGTAAGCGACCACCTCTCATAAGAGACCGCCTGTCCAAAACACCAAAACTTTCCCCGTCAAAGCCTTACAGTTGGAACCTCTAGTAACTGACCACCTCCCATAAGCGACCGCGACCTCTTTTTGGGCCTGAACGTTTATTGATTTTCCGTTGTTTTTAAGCTCTTGTATTGCAATCGGAGGCACGTCGTGTCGTGAGGGGAGGGGGGGTGGGGTAGGGGGGTTACATTTTGGGCCTGTCACATAAACGGGGGGGGGTAATTTTTTAAAATACCCACTTCCGGGGAGGGGTAAATATTTCATACGCCTGAATTGCTTGAAAATCACCGACCCCCCCTTAGGCATAAATAACGAACAGTCCCTAAGCGACCACTTGACGCATTCTCTGATCTCTATCCTCACTGTGTGTCCTATGCTACTTAGAATATACAACATGTCCGAAGAACTTTAGTAACAACATTGAACAACACATGGCGTAACTTTAAAATTGCATAGAATAAATTATCTTCCATAAAGTAGATGTGACGGCCAATGTCTCTTTTTATGTTAGTGCGATTCTTGCTTTGCGTGTGAAAAGTCCGCATTCCTTACAGGAAAGGAGTGTCCTGGGGAATGTGCTCATTGTTGATCACCACGTCAAAAAAGTATTAGATATATTCACTAGGACAGTTAGAGAGGCTTTATAACGCAATATCAGGTAAAAAACAAAACTTAAATTTAATTTGCTTTGTTAGTTTCAAGAACCAGAATTGAGAAATGTACTGCTTGTTATTAACAGCCGTTTTGACCCGTAAGGACAATAGTTTTTGGAATTTCCGGTTAGGTCAAATTAGTCACACTATTGTTGGTTTTCACATGACGTCACTAAAATTCAAACTAAAAACCTATCGATCCCACCTAGATTTTACTTTCACGATGCATTAGAACAGCTGAAAACTAATTTTCATACAAATTTTCGCTTCAAAAGGGTTCTTGGTTTTGTGATAGAGTACGCTTGAATTTCTAAGCTCTTGCGTGACGCAGCATTTACATGACGGCCAAGAGAGCTGTCATGTAGGTTAAATAAATGACTTATTTCAGGAACTTTTGCTATCTAAACAGTTCAAGTATTAGAAAAAGTATTACTTTAATGTTTATGTGTTTCTCGAAGAATAGATTCTCGCTTTTGTAGCAAAACTCGGTAACAGATGTTTCTGTTGGTTTCCGTCCGCCATGTTGGAGCTCATCCAGGTGAGCACTAGCATGGCGTCTCCATACAAATCTCTATAAGTTTGCCGGGTAAAACATTTCTTCGGATATCTCGTATGCGAAATATTCCTCTGTCCTGAGTCTTGGCGAAGGTCTTTGTATATGTACCTCCTTTCATTTCCCAGATTCTGAACTTTATCTATTGAACGGTTTTGATTTTTATTTTGATCTATTTTGAATGGCGTGACACTGAAAACTAGCAATATTTTGGGGAGCAGAGAGAATGAGGGAGGGGTGCGTGAAAATGACGCTTACTGTTTCCTGCTTAGAATGGCTCACTTCCTTATTATTATTCATAATGGTGGAATTTGAAAAGGTACTATACAGCCCCGACTTTAAAATGGTACTCATTTTTCTTGTTATGAAAGTCTTCCAAAAGGGTACAATGTTCAAATGAGTAACTGTTTAACTCTCACATGAGATGCTACGTCACGCAATGGTCAGCGACAATATTAAGCCTGGTGGCCTACGTGTGCAGCCACCCACTCCCCCAGGAAAATTACATCGGCAGCACAGTAAAAATCGCCTTTTGGCGATTCTTGTTAGATCTATTGATCTTGATGCCATTTTCATTGCCGTCGCCGTTGAACATTACACGATTTAATTTTTTTTGTTTATAAGTATTATTAACCAAAGCTTCGCTTTTAGCCCTGGGTAAATCTATATATTACCAGTTGATTCAGTTAGTTCCCATTGGTATGCCTGTGGGACGGGCGAGCGTACAGTTACGTGATTACCAAAATTTCTCGGGTAACAGCTGGGGTAAGTAGATTACCACATTTTTTTTATATTAGGCCATGATGGGGCTACGCTCGTGCGCGTGGAGCTCCGTTATAATGCATTTTTACGGTAAAGGAACCTTGGAGTTATAGTGTAGCTTCAGCTAATGCAATGCCTACCTTAGTTAGAAATTCCCAAGCAGTTTTGATAGTTCGCTTGATTTGTGCCGAGGAAAGGGTCAACAATTTCTTATAATTTCTGTCGTAGGTACGACAAAAGCAACTCTAGCGACGAGGAACCGGTTATAGAGAACTTAAGAACCACGACGAATTTCACGACGACGACGTCTGTTGACTGGGAAAAGACTGGAACGAGAACGTCAGTTTCGGCGGGAAAAAGAGAGCTTAAGGTGACTCGATCCAGTTATTTTGTAAGGGTACCATCCTACTTTGAAGCTCTGTGGTATCCCCACCTTTACTTTGATCGTAAGTCTAACATATAGCATGGATAACATATAGATCAATCTACAATATAGCATAAAATTTTTGGCGATTGGAGTAAATGTCACGTGGTTATAGTGCCACGCCTCTTTGGGGTCTGAGTCGAAATTCTGCTGTTGCCGGTATTTTTTCGTGAAAATCTCTCGGCTACATATAGTGCGTATTAGTGCCTTGCGTTGAACAGACTTTCACCAAAATCGCAAAGACCCAATGCGAGAAATTCAGAGGTTTCCAAATTTAGGTCATAATTTATGCGAAAATGAAAAGCCAACTTTACACGATTATATCTAATAAACTATGAGATTTATCCCTTTATTTTGGGGATCTTTATAACAGATGGGTCCTTGCAAGTCAGCAAAAAACTTTAGGGCCTTGTAAATGCGCGCAATTTCGAGCAATGCAAACATATACAAATTATAGTTTTAGCTAGTTGTTGACGTTTGTCAGCGTTTGAGTCCTTCTCACGAAAATAGCTTTTTCTTAAAAATTCGTAGTTTTTTTTCCTTCAAATTTTTTCAGGGCCACAATTGATTAACGATTAACAGACTACCCGAATTCTGAATTTCGTGACCATTGAAAAACTGTGACATTATGTTCTATAAGCCCAAACTTGAGTAAACATAGAAGATTTTTAGCGTTTTGGCTGAGTTTGTGCTTTGGGAGTTTAGTCTGTCATGATACAGCATTCTTGTTCAGCACGCGTGCAATGACTGCGTTTGGCTAACTTCCGAACAGTTGGTCTGAAACTTCCTATTTTTTCTCCGAATACTGCCGGATATGCTTTGTGATGAGTGACCTTCTAATCTTCTAACGAGGCTCAAATACACTTTGTGTTTGATTTGAGGTGAAAAAAAATAAGACTGGAATTTCAATTGTCGCAGTTGTGCTGTCATACGCCCTACTCCTGGAACTTGCTTGACAACCGGACTGGTGACAAATTTCAGTCGTAATTCCGTACGAAAGATAGTTTTCTTTCCAGCTCCTTCCAATTTTCTATGTCTGCTTTAATTTTATCAATGTATTACGATTTCCGCATTAAGTGAGATTGGGGCAGTTTGTTTCAATCGTCTACTAATCCCCTGGTATCAAATTCCCCACCCCTCCCTCCCTCCGTCCAATCCCTAACCCCTGTTGACGCTTGTTACGCAGTCAGACAAATTTTCACTTTCCGTGTTCATCACTAAGTAAACAGCTCGGGGTTTTTTCTACCCCCAGGGTGGGAACTCATTGATGGTTCTGTTTGATCAAAACCGAAGAAGATGTGTGACGAAAACTGGGATGGGTTCTAGCGTTACGCTTTAAAGCTTTATGTTGCCTTAAAGTATTGCTTGGTAGCCAGTAGCGCGCGCTGGCTCCACTGTAAGCAGTTCCTCAGATAAACGAAACCTCAAATTACTGAAGGATAGCTTGCGAGCAAGCTCTCCTATTTGGGCGAGTGAAGCGAGTCTCGCGAGAACGCGCGAGCAAGCGGCGAAGCCGCGACGGCCCCTCGCTCGCGCATTCTCGCGAGGCTCACTTCACTGGCCCAAATAGGAGAGCTCGCTAGCAGGCTAACTGAAGGATACCATTAGATGTAATCAAATGTCGCCATCGCCCAAATGCACCGTATTTTTAACCATCAGCGTTAGGAAGAAGCAAAAATCTGGTTTTGTGCTGGCTGCAGTCAGCCTAAGAGTCAGGAAAATCACGATTCTATGTTTTCTTTCGGTTAATGAAATTCGCACCCCCTCCAGTCTGGGATGATTTTGTTGTTCCAGCGATTTGCTGCTCACTCGGTGCATCTTGAATAATGGAATGTCATTTATAGAAGAAACTTGAGGGTTTCGAAAATCCTCCGGTGGGATCACGCTCCCTATAATGGCGTATACGGGGAGGTCGTCCTCTTCTATCCGGGCTATTTTCCTTCATCATATTCTTAAAATAAAGCCAACCTTAGTCGGTTATGATCTTGATTTTTTAATTATGGCCGCTTAATAGAGGTGAGAAAAATGGGAAAACTCTCATAGGAACAGCACTGAAACTGAAAGCGATCGCTTAATAGTGGTGGCCGCTCAATCGAGGTTTAATTTCCCATTCTTTACTACAATTATTTCGGGGCATTGGTTACTCATGATTACAGGCCGCTTAATGGAGGATGGCGGCTTAAAATGATTCGACTGTATAATAGAGGAGGGGGACATGGGGGTTTACGGTATTGCGGTATTGGGCTTTTTTTCATGCGGTATTTCGGTAATTTTAATTTTAACGTGCGGTATTGCGGTATCATCTAGCTCTGCGGTATGCGGTTTTTCATCATTTTGGCTGACGGTATTCGGTGAAATAAGATTGTTCACGGTATTATGGTACCGTTTGTTTGCGCTTTCCTTTCGATACAATACGCAAAACAAAACACAATAAGACATAAAGGTCAATAAAAGTTAATATTTAGAAGTCTTGAGACATAACGGTAAATGATTACACCATTTGTGGGTCATTTTGTGACAGTTATTATGGTCGATAATATACAATGTGATTGTTGATGCATCCAATGATAATGAGTCGTCTCAAGTTACCTTACCAGGCTTGTCGATCTGTGTACCTGTGCCGGTAATTCGAGGTCTTAAACGTTTTCTCACAATGTCTGAGGTCGCTGAGGTTGAAGACGGCGTGGTCATCATTGACTGTGTGGCAATTTTTTATGAACAGGGCGAAGGAGGCGAACATTATCGCAACAAGAATAAGTTTAGATGTTGGGTTTCGAGAATTGAAAAACGCCTTGAGACACCAGATAAAGGGGGCGACGGAAAGTCTAAACGGGCGGGAAAATATTAGCCTGCGTTGCAGCCGGCCCACGCACTCGTCTAAACCCTTTGTATAGTCCGTCTGCGAATTAGTGCACAAAAGCTCGTTCTAATATCCTGCAGAGTCGCAAGGACATATGTGAGCGTTTCTGATAGGCGGGTTTCTTACGGGTTTCTTACGAGCCGCACGATTGGCCTAATTTTTACGTGTGCGTGACGGTTGGGCGCAGTGACATGTCAAAATTCACAGAAGGGAGTTGGCAAGGATCGTTTACAGTGAACAATGAAAGAGTAGTTCGAACTTTAGAGCCGTCTTCTGAGCAAAAAAACGCTTTGAGATAATTCCTTCAAGGCCAGAATTTGCTAGTAAATTTGCCCGCTGGTTTCCCAGCGTCTTCCAATCGCTGCAGATGTACTACTGCGAATTCTGTAATTTAGCCGACAGTTCTAGAGTCAAAACAAATGAAGAAATCATCACATTATTCACGATAAAAAAAAAACTACACACATGTAGCTATTCAGGTCCAAGCGTTTCGTTGAAAACCAAAGAAACTAAGGTTATTTAGCCGCAATAAAGAAGCTTAAGGCTTAATCAGAGGTAAAAGAAAATCATTTATGCATCTGTGATCAAATCGTCTTAGAAAACATTTGCCAAAAAATAAACTACAGGAACTAATTACTCTATATGTATGAAACAGACCAGCTTCACAACCTCTAAATGTAGCTAAAGGTGAGACTCAAAGCGGCAAAAAAAAATTTGCTCAGTCAAATTGTAGAATACTCCAGGCACTGTATAAATTACGCAAAAAGAGAGGAAGAAAAACATCTGTTGTTCAAGCTACTCTAGGGGTCTCTTAAAGTCACGTTTCACACTATCACGAGCTCAATCTCTCTGGTCACGAGCTATGAGTCATGTTTGGCCTGTCAACGCTTAATTCAAATCGGACTAATCACAAACTGCGAAAGAAAATAGCCAATCAATAACGCCGACATATTTCTTTGCAACTCTACGGGATTCGAACACGATATTGTGCACTAATTCGCAGACGCTATATACAGAAGGTTTAGAGCGTCTGCAACGCAGGCTAGAAAATATGTATGGATCGAAGAAAAGTAAAGAACGGCGAGAAGAGCCCCTGGGGACAATGTCTTACCAGACCAGTTCCAAACGGTCGCCGCCGGTCTGGCTTCTGATTGGTGCCAGAAAACTTGTGTTTTTCTGGCACCAATCAGAAGCCAGAAAGCCAGAACGAGAGACTGACGTGCTAGACTAGACTCACTTCATATCAAAACTCGCACTAGACGTGCGTGGAAAGGGTTTTGGTTGGTTTGTTTTTCGCGCTTTCAAGAGTTATTTTTATTGGAGTAAATTAGCTGTTGGGTCGAAATACCAAAAGACTGAACGAATGTAGTTTACTTTTCAGTGAAAATTTGCGGAAAATTGCGAACTACCAAAATATCAAAAAAAAACATGGACATCTGGAGCATAAATGCCTGAGATAATTAAACGCGCTACATGGAAGCAACCATAAGTATGCGGAACCGATTATAAATGTGATTAAAATATGCGGTATCGGTATTTAGACGATTTTCGAGGCGGTACTTCGGTATTTGCCATTTTCTCTTACGGTATTGCGGTATTGGGTACCCCCCAATGTCCCCCTCATAGAGGTGGCCGCTCAATCGAGGTTTAATTTCCCATTCTTTTCTACAATTATTTCGGGGCATTGATTACTGGCCGCTTAATGGAGGATGGCTGCTTAATAGGTGGCTGCTTAATGGAGGTTCGACTGTATACAGAGTGGGATGATAACCATGTATGCATAATAAATCAGTGAAAGGGCGGAGAGGAAATCCTACATGATGGGTAATCTCGCTGAAAAAGTCCTCTGCGATCTGAAAGATCATAGACAACACGGACTAACATACTTTGACAAAAGTTTAACCCTGGAGATTAAGAACCAAATGCAATTCTAAGTTAAAGGAACCTTGGAGTTCTAGTGTAACTTCAGCTAATGCGATGCCTACCTTAGTTTTTAATTCCCGAGTGGACTTGATATTTCGCTTGATTTGTCCCAACGAAAGGGTCTACGAGGAAATTATATTTTGTAAGACAAAATTAAGTTAAAAGTCAATTGCATTTTCCTTCACAAAACAACAGGACTTGCACAAAACGTACCAAGCAACAATCAACTCTTCTACCAAGCTCTAAAAAGTTGAAATGATTTTCCCTTTTGTAATTTAGCTTTCAGTTTCACTTTGATCAAATTACGTCAACAAAAGTGACGTAAGTGCTTCCAGCAATAGCTCCAACCAACCAGGAAAAATTTGAAAACCAATGAAGAATACGAGGAGTCACATTAAATCTAATATACAAATAATATTTGGCGAAAGAAATAACAAGGCTCGCAAACTAGAGCTCTCACAACAAATTCTGTAGACTGATGGAATCTTTCAGTGAGGAAGTTGGTCTTAGACTTCCTGTTTTTCTCCTTACTCTGCCGGATATGCCTCTTGTGTGACCTTTAACAAGGCTCGCACTTCATGTGTGATTTGAAGTAAAATGGAATTTTTATTGTCGCAGATGTGCTGTCATATACCCTACCCCTGAGACTTTCTTGACAACCGGACTGGTAACAAATTTCAGTGGTAGTATTACGAAAGATACTTTTTCCCTCAACTCCTCCCTATTTTCTACATCCGCTATAATTTTATCAAGGTACTACAGATTTCTGCATTGAATGAGATTGAGGCAGTTTACCAGTTTTAATCCTCTACTAATCACATGGAATCAAACTGTCCTCCCCTCCCTTCCCCGCTGCTCCCAATCCCTTACCCCTTTTGTTCGCCTGTGAACAGGCTCTCTGTTTGGTACCTGCGAAAATATTCGTTTCTGTTCGCAGGCTATCTGTTTGGGGAAAGGGTGAAAAAATCGCAAGGAGAGGGAAAGGGTGAGAGCCTAGCTATTTCAGGGAAATAAAATATTTGTTTAAAACGTTTTTCAAATTTAATTGATGTTTTGGTGAATGCTTTCCGCCGTTTTACTACAACACTCTTATTTGTATTCATCCTCTATCTCGGACTGTTTTCCTCTATCGTATCCTTAAAATAAAGCCAATCGTGGTGCGTCAAGTGCTTGATGGCCGCTTAATAGAGGTGAGAACAATGGGACAGGCAAAAAGGTGGCAGCGATTGCTTAATAGCGGTGGGCGCCCAATAGAGGTATAATTTCCCATTATTTACTACCACAGTTATTTCGGCGCATTGATTACTCATGATTACAGGCCGCTTATTAATGGAGGATGGCCTGCTTAAAATGGTTCGACTGTATAATAGTGGCGGCTGCTCAATCGAGGTTTAATTTCCCATTCTTTACTACAATTATTTCGGGGCATTGGTTACTCATGATTACAGGCCGCTTATTAATGGAGGATGGCCGCTTAAAATGGTTCGACTGTATAATAGTGGCGGCCACTCAATCGAAGTTTAATTCCTCATTCTTCAACTGTATACAGAGTGGGATGGTAATAATGTATGCATAATAAATCAGTGAAAGGCTAGGGTGGAGAGGAAGTCCTACATGATCATGAAAAACTGAACCCTATGCGATCTGAAAGATCATAGCCAACACGGCCTTATTAAAAGAGACATACTTTGACAAAAGGTTCCTAGAGATTAAAGAACCAAATGCATTTCTAGGGTAAAGAAACCTAGGAGTTCTAGTGTAACTTCAACTAATGCAGTGCCTATCTCGGTTATAAATTCCCTAGTAGTCTTGATCGGTTCGCTTGATTTGTCACGACGAAAGGGTCTACGAGCGAATGATATTTTGTAAGACAAGTTTAAGTATGAAAGTCAATTGCCATTTTCTTTCGCAAAATAACAGGACTTGTACAAAACTTACCTAAAGTAACAATTAACCCCTCTGCCAAGAAAACGTTGCTTCGCTTAAAATGCCACGTTCGCCTCGCTTGGCTCATAAAGCGCCTGTTATGCAGGCTAGTGACGGGGATGAGTTCTAGCGTTACGCTTTTTGAAGCTTTATACTGTTTTAAAGTATTGTTTGGTAGCCAGTAGCGCGCGCTTGCTTCACTGTGAGCAGTTTCTCAGAAACATGTAACCCCAAATTACTAAATGATTCCACTAGTTGTAATCAAATGTCGCCATCGCCCAAATACACCGTTCATTTCACTCGGTCTATCTTTAAAAAAATGAATGTCATTTGTATTATAAACGGGAAGGATTTTACTCAGATCGATGAAAAGCCCCGGTGGGGCACTCCCTATAGCGGCGTATACGGGGAGGACAGTCCTCTTTTATCTCGGACTCTTTTTTTTAACGTATTCTTAAAATATAGTCAACCTTAGTCTGTTATGGCCGCTTAATAGAGATGAGAAAAGTAGAAAAACTCTCGTTGGAATCGCACAAAGGTGACCGCGATGATCGCTTAATAGAGGAGGCCGCTCAATAGAGGTTTAATTTCCCGTTCTTTTCTACAATTATTTCGGGGCATTGATTACTGGCCGCTTAATGGAGGATGGCTGCTTATTAGGTGGCCACTTAATGGAGGTTTAACTGTATACAGAGTGGGATGATAACCATGTATGCATAATAAATCAGTGAAAGGGCGGAGAGGAAATCCTACATGATCATGAAAAACTAATGCAATGCCTACCTTAGTTATAAATTCCCAAGTAGTCTTGATCGGATCCCTTGATTTGTCACGACGAAACGGGGTCTGCAAGGAAATTATATTTTGTAAGATCAAGACAAAATTAAGTTAAGTGAATTGCATTTTCCTTCACAAAATAAAAGGACTTGCACAAAACTTACCATGCCACAATCAACCCTTCTACCAAGCTCGAAAAACTTGAACCCAAGGGATTTTTCCCCTCCGTAATTTAGCTTTCAATTTCACTTTGATCAAATATACGTCGACAAAGAGCTCTTATAACTACAAATCTGTAGACTGATGAAATCTTAGTGAGAAAGTTGGTCTTAGACTTCCTGTTTTTCTCCTTACACTGCCGGATATGCCTCTTGTGGGACCTTTAACAAGGCTCGCACTTCATGTGTGATTTGAAGTAAAATGGAATTTTTATTGTCGCAAATGTGTTGTCATATACCCTACCCGGCCCTGAGACTTTCTTGACAACCGGACTGGAGACAAATTTCAGTGGTAGTATTACAAAAGATAGTTTTCCCTCCCGGGGAGGGTACTCCTTTATAAGAGGCTAATGGGGATGTGCCCTTGGATTTCACGACTGGATTGACTATAATGGGGTCGCATTTTCAATAGAGTTTACTAGGAATGGAGTCGCACATTTTCTGTTTTTGGGGGTAAGAGAGTTCTTCACATTAGCAGTTAGCAAACGTACCAGAATGTTTGTACTGCTGGTGTTTTTTATTCAATATAAGGTAGATACATAAATAGAAAGTGACTAAGTTGGGATCGCAAAAATTACATTTTTGCCCCAAGGTGACTGAGATGGGGTCTATAATTGGCCCCAGAATAGACTACAATGGGGTAGGGGCTCCAAGAGGCCAGCGGCATATGCCCAGCAAAATTGACCCAAGTAGCCCTCCCGGGTTTTCCCTCAACTTGATTTTCCTCTGATAACTAAGTGTGGTCGTTAGGAATCGATGGCGGACAATATATTGTTTTTGGATATGTCCCTTGTAAGTTCGAAGTGTTTATTCCAAGTTTGGCTATTTAATAAGGATGTGACCGACGATAAAATAGCCATGATTGCTATGTGCTGCAGAATTTTCGGGGCATTGATTACTCATGATTACTGGCCGCTTAATGGAGGATGGCCGCTTGATGGTTCAAAATGTATAATTGAGGTGGCCGCTCACTAGAGCAAATAAATGCAAATAAATGTAAATTCCCATTCTTTACCACAATTATTTCGGGGCATTGATTACTGGCCGCTTAATGGAGGATGGCCGCTTTATTCGCGGCCACTTAATGGAGGTTCAGCTGTATACAGAGTGGGATGATAACCATGTATGCGTAATAAATCAGTGAAAGGAGTGTTACGAAAACTAAGACCCTCGAAAACGAAGACCTAAGACCTAAGACCCGTCTTAGTTTTCGAGATTACGAAAACTAAGACCCCCTAAAATCGAATCCGTCGAAATATAAAGTTACCTGTAACTATCACCTGAGGGGGTTCGCGTGCAGCGGTTGTCGTGTTTATTTTATTGTTCTGAAATTAGAACTCCAATTCTCGAGACGATGCTCTGCTAGTACAGGAAATTCATTCACTCATTCGTTTTTTTACTATTATTATTATTATTATTATTATTATTTCATGAGTGATTTTAGCGATTATCCCTCACAGACTATTTCTCCTTGCCCCCCAACCCTTTGCATTGTAACCCGGTGATCTCCGGGGTGGCAACGATAAAAACAAACGCTAGAAAAAAGCAATATAACATATTCTCCTTTTTTCGCCCTTTTCATAAAAGCACTTTTCTATCTATGACCTGGCCAGAAAAGGAAAAACAAAATGCGTATTTTTGTGTGATGTTTAACCGATAACGCCGTTGACCACTTAGCGATCAGGCATTCAGGTCGCAGCGACATGTCAGCCCGCAACGAAGACAAAAATCCATGTCCAGTGGAAAACCAATTTTATGACTTTACGGATAAACAACCAAAATTATAGGGGTAAGGCATATTTTCAGTGTACAGTTATACGTAGGTAGTCTATAGCTTTCATCCTCTTCTTAAAGCCACAATATTGATAATGTATGTCTGCAAATTGTTAGAAGAAGCGGATAGTCTAGCACGCGTATGATAGTAGTTTTTGTTTGTCTTACGGATTATAGTCTTCAAACGGTCGTAATTCGACTTTGTAGAAATTTTAGAGATTGTTTTGGTAGGGGTCTTAGTTTTCGAAATTACGAAAACTAAGACCTCTAAATTTGATCTAAAACTCGGTGGAAAGGATCGAACATGATATAATTTGACAGATCAGACCTATTTCGGTTACAATTTGACTTTATATGTTGACGGATTCGATTTTAGGGGGTCTTAGTTTTCGTAATCTCGAAAACTAAGACGGGTCTTAGGTCTTAGGTCTTCGTTTTCGAGGGTCTTAGTTTTCGTAACACTCCTTTCACTGATTTATTATGCATGAGACATGGTTATCATCCCACTCTGTATACAGTTAAACCTCCATTAAGTGGCCACCTATTAAGCAGCAAATGTAACACGCAAAGGAACTGTCGCTGAAAAAGTCCGCTGCGAACAGAAAGATTATGGACAACACGGTCTTATTAAACAGACACATACTTTGACAAAAGTTTAACCCTGGAGATTAAGAACGAAATGCATTTCTAAGGTAAAGGAATCTTGAGGTTCTAATGTAACTTCAGCTAATGCAATCCTCGGTTATAAATTCTCGAGTAGTCTTGATCGGTTCGCTCGATTTGTCACGAAGAAAGGGTCTGAAGGGAAATTATATTTTGTAAGACAAAATTAAGTTAAAAGTCAATTGCATTTTCCTTCACAAAATAACAGGACTTGCACAAAACTCACCAAGCAACAATCAACCCTTCTACCAAGCTCCAAAAAGGTGAACCTATTAAGGGAATTTTCCCTTTTGTCATTCAGCTTTCAGTTTCACTTTGATCACATTACGTCGACAAAAGTAAGGTAAGTGCTTCCGGAAATAGCTCCCAAAATGCAGCCAACCAGGAAAAATTTGAAAACCAATAAAGCATATGAGGAGTCACATTAAATCAAATATACAGTTATTAATATTTCTCCGCACGTAATAACAAAAGGCTCGTAAAGTAGAGCTCTTATAACAAATTCTGTACGTAGACTGATGGAATCTTCCAGTGAGGAAGTTGGTCTTAGACTTCCTGTTTTTCTCCTTACTCTGCCGGATATGCCTCTTGTGTGACCTTTAACAAGGCTCGCACTTCATGTGTGATTTGAAGTAAAATGGAATTTTTATTGTCGCAGATGTGCTGTCATATACCCTACCCCTGAGACTTTCTTGACAACCGGACTGGTAACAAATTTCAGTGGTAGTATTACGAAAGATACTTTTTCCCTCAACTCTTCCCTATTTTCTACATCCGCTATAATTTTATCAAGGTACTACAGATTTCTGCATTGAATGAGATTGAGGCAGTTTACCAGTTTTAATCCTCTACTAATCACATGGAATCAAACTGCCCTCCCCTCCCTTCCCCGCTGCTCCCAATCCCTTACCCCTTTTGTTCGCCTGTGAACAGGCTCTCTGTTTGGGGAAAGGGTGAGAAAATCGCAAGGAGAGGGAAAGGGTGCATGAGAGCCTATTTCAGGGAAATAAAATATTTGTTTAAAACGTTTTTCAAATTTAATCGATGTTTTGGGGAATGCTTTCCGCCGTTTTACTACAACACTCTTATTTGTATTCATCCTCTATCTCGGACTGTTTTCCTCTATCGTATCCTTAAAATAAAGCCAATCGTGGCGTGGTGCGTCAAGTGCTTGATGGCCGCTTAATAGAGGTGAGAACAATGGGACAGGCAAAAAGGTGGCAGCGATTGCTTAATAGCGGTGGGCGCCCAATAGAGGTATAATTTCCCATTATTTACTACCACAGTTATTTCGGCGCATTGATTACTCATGATTACAGGCCGCTTATTAATGGAGGATGGCCTGCTTAAAATGGTTCGACTGTATAATAGTGGCGGCTGCTCAATCGAGGTTTAATTTCCCATTCTTTACTACAATTATTTCGGGGCATTGATTACTCATGATTACAGGCCGCTTATTAATGGAGGATGGCCTGCTTAAAATGATTCGACTGTATAATAGTGGCGGCCACTCAATCGAAGTTTAATTCCTCATTCTTCAACTGTATACAGAGTGGGATGGTAATAATGTATGCATAATAAATCAGTGAAAGGCTAGGGTGGAGAGGAAGTCCTACATGATCATGAAAAACTGAACCCTATGCGATCTGAAAGATCATAGCCAACACGGCCTTATTAAAAGAGACATACTTTGACAAAAGGTTCCTAGAGATTAAAGAACCAAATGCATTTCAAGGGTAAAGATACCTTGGAGTTCTAGTGTAACTTCAACTAATGCAATGCCTATCTCGGTTATAAATTCCCTAGTAGTCTTGATCGGTTCGCTTGATTTGTCACGACGAAAGGGTCTACGAGGAAATAATATTTTGTAAGACAAGTTTATAGGTATAAAAGTCAATTGCCATTTTCCTTCGCAAAATAACCGGACTTGTACAAAACTTACCTAAAGTAACAATCAACCCTTCTACCAAGAAAACGTTGCTTCGCTTAAAATGCCACGTTCGCCTCGCTTGGTTCATAAAGCGTCTGTTATGCAGGCTAGTGACGGAGATGGATTCTAACGTTACGCTTTTTAAAGCTTTATGCTGTTTTAAAGTATTGTTTGGTAGCCAGTAGCGCGCGCTTGCTTCACTGTAAGCAGTTTCTCAGATACATGTAACCCAGAATTACTAAATGATTCCACTAGTTGTAATCAAATGTCGCCATCGCCCAAATACACCGTTCATTTCACTCGGTCCATCTTTAAAAAAATAAATATCATTTGTATTATAAACGTGAAGGTTTTTACCCAGATCGATGAAAAGCCCCGGTGGGGCACTCCCTATAATGGCGTATACGGGGAGGACAGTCCTCTTCTATCTCGGACTCTTTTTTTTATCGTATTCTTAAAATATAGTCAACCTTAGTCTCTTATGGCCGCTTAATAGAGATGAGAAAAATAGAAAAACTCTCGTTGGAACGGCACAAAGGTGACCGCGATGATCGCTTTATAGAGGAGGCCGCTCAATCGAGATTTAATTTTCCATTTCTTTTCTACAATTATTTCGGGGCATTGATTACTGGCCGCTTAATGGAGGATGGCTGCTTAATAGGTGGCCACTTAATGGAGGTTTAATTATATACAGAGTGGGATGATAATCATGTATGCATAATAAATCAGTGAAAGGGCGGAGAGGAAATCCTACATGATCATGAAAAACTAATGCAATGCTTACCTTAGTTATAAATTCCCAAGTAGTCTTGATCGGATCCCTTGATTTGTCACGACCAAACGGGGTCTGCAAGGAAATTATATTTTGTAAGATCAAGACAAAATTAAGTTAAGTGAATTGCATTTTCCTTCACAAAATAAAAGGACTTGCACAAAACTTACCATGACACAATCAACCCTTCTACCAAGCTCGAAAAACTTGAACCCAAGGGATTTTTCCCCTCCGTAATTTAGCTTTCAATTTCACTTTGATCAAATATACGTCGACAAAGAGCTCTTATAACTACAAATCTGTAGACTGATGAAATCTTAGTGAGAAAGTTGGTCTTAGACTTCCTGTTTTTCTCCTTACATTGCCGGATATGCCTCTTGTGTGACCTTTAACAAGGCTCGCACTTCATGTGTGATTTGAAGTAAAATGGAATTTTTATTGTCGCAAATGTGCTTTTATATACCCTACCCTGCCCTGAGACTTTCTTGACAACCGGGCTGGCGACAAATTTCAGTGGTAGTATTACAAAAGATAGTTTTCCCTCTACTTGATTTTCCTCTGATAACTAAGTGTGGTCGTTAGGAATCGATGGCAGATAACATATTGTTTTTGAATATGTCCGTTGTAAGTTCGAAGTGTTTATTCGAAGTTTGGCTATTTAATAAGGATGTGACGGACGATAAAATAGCCATGATTGCTATGCGCTGGAGAATTTTCGGGGCCTTGATTACTCATGATTACTGGCCGCTTAATGGAGGATGGCCACTTAATGGTTCAACTGTATAATAGAGGTGCCCGTTCAACCGAGGTTTAATTTCCCATTCTTCACTACAATTATTTCGGGGCATTGATCACTGGCCGCTTAATGGAGGATGGTCACTTAATAAAGGTTCAACTGTATACAGAGTGGGATGATAACCATGTATACTTAATAAATCAGTGAAAGGTACTGTTGCTGAAAAAGTCCCCTGCGAACAGAAAGATTATAGACAACACGGTCTTATTAAACAGAGACATACTTTGACAAAAGGTTAACCCTGGAGATTAAGAACGACATACATTTCTAAGGAAAAGGAACCTTGGAGTTCTAGTGTAACTTCAGCTAATGCATTGCCTACCTCGGTTATACATTCTCGAGTAGTCTAGATTGGTTCGCTCGATTTGTCACGACGAAAGGGTCTGAAGGGAAATTATACTTTGTAAGACAAAATTAAGTTTAAAGTCAATTGCATTTTCCTTCACAAAATAACAGGACTTGCACAAAACTTACCAAGCCACAATCAACCCTTCTACCAAGCTCGAAAAAGTTGACCCTAAGGGATTTTTCCCTTTTGTCATTCAGCTTTCAGTTTCACTTTGATCAAATTATGTCGACAAAAGTGACGTATTAAGTGCTTCCGGAAATAGCTCCCAAAATGCAGCCAACCAGGAAAAATTTGAAAACCAATGAAGCTTATGAGGAGTCACATTAAATCTAATATACAGTTAGTAATATTTCTCCGCACGTAATAACAAAAGGCTCTTAAAGTAGAGCTCTTATAACAAATTCTGTAGACTGATGGAATCTTCAGTGAGGAAGTTGGTCTTAATTAGATGCTGATTTCCTGTTTTTCTCCTTACACTACTGGATATGCCTCTTGAGTGACCTCTCTATTAACAAGGGTCGCATTTTGTGTGTGATTTGAAGTAAAATGGAATTTTTATTGTCGCAGATGTTCTGTCATATACCCTACCCCTGAGACTTTCTTGACAATCTGATTGGTGACAAGTTTTAGTGGAAGTATTACGAAACAAATATTTCCCTCAACTCCTCCCTATCTTCTACATCCCCTATAGAGGTACTACAGATTTCCGCATTACATGAGATTGAGGCAGTTTACCAGTTTTAATCCTCTACTAATCCCATGGAATCAAATTGCCCTCCCCTCTCTTCCCCCCTGCTCCCAATCCCTTACCCCTTTTGTTAGCCTGTGAACAGGCTCTCTGTTTGGGGAAAGGGTGAGAAAATCGCAAGGAGAGGGAAAGGGTGCATGAGAGCCTATTTCAGGGAAATAAAATATTTGTTTAAAACGTTTTTCAAATTTAATCGATGTTTTGGGGAATGCTTTCCGCCGTTTTGCTACAACACGGCTTATTTGTATTCATCCTCTATCTCGGACTGTTTTCCTTTATCGTATTCTTAAAATAAAGCCAATCGAAGCGCGTCAAGTGCTTGATGGAGGTGAGAACAACGGGACAACTCTCGTTAAAGAGGCAAATAGGTGGCAACGATTGCTTAATAGCGGTGGCCGCTCAGTCGAGGTTTAATTTCCCATTATTTATTACCACAGTTCTTTGAGGGCATTGATTACTCATGATTACAGGCCGCTTATTAATGGGGAATGGCCGCTTAAAATGATTCAACTGTATAATAGAGGTGGCCACTCAATCGAGGTTTAATTCCCCATTCTTCACTACAATTATTTCAGGGCATTGATTACTGGCCGTTCAATGGAGGTTTAACGGAGTGGGATGGTAATAATGTATGCATAATAAATCAGTGAAAGGGCGGAGAGGAAATCCTAAATGATCATGAAAAACCGAACCCTCTGCGATCTGAAGGATCATAGCCAACACGGTCTTATTAAAAGAGACACACTTTGACAAAAGTTTCCTATACATTAAAGAACCAAATGCATTTCTAGGGTAAAGAGACCTTGGAGTTCTAGTGTAACTTCAACTAATGCAATGCCTGTCTCGGTTTTAAATTCCCTAGTAGTCTTGATCGGTTCGCTTCATTTGTCACGACGAAAGGGTCTACGAGGAAATGATATTTTGTAAGACAAGTTTAAGTATAAAAGTCAATTGCCATTTTCCTTCGCAAAATAACAGGACTTGTACAAAACTTACCTAAAGCAACAATCAGCCCTTCTACCAAGAAAAAGTTGCTTCGCGCAAAATGCCACATTCGCCTCGCTTGGCTCATAAAGCGCCTGTTATGCAGGCTAGTGACGGAGATGGATTCTAGCGTTACGCTTTTTAAAGCTTTATGCTGTTTTAAAGTATTGCTTGGTAGACAGTAGCGCGCGCTGGCTTCACTGTAAGCAGTTTCTCAGAATGATACATATAACCCCAAACTACTAAATGATTCCACTAGTTGTAATCAAATGTCGCCATCGCGCAAATGCACCATTTTCCTTCACTCGGTACGTCTTTAAAAAATTGAATGTCATTTGTATTATACACGTGAAGGTTTTCATTCAGATAATGAAAAGCCCCGACAGGGTCAGGCTCCCTATAGTGGCGTATACGGGGAGAACGTCCTCTTCTATCTCGGACTATTTTCCTTTATCATATTTTTAAAATAAACCTAACCTTAGTTTGTTATGGCCGCTCAATAGAGGTAAGAAAAATCAGAAAAATAGGAAAACTCTTATTGGAACGGCACAAAGGTGGCCGCGATCGCCGCTTAATAGAGGTGGCCGGTCGGGTGTTCTCTTTTCTACAATTATTTCGGAACTTTGATTACCCTACAACGGTTTCCTCCTAAATACATCCGAATCGTTTTTTAGGCTATCCAGAGTACTTTAAGATATCTAGAAATGCATTCTAAGGGGCACTATAAAATTTGTACCTGTTCAGTCGTCCTAAGGGAACTTTTGTCCTTACCAAATTACAAGGGTTTCAGTATTATTTTGCAGAAAATTCTAGATGCAATTTAACGTATTACGAAAGTGAGAATTTTTATGATTCCTCTCTCCATCACATTTTTGAATCCGAAAATTTTAGGTTTCCTTTTTGCACGAAAAATAGCCTAACCTGGGCAGTGAAATGTAAAGAATTAAACTTCAGAAAATCGTAGGGAAATAGGTAGATAAGCTTCGAAAAGTGTACGTGAATGGAAGTCAGTCATCTAGAAATTTTTAACCGTCCTCAACCAATAGTAAATTCTAGGCAGCATCTGCTTCCCCGAACAGATATTTTACAGATTCGTTGGGTGCCCCTGATTACTGGCCGCTTAATGGAGGATGGCTGCTTAATAGGTGGCCACTTAATGGAGGTTTAACTGTATACAGAGTGGGATGATAACCATGTATGCATAATAAATCAGTGAAAGGGCTGAGAGGAAATCCTACATGATGGGTACTATCGCGGAAAAATTCTTCTGCGATCTGAAAGATCATAGACAACACCGACTAACATACTTTGACAAAAGTTTAACCCTGGAGATTAAGAACCAAATGTATTTCTAATGTAAAGGAACCTTGGAGTTCTAGTGAAACTTCAGCTAATGCAATGCCTACCTTAGTTATAAATTCCCAATTAGTCTTGATCGGTTCCCGTGATTTGTCACGACGAAAGCGTCTGCAAGGAAATTATATTTTGTAAGACAAAATTAAGTTAAAAGTCAATTGCATTTTCCATCACAAAAAAAACAGGACTTGCACAAAACTTACCAAGCCACAATCAACCCTTCTACCAAGCTCGAAAAAGTTGAACCTAAGGGATTTTTCCCTTTTATAATTTAGCTTTCAGTTTCACTTTGATCAAATTACGTCGACAAAGAGCTCTTATAACAAATCAGGGGCACCCAACGGCTGTTTTCTGTAAAATATCCGTTCCGAGAAGCAAAAATTGCCTAGAATTTTCTATACCTTGAGGAAGGCTAAGACATACTAAGAAATTCTAGATGACCGTTTCATTCATGTTTAATTTTTAAAGCTTATCTAATAAATTCCCTACCATTTTCTGAAGTTTAATTTTTTGCATTTCACTCCCTGGATTAAGCTTTTTTTCACAGAAAAGGGAAACCTAAAAAACTAGGATGACTGAACAAATATAAACTAGCGCCGAAAAGAATGTATTTCTACAGATCTAAAAGTGCTTTGTGTAGCGCATTTAGGAGAAACCCGTCGTTGGGTGCCCCTGACAAATTCTGTACATGATAGAATCTTAGTGAGAAAGTTGGTCTTACACTTCCTGTTTTTCTACTTACATTGCCGGATATGCCTCTTGTGTGACCTTTAACAAGACTCGCATTTTGTGTATGATTTGAAGTAAAGTGGAATTTTTATTGTCGCAGATGTGCTTGCCTACCCTGCCCTGAGACTTTCTTGACTGAACCGGACTGGTGACAAATTTCAGTGGTAGTATTACAAAAGATAGTTTTCCCGCAACTTGGGTTTCCTCTGGTAACTATGTGTGGTCGTTAGGAATCGATGGCAGATAATATATTGTTTTTAAATATGTCCCTTGTAAGTTCGAAGTGTTTATTCGAAGTTTGGCTATTTAATAAGGATGTGACCGACGATAAAATAGCTATGATTACTATCATGTGCTATGCGCTGGAGAATTTTGGGGGCATTGATTACTCATGATTTAATGGAGGATGGCCGCTTGATGGTTCAACTGTATAATAGAGGTGCCCGCTCAATCGAGGTTTAATTTCCCATTCTATCCTACAATTATTTCGGGGCATTGATTACTGGCCGCTTAATGGAGGATGGCCTCTTAATAGGTGGCCTCTTAATGGAGGTTCAACTGTATGAGTTACGCTTTTTAAAGCTTTATGCTGTTTTAAAGTATTGTTTGGTAGCCAATATAGCGCGCGCTGGCTCCACTGTAAGCAGTTTCTCAGATACATGTAACCCCAAAGTACTAAATAATTCTACTAGTTGTAATCAAATGTCGCCATCGCCCAAATACACCGTTGTTTTCACTAGGTCCATCTTTAAAAAAATGAATGTCATTCGTATTATAAACGTGAAGGTTTTCATTCAGATAATAGGGACCTTAAGCATCGACGACGAAATGGGACGACGACGCCGACCGGAAGTGAAATTTTCCCGCGCGAACCTTCTAGGCATGCGTAAGGTTGTCAAAACGTTGTCCAGCCTTCGTCGACGACGTAATTCAGAGAGGTTTGCCGTCGTCGCTAAAACGTAAGTATAAAACTATACTTTTTGCGTGTAAATCACTCTTTCCCCCTCTTGTCATTCAGTACAAGTAGAAATATATTCTTTGTGGATTAGCAGAATCCAAATGTTAAACACTTTGTCGGTTTCTTCGCCTGCTAACTTGAATTTATTTTTCAGGTTCGGTTTGTTTGAAAACCTGAGTGATGGCGGAACAACAAGTCGGACAGACAAGTAAGCTTTCCTCTGCTATCTTCCGAACCTTTTAGGTTAGCTGTTGTTCGTTCCCTTACGGTCCTATGTTTACTCATGCATTCTAGGTTGTGCTATAGGATAAATGTTCATTTTTTCGTACTAAGATTTAATAATTTCCCATGTTGTTTTTAGCCGCTATTAAAGGCAACTATTTTCCAGTGGACTCAGCTGGAACATGATGTGGTTATGAGGAGCCCTGAGAGAGGACAAATATGGGAGAACATTGTAGCAGCACTGAATTCTCTTCAGCAGCCGAAATTTAGCTTAACTGCAAGTCAAGAGCTGTTCGAGATCGGTATACAGGTTTAACTTCATTTCAAAACAAAAACAAAAGCTGCGCGACGAAGAGAAAGCCTCCACAATCAAATAATCCAGGTCCTAAAGAACAATGAATTCGCCATCGTCGATTAAACCATCTTCATACCTTATAAAATGCAAATTACGGAGGTCTTTGAATGTCCTAACAAGACTGTAACAAGACAAAGTTCTTCGCAAAGAAAAAGTCGTCGTCCGTCTGGGAAGCTGCACTGCTTAAACTTCGTTTTCCTCGCCGAAAACGAAACCCTTGGCCCAGTCTGCCTCGGTTGGGAAGCGTCGTCGTCGTCCGTTTAGTTGTCGATGCTTAAGGTGGCTCCGTAATTAATACAAGAGCATTTTGCTGTGACAAAGTTTCCGTCATAACTTTTTGGTTCTTAACGCGATGACTGCGAAACTTTGCAAAGAACAACATATATCATTCGGCAATAATACGAAATATTCCGATTTCATTGATGGTAAATATTTCTTGAGAAATTAGCGCTTAAAAGGACCCTACTGTTCGAAGAAAATCGCGTCTAGTAAAAAAATTTGCTGATATTTTTTACTGAAATTTCTGGTATCGGCTTTAATTGATATAATAAATATGCCAGAGGAATTTCAGAAAAATCGTTGGAGCAGAAGTCCGTAACTAAAAGTCGCTCAAAATTCAGCTGTGAAATTGTTTTGGAATTTCAAAAATAAATTACTATCAGGTAGAAGGAGCCACCAGTTTGAATTTTCGGGACAAGTAAATTCAACGTTTGCTAATTCTTAAAACAAAAGCCGATTGCCTATCGTGCTATTCTTTAAAAGGTACTTTTTAGTTTTAGAAGCACCATAAATTGCTCCAAACCTTGCTCTGAAGTAGAATGACTTGTTCTTCGACATTTTTAAAATATCCCTTTGCAGTTTTGGCTCAAACTCCTGCTGCATACATTTTGATGTATTGCAATTCATTTTCAACGACTTTTACTGCTGTTCGTTGCTTCCAACTCAGGAAAAAAGTATTGAGATTGGACGCTACCTCGTATCAGAGCTCAGATAGAACTGTCCAGCACCTTTGTTTATGACTACAAAATGAGCACGAGCGGCAGTTCTGCGAGGAATTCGCACCTCACCCAGGGGGGACGAACGACAATTATGACCATGCCTGTGAACCGAATAACATCACAGTGCAAAATAAAATTATCGCAAAAATACTGCCCGTGAATAAATTTACAACTCTGAAATTTTTGTCACTCCTTCCTTCAATGAATGGGTATTTTTTCTTGATTATTATGTTTTGCTCTGCAATACATGTTTATACAGATCGGTTCACAGACATGGGTATCATTATCATTCGTCCCCCCTGGCTGAGGTGCGAATTCCTCGCAGAGCTTCCGCACGTGCTCATTTTCTGGTCATAAACAAAGGCGCTGGACAGTTCTATCTGAGGTTCGATACAAGGTAGCTTACAATCCCAATACCTTTTTCCTGAATTGGAAACAACGTACAGCAAGAAAAGCCGTTGAGGATGCATTGCAATACATCAAAATGTATGTAGCAGGAGTTTGAGCCAAAACTGCCAAGGGATATTTTAAAAATGTCGAGGAACAAGTCATTCTACTTCAGAGCAAGGTTTGGAGCAATTTATAGTGCTTCTAAAACTGAAAAGTACCTTTTAAAGAATAGCACGATAGGCAATCGGCTTTTGTTTTAAGAATTAGCAAACATTGAATTTACTTGTCCCGAAAATTCAAGCTGGTGTCTCCTTCTTCCTGATAGTAATTTATTTTTGAAATTCCAAAACAATTTCGCAGCTGAATTTTGAGCGACTTTTAGTTACGGACTTCTGCTCCAACGATTTTTCTGAAATTCCTCTGGCATATTTATTATATCAATTAAAGCCGATACCAGAAATTTCAGTAAAAAATATCAGCAAAATTTTTTACTAGACGCGATTTTCTTTGAACATTAGGGTCCTTTTAAGCGCTAATTTCTCAAGAAATATTTACCATCAATGAAATCGGAATATTTCGTATTATTGCCGAATGATATATGTTGTTCTTTGCAAAGTTTCGCAGCCATCGCGTTAAAATCGAAAAAGTTATGACGGAAAATTTGTCACAGCTAAACGCTCTTGTATTAATTACGGAGCCACCTTAAGGTCCCTAATGAAAAGCCCCGGTGGGGTCAGGCTCCCCATAATGGCGTATACGGGGAGAACGTCCTCTTCTATCTCGGAGTATTTTCCTTTATCATATTCTTAAAATATAGCCAACCTTAGTGTGTTATGGCCGCTCAATAGAGGTGAGAAAAATAGGAAAACTCTCTTTGGAACGGCACAAAGGTGGTCGCGATCGCTTAATAGAGGTGGCCGCTCAATAGAGGTTTTATTTTCCATTTCTATTCTACAATTATTTCGGGGCATTGATTACTGGCCGCTTAATGGAGAATGGCTGCTTAATAGGTGGCCACTTAATGGAAGTTTAACTGTATACAGAGTGGGATGATAATCATGTATGCATAATAAATCAGTGAAAGGGCTGAGAGGAAATCCTACATGATCATGAAAAACTAATGCAATGCCTACCTTAGTTATAAATTCCCAAGTAGTCTTGATCGGTTTCCTTGATTTGTCACGACGAAAGTGTCTGCAAGGAAATTATATTTTGTGAGACAAAATTAAGTTAGAAGTCAATTGCATTTTCCATCACCAAAAAAAAAACAGGACTTGCACAAAACTTACCAAGCTACAATCAACCCTTCTACCAAGCTCGAAAAAGTTGAACCTAAGGGATTTTTCCCTGTTGTAATTTAGCTTCCACTTTCACTTTGATCAAATTACGTCGACAAAGCAAATTCTGTTGACTGATGGAATCTTCCAGTGAGGAAGTTGATCTCAGACTTCCTGTTTTTCTCCTTACACTGTCGGATATGCCCCTTATGTGACCTTCACAAGGCTCATATTTTGTGTGTGATTTGAAGTAAAATGGAATTTTTATTGTCGCAGATGTGCTGTCATATACCCTACCCGACCCTGAGACTTTCTTGACAACCGGACTGGTGACTAATTTCAGTTGTAGTATTACGAAAATTAGTTTTCCCTCAACTTGATTTTCCTCTGCTAACTAAGTTTAGTCGTTAGGAATCGATGGCAGATAATATTTTGTAACACAAGCTTATAAGTATAAAAGTCAATACCCATTTTCCTTGGCAAAATATCAAGACTTGTACAAAACTCACCTAAAGCAACAATCAGCCCTTCTACCAAGAAAACGTTGCTTCGCGCAAAATGCCACGTTCGCCTCGCTTGGCTCATAAAGCGCCTGTTATGCAGGCTAGTGACGGAGATGGGTTCTATCGTTACGCTTTTTAAAGCTTTATGCTGTTTTAAAGTATTGTTTGGTAGCCAGTAGCGCGCGCTGGCTCCACTGTAAATTACTAATGATTCCACTAGTTGTAATTAAATGTCGCCATCGCCTAAATACACCGTTTTTTTCACTTGGTCAATCTTTAAAAAAATGCATGTCATTTGTATTATAAACGTGAAGGTTTTCATTCAGACAATGAAAAGCCCCATTGGCGTTAGGCTCCCTATAATGGCCTATACGGGGAGGCCGTCCTCTTCTATCTCAAACTATTTCCCTTCATCATACTCTTAAAATAAAGCCAATCTTAGTCGGTTAAGAGCTTGATTTTTTATGGCCGCCTAATAGAGGTGACAAAAGTGGAAAAACTCTCCTTGGAACTGCAAAAAGATGGCCGCGATCGCTCAGTAGAGGTGGCCGCTCAATAGAGGTTTAATTTCCCATTCTTTTCTACGATTATTTCGGGACATTGATTACTGGCCGCTTAATGGAGGATGGCCGCTTAATAGGTGGCCACTTAATGGAGGTTTAATGTATACGGAGCGGGATGATAACCATGTATGCATAATAAATCAGTGAAAGGGCGGAAAGGAAATCCTACAAAATCATGAAAAAACCCTCTAGTAGGATCTGAAAGTTCATAGACAACACGTACTAACCGTACTTTGACGCGCAAAAGTTTAACCCTGCATGGAGATTAAGAACCAATTGCATTTCTAAGGTAAAGGAACCTTGGAGTTCTAGTGTAACTTCAGCTAATGCAATGCCTACCTAAGTTATAAATTCCCAAGTAGTCTTGATCAGTTCGCTTGATTTGTCACGACGAAAGGGTCTGCAAGGAAATTATACTTTTGTAAGACAAAATTAAGTTAAAAGCAATTGCAGTTTCCTTCACAAAATAACAGGACTTGCAAAAAACTTACCAAGCCACAATCAACCCTTCTAGCAAGCTCGAAAGGGATTTTTCTCTTCTGTAATTTAGCTCTCAGTTTCACTTTGATCAAGTTACGTCGACAAAAGTGAGTCAGACGTAAGTGCTTCCAGAAATAGCTCCAAAAATGCAGCCAACCAGGAATACGAGAAGTCACATTAAATCCAATATACAAATAATGTTTCTTTAAAGAAATAACAAAAGGCTCTCAAGCTAGATCTCTTATAACCCATCTTTCAGTGAGGGCGTTGATCTTAGACTTCCTGTTTTTCTCTTTACACTGCCAGATATGCCTCTTGTGTGACCTTTAACAAGACTCGCTTTTTGTGTGTGATTTGAAGTAAAATGGAATTTTTATTGTCGCAGATGTGCTGTCATATACTCTACCCCTGAGACTTTCTTGACAACCAGTCTTGTGACAAATTTCAGTGGTAGTATTACGAAAGATAGTTTTCCCTCAACTCCTCCCAATTTTCTACTGATCCGCTATAATTTTATCAAGGTACTAACAAATTTCCGCATTACATGAGATCGAGGCAGTTTACCAGTTTTAATCCTCTACTAATCCCATGGAATCAAATTTTCCTCCCCTCCCTTCTCTTACCCCTCTTTGTTAACCTTTGAACAGGCTCTCTATTTGGGGAAAAGGGTGAAAAAAAACCTCGTGATTTTTTCAGATCACACTTTCCCCAAACAGAAAGCCTGTTCATAGGCTACCATTTTGTCGCCTGCTAGGCAGGCTAGACAAATTCTCGCTATCCGTGCTCATCAGTAAGCAAGAGAGGATCCTCTCCCTTCAGTAAGTAAACAGCTCGGCTAGGACTTTTTCTCCCCCCGGTATGGGATCTCCTTGATAGTTCTGTTTGATATATCAATATTGATATCTTAAACAATCGGAGGTGAAGATGTGGAACGGAGATGGGTTCTTCCGTTACACTTAACAGCTTTATGCTACTTTAAAGTATTGTTTGGTAGCCAGTACCGAATGCTGGCTTCACTAGGAGCAGTTCCTCAGATAAATGTAACCCCAAATTACTGAAGGATTCCACTAGTTGTAATCAAATGTCGTTATCGCCCAAATTTTTAACGTTCAGCGTAAGGAGGAAACCAAAAAATCTGGTTTTGTTGCTGGCTGCAGTGCCAAGAGTCTGTGAAATATCTTACGAGCATCTCCTACAATGCTGGTAAAATCACGGTCTAATGTTTTCTTTCTGTTGAAGAATTTAAGCCCTAACCTCTTCCCCTCTAGGATGTCTTTGTTCTTTCAGAGATTTGAAGTTTTCTGTGATCTGGCGGCAATATAGTTCCTAGTGTCTTAACGGCCACCGCCCTACAACGGGCTCAAGGAGGAGGTCCCCTCTTTAACCTCGTTCCCAGGGTGTCCCCCTGAGTAAATGGGAGGGGCGGGGAATGCTTTGCTTCAGTACATTTATTTAAATCTCTATATAGGTAAAAAGACACAAAGAGGGTCTAGATGAGGTTAACTGAGAACTGACAAATGGCCAAAATTTTAACTGATATCTGACAAATAGCCGAAAATTTAACTGACTACTGACATTTACCTTGAGTTTTACTGACAACTGACAAAGGACCTGATTGTCCTCTTTTTTCTACAAAACCCAATTTTAAGGCCTTAAATAGCATTGTTCCACTTTTTTTATCAGACAAAGTGATCAAATGGGCGTTTTTAGGGGTAATCTTAGCACAAGACGCTTTCGTTTCCTATTTTGTTAATGATTTTACTGTAAAACCCATGTGTGTCATGTACCATCTGTTGTAAATGACCTATCATCTCAAATTTACGCTCCTCTGAATGGCTGTGTTACAAAGGCAATTGCAAGTTTTTACTGAGATGATTCAGTGACGGTTTTTCGTGGTCTTTTTACGATCTACATCCCAATATTATACCTGCCAACTTCAAGTCAAATGCGTGAGATTTTCACCTTGTCATGACCGAGATTTCTGGTAACGTCCCGGCGACTTCCGAAGATTTCCGACAAATTTTGTTTGGGTATTTCTGAAGGGTCATGCATTAACCCATTCCAGGAAGTGGGAGGGCCACGACTTTTTTCGCCAAAAAAATTCTAAAATACCCCGGCCCACCCCTCACAATAAAAAACGTACTTTCCCTAAACGTCGAGGTTTCTTTTCAAAGAAAGCACCAGGGGAGGGGGGCGGGGGGGGGGGGGTTGGGGGGCGTACTTGCAAGTTTCTATAATGGCCTGTATGGGAAGACTCCTCCCGAAAGCGGAATTTTTTTCAGGCTTCAGGTATATCTGAAAGAGAAGGGATTTCAATAGTTGAAGTATATAAAAGGGTAGGAAAATCTGTCTATATTTTCGATCTGTAAAATAGCCCAAACAAATGCTAACATATGCATTTTATGGCTGTGAAAAATTCTGGAACACGTTCTGGTTTTAAAGACAGTGTATTTACAGCAATTATTTTTCCCTTTGCTCGGTTTTCTCAGTTCTTTTTAGGGGAATATATTTCATAATCCCACACGGTATTATTCAATGTCTGAAAAGTTGGTGGCGGCTTTGAGTGTAATAGGGGCGGGGTGCGGGGTTGAAACAATTAGTAGCTGATAACAATAACAGAACAATGGAGTATATTTTTTCATTCCCTGCTCATATTTCCCGGCTCAACATGTTTAACCATCCTACTAAAACTACACAAGTCAGAATTTTTCGATTTAGTGTACTTACCACATTTTCTTGGAACGCAAACTAGATATTCGCATGACCTACCGCGTCACTTTTAAACGAATTTGACATTACATCTCCAACATTTACCTGCGAACGTCCTTGTTTGACTCGTTGGACAACTGACACAAAACTCTGTCGCGATGGGAGGTCCGAAAGAGTTTCCAAAACTACTCTGCCTTAACGTTAAGAATAGTATTCCTCTGAGTTACTCATCTCTTTCTGGCAAAACGACTGTTTGACCACTCCACACGAATTGACCAATTTCCATATTTTAGCATTCAACCTCAAACAATGCGACTCTCTTGGGAATAATCATTCCTAAAGAATTAATTAAGGTAATTCCTTTGAAAATGATGTACTATTCAGATGTTTTATGTCCTCACCCCCTCCCCCGACCCCCACCCTTTCAAGACTTCCACAACTCGGGCTTAAAAGGAAAAAAATGGTGGCAGCCCCCCTCCCCCCCTGACTGTCTTAAGGTGATTTTACACGGGACGATTCGCAACGACGATTTTTAGCGCAACACAGCGTTGCAATGTTGGAACAATGTTGTAACTATTCGAAACAATGTCGCAACAATGTTGCAACGCTGTGTTGCGCTAAAATCGTCTCGTGTAACATCACCTTTAGAAAACCAAAACTGTATATCGGTTGCCGACACAAAGAACTAGGTTGTGAAGGGAGGGGTGACTGGGAGGGCCACATAGTAAGAACTAAGTTGGGAAGGGAGGGGTGACTGAGAGGGCCACACACTAAGAACTAGGTTGTGAAGGGAGGGGTGACTGGGAGGGCCACACAGTAAGAACTAAGTTGAGAAGGGAGGGGTGCATGAGAGGGTCACACAGTAAGAACTAAGTTGAGAAGGGAGGGGTGACTGGGAGGGCCACACAGTAAGAACTAGGTTGTGAAGGGAGGGGTGACTGGGAGGGCCACACAGTAAGAACTAAGTTGTGAAGGGAGGGGTGACTGGGAGGGCCACACAGTAAGAACTAAGTTGTGAAGGGAGGGGTGACTGAGAGGGCCGCATAGTAAGAACTAAGTTGTGAACGGAGGGGTGACTGAGAGGGCCACACAGTAAGAACTAGGTTGTGAAGGGAGGGGTGACTGAGAGGGCCACACAGTAAGAACTAAGTTGTGAAGGGAGGGGTGACTGAGAGGGCCACACAGTAAGAACTAAGTTGTGAAGGGAGGGGTGACTGAGAGGGCCACACAGTAAGAACTAAGTTGTGAAGGGAGGGGTGACTGAGAGGGCCACACAGTAAGAACTAAGTTGTGAAGGGAGGGGTGACTGAGAGGGCCACACAGTAAGAACTAAGTTGTGAAGGGAGGGGTGACTGAGAGGGCCACACAGTAAGAACTAAGTTGTGAAGGGAGGGGTGACTGGGAGGGCCACACAGTAAGAACTAAGTTGTGAAGGGAGGGGTGACTGAGAGGGCCACACAGTAAGAACTAAGTTGTGAAGGGAGGGGTGACTGAGAGGGCCACACAGTAAGAACTAGGTTGTGAAGGGAGGGGTGACTGAGAGGGCCACACAGTAAGAACTAAGTTGTGAAGGGAGGGGTGACTGAGAGGGCCACACAGTAAGAACTAAGTTGTGAAGGGAGGGGTGACTGAGAGGGCCACACAGTAAGAACTAGGTTGTGAAGGGAGGGGTGACTGAGAGGGCCACACAGTAAGAACTAAGTTGTGAAGGGAGGGGTGACTGGGAGGGCCACACAGTAAGAACTAAGTTGTGAAGGGAGGGGTGACTGGGAGGGCCACACAGTAAGAACTAAGTTGTGAAGGGAGGGGTGACTGGGAGGGCCACATTGTAAGAACTAAGTTGTGAAGGGAGGGGTGACTGAGAGGGCCACACAGTAAGAACTAGGTTGTGAAGGGAGGGGTGACTGAGAGGGCCACAAAGTAAGAAGTAAGTTGTGAAGGGAGGGGTGACTGGGAGGGCCACACAGTAAGAACTAAGTTGTGAAGGGAGGGGTGACTGGGAGGGCCTCACAGTAAGAACTAAGTTGTGAAGGGAGGGGTGACTGAGAGGGCCACACAGTAAAAAATTACCAGAGATCGAGACACTTTGGGGAGCTAATTAAGCTCCACTGACAGCTAAATAAGAAAGCTAACTAGCCAAGTTAACTAAACGTTTCTAACTAAGCGTTTCTTTACCAAAATCCAAGATCAGGTCAAAAATCCGGATCATTGGGATTTTTCGTTAGGAAAAGAAACGTTGTATCCAAATGTGAAAACATGTTTTTCACTTAAACACCAGTGTGGAAACAGGTTTTTCCCTTCACAAAAGACTCAAAGAGGGGGGTCCCCGCTTTAACCTCGTTCCCAGGGCGTTTCCCTGAGAAAATGGGAGGGGTGGGGAGTGCTTTACTTCAGTACCTTTACCTCTATTTGACTCTCTCTGTGTGTAGTCACTTCGATTGGGAGATTGCTGGGAAAAATTTATGTGTTCCTCACTCCCAACAAGACTGATGGAAGAGTTCCAAGTCAGCAAGGTGTACCTACAACATGCAACCTGACTTACTGGGAAGTTTCCCAGCAGACGTATCTCCAGGAACTTCTGGCCGGTTTGGGTGAGGCCACAGGACAAAATTCACACCTTTCAGTGGGGGTAGAGGGGGGGGGGTGTGGCCAAAAGGCGAATTTATCCCTTCAGGGGGTGGGGAAGTTTCTGGCAAAAAACTCATGCCAGATATTCTACACATCAAATCCCAACAGACACCCACAGTTATATTTTTCCAAGCAACACTTTCCATCTTTGGGCATATCACTTCTTCCAAACTCCTATCCAGCAAAAAATTGGCCTGAAGAACATATATTTTTTTAGAAACAGATCTATTGGGTGTGTGCCCCTGATGCATGTTATGGCTGTAAAAAATTCTGGAGCACGTGCTGGTTTTCTTATTTATTCATATTTTAAAGACAGTGTATTTATAGCAATTATTTTCCCTTTTCTCGGTTATTTTTGTTCTTTTTAAGGGAATCATTTGTTAAATAATCCCTCACAGTATTATTCACTGTCTGAAACGTTGGTGGCGGCTTTGATTTAATAGAGGCGGAGTGCGGGGGTTGAAACAATCAGAGCTGATAACAATAACAGAACTATGCGGCAATACATTTTTTCATGCCCCTGCTCATGTTCCTCTGAACATGTTTATCCATCCCACTAAAACTGCACAAGTCAGAATTTTTCCAATTCAATGCACTTACCACATTTTCTTGGACTTCACTTTCGTCGTCGGCTGTTGTCATAGCGCAAACTAGATATTCGCATCACCGGCCGCGTCACTTTTAAACGAATTTGGCATTACATCTCCAATTTTTATCTGCGAACGTCCTTGTTTGCAACGTGACTCGTTGGACGACGGACAAAACTACTGTGCCTTAACGTTGAGAATAGTATTCCTTTGAGTTACTCATATCTCTCTGGCAAAACGACTGTTTGACCACTCCACACGAATTGACCAATTTCCATGTTTTAGAATTCAACCTAAAACAATTCGAGTCTCTTGGGAATAACCATTTCTAAATAAGTTATTACGGTGACTCGACCCAGTTTTTTTTTTGGGGGGGGACCATCCTACTTTGAAGCTCTCTGGTATCCCCACCTTTACTTTTATCGTAAGTCTAACACATAGAATGGATAACATATAGATCAATCTACAATATAACATAAAATTTTTGGCGATCGGAATAAATGTCACGTAGTTATAATGCCACGCCCCTTTGAGGTCTGAGCCGAAAATCTGCTGTTGCCGGCATTTTTTCGTGAAAATCTCTCGGCTACACATAGTGCGCATTAGTGCCTTGCGCTGAACAGAGTTTCACCAAAATCGCAAAGACCCAATTCGAGAAATTCAGTGGTTTCCAAATTTAGGTCATAATTTATGCGAAAATGATAAGCAAACTTTACACGGATTATATCTAATAAACTATGAGATTCATCTCTTTATTTTGGGCATCGTTATAACAGATGGGTCCTTGCAAGTCAGCAAAACGCTTTAGTGCCTTGTAAATGCGCGCGATTTCGAGCAAAGCAAACATATAGAAATTACAGTTTTCGCTATTTGTTGACGTTTGTCAGCGTTTAAGAGTCCTTCTCACGAAAAAAGCATTTTCTTAAAAATTCGTAGTTTTTTTTCCTTCAAATTTTTCCAGGGCAACAATTGATTAACTAACTACCCGGACTCTGAATTTCATGGTCATTGAAAAACTGTGACATTATCTTCTATAAGCCCAAACTTGAGTAAACATTGAAGATTTTTAGCGTTTTGGCTGAGTTTGTGCTTTGGGAGTTGTCTATTGTTTCTAGTCTGTCATTATACAGCATTCTTGTTCAGCACGCGTGCAATGACCACGCTTGGCTGACTTCCGAATGCTCACCGAGATACGATAATTTTGGTACAGTGAGACAGGCCATCGCGTGATACATAGAGGTTTAAATCACAATTTTTAATCAATTCTCGTGCTTCTTGTGCCTTTGCAAAAAAATCAAGAAGTGCTACGCACTAAATCTACTTACTATTAAAAAAATATCGTTTTTTCATAGGTTTAATGCAAGCCAATAATTAAACCAACTCGTGACGAGAATATCTCGGTGAGCATTCGGAAGTCAGCCAAGGGTGGTCATTGCACGCGTGCTGAACAAGAATGCTGTATAATGAATTTCTCGAATTGGGTCTTTGCGATTTTGGTGAAACTCTGTTCAGCGCAAGGCACTAATGCGCACTATGTGTAGCCAAGAGATTTTCACGAAAAAATGCCGGCAACAGCAGATTTTCGACTCAGACCTCAAAGGGGCGTGGCATTATAACCACGTGACATTTATTCCGATCGCCAAAAATTTTGTGTTATATTGTAGATTGATCTATATGCTATCCATTCTATGTGTTAGACTTACGATAAAAGTAAAGGTGGGGATACCAGAGAGCTTCAAAGTAGGATGGTACCCCCCCAAAAAAACTGGGTCGAGTCACCGTAAGGTAATTCCCCTGAAAATGATGTACTATCCAGATTTTTTTATGTCCTCACCCCTCCCCCGACCCCCGCTCTTTCAAGACTTCTACAACTCGGGCTTAAAAGGAACAAATTGGTGGCAACGCCCCTGATTGTCTTAGAGAACCAGAACTGTATATCGGTTGCCGACACGAAGAACTAGGTTGAGAAGGGAGGGGTGACTGAGAGGGCCACACAGTAAGAACTAAGTTGTGAAGGGAGGGGTGATAGAGAGGTCCACAAAGTAAAAAATTACCAGACATCAAGACATTTTGAGGAGCTGACAGCTAAATAAGAAAGCTAACTAGCCGAGCTAACTAAACTGGAGAAACTCAAAGTGCGTTTCTGTATTAAAATCTAACTTAGATAAAAAATCTGGATCATTAGAATTTTTCGTTAGGAAAAGAAACGATGTATCGAAATGTGAAAACAGGTTTTTTCCCTTCACAAAAGGATAAACGGACGACGGGGGAAACTCTACAATGCTTTCTGGGAAAGGCCTTTTCCTGGGGACACTCGCTGGCTGCGAAAAGGCGCGGAATCCCTTTCGCCTGTTGAATACCATTGAGACAACAATTGTCCACAGAACTTGTCTCCAATGTAGAGGTTTAATCCAAGACGTAACCAGGATGTAACCGAAGAAATTCATACAAAGCACTTGTATTTAAGGCTAAGCTAATGATGCGATACAGATTACATCATAACTCAACGAGTCAAAATAACCGAATACAAAAATCATTTCTGAAAGGCTATTGGTGGAAATGGCAGCTTGTAGTGAAACATTAATTACTTCAAAAAGTTACACAAGTGGATAACGGTTCGTCACAGGTTGATTATAGCTCGGAGGCTAGTACAATCATGACTCGACAAATAAGTTTACGCTCAGTAAATATCAACAGGTTGTTTACGGTTAGAGAAGCTAGGACTAAAGAATAAAGAATTTCTACACTTGGCTTTTCATATTTTTATCAGCGAAAACAAAATAACTTAATAACAATAAATTCTCTTCTCACATTCCTCCACCTTAAGTTTCAGCTGTCCTCAGCATGAGTGGAGAGAAAAAAATGAAGTTAAAACGATAATTGTCTTAAAGAGAAGAAACAAAAGCGCAGCACATAAAACTGGAACTTTGTATTTTGCGTGTAGTTTTGAATTTTTTTATATATTTGTTTTTCTGGTTTTTGAAATTTTGTATTTGATTTTGTGCCTGAACCGCGGCATAAACCGAACTAGCCGAAATATAGGGGCCTCGGGGGTCCAATTAACAAAGTAATAAAATAAGCAAAAAAAATAGAGTACGCTAACTGGAATTTGTAGCGTTTGTGCAAAGGACACTTCGTGAGGTCAATTCATGTGGCTTCTTTTTTTTTTTTTTGCAAACTTGCGTAGAGCCATCCGTTGACGTGGTGTCACAACAGGGCTGAAGACGCCTTGAGATAGCACAGTTAAGACCAGATGTTGCTTTGAATGCGTATGACTAATTTAGTATAGAACCTTACGCTGTTGCTGGGGTTGTTTCAATTGCCCAACAAGGTCTCCCAGGTTCCTACACTGTCCTAGGAAACCAAATCGTTTGTCTCCGAGTTCCTCGCTGTGTATCGATTGCCGACACGAAGATCTAAATTGTGAAGGGGAGGGGTGACTGAGTTGGCCAAACAGTAAAAAAATACCAGAGGTCGAGACTTTCTGGGGAGCTAAGCTCCACAGGTAAATAGCAAAGCTAACTATCCGAGCCAAAAAACTGGAAAAACTGAATTAAGTAGTCGTATTTATACGCAGTTAAACAAATGAATAGTTCGACAGTAAAGGGGGACAGTAAACGGCAAAGTTACGGCCAACTTGCAGATAAAAGGTGCCAACAATAGAAATAAAAAAAACTTGATATTGAAACAAACCACACGCGAACAAGCCTATGAAATAGCATTCCTACGCAGAACTAAAAGCGAGTAAATGTAAAACTACAAAATTAGTGATTTAACCCAGCAATTGAATATGCAATTTGATTGCAAAATTAGAATTAAGATCTTTGTAGACAGTAAGAGTAAACTGATCAGCCAAAAGAATAAAAACTACAGCTGTGTAACTATAATAAAAGCATCAAAAACTATATCATATTGTCAATAGACACGTCTAAAATGACTCTGTAAAATATGGTATAATGAAAATAAGAATTGACTACTGATTCCTGATGTCCTTCTCAGGTGACTACTGAACAAGTTACTACCGCACAAGGTGTGCACACGACTAGTCTTCTAAAACAATCTACGAAAAGTACACTTGATTTTCTCTTCGGGATAAGGAGTTCCTACGCGATGAACGTTCCACTTTGTATTTGTTACACAAAAAAACTGAGTTCAGCTTCAGATAGGGACCGCTTCACTGCATTCGCTTCGTACCTATACAACACAAAAACAGCAAAAAGAAACGTTAGCAAGCTAGTAAAAGGAAAGGATAGTGATTTCAGCCGGCAAGGTACAATATTCTAAATCTGTTAGAGCAAAGGATAATATTTAAACTGGTAACTTCATTCTACAAAGAGCCTTATTGTAGATTATTGATACTTTCATACCGTAAATCCTCTATGAAGCCCCCCTATCCAATAAGCCTCTCCCCCCCCCCCCCCCAATTTCAGGGAAGAAAAATCTTTCTTTTTAAGCCCCCCTCCCCCTATTCTTAAATAATAGACCTATAATAGATGTAATAATTAATCGCGATTGTAACACCTCACGCGGACTGATCCCGTATGGTTTATTCACGTCCTGGAAGTTCAAATTTGTTTTTGATCTTCGGCTGCGCGACCTCCAACTTCATATGCTTCAGTTTTTCTACTTTGGCTTCGGTCTCTATTCGGAATAGAGAATCGATAGTCACAGCAAGGGTGGCGCAGTGGTGAGAGCACTCGCCTCCCACCAATGTGGCGCAGGTTCAACTCCCGGCGTCGATGCCATATGTGGGTTGAGTTTGTTTTTGGTTCTCTCCTTTGCTCCGAGAGGTTTTTCTCCGGGTACTCCGGTTTTCCCCTCTCCTCAAAAACCAGCGTTTGCAAATTTAAATTCGACCAGGAATCAGGTAGACGAAGAACCACTATGTGGATGTGCCACCTGCAAATCGTTATTCATTTATTTATTTACCACAATCTTCGCTTTATTGAATAACCCCCTCTCTATTCACCCCCTCCCCTTAAACATGCTTGAAAGAAATAAGTCCCCCCCGGGGGGGGGGGGACTTAATAGAGGATTTACGGTAGCTTCTTCTATGTATCTTTCAGTCGGTGAGAATGACCTCTGTTGAATCTCATGACCGACCAACCATAAAAAATACCAAAATCATTTTCACACCCAAAGCACCATACCTGAAACCACTCTTAAGCGACCACCGTCCATTAGCGACCAGCAAAGATTGGCATTTTAGGTGGTCCCTTAAGGCAGGTTCTACTTTATAAATGTTACAAAGGAACGAACTCAAACAGGGCCCTCGACAATTTGTAATGTGCAGAAATGTTCTCGTGTTTGACTGCCTAAAAAATATTAGTCAGAGTCCATTTTAACTGCTGACAAGACCTGTGATTGGCAGCTTGATGTTAAGCCGCACCGGTTGAGTTCGTTGCCCTATAAAATATTTGTTTAAGCACGTAATATGATCCCAGGTTTAAATACATCCCAAAATACCTTGCTATTTATTTGATGCCCTCAAACTCGAGCGTTACGTCGTCACCAATGAGAACAAACGGTGCCCAGTGCTTTACTGCACTAAAGCGGTCAGATTCTCTCATGGATTTCATGGCTTTATTTAGAGCCTCACTGGCACTTCTTCCATTGACTAGTTGTCGGTAGAAAAACTCCATGAACTCCATTGTAGCCTCGTCGTCAATCGCCCACAGGGACACCAGAACAGAACGAGCACCAGCACCCAAAAAAGCCCGTGCGATGCCGACCACACCCTCAGATTTGACTTCTCCCCGAGCACTATGACAACAACTAAGTACAACAAGTCTTGCCCTTATCTGCGCATCTAAAACATCTTTCATAGTTAAGAGATAGTCCTCGGCTGGATCCACGGATGAACGGGTTGTGTTTGGGGCCAAGGCAATTTCTCCTGTTTCCATTTCACCGTGAGCAGCAATATGCACCAAAGCAACAGAGGAGATACGTCTCAAAACTTCATCTTTTGTTGCCTGCTTTCCAACGAGAGGTACAGTGTGAAGAATTTTCCCAATCATCTGCACTTCTTTTTCGGCCCACGCTAACTGCTCTAGCGTCGTTACCTCCTGTACCCACGGATCGCCGACGAGAAGAGCGCCAGTCTTGCTGTGCCAATCTGCTGGAGAGTCTTGGATTAATCGAAGACTACAAAGCGAGGGCAGCAGACGAATTCTGAAAGTTTCGCAGAGGTACTTTGATTTCATGTCCATAAAAGCAGCATAAGGCGCCAAACACAGAGGTCCTTGTGGAACAATCACAATTTCATCACCGTCGAGTAAGTCTCTTATAGGGTCTATAACAACATCGTACAATGTTTGTAATGACTTTGTCTCAAAATATGAAGGGTGAGACCTTGGCTTACTGGGGGATCTTTCTTCTGCTAGCTTTTTATCGCTTGGGTTTCCTAATGAGCGATCTTCACAATTAACATCAGCTCTTACACCTGTTTCTTTATGTGTAGCCTCCAATAGAGACTGAAAATAGGTTGTGACGGACATATTAATCTCAGTTCTTCTTGTTTTGATTTCATTTCCTTTCTCGTTCACCCAGAGAACTATTCCTCCCTCGCTGATACCCATGAAAGCTGTATTTGGTGGTAAGTAACTAGCAAAGTCACTTGGTCTTGCAGAAAGTGTTCCTATTTCTGGGCGTAGCCCTTTAAGGCCATACTTGAACTCCAGAAGATCATTTAAAGCTCCTGCACGTCCTTGATCAGCAGTTAAAAGTGCATCAATGACTTTACCTTCCTTAAACTGCAGCTCCCACAGCCACAAATTAATATGATCATACGTACTTTTAAGGGTAATCTTCCATTCATCGTTAGATATGAGATTTCTCCTAATGTGGTCCAAGGCTGTAACACTGTTCTTATAACACTGAACGGCTTTCTCGAAATCTCCAAGCCTATGATAGGCGATGCCAATATTAAAGTGCGCTTTTCCTTCTCCCGACCTGTCTCCCACTTCTTTCGAAATTTTGAGGTGTCGTTCAAAGTACTCTATGGCTTTTTGGAAATCTCCAAAACTGTCATAGACGTTGCCAAGATTACAGTACGCCCCTCCTTCTCCTGCCCTGTCTCCCACTTCTTTCGAAATTTTGAGGTGTCGTTGATGGTACTCTATGGCTTTCTGGAAATCTCCAAAACTGTGATAGGCGTTGCCAACATTACCGTACGCATTTCCTTCTCCCACCCAGTCTCCCAATTCTTTCAAAATTTTGAGGTCTCGATCATAGTACTCTATGGCTTTCTGGAAATCTCCAACACTGCCATAGGCGTTGCCAAGATTACAGTACGCTTTTCCTTCTCCTGCCCTGTCTCCCATTTCTTTCGAAATTTTGAGGTGTCGTTCATGGTACTCTGTGGCTTTCTGGAAATCTCCAAGCCTGGCATAGGCGTTGCCAAGATTACAGTACGCTCCTCCTTCTCCTGCCCTGTCTGCTACTTCTTTCGAAATTTTGAGGTCTCGTTCATGGTACTCTATGGCTTTCTGGAAATCTCCAAGACTGCAATAGTCGTTGCCAAGATTACCGTACGCTGATCCTTCTCCTGCCCTGTCTCCCACTTCTTTTGAAATTTTGAGGTGTCGTTCATGGTACTCTATGCCTTTCTGGAAATCTCCAAGCCTGTGATAGTGGTTGCCAAGATTACCATACGCGATTCCTTCTTCTGCCCTCTCTCCCTCTTCTTTCGAAATTTTGAGGTGTCGTTCATGGTACTCTATGGCTTTCTGGAAATCTCCAAGACTGTAATAGACGTTGCCAAGATTACAGTACGCTTTCCTTTCTCCTGCCCTATCTCCTACTTCTTTCGAAATTTTGAGATGTCGTTCATGGTACTCTATGGCTTTCTGGAAATCTCCAAGCCTGTGATAGGCGTCGCCAAGATTACAGTACGCCTTTCCTTCTCCTGCCCTGTCTCCCACTTCTTTCGAAATTTTGAGGTGTCGTTCATGGTACTCTGTGGCTTTCTGGAAATCTCCAAGCCTGTGATAGGCGTCGCCAAGATTACAGTACGCTTTTCCTTCTCCTGCCCTGTCTCCCACTTCTTTCGAAATTTTGAGGTGTCGTTCATGGTACTCTATGGCTTTCTGGAAATCTCCAAGCCTGTGATAGGCGTCGCCAAGATTACAGTACGCTTTTCCTTCTCCTGCCCTGTCTCCCACTTCTTTCGAAATTTTGAGGTCTCCTTCATGGTACTCTGTGGCTTTCTGGAAATCTCTAAGGCTGTGATAGTCGTTGCCAAGATTACAGTACGCTATTCCTTCTCCTGCCCTGTCTCCTACTTCTTTCGAAATTTTGAGGTGTCGTTCATGGTACTCTATGGCTTTCTGGAAATCGCCATGCCTGTGATAGGCGTTACCAAGATTACAATACGCATTTCCTTCTTCTGCCCTGTCTCCCGCTTCTTTCGAAATTTTGAGGTGTCGTTCATGGTGCTCTATGGCTTTCTGGAAATCTCCAAGCCTGTGATAGCCGTTGCCAAGATTACCGTACGCTCCTCCTTCTCCTGCCCTGTCTCCCACTTCTCTCGAAATTTTGAGGTGTCGCTCATGGTACTCTATGGCTTTCTGGAAATCTCCAAGGCCACGATAGTCGTTGCCAAGATTACAATACGCATTTCCTTCTCCTGCCCTGTCTCCCACTTCTTTTGAAATTTTGAGGTCTCCTTCATGGTACTCTATGGCTTTCTGGAAATCTCCAAGCCTTTGATAGGCGTTGCCAAGATTTCCATACGCATTTCCTTCTCCTACCCTGTCTCCCGCTTCTTTCGAAATTTTGAGGTGTCGTTCATGGTACTCTATGGCTTTCTGGAAAGCTGCAAGCCTGTCATAGGCGTTGCCAAGATTACCGTACGCTTTTCCTTCTCCTGCCCTGTCTCCCACTTCTTTCGAAATTTTGAGGTGTCGTTCATAGTACTCTGTGGCTTTCTGGAAATCTCCAAGGCTGTAATAGTCGTTGCCAAGATTACCATACGCTATTCCTTCTCCTGCCCTGTCTTCCACTTCTTTCGAAACTGTGAGGTGTCGTTCATGGTACTCTACGGCTTTCTGGAAATATCCAAGACTGTGATAGGCGTTGCCAAGATTATAGTACGCTATTCCTTCTCCTGTCCTGTCTCCCACTTTTTTGGAAATTTTGAGGTGTCGTTCATGGTACTCTATGGCTTTCTGGAAATCTCCAAGACTGTCATAGGCGTTGCCAAGCTCACAGTACGCTTTCCCTTCTCCTGCCCTGTCTCTCAGTTTTTTCCAAATTTTGAGGTGTCGTTCATGGTACGCTATGGCTTTCTGAATATATCCAAGATTTGTGTACGCGATGCCAAGATTACCGTACGCTACTCCTTCTCCTACCCTGTCTCCCACTTCTTTTGAAAGTTTCAGGTGTCGTTCATGGTACTCTATGGCTTTCTGGAAATCTCCAAGACTGTCATAGGCGATGCCTAGGGCGTGCTGTAAATCTTTAAAGTTGACAATGGGGTCGCGAATATTACCATTAGTTGCTTTGTTTCCCATATTTTTTTTGCTTGCTTTGCTATTTCATCTCAGCCACATATTGTGGTTTCTTTTTTCTGCTGATACCATTTCTCTTTATGTACGATAACGAAGAGGGTCTGAAAAGTAAAATTAAAAGCTGGAGTAAAAGCTTATTTATTAGCTCCTTTACTATTCGTTTTTGTCGATCACAGTCGCATTTGATTTGCCTCAAAAAGGGATCCTACTACGTGTTTTTCATCGTTGTATAATATGACTTGATGGACTGGGGTCTCGTCTAAAAAAGGAAAATTTTAACATTCGTTTGGTGATAATGATAGAAATTAAAAAAACAACAACAACAAAGAAACAGATTTATCATTGTTTAAACATGGTGTATATATATAGAGGATATTATATGGCAGGCGGAGATGGGAAAATTCTCTTGGAGTGTTTAACACGAGAAGAGAAATTTCGTATCTCCGAGCGACCATGTAATGTTCTATTTATTATATAAACACCAATGAAATACCAACCACTTTACGTAAATAGTTTTTTGGTCTCAAAGGTGCGGTTTATTAAAAAGCTATAGCAACGATGACATTTTCACATGTGAAGATAACATGTTATTTCACGGAGTTCACATGTGAAGATATCAAGTTTTCGCGCGAAAGCTCACTTGGTATTTCATTGGTGTTTATATAATAAAAATTGTCTACCTACTCATTATACAGTCATCTACCTTCCACTGAAAAAATAAGTTTGCTGTCAACAAACTACAAACCGGGCCAGCGGAAACATTTCAGAAAATTCAAATTTGGGAAAGTGAACTTATTTCTAAGGGTTAACATCTCTGGGTAGCGGAATACAAGTGTTTAGCAATTGAAAAGAAAACGTATTTCTTTACCACCAAAACACTGAGAAAGTTACAGGTATCTTAAGCTTGTGGGTTTTCAAAACACTATAATAGTTCCACAGCTGGTTCCAGCTCAAGTCCAACTCGGTGTAAAAACCTGAGGAGTTTTTCTTTTTTCTCTCTTATTTTCTTATAAATTGATCTATAAGTAGGATGAGCATGGATTGTCCGAGGGCTGACGTAGTACTAAATAGGACTGTTGCATTGACAGTGACTGACGCGCGGTAATCATCTTCAGAGTCAAAGTGAGTTGTATTACGTCAGTTGATGGTACAGTCGAACCTCCATGCGCGACCACCTCCCATAAGAGACCGCCTATCCACAACTCCTGCACCAAAACTTTCAAAGTCAATGCCTTACAGTTGAAACCTCTAGTAAACGACCACCTCCTGTAAGCGCCCGCGACCACTTTTTGGGCCTGAAAGTTTAATGATTTTTCATTGTTTTTAAGCTCTACTAAGCGATTAAATCCGACCACTTGACGCATTCTCTGATCCCTAGTTCGCTGTGTGCGCTATGCTACTTAGAATATACGACACATGTACGAAGAACTTTAGAAACAACATTGAACTCAGTACACATGGCGTAACTTGAAAATTCAATACAATAAATTATCTTACATAAAGTAGATGTGCCCAGACCTCTTCTCGGAAGAGGCCCCCTGTGGTTCGATTCTTGTAAGCGACCACCTCCCGTAAGCTACCACCTCCCGTAAGCGACCAGTAAGTCTTTGCATTTTGGGTGCTCGCTTACGGGAGGTTCGACTGTATTAAACTCTGGTCATTGATCTGATTGGACAATTAAGTCGTGACGCTATTGGTCGTCTGTCAGTTAAGCAGTGATTTTAACATTGGCTATGAAGACTCGTAATGTCATTGGACAGTTGACTTTCCATCCGTTTATATTGTCACAGTTAAACAGTCGTTTATGTTAGTCAAATTGTCGGTTGTCCAGTCATTCTCTCGTAATTACTTTTGCTTGAGTCCGTCAATAAAGTCGTTTGTACTGTGCCGGCAACTGTTGACTACGATTCAATGACGTTTGTTCTTAGTTAGTAAACCAGCTTTCTAAAGTGGGTCGTTTATAGTAGTCTGAGAATACGTAATACATGTTGCAGAGTCCCAGTCGATTTGATCGATGTTTCGTCTGTAAATGGTGATCAGCAATGTGATTGTTGACGTCACCATTTCTCGTCGCTCGTTTGCGTTCGGTCAGTCACGTGTTAAGGTTTCTGCCGGTTTCACCAATTTAAGTAGCCTGACAGCCGCAGCATTTGATCTTTAATACTGCTCCCTGTCTGTCCTCCGGTTTGTCTTTGTCCTTGACATTAGTGCGCAACACGTATATTGTAAGGTTGTAGTATACGTGCGATAGTTTCAGGGGTGCCTCTGATGTACGGTATCAGAGTCGACGACTATATCGTACATCAGAGGCACCTCTGAAACTATCGCACGTATACTACAAAAACAGTCATAAACAGTTTGAATAAAGCGATTTTAAAAATCATCCACGTTTCTTTGTCCGGAAATACATGGGAAGTAAGACCACTTGTCCGGAAATGGGTAGCCTGCGAACAGCACAATGCATGAGCTTGTTGAGACAGTGCATGACAGAGCCATAGATTTTGAAATTCCCAGACTGACAGTCAATGTACACTTTCCCTGTAATACATGAATTTATCGTGAATGTAAAGTGTAGAATGGATTGATCTTATGGGAAACACTATAATAATTATCTGCTTTCATGTCGTTTAATTTCTTGAAACAATCTTCTTTTGCCAATGGAACAGTTAAATTTTACCTGACTCATACTGAAATTCCCTGACTTGTTATAATATACACGGCAGGAGCAAAGATTGAAAATCATTTGATACGCTAGCGAAGCGTAATCAACCAGTTTATTATTGAAGTCGAATGGAATTCACGCGTCCACTCACTCCATAGCACGTGTGTTTCTAAACCTTACTGTGGACATGTTTCAGGGGCACCCAACGAGGATATAGTTCAAAACCACTTAACATAGCATTGTTGAACGTATTTTAGTATTCAAACGGTAGATACAGGCATATTTTCATCCCCTAAAAACTTTTCATCTGTTCGGATTTCCTAGCTAAAAGTCTAGTGATCCGAAAATTATAGGGATAAAAACTTACCTTCTCGAAAATTTCAGCCAGGGAAAGGCTCCCGAAAATTCTAAGTGGCCTTTTTTAGGGTCAAAATCCGTTAAAAATGGGTAATTATACCATTTTGTAGATGTTCGAAAATCCTAGGAGAGGTAGGCAAGCAAGAAATTTTACAACAAATGCTCCGAAAATTCTAGATCTCAAATCGTCTTCCGAACAGATATTTTCCCGAAAATTGCCGTTGGGTGCCCCTGATGTTTCAGACAAATAATACGCTGATTTATTCTCACAGACTTTAATACAATTGTATTCTACGAGCAATCTCCCTTTTTCTTCAGATTTCGGGAGGAGGGTGCACGCACGCGCAAGCGACGAAGCCGCGAAACGGGAAAAACTAGGGCGGCAGCCCGAGATCTCCAGTCTCGCACCTTCAGTCACGAGTTTGGTCATTTGAGTGTCTCGCGCGTTTTGCTCGACGGACTAAGAAAAAAGAGAGATTGCTTAAAACAGTAAACTGATCCTTACGGCAGGAAGAGTGACAGAAAAAAAAAGAAAGAAAACAAAAATAAAGTGGTAAATTATATTGTAATACAATTGTAACTTCATACACACACTTTTTTTCATCCACGTGTCGTGTTGCGTTACATGCACAATTCTTCGAGACTGTTCATGGCAAATATCAAAAATCGAAAGAAGCTGCAACTGATTCAAACTATTTGAAATGTCATACTTTACTCGCAGCACTTCACTTTCCACTGGAAGCTACTAGTTGTTTTTGAAAGCAGGAAACAAAAGAGCGTAAGTCTAGGGGGCAACAATTTTAGCAAACGAAAAGTTCGACCGACCGTAGCCTGCGAACGGCAGACGTTTCTCCTCGTTCATCGCCACTGAGGGACGTTTCGCAAGTAGGAACGTCTGCGACTCAGCGAGAGAAATTCCATACTGATGACGCAAAATCTGTCCGGAATCCGGTCAGAAGAGCTAATTGGTCGACGGAGTAGTTTCATTGTTTTAGGTATTGTTTACGAATGACAGACAAAAGACAAAAGGTCGCAAAGGTCAAATGTAAATGCGATGAATCTCTAACAAAACAGTCAATATTTGTGGAGTATAGTCTTCTCTGGAAGAAGAATTTTAGTTTTGCTGAAGCTCGTTCGCAGCACTTTACCAAAATTGACCAGGAGAAACGTAAAATTGAACAAATTTGCATTTGGAACCCCATGACTACCGGATTTATTATGTAAACATTGATTTACGTCATCAGTATGGAATTTTTGTCGCTGAGTGGCAGACGTTCCTCCTCGCGAAACGTCCTTCAGCGGCGATGAGCTAGGAGAAACGTCTGCCGTTCGCAGGCTAGACCGATCGAAATGGCCAGACCAGTCAAAGTTGACCACCTTCAAAGCTGGTCTCGAATATTCCGGTCGGACCAAACCGAAATTGTCCGTTCCATTTCATGTACCAACCGAAATTTCCGGAATTTTGGGAATTGAATGGAAAGTACCCGAAAATCTTCAACCAACTGATCAGTTTCTTGCAACTAATACCGTATTCTAGATCCAAACTCTCTTACCGTAAATCCCCTATTAAGCCCCCCGGGGGGCTTATTTAATTGACGCCCATTTGAGGGGGGGTGCTTAATAGAGACGGGGGGGGGCTTATTTAACTTAGAAACGACGATGGTATCAGTTCTCCATAAAGAACTAGAATACAAAGTGGAAAAGCTCAAGTACAAGAAGTTTTAGGTCATGCAGCCAGGATCAGAATCCAATCCGAACTTCCAGCTGGTAAATAAACCATCCCGGATCAGTCCACACGAAGTTTTACAGTCGTGATTGGTTAATACAGTCTATCATTTATTAGTAACATCAGCTAGTGGTTTATTATCAATGCTGCGTTCTGATTGCTTGAGCTACTACTAGGCTATATGTTATAGCCCACTAGTATCGAAAAGCGCCGGCTTTGAAAACAAAAAACAATGGCGACTGAATCGCGTTTTGCTAGCTACAGTTGTTTTGTCTCGATATTTTTGACCAACTTGCTCAACAGAGCCCATTCGAGCTCGAGGAATAATTGAAAATTAGTGCAGAATAATTAGGAGAGGGGAGGGGAGGGAAGGGAGCCTTAATAGAGAGGGGGAGCTTATTAACTGTCCTCTCCTGAGAAGGAGGAGGGCTTATTAGAGGGAGGGGCTTAATTGAGAGTGGGAGCTTAATAGAGGATTTACGGTATTCATATACCCTATCACACAGAGTAAACTGCTTGAAAACCATACCCTTCACAGCGGCACATACCTATATAGCCTATATATGGCAGTACCACCCCCTCCCTGCCCCCCCGGGATTGGAAGGCATCATCATCATCATCATCTTTACTTAAAAACACGGTAAATACATCAGGCATTAACAATTTAATATAAAGCTACAACTTAATACGAAACTATGTATATAGATTAATCTTCTGTAATTTAAAATATTACTAACTATTAAAGAAAAGTAAACTAAATTAAAGCCTGTTTTATATGAACGCCGTGTCGGAATTAATTAAGAATCGTCGGAAATTAGTCAGAGATGTTGCTTGCCTAGCAGCTGAGGGTAGACTGTTCCAGAGGACTGCACCACTATGGGCAAAGCTATTTTTGTAACGGTTAGTACGTCGCAATAGTATTGCAAGCTTATCATCAGAATCGCGCAAATTGTAAGAAGTAATCACATCACTCCGCTGAATGAATTTCGAGGACAAATAATTCGGTGCGAGGCCGTTTGAGGACTTACAGACCATCTCAGCCTTTAGTTTTTGACGTCGAGTTTCTAAATTGTCCCAGCCTAATTCTTTAAATAATTGGTTGGTGTCAGCATCATAACTAGAATGGGTAAGGACGCGGATAGCACGATTTTGAAGTCTCTGTAATTTGTCAGATAATGTTTTGGCATAGTTACCCCAAACAACACTACAATAGTGCTTGAACCGGGCGCTGGAATCTCTCTCCACTCTCACTCCTCCTCGCTTGAGACAAACGAATACAACTGATGAAGGGTTCTGATTTTCCTTCCACTGGAACGACAAGATTGGTCCGACTGATCCTTGGCTCGTAATATTCTATTGGCAATCCAACACTTTCACACGTACAACTTTGCGAGAATTACATCAAAAGAGCCCGTCTGCTTTGAGGGCTGAAACTGCAAGTTCTCGGTTCCAATCTGATCCCCCTGAGAACCAAACTTGACACACAGACGACAGTTATCTCTTATAGGAGGAGAAAGCGATTTTCTTCCTCTGCCGGTCTTCTTTCTAGGAGTGAGTTCGTTGATCGCTGACATAACACGGGTTTATCTGATCCGATAATAAGAGCATCGTGTTTCTACATTTCACGCGAAAATTTAGGGGAGGCCAGCCAGGCCAGTTATGAATCAACTTTGATTTCCGGAACGTCATTTTTTAGCCAATGGTATTTTTCTTCGTCTGGGTAAACCACAAATACACAAATGAAAATTTATGAGGTCGTTTGCAATGTAGTAAATTATCATAATCTTTGGTCTAGAAGCACCACTTTATTTTAAAACGAACACGCAACGGGGGCAGCATTACTGGTCCGCGATCGGCCGTCACCCTCTATCTCGGACTGTCTTCATCATATTCTTAAAATAAAGCCAAAGTCAGTGCGTCAAATGCTTGATGGCCGCTTCATAGAGTTAACAACAATGAAAAAACTCTTGCTGGAACGGCAGGAAGGTGGACGAGATCGCTAGAGGAGGCCGCTCAATAGAGGTTTAATTTCCCATTCTTTTCTACAATTATTTCTAGCCTGTTCACAGACCCTCTATTTTCTCTTCAAAGATAAAAAATATGGCCTGTGTCCAACCCTCCCTCAGTAAAAATCGGAGAAGGAGCCCAATCTCCAAGTTTCACTGAGGGGAGGGGGGTCTGTACACAGGCTATAAAAAATATACACCGCGGGGAATTTATTGACCGCTAGTGTAGGGGGTAGGTGTGGGGAAGAAGAAAATAGACGGACGTTCTTTATTTTTCTTAGTCGCTCCGCTCTTGCCGATGTTTTCAAAAAGAACGAAAAGGAAAAAAAAAACAACGTCTGTATACAGGCTTTATTAGAGGTGGCCGCTCAATAGAGGTTTAAGTTCCCATTCTTTTCTAAAATTATTTCGGGACTTTGATTATTGGCTGCTTAATGGAGGTTCAACTGTATACAGAGTGGGATGATAACCATGAATGCACGAGTAATTTGCGAGTCAGGCGTGAGAAATTGTCAGCTGAATTGTCCTTGATACGCGAGATTGATTCCTTTAGTCCGCAGGCGTGAGACTCACGCACAATGCGTGAGAGGTGGCAGGTATACAACCAAATAATATATAATGCATTTCTAAGGTAAAGGAACCTTGGAGTTTAAGTGCAACTTCAGCCTATGCAATGCGTACCTCAGTTATAAATTCCCAAATAGCCTTGATACTTCGCTTGACTTGTCACTACCAAAGGATCTACGAGCAAATCATGTTTTGTAAGACATGCCGTTAAGTATAAAAGTCAATTGCATTTTCCCTCACAAATAACAGGCACTTGTACAACACTCACATGAAGCAACCCTCTACCAAGAAAATGTTGAATCTATGGGATATTCCCTTCCCTTATAATTAAGCTTTCTGTTTCACTTTGATCAACTGAATTACGTCAACAAAAGTGACGTAAGTTCTTCCAGAAATAGCTCCCAAAATGCAGCCATCCAGGAAAATTTGAAAACTAATGAAGCACATGAGGGGTCACATTAAATCTAATGTACAGTTATTAATATTTCTCTGAACAAAATAACAAAAACAGCACAAAAAGATCTTATAACAGATGCTGTAGACTGATGGAATCTTCGACTAAGGAAGTTCGTCTGAGACTTCCTGTTTTTCTCCGAACACTGCCGGATATGATTCGTGATGAGTGACCTTCTAACGAGGCGCAGTCATTTTGTGGGTGATTTGAAGTAAAATGGAATTTCAATTGACGTCGCAGATGTGCTGTCATATGTCCTACCCCTGGGACTTGTTTGACAACCGGACTGGTGACAAATTTAACTCGTAATATTGCGAAAGATAGTTTTTCCTCAAACTCCTCCCAACTTTATATATCCGCTAAAATTTTATCAAGGTGATATAAATACACTACAAAAGATTGTAGTGTATTGAGGCAGTTTGCCGTTTTTAATCTTCCACTAATAACGTGGTATCAAATTACCCACCCCTTCCTCCCCTCCTTCCTTCCAATCCCTTACTCCTTTAGACAAATTCTCGCTTTCCGTGCTCATCAGTAAGCAAACAGCTCGGAGTTTTTCTCCCCCCAGGGTGGGAACTCATTGATGGTTCTGTTTTATCATTATCGATGCAGTAAAAACCCGCGTATAAGAACCTAGATTTTCAGAACCACATCCTTTGACAACGCTGGATTTCCATTGACCGTATGTACAGTTCCTTGTTTGTTGTTACGTAAGGATTAAAACTACCATTCAAAGCGTAACGAATCCTTCTAAACAAATCGTTTGTAATAAGGGACTGGTCAAAAGGTATAGGGGGGGGGGGGGGGGGCGGAGCAGAGAGGGGGTAGGTCATGAGGTTTTGAGCCTTGTGCAAGGGGTGGGTCGTGCAATTTTCAGCTACCTTTAGGGGATGGGTCACCCTATTTTTTACTAACTACTAACGAGACAGTTGACTACACTTGTTATATAAAACACAGCCAACTGGAATTATTGCTAAAATACTCACAAACCTGTTGTGCGAGAAAATACAAAGGTTGACAGGCCGCACTTCTATACGGGCGTGGAACCCTTCTGTTAACCTTTTTTTTTTCGGCTCTAACGAGCATGTCCTTTAACGATTTTCTTTTTTTGTAAGGAAATGATTGGTGGTTCTTTAAAAATTTATTGAAGTTATAGTTGGTTTTGTATAAGATTCCATTTTTTCATTCAAGCTGCCTTTATAGTAGACACTGAGGGCTGGTATTGTGTGACGAATGGCAATATTTCTTTTCCCTCCTTGTTGTTTTGTTTTAGGAGTTTAGACTCCCTTTTGTGAATTTTATCTCTGATAGTAGGTTTTCTATCAAAGATAGGGGGCACCCAACGAGAATATAGTTCAAAACCAATTTAAACAGTAGATATAGGCATCTTTTTATCCCCTAAAAATTTTTTTCATCTGTTCGGATCTCCTAGCTGAAAGTCTAGTGATACGAAAATTATAGGGATCAAAACTTACTTTTTCGAAAATTTCAGCGAGAAAAAAGGCGCCCAAAAATTCTAGGTGACCTTTTTAGGGTAAAAATCCGTTAAAAATGGGCAATTATACCGTTTTTTTGGATGTTCGAAAATCCTAGGAGGGGCAGACAAGCAAGAAGTTTTACAACAAATGTTCCTAAAATTCTAGATCTCAAATCGTCTTTCGAACAGATATTTTCCGAAAATTGACGTTGGGTGCCCCTGTAAGATTGTGGGTAGCCTCCGTCCGTCAAGCGTTTTTTTTTTAATTTGAATTATTTTCCTTAAAGGTTGTTTCTGAGGAGTTTTTTCGTAGGATTCTTAAGGCTTCTCCTTTGACAAATTCTTTTTTTAACATTTGGAGGGTGACACGAGGTGAAATGTTTGTGCAAGAAGCTTTCCGTTTGTTTAAAATGTGTCTTTGTATCAAGGATAGATTTTTCCTTGAATCTTGTGCCTTTGTATACAACCGTGTCTAAAAACGCAGTCTCAGTGTCAAATGTTTCGGAAGTGAATTCAATAGTTGGGTGATGTAAGCTTGCTTGTTCAATGAAGGCTTCGATGTCTGGTTTACTCATGTCCCATAGGGAAAAGATATCGTGTATGCGGCATTTCCAAACTGTTGTTCTAAAGACAGTTTTGCTTAGAGTCGTTGTTTCAATATATGTCATGAAAACATTGGCAAAGGAATCAAAACTGCTGTCTTTGTGCCCATTGCAGTTCCATGGTTTTGTAGGTAGTGCTTTCCACTGAAGTGGAAGAAATTTTCTTTCAGGATTAATCTAAGCATTTCCGGCAAGTAATGTGTAGGAATGGGTTGTCTTTGTTGAAATTTTCATATGTTTTGTGACAGATAATTTCAATATACCCTCGTTTTGCTGTATATTTGTCAAGACTCATAACGTCTATTGAAACAAGAAATGTTCGGTTTGTCACATTCGTCTTTTCAGTGAAAGGTATGATTTCTGTGATTTTGATATTGGTTGTAGCAGTGTATCAACAAATTTTGTCAAGCACAGAACAAGGTTTTATTGGATTATTAAGAGGAAACTGAACATCCATGTTTTAACTAGGGAGTGGGTCATGCAATTTCCAACCTTACTTTAGGGGTGGGCCAGTCATTTTTGTGCCGAAGGGAGGGGGTGGGTCATGTGTTTTTTACCAACCACATTTCCAAATGCTCCAGCCCCCCCCCCCCCCCCCCCAACCTCCCCCCTATACTTTTTGACCAGTCCCTAAGAAATATTAAATAACCGACGACGAAACTTTTAGACCATAAATAAGCGAAAGGGACGATCGAAGGGAACTGTTTAGAGGTTAACCGACTCAAATGATCACACACGGATAACTAAACACGCGGAGAATTAACAGATTACAGCAATCAAAGAGGTATGGGATTCTTTGTTATCTAATGCAAAGCCCGGGTGCAAATGGCAAAGTGTCCCAACAATTTTGACTGAGACTGTAGCAGACTTCCGGTGAAAAAGTTAAGATTTCGTGTGTTACAGAAAAGGAGAAAAGGAAGAGTATTTGAGCGGAAGGATATCCGGAAAAATATCGTTTCTTACTATTCCTCCGCATTCACAATTAATCCACAATAAAGACACCGAAGTGTACGCTCCCATAGCGTTTTGATTTTTCTTCGATCAGGGTACGATAGCTGATGAAAATTGTGTCTTGCCATCTCGAAATATAAACGATCGTGCCGAATTCGACTGATCTAAAGCTCGTCAGAAAAGATCCCAGCGATTAAAGCCAAAGGTATTTCTTAATCAATCGAAGTGTAACTGAAGCTAACGTGTTAAATGCATACCTCAGCTGTAAATTCCCGAATCTTGATAGTTCGCAAGAGTACAGCAGTGGGTCCTTGATTCGTGACGACAAAAGGATCTACGAGGAAACGATACTTTGTAAGGCAAGTTTATGTAAAAAAGTCAATTGAATTTTCCTTCACAAATGAAATAACGGGACCTGTACAAAACTAACCAGAGCATCAATCAAACTTTTACCAAGTGAAAGATGAATCTTGTATGAGGGATTTTTCCCTTCATTTAGCTTTCAGTTTCACCATAGTTAATTAAAGTGGAATGGCTGGGAAACCCTTTGTTATAGGTTTTTGTTAGCTATTTTAAACCTGACCATGCACAACGTTCAAGAACATTCCTATCACGCTGAAGTTTTTGACCAATAGAAACATTGAATTAATTTATTCAGTCACAATTGATCTGTGAACAAAAACCAAAGGATTGTGCACGGTCAGGGAACTTCCAACATAACCTACAGCACTATTAATTTCAACTTTGATGTTTGCTGGGTTTCCTAACCAGTCTCCTCTACTAACTATGGTTTCACTTTGATCAAGCTACGTGTAACGTCAACAAAAGTGACGTAAGTGCTTCCAGAAATAGCTCCCAAAATGCAGGCAACCATGAAAATTTATACAGCATACGAGGTGTGAAATCTAATATACAGTTATCAACAGTATCTCTGAACAAAATAACAAAAAGCTGTAAAAAAATCATCTTAAAACAGGTGCCGTAGACTGATAGAACCTTCCGCAGATGAAGTTGATCTGATACTTCCTGGTTTTCTCCGAAAACTGCTGAATACTGATATGCCTTGTGATTGACCCTCTGACGTGGCTCACACTGTATGAGTGTGTGGGGGAGATTTTTGGAAGCAAAATGGACTTTTTTGTTGCAGATGTGCTGCCATATACCCGACCCCTTCCACTTGCTTGGTAACAGCAAGGGGAATAGGAGGAACAGAAAAAGACACAAGTTTTTCAATTTTCTATACCCGCCATAATTTTATCAAGGTATTACACTTTAATGGCACCAAAAATAGTTTAAGATGAAATTGAGACAATTTGTTTCAATCCTCTTCTTATCCCAGATGCCATCAAGTTCTACACTCCAATAGCAGTCACTGTGGTCAAATGCTCACCTTTCCGCGTACATCACCAAGTCAAATACCCTGGGTTCCCCAGGTTGGGGGTGGGGGAGCAAGTTAATACTTCTGTTTGACCACAATTGACATTAAAGTCTTAAAAAACTGAAAAAAATAAATTTTCTAATGGCGCGGAAGGGTTATAACGTTTTTACGTGGCGTAACATGCTATAAAGAAGTAATGGTTGATCCAGCGGGTCCCGCTGTAAACAATTCCGGTAATTAAACGACAACGTCGCCCAAATGGATCATAACGTTTTTTCTCGTTCAGTGTTAAAGGGAGCAAGAATCTGGTTTAGGGGTGGCTACAGTGCTTAAGGGCATGCAAGGAAAGGAAGACTTTAAGGCCACCCGTCCTTTCTCTTATGTACTTTTGCTTGCCTAGGGATCCCAAGTCATCTTTGATTTGGCAATTGCGTCCACGTCCCTATAAGGGATACCTAGAGAGGGGCTTCGACCCTATAATTATCAAGCTATTGCTTACGGGATCGGTTTAAAACAACGGAAAATATTTAACTATCTTCTTAAAAGGTGGTACTACGAGTTTTGGATAGACTGTCGCTTATGTGAGATGATCGCACATGGAAGTTCGACTGTTATAATTTTCTCCAGCAAAGGCTTCGCAGCAAAGAACCAAAAAGTACAAGCCACTCAGTTCGTTTGCTGATGCAAGATGTTTAAATGTTTTGGTC
>OZ037786.1:18181471-18203971 GCA_964035525.1 Porites cylindrica | reverse complement strand
TGCAACGTTTTTATTGGTCAATACAATCAAAATGATAGGAATTCTTTTGAACGTTGTGCACTTTCAGGTCCACAAAAAGATATAACAAAGGAGTCTGACGGGTTTCATAACCATTCCACTCAATTAACTATGATTAAAGTGGAATGGCTGGGAAACCCTTTGTTATAGGTTTTTGTTAGCTATTTTAAACCTGACCATGCACAACGTTTAATAGCATTCCTATCATTTTAAACTTACTGACCAATAGAAACATTGCATTAATTTATTCAGTCACAATCTGTGAACATGACCCAAAGGATTGTGCACAGTTAGGGAGCTTCCAACATAACCTACAGCACCAATGTTTTCATCTTTGGTGTTTGCCAGGTTTCCTAACCAGTCTTCTCAACTAACTATGGTTTCACTTTGATCAAGTTACGTGTAGCGTCAACAAAAGTGACGTAAGTGCTTCCAGAAATAGCTCCCAAAATGCAGGCAACCATGAAAATTTATACAGCATACGAGGCGTGAAATCTAATTTGCAGTTGTCAACAGTATCTCTGAACAAAATAACAAAAAGCTATAAAAAAAATCTTTAAACAGGTGATGTAGAGTACGGAAGCGCAGAGGGTCACATAGTGATTTCGTTTTTATTTTTCACTTTTCCATTTCTCCAAGATGGCGAAGTGAAAATCAAAAAGTTAAAAACAAAAATGAAAAAGTGAAAAATAAAAACGAAAATCACTCGCCCCTCTGGGCTTGCCTAGACTGATGGAACCTTCCGCAAAGGAAGTTGGTCTGATACTTCCTGTTTTTCTCCGAAACTGACTGCTAGATACTGATATGCCTTGTGATTGACCCTCTGACGTGGCTCACACTGTATGAGTGTGTGTGGGAGTTTTTTGGAAGTACAGTCACCTCTCTTTATAACGGACAAGGTACGGACCTTGAGTTAGTGTCCTCAATAGCGAGAGTCCGTAATAGCGGGAGTTTATTTCAGTCAAACGTCTGTATATAATAATTTAGTAAAATCCAACTAGTGGTCTATTATCAATGCTGCGTTCTGATTGGTTGAGCTCCTACTAGGCTATATTTTATAGTGCACTAGAAGCGAATAGCGCGGGCTTTGAAAACCAAAACAATGGCAGTTGAATCGCGTTTTGCTAGCTAAAGTTGTTTTGTCTCGATATTTTTTACCAACTAGTTGGATTTTACTAAAACAATTATTCCTCTCGCCCTCATGTCCTCTGAGCCAATTGCCCATTCGGTCTTCGGCATCATGGGCTATTGACTCAGAGCCCATTCGGGCTCGAGGAATAATTGTTAATTATTGTTGCCTGGGATTTAGCTGTTGCCCGTATTAACGGGGTGTCTCTTATAGCGGGATGTCCGCAAGCGAGAGTTGACTCTAAAATGGACTTTTTTGTTGCAGATGTGCAGCCATATACCCGAACCCTGGGACTTGCTTGGTAACAGCAACAAGGGAAATAGGAGAAACAGAAAAACACAAGTTTTTCAATTTTCCATACCCGCCATAATTTTATCAAGGTACTACACCTGAACAACACCAAAAATAGTTTAACATGAAATTGAGACAATTTGTTTCAATCCTCTTCGAATCCCAGATGCCATCAAGTTCTCCACCCCAATAGCAGACACTGTTGTCAAATTCCCGCCTTTCCGCGTACATCAGCAAGTCAAATACCCTGGGTTTCATCCCCAGGCTGGGGGTAGGGGAGCAAGTTAATACTTCTGTTTGACCACAATCGACATTAAAGTCTTAAAAAACTGAAGAAAATAAATTTTCTAATGGCGCGGAAGGGTCATGATAACCTTTTTACGTGGCGTAACATTCTTTAAAGAAGTAATGGTTGATCCAGCGGGTCCCGTTGTAAACAATTCCTGTAATCAAACGACAACGTCGCCCAAATGGATCATAATTTTTTTTTCTGGTTCAGTGTTAAAGAGAGCAAGAATCTGGTTTAAGGGTGGCTACAATGCTTAAGAGTATGCAAGGAAAGGAAGACTTTACGGCCACCCCTCCTTTCTGCTGTGTACTTTTGCTTGCCTATGGATCCCAAGTCATCTTTGATTTGACAATAGCGTCCACGTCCCTACAACGGATACCTAGAGAGGGGCTTCGACCCTATAATTATCAAGCTGTTGCTTACGGGATCGGTTTAAAACAACGGAAAATATTCAACTGTCTTCTTAAAAGGTGGTACTACGAGTTTTGGATAGACTGTCGCTTATGTGAGATGATCGCACATGGAAGTTCGACTGTAGTTATAATTTTCTCCAGCAAAGTCTTCGCAGCAAAGAACCAAAAAGTACAAGCCACTCCGTTCGTTTGCTGAGGCAAGATGTTTAAATGTTTTGGTCACCAGTTTCCAACGGAAGTTGAAGCATAAAGATTCTCGAATATTTTGTAGGTTTTTAATTTTGCGGTTTAAGCAGCGACAGCGATAAAGACAGAAGCTACAAATTTCATTGTAGAACCTAGATTTTAAGAACCTCATTCTTTGACAACGCTGGATTTCCTTTGTCCGTATGTGCAGTTCCTTGTTTGTTGTTACGTAAGGATTAAAACTACCATTTAAAGCATACGGAATTCTTCTAAACAAATCGTTTGTAATAAGAAATATTAAATAACCGACGACGAAACTTTAAGAGCATAAATAAGGAAAAGGGACGATCGATGGGGACTGTTTAGCGGTTAACCGACTCAAATGATGACACACAGATAACTAACACGCGTCGAATTAACAAATTACAACAATCAGAGGTATGAGATTCTTAAGTATCTAAGGCAAACTCCCTTTGTAAATGGAAAAGTGTCCCAACAATTTTGACGGAGACTGTAGCAGAAATCCTGTGAAAAAGTTAAGATTTCGTCTGTTACAGAAAAGGATAAAAGTAAGGGTATTTGTACGGACGGGTATCCGGAAAAATATCATTTCTTACTATTCCTCCGCATTCACAATTATTCCACAACCTCGACGCGGAAGTGTACGCTCCCACAGCGTTTTGATTTTTCTTCGATCAAGGTACGATGGCTGATGAAAATTGTGTCTTGCCATCTCGAAATATAAACCATCGCGCCGAATTCGACTGATCTAAAGCTCGTCAGAAGAGATCCCAGCGATTAAAGCCAAAAGCATTTCTTAATCAATCGAGGTGTAACTGAAGCTAACGTATTAAATACATACCTCAGCTGTAAATTCCCGAATCTTGATAGTTCGCAAGACTACAGCAGTGGGTCCTTGATTCGTGACAACGAAAGGATCTACGAGGAAACGATACCTTGTAAGACAAGTTTATGTATATAAGTATATTGAATTTTCCTTCACAAATGAAATAACGGGACCTGCAGAAAACTAACCTGAGCGTCAATCAAAAATTTTACTAAGTGAAAGATGAATCTTGCATGAGGGATTTTTCCCTTCATTTAGCTTTCAGTTTCACCGTAGTTAATTAAAGTGGAATGGCTGGGAACCCTTTGTTATAGGTTTTTTTTTAGCTATTTTAAACCTGACCATGCACAACGTTCAAGAACATTCCTATCACTCTGAAGTTCTTGACCAATAGAAACATTGCATTAATTTATTCTGTCACAATCTATGAACAAAAACCAAAGGATTGTGCACGGTCAGGGAGCTTCCAACATAACCTACAGCACCGATTATTTTCAACTTTGATGTTTGCCTGGTTTCCTGAGCAGTCTCCTTTACTAACTATGGTTTCACTTTGATCAAGTTAGGTGTAACGTCAACAAAAAGGACGTAAGTGCTGCCAGAAATAGCTCCCAAAATGTAGGTAACCATGAAAATTTATACAGCATACGAGGTGTGAAATCTAATATACAGTTATAAACAGTATCTCTGAACAAAATAACACAAAACTTTAAAAAAACATCTTAAAACAGGTGCTGTAGACTGATGGAACCTTCCGCAGATGAAGTTGATCTGATTCTTCCTGGTTTTCTCCGAAAACTGCTGAATACTGATATGCCTTGTGATTGACCCTCTGACGTGGCTCACACTGTATGAGTGTGTGTGGGAGTGTTTTGGAAGTAAAATGGACTTTTTTGTCGCAGATGTGCTGCCATATACCCGACCCCTTCCACTTGCTTGGTAACAGCAAGGGGAATAGGAGAAACAGAAAAAACCACAAGTTTCCCAATTTTCCATACCCGCCATAATTTTGTCAAAGTATTGCACTTTAACAACACCAAAAATAGTTTAACATGAAATTGAGACAATTTGTTTCAATCCTCGTCTAATCCTATATGTCATCAAGTTCACCCCAACAGCAGTAACTGTTATCAAGTTCCCTCCTTTCCGCGTACATCAGCAAGTCAAATACCCTGGGTTCCCAAGGTTGGGGGTGGGGGAGCAAGTTAATACTTGTGTTTGACCACAATCGACATTAAAGTCTTAAAGAACTGAAGGAAATAAAATTTTCTAACGGCGCGGAAGGGTTTTAACTTTCTTACGTGGCGTAACATGCTTTAAAGAAGTAATTTTTGGTTGATCCAGCGGGTCCCCACTGTAAACATTTCCTGTAATCAAACGACGTCGTCGTCCAAATGGATCATATATTTTTTTTCTCGTTCAGTGTTAAGAGGGAGCAAAAATCAGGTTTAGGGGTGTCTACAGTACTTAAGAGCATGCAACGAAAGGAAGACTTTAAGACCACCTCCCCCCCCCCTCCTTTCTCTTATGTACTTTTGCTTGCCTAGGGATCTCAAGTCATCTTTGATTTGGCAATTGCGTCCACGTCCCTACAACGGATACCTAGAGAGGGGCTTCGACCCTGTAATTATCAAGCTTTTGCTTACGGGATCGGTTTAAAACAACGGAAAATATTCAACTATCTTCTTGAAAGGTGGTACTACGAGTTTTGGATAGACTGTCGCTTATGTGAGATGATCGCACATGGAAGTTCGACTGTTATAATTTTCTCCGGCAAAGGCTTCGCAGCAAAGAACCAAAAAGTACAAGCCACTCCGTTCGTTTGCTGAGGCAAGATGTTTAAATGTTTTGGTCACCAATTTCCAACGGAAGATGAAGCATAAAGATTCTCGAATACTTTGCAGGTTTTTAATTTTGCGGTTTAAGCAGCGACAGCGATAAAGACAGAAGCTACAAATTTCATTGTAGAACCTAGATTTTAAGAACCTCATTCTTTGGAAACGCTGGATTTCCATTGTAAGTGTGTGCAATTCCTTGTTTGTTGTTACGTAAGGATTCAAACTACCATTCAAAGCATACGAAATTCTTCTAAACAAATCGTTTGTAATAAGAAATATTAAATAACCGACGACGAAACTTTTAGACCATAAATAAGCGAAAGGTACGATCGAAGGGAACTGTTTTGCAGTTAACCGACTCAAATGATCACACACGGATAACTAACTCGCGTAGAATTAACAGATTACAGCAATCACAGAGGTATGAGATTCTTAAGTATCTAAGGCAAACTCCCTTTGTAAATGGCAAAGTGTCCCAACAATTTTGACTGAGACTGTAGCAGATTTCCGGTGAAAAAGTTAAGATCTCGTCTGTTACAGAAAAGGAGAAAAGTAAGGGTATTTGTACGGAAGGGTATCCGGAAAAATATCGTTTCTTACTATTCCTCCGCATTCACAATAAATCCACAACCACGACGCTGAAGTGTACGCTCGCAGAGCGTTTTGATTTTTCTTCGATCAGAGTACGATAGCTGATGAAATTTGTGCCTTGCCATCTCGAAATATAAACCATCGCGCCGAATTCGACTGATCTAAAGCTCGTCAGAAAAGATCCCAGCGATTAAAGCCAAAGGCATTTCTTAATCAATCGAGGTGTAACTGAAGCTAACGTATTAAATGCATACCTCAGCTGTAAATTCCCGAATCTTGATAGTTCGCAAGACTACAGCAGTGGGTCCTTGATTCGTGACGACAAAAGGGTCTACGAGGAAATGATACTTTGTAAGACAAGTTTGTGTAAAAAAGTCAATTGAATTTTCCTTCACAAATAAAAGAACGGGACCTGCACAAAACTAACCTGAGCATCAATCAAAACTTTTACCAAGTGAAAGATGAATCCTGTATGAGGGATTTTTCCCTTCATTTAGCTTTCAGTTTCATCATAGTTAATTAAAGTGGAATGGCTGGGAAACCCTTTGTTATAGGTTTTTGTTAGCTATTTTAAACCTGACCATGCACAACGTTTAATAGCATTCCTATCATTTTAAACTTACTGACCAATAGAAACATTGCATTAATTTATTCAGTCACAATCTGTGAACATAACCCAAAGGACTGTGCACAGTTAGGGAGCTTCCAACATAACCTACAGCACCAATGTTTTCATCTTTGGTGTTTGCCAGGTTTCCTAACCAGTCTTCTCCACTAACTATGGTTTCACTTTGATCAAGTTACGTGTGGCGTCAACAAAAGTGACGTAAGTGCTTCCAGAAATAGCTCCCAAAATGCAGGCAACCATGAAAATTTATACAGCATACGAGGCGTGAAATCTAATTTGCAGTTGTCAACAGTATCTCTGAACAAAATAACAAAAAGCTATAAAAAAGATCTTTAAACAGGTGATGTAGACTACGGAAGCCCAGAGGGTCACATAGTGATTTCGTTTTTATTTTTCACTTTTCCATTTCTCCAAGATGGCGAAGTGAAAATCAAAAAGTTAAAAACAAAAATGAAAAAGTGAAAAATAAAAACGAAATCACTCGCCCCTCTGGGCTTGCCTAGACTGATGGAACCTTCCGCAAAGGAAGTTGGTCGGATACTTCCTGTTTTTCTCCGAAACTGACTGCTGGATACTGATATGCATTGTGATTGAACCTCTGACGTGGCTCACACTGTATGAGTGTGTGTGGGAGTTTTTTGGAAGTACAGTCACCTCCCTTTATAGCGGACAAGGTACGGACCTTGAGTTAGTATTCTCAATCGCGAGAGTCCGTAATAGCGGGAGTTTATTTCAGTCAAACGTCTGTATATAATAATTTAGTAAAATCCAACTAGTGGTCTATTATCAATGCTGCGTTCTGATTGGTTGAGCTCCTACTAGGCTATATTTTATAGTGCACTAGAAGCGAATAGCGCGAGCTTTGAAAACCAAAACAATGGCAGTTGAATCGCGTTTTGCTAGCTAAAGTTGTTTTGTCTCGATATTTTTTACCAACTAGTTGGATTTTACTAAAACAATTATTCCTCTCGCCCTCATGTCCTCTGAGTCAATTGCCCATTCGGTCTTCGGCATCATGGGCTATTGACTCAGAGCCCATTCGGGCTCGAGGAATAATTGTTAATTATTGTTGCCTGGGATTTAGCTGTTGCCCGTATTAACGGGGTGTCTCTTATAGCGGGATGTCCGCAAGCGAGAGTTGACTCTAAAATGGACTTTTTTGTTGCAGATGTGCAGCCATATACCCGAACCCTGGGACTTGCTTGGTAACAGCAACAAGGGAAATAGGAGAAACAGAAACAAACACAAGTTTTTCAATTTTCCATACCCGCCATAATTTTATCAAGGTATTACACCTGAACAACACCAAAAATAGTTTAACATGAAATTGAGACAATTTGTTTCAGTTCTCTTCTAATCCTATATGCCATCAAGTTCTACACCCCAATAGCAATCACTGTTATCAAATTCCCTCCTTTCCGCGCACATCATCATCAAATACCCCGGGTTTCCCAGGTTGGGGGTGGGGGAGCAAGTTAATACTTCTTTTTGACCACAATCGACATTTAAGTCTTAAAGAATTGAAGGAAATAAAATTTTCTATTGGCACGGAGGGGTTTTAACTTTTTTACGTAGCCTAAGATGCTTTAAAGAAGTAATGGTTGGTCCAGCGGGTCCCGCTGTAAACAATTCCTGTAATCAAACGATGCCGTCGCCCAAATTGATCATAGTTTTTTTTCTCGTTCAGTGTTAAAGGGAGCAAAAATCTGGTTTAGGGGTGGCTACAGTGCTTAAGAGCATGCAAGGAAAGGAAGACTTTAAGGCCACCCCTCCTCTCTCTTATTTACTTTTGCTTGTCAAGGGATCCCACGTCATCTTTGATTTGGCAATAGCGTCCACGTCCCCACAACGGATACCTGGCGGTGGGGTCTTGGGCGGTGCATCAAGCAATTGCTTACGGGATCGGTTTAAAACAACGGAAGATATTCAACTATCTTCTTAAAAGGTGGTACTACGAGTTTTGGATAGACTGTCGCTTATGTGAGATGATCGCACATGGAAGTTGGACTGTTATAATTTTCTCCAGCAAAGGCTTTGCAGCAAAGAACCAAAAAGTACAAGCCACTCCGTTCGTTCCTCGTTGAGGCAAGATGTTTAAATGTTTTGGTCACCAATTTGCAACGGAAGTTGAAGCACTGCGGTCCAGGGTAAAGATTCTCCAATACTTTGAAGGTTTTAATTTTCCCGTTTAAATAGCGGCAGCGATGAAGACAGAAGCTACAAATTTCATCGTAGGAAGGGGTCTGCTTTGAAAAACGAATTCCCAAAGGGAGTCAGAGGCTACCCAGGGAGCCAGAGACTGGTCCGGTTACCGGTTTCAATCAAGTCTTTAGAGTGACCCGCAAGGGATTGCTGCGTGTGGCTTCGGCCTGCAGCAGACACCGAAGCATCCCGCCGAACGCGACGAACAACTTCTTGAACCCTGGGTAAGCAGAGGCATATGACAAATTTAGTGATTTTACTGAGACAAAAAGCGTATACTACGCGCTGCAAAAATTCCGCGCGGTTAAATTTATTGAATTTGTTTGATATCAGGGATAAGAGTGCGATCGTTTTTAAAGATCTATCTGCATAGTTGTGTTAAAAATGAATAAAGTACTACTAGATCTTACTGCTGTTGTTTTCTAATTTCAATAACAAGATAAACTTTTCTAGTAGAAGGGCAAGAAGTTTCGATGGGTTTACTACGCTATCAATTTTGTTTCTAAATTTTTCGATGTAAGTATAGGACTTTTTACGCTATCAATTTTGTTTCTAAATTTTTCGATGTAAGTATAGGACTTTTAAAACCTTTAATAAGAAATACCCCATCCTCTCAAGGCTCCCCTCAAAACTCGGCGCCACTGCAAGGGAAACGGGACACGCAATGCCTACTGGGAGATTAGTTCGCGATTTTTGTCTTTTTTTGACGTAGATGGAACCGGGGTTTGGAGGAATGACATATCATTGTTTCCTGCGACCAATTAGGAGAGACCTTACGAGCAGCTCCTATACTACCCTGGAATGTTGCTTTTCATTCCTTGATTGGGCGTTCCCCTGTGGCTTTGCCACAGGCAGCCCAATAAAAAGAAATCAAATAATCCTAGGACCAGAAAAGTAATAAGAAATAAAGCAACTAAAAACGTTCACGCTTCACTAGAGCGTCGAGCTCACATTCAATGCATCTACTTCGCATGATCTTATCTGAAGAGAAACAACTATTTGCACATCCCTCGTTCTTTGGGCGTCGCTCAAATAGAGTAATCGAGTTGGCTTGTTTTGATTCAAAGTTGCAATAGGCACGCAATACGTGCTAACAAGTAAAGCGACGCGAATGTCTGTCGCACAGTGTGTGGCTATAGAACTAAGGGTTTCGTGCATGAGATAATTTAGGGTAAATTGAACGATGCATAATTTCATTGCATATTTTCGGAAAGGAGGTGATTTCTTAAATCTTATTGAGCAAAATGACCTCGTAAACAAGTTGCATCCTTTCTCGGTCGAACCGTAAAAGGGGAAGAGTCAAACATCTTCACCTGCAAACCGCGTTCTATAGTTTTTAAAACCCTTAGGTTACCTTGGGTTGATTAAATTAAGTCGTATTCTCTCATACACGAACCACGAAAGCGGCAAATTCCAACGCTTTCACGTGCAAAACTGCGTGACAATACAACTCACAGTAAGGGCCTGATCACATGAGCCGGGGAAGCAATACGCATAAACAGTGTGTTACCCGCTGTCCTGTTTCTCGCTTGGTTCATTCGCCGTGCCGCCCGGCAACCGTGATTACTTGGAAAATTTCCACCCGTGATCCCGGCATCACAATACTGGGATCCCGGCTGACCGGGTTGACTCGGTTGTCATACAATCGCAAAGTTGATTTTTGTTTCGTTTAACTAAGGTGCCGAGATCTCTGTAAAGCGAGCCAGCCCGGCTCATGTAATCTGGCCCTTAGTTCTATAGCCCTCGACCTCACCGATTTTTCAAAACCCCCGAGCAGCCCCCCCCCCCCCCCCCTCCTTAACATCTTCATACCCCCTTTTCTATATTAAGTGAACTTTTAGCCCTATCCATGTTCTCTCCAAACAAATATTATCAAAAATAAGCGAAAAACAATCCTAACAGAAAGCCTAACGACGTTTAAAATAAGTACAAGTATGTTTTCGACTATTGATAAGACTTTTCACAACCACTACTTAATTTTAACACACTGTAACTACACTATCCCTTCATACCCAAATGAGCACTTAAACAACTACTTCACTGCAACACCTAAGACCACTTTTACCTCCCAAATAATTATTTGTTGTTACTTCACATTAAATTCACTGATTAACAAACTACAGCCATTATCTTACCAATTCATGTCCAATGTAACTCCACGCCTTCCACTTCACGCATCTCAACCAACCCCTAAAATATACAACGCTACCACACTACACACATCCCTAATACACATAAAAAAAACTTCTCTCACGCGTAGTACATCGACGCCCAAATATACGCTCCCACTGCGTCTTGTTACAACTGTATATGCCTCACGTATTTTATTCAATGGTTACTCTTACTCTGTACACTTAAGCTTTCCTTTCACTTACTAGGAAAAGAAGTTAAATCTAGACTCGGAACAACTTTAATAACTGAATGGTATAAAGGTTAAGGTTTCCTTGTATCATATTATTCACGAAAAGAAATACAAAGGAAAAGTCGTCAGCATACTGTACTATCCCAGAGGCCCATGGGCCCCTGTCTGTTTTACACTTCAAAATACATCCTGTACAAACAGTCACTACATTATAAATAATTATACACAGTTTCATGTACAATAATTAAAAACATGAAAATAAATTATTTTTAGACGTTCAGTGTGTGCGGTGCTACGCACCCTCCGTTACGAAAAACATCTGTGGCAATTTTCTTTAAATTATCGTCTCCATTCCTTTTTGAACCTAAAGATGAAACAAACTGAAACTCATAAAAAAGAAACCCATATCCATTGTCAGTATGCTGGCAGCCGGTTCATCACCCTGGAGCAAAATCCGGGGGTTTATCCCTGTATTAAGATCTTTTCCTACGGATTGTCCACCCAACATCACGGGGAGGCGGTCAATGTCAGAAATTTGTTACGTCCCTGGTGTGTCTTTTACATTCCGCAAAGTCAGAACATAAAAATCTTTTGTGAGACAGAGCTTACGACTTTTTGGTCATTGCTGACATCTCAAAAATAAAACAAACTATTAACTACCGTATTTATTCGAATAAGCACCCAACCTCGAATTAGCGCCCACCTCGAATAAGCGCCCATCCCCTCCTCTTCCCAATCAAACTCAAATAAGTGCTCACCCCCAACCCACCCACTTGAGTGAATAAATTCTAATAAGAGACTTCCCCGAGGACGGAGTTTTCTTCAGAGTATTTTACAGAAACCTTGCTTTGTTACTTCTTCGCGTTTTGTTATTAGCAGTTATTGTTTTGTTGCAAAATGAACATACTTCAGTTGCTGAAAATGGTGAAAATTTAATAAGCACCCCGCCTCGAATAAGCGCGCACTCTCAAGGTCCAAAAATTTAATAAGCGCCCAGGGCGGTTAATCGAATAAATACGGTATCTTAATAATTAACTAAAAAAATCATTAACTAGCTTTTCGCCATTGGGCTCCAGTAGCTCAGTGGTTTGGGCATCCGACTAGATCCAAGGGGGGTCGTGGGTTCAAATCCCATCTGGGACTCGGATTTTTTCCTGAGTTTCCATTTGATACAAAAAAGTATCATGCTGTTGTATTTTTAGTCACAAGTGAAAAAAAATTTATTTTTTTTGCGCGAACGGCACGTAGATTTTCGTAGTTGGGAGTTACGACGGTTTGCACATGGCAGGCAGCACGGGACACATTCCTTTCCAAACGGAAAACGCGCTTTAGTTGGGAGGTATTAAATTATTGTAAGACACCAAGGGCGCTCTCCATTTGTCAGAACTGACCGGCGAGACCATTCCCGTCGTAATGAGAATTTTTACTTTTAATAAAAACTACCCAGCTAGATCAGTCAAATCCTAAAAAGTATGCATGAAGGAGATGGTTTTTCCACAAAACCCTTTGAAAAAAGTCGATTTCATTTGCTAACTGACTTGTCCGTCCGGCCAGTTCTGACAAATGGAAAACGCTCTAAGTGTTGTGTTGATCTGGTCAACGCAGCTGTTTTTGTCTCGTCACGCAATGCAATATCTGTTGTGTCTGCTACATAGCCACAGTCGTGTTTAGTGTTGTGACGGGAGGCGAGTTGTGTGACGACACTAAAAACCGCTGTGTAGCAGACTAATATCGTCAAGCAACGCCCCTCACCAATGTGTGAGACTAAGGCTATGTTCACACTATACTATACAGCCACAGCCGTGTTTAGTATTGTGACGGGAGGAGCGTTGCGTGACGACACTAACAACGGTTGTGTAGCAGACTAATATCGTCACCCCATACCCCTCACCAATGTGTGAGACTAAGGCTATGTTCACACTATACCCAATATCTGTTTAGTCTGCTATACAGCCACAGCCGTGTTTAGTGTTGTCACGGAAGGAGCGTTGCGTGACGACACTAAAAACTGCTGTGTAGCAGACTAATATCGTCACGCAACACCCCTCACCAATGTGTGAGACTAAGGCTATGTTCACACTATACCCAATATCTGTTTAGTCTGCTATACAGCCACAGCCGTGTTTAGTGTTGTCACGGGACGAGCGTTGCGTGACGACACTAAAAACTACTGTGTAGCAGACTAACATCTGTTGCACCGTCACGAAAATCCTACCGGATGGGGCTTCTGTTCAGTCACGTCTGAGAACGGTGATTTCGGCGCGATCGCTGTAACGAGGGGAAGTTGCTACGCGACGATCTTGAAAGTGGAGGGTCATATATCGGATTGGTTTTCATATTATACCGGATAACTTTTCGTGTCGGCAGGAGAAGCTATCTGGTATTGTGTGAACTTAGCTTAAGGGTTGGCAGGGCCAGAAACGAGCCCACCAATAGTTATGAAGACTGGGAGCCAAGCAGCTGAACAAATAAAACCAGTCTGCGTAAGTCTGCGGTAAGTGATGTGACAAGTGTCGTTACAATAAAGCGATCAATAAAAAAACAAAATTTTCTAACCTGATTTAACTTCTTTGAAGAGAGCATTGTTCATGTTATACTTATTAGTGCATATTGTATTTGTAAGGAGAACCTATTGAAGGAAAAGAATAAACATATAAATTAAAAATCCGCTGGGAAATCCAAAATACCGTAAAATTCCGCAAATAAGCCCCGGGGGCTGATATATTTCAAAGGCCCTTTTTGAGGGGCTTATTTTTGGAGGGGCTTATCTACGGAGAGAAATCTGCGTTTCAAAATCGATTGAGCTAGCTTTGTATTTGGAATAAATTTACCGTTTTTGTTTTGTTTTCCTTTGTATTTGAGGGCAATTTTCCAAGTACAAGCCCCCGGGCGGCTTATATTTGGAGGGGCGATTTTGCGTTACCGGTTTGGGGGGCTTATATTTGGAGGGGTTAATTTTCGGAATTTTACGGTAATTCCTACCCTTTCATGGGTAAACAGTCGCACCTCCACTAACGGTCACCTCTCTACAACGGCCACAAGTTTAACCCATTCGCCCCTGGGAATTGTGCCGAAAAATGCGTTTTGAAGCTAGTCGAGCGGTTTTCTAGTCATTGTCTGGCTATAAAACTTACCACAAGCTGTTTGCAGGTCGTACATTTCACGGCGTTCTGACCCAAATGCAAAATATCAGCTTGCAAAGTTCGGGCAATGCGCATGCGCCGAAAGCAAAATTTTTTGGGTTGAAAAGTGACACAGCAGTCTTGAATTCTTTTTTTTTGGCTTTCTCTCTTCCCCTCTTCTTTCGCTTTTCTTGCCTCATTTTTTTCTTTTTAATTGGTAGGCTTCGTTTGGTGCGAAAAGTCTTTGGAAAACCTTTTAGGATCTTAGCATTAAATGAACGGAAAGGGAAAAAGTCTTCGGGATGGAACCTTGCTCGAAAGGTTCCATCCCGAAGACTTTTTCCCTTTCCGTTCATTTAATGCTAAGATCCTAAATGGCTGAGTCGCCATCCTGTGCTTTCTGCCAAACAGAGGTTGAATCCGTAGAGCATTTACTCTTTTCCTGTAGAGTATCATCTAGTTTTTGGAAACATGTCTTGTCCTGGTTGCGCGATAATAACGTCTCTGTTGATAACCTTAAAGAGGAGGACGTCATTTTTGGTAAGTTCGATATTGCAGAAGATTTTCTCCTGTTTAACCATATGTTGCTTCTGGGTAAGTTTTATATTTACTCTCGGAAATACCAGAATGGTATACCTTCTCTTCAAGGTTTTATAGCCAGGACAAGGCGTATTTATAACAGCGAACTCCATATTGCCAGGAAAAGAGACAAATTAAACAATCATTTTAGAAAGTGGGAAAAGTTAATAAGCGTTTTTACGTAAAAGTGATGTTATGATTAATTTCAACAATAAGTTTAAAGAGATGTCATTGTAATTTACATGCTAAGTAACTTATTGCTGTAATAGCTTTGTTTAGCTTTGTATTTTTTTTTGTTTGTTTGTTTGTTTGTACTATATTTGTTTGTACTATATTTTTTTTTATTTTCTCTTTCTTAATTTTTATTTTGTATGTAAACGTAAGAAATGCTTTAATTAAAAAATATTAAAAAAAAAAAAAAAAAAAAAAAAAAGTCTTCGGGAAACCTTTTAGGATCTTAGGATTAAATGAACGGAAAGGCAGGTGGATAGTGAAACAAGATTTTTAAGGAAATTTTCGGGTCAATGTTACATGGTTTTTTGCCTTTTTCTCCGGTCTCCTTGACTGAATCGTGCTCATCCTGGTATGGTTTGAACGATCTCTTCACCCTGCACAAGTCAGTAGACAAAGTTGTCCTTGAACGTTACAACTGATGACGTCACAAGCGGGAGAAAGGACCTGTATCCGCGCGGGCGGTTACGGGCGGTTCAGGGGCGAATGGATTAAATACACAACCATTACTCACCTCATGACTGGCACTTGATAGACCTTGGTTTATGGATCGCGTTGCTCTGGAAATCACAGCCGTCATGGCAAACAAGTTGATGCAGGCATCAGCCATTCGCTTCAACAGAAGCTGCTCCTCGATAATGTTCTAAAAAAGAGGAACACCAAAGAAAAGAATGTTAGAGGCTTCTCTTAGATAAGTTATGCCGGCCCGTTCACTACTGTAAACTTAGCATTCAAATTTACTACACATTTGTAGACTGCGAGCAGTCTCTCTTTTTTTCAGATTTAGTGACGGGAGTGCAAGCGCGCACGAACGTCGAGCAGCTTGCCGCAAGAAACGAGGGAGGCTGGCTCCTTCAATCACGCATATGGTCATTTGCGTGTCTTACGCGTATTGCTCGATGGACCAAGAAAAAAGAGAGACTGCTCGTAGTCTACACATTTGCAAAGCGAAGCCTGAACATTTTTGTAGCCTACGATTTCACTTAGACAACCATTGGTCATGCTTAGCATATAAGAGTAACTTGAACACGAAAAAAAAACCGACTTAATGCCGCTGTTACGACGATTGTTGTGTGAATTATATCAAAAGACTATAAAAAATGTACATCTCTTTTTGAGCTCTTTCTAGATTGTTTCAGTTGTGGAGATCAGCTCTACAACAGTTTGACTTTTTAAAAAGCGTTCTAAAAAAGTCCGTTAATACCAAAAAATATTTAAGATAAAAACATATTTTGTAATGTAGATAAATTGCAGAGCGTAATACCTTTCCGTATTTGGTGAGCAAAGTTTCTGATATTCTGCCAAAATCAGCAACATTTTCTTCCAGCTTTTTTGCGCTATCCTGCCATAAATGTTACATAAATGAATGGATGTTAGATTGACCATAAGGCAGGACAGTCACTTTATAAGGTTGAAATGTACCGTAAAAACTTGTTAACCTAATAAGTAAGAGGAAATTTTCCGTAGAGGGACAAAAATCGTTGTTTAATTCTGATATACACGACAATGAGGACGAAAGACAGTTTATCAGCAATGAATCTAAGTTCTTAAACTTCAGAGAAGTTTGTAAGGGTTGAAGCCAAAATCAAAACTATTTCGGCAACTCTGTCATGTCATCTCCTTTGGTCTTTTAAAAAGATATGCTTAGTGGTCCACAATTCAGTAAGCAAAACAGCCAATCAGAGCGGCAGTTTTCAACCACGTGATGCTCATGAACCAAACACGTACGCTTTTTAAGCTAATCAGAGTGCCGAGTTTCGATCACATGACACTGACAGAAGGTATGTTCAAATAGGCTTCATCGAAATGGAATTACTCGAAACAGGAAATGAGACGAGATTAAAAGCGAAAGGAAAGGACTCACCGCCAAAAGTGGATGGGCAACGCTGGCAATTCCCTGCAAGTTTCCTTTTAACCCCAGGAAGTATAGGAGCCTTTTTGAAGCAAAGTCCACGATAAATTCTGAGTTTGAAAAAGGATTTTTCAAAAATCTATGAAAAGAAATAATGTTGATGACATTAGCCTACAAGCATTGTTAGAGACTCTTAAAGACTTGGCAGTCAGTTTTTGGGAAATGCACATACTGCAAACCATTAAATGTCTACGCAACAATGTCGCAATAATGTTGCAACATTGGGTTGCACTAAAAATCGTCCCTGTGAATCGTCTACAGGTAGTTTAACATCACCTTAACACAATGGGGCTCTAATTATTCAATTAGATGTAAATAAAGTGGCCAAGTATACTGAAGTTTTAAATGTCCGGAATGCTTGTATTTTCCACTAAACTATGAATACACATTATCTTTAAACATAGAAACTTAGTATTAGTTTTCCTCTTCACAAAGGCATTGTCTCTCATTATTTCCATTTTGGTAAAATACCGTAAAATTCCGAAAATAAGCCCCGGGGCTTATATTTTTCAAAGGTCCTTTTTGAGGGGCTTATTTTTGGAGGGGCTTATATTCGGAGGGAAATTTGCGTTTCAAAATCGATTGGGCTAGCCTTATAGCTGGAAGTAAATTTACCATTTTTGCTTTGTTTTACTTTGTATTTGAGGGCAATTTTCCAAATACAAGCCCCCGGGGGGCTTATATTTGGAGGGGCTTATTTTCGGAATTTTACGGTACTTTAATACTGTGTTGTAGGACAGTGACTGCATGAAACAGAGCACGTCCACTCATTCCAATCCTGTCAGCTATTCACCAGGCTATCAAATGGATTAAAACACGCCATTTCTGAGTTCGAAAAACTCTCACTTCCAAAAGGAGGCTAAGTGAAAAACGTTTCTAGTGACAAAGAGTTGTATTTGCATCAGAATAAAAACTTATTTTCATATCAACGGCTTTGCACTTAGCCTCGCTTTGAAACTGAGGCTTGTGGCAACTCTAGCCTGCGAGCAAGCTCTCCGGGGCGCTCTGGCGGCGGGGCGGGAAAAGGAAGGAGAACTTTCAAATACGTCTATGGAATTTGAATTCTACCTCCAATTCCTCTGTGACTACCCATCGATTTAGCTGTCAGATTTCTGCCAATCAGCGCAAAGGGGAAACGAGCGAGAATTAAACAAACATAGAAAAACACGTGAAGATCATTACTAACGTCATCGCCGCCAATCAGCATTTTATATCGACTTTTTCGATGCAGATATTCATAATCAAGAGACGTAGTTGCAAGCTCTCCTTCCTTCTCCCACCCCACCGGCGGAACGCCCCAGAAAGCCTGTTCGCAAGCTAGGCAACTGGGATTTGGCCTATATATTCATTGTTTCTCTTTTGAGTTACAAAGGGGATATACATACTTTAACATTTCCTGATATTGCTTCCCAGCATGCTGCATTCCAGTCAAAGCTATGTACATTCTTAAGATTTCGTTGGTGCCCTGTAAATGAAATTTGAATGGATGGTATTAACTTTAGCCAGTAAGGAATAAAGAAAACACGTACGTGTACTGATAGCTTCCCATTTACTACGAAATCGTTTTTTCAATATTATTTTTCATTCATAACTCACCTCAAAAATTAGCAAGATTCGTGAATCTCTAAGAACTCTCTCATACGGATATTCCCTCATGTACCCTAGTCCTGTAACAACAAACACAGGGGTTATTCATCAAAAGAATTAGAATCCAAAGTATTATTTTACCATGTACACTTTTTGCATACCACTCACAGTTTTATCTTCTTGAAGTTTGACTTTAGCCAACTGCACTTTCTAGCTTTGTCCAGGAATTTGGATACCACAAATGATCGATTAAGCGCGCTACTTGAATAAGCACCTCTCTTGCATAAGCACCGCATCTTCCAACGAAAATAATTTAACAAGCCCCACTCTCGAATAAGCACCATGGCTCTAATCTGGGCATTTACAAGTAAATGCTCCACTTTTGTTTTGCTGTGTTTTGGCGCTTGATATAGAGGCATATCAAAACCATATTGCTCGAGAAATTAGACCGATCACTTGTGAGTTCTAATGTAGGGAAACTCTCGCAACCAGGTTCATATGACTGTTTGCGGTGTACATAATGTTTTAAAATATTAAAAAATATTGCGCATACCTAGTACACATACACCTCACTTAATTCACTCTATATTCCCCTCAGTGTTTTACCCGTAGTTGAAATAAGCACTGCTCCCGGATAAGCGCTGCAACTTTAACAGGGAAAACGAAATAAGCACCACAGTGCTTATAATCGATCATTTATGGTAGTGGCCGAATGCAGCGCAACATCAGAGAGCAAAAAAAATGAGGAGAGGGAGAGAGGAGGCAATGTTCACTCCTTACCCCACACCTCCATAACGTACACTGTACCTCCTAATATCTGCAGGGCATCATTAACTCCACTCCACAGACCTTCTGATCCGTAAACCTGTAAAGAAACAGAACTGGTGAGGCTAGAATATCTTAGAAAAACTTGGCTCACGTATGAATGTGTAATCTGCTATCTACCCAGCTATTCTTTCTGTTGTTATGCAGCACTTGCCCTCAGAGTGGATATTACACGTGTGGAGTTGGCCATAGTGGAGGTCCAAAAACTCAGTAAATCTTTTTGATTGACACAAAAAAGGCCTTTATGCTAAAAATTAGCAATTTCTGAGCAAAATAATCATAATAATAATAAACGGTCACTTAGGCCGATTTCTACTTGTATCTTCATAACCTATATTCATTAATCATTGTAAATTTATTCAAATATTAACGTTTTGGTGGTACAATTGTCCTGTATACATGAGCAGGAGACCTCAGCAAGCTCTGCTGAGATTTTCAGTGGAGATCCCTGCTTTATCCCTGCTTTTAAACTTACAGCCTGTTGGTGCTTTTCAATATAAACTCTATCAATCTTGATAAAATAATGATGCTGTATAAATTTTCTTATAAATATAGATTTAAACAATTCCTAGTTATGGTACATGCAAGTCTACCATCACTGGAATCCGCCATCATGATGATACAATAAAATCAATTTTAAGCTTTCAAAAACATAATATCACATTTCTTAGAGTTTGTGAGCTTTTATAGTCAAGAAAGACATCGACAAATAATTAAGTGCCACAGTTTCCCTATGCTAACAATAACGGATCAGTACGTCTTTCTGGGAAACTGCTCCCCTACCCCTCCCCTAAACTAACATTAACACTTACTTTTCACTTAAGGCAAAACGTTGGCTTAGGGGAGGGGTATGTGGGCAGTTTAACAGAAATGTACAAGGATCCACAATAACTAACCTTACACATGGCGGCCTCTACTGATGCATCTTCCTCTCCACTATCCAGAATTCCAGTCGTAAGATAAGACATGGATTCTACAGTGTACTGCTTCAGTGTCATGTTTGCAAACTTCTCCTAAGAATTTAAATTAAAATTTATTTAACACTTTAAAACTTAAATTATAACAAAAGTGTTGAAAAAACTCTTATGTTTAACTTTTGAAGAAGCTGGTGTGATTATAAATATTTCTTCTTGAATTTCTTAAAATTCAAAGATGACAGTTTATCGCCACAGATGTGAGTCAGCTGTGGAGACCAAAGATTCATACCTGTGGCTGAAACTGTCAAACTGGAATTTGGAAACATTTTAATTTGTGGGAACAAAAAAAACCGAGAGATAATAAAGCAGACCCCAACCCTTCCTAAAGTCTTAGAATCATTTTAGGAGATGAGAAAATTATTTTTCCCCTTACTTTCCTTATCATATGCAACATTGTACCTGGATCTGACCAAATTCTGACAGATGTCTGTTAAACTGTTTCCTTGTGGTGGCATGTTCTGAAGCATTTGCTGAGGAAACAAGAGAATACATGTACAATGTAGACTGATCAAATCATCATGAGACATTAAGACAGTTAAGAAACTGTGTTTGTATTTACAGCTGATTTCAATAATAACTGTTAAATGCCTTTTTGGCTAAATCCGAACCCATCAGTAAAGGAAATAACCAAATGTTTACTGTTGCTGATAATATACATTATAGCTAATTAGGTCATTTTTGAGTTGTCGTATGTAGGCCACTGCTTAAAAGTAGGCATAATGCAAAGTCATGCTCTGATATGTAACTCATTTTTCATTCTCATGCAAATAAAACTTTCATAAGAAAGATTTTGTACTTGGCCTTAGAGATAGTGAGAGTTGTTGGAATAGGCCACTTCCGAATTCCACAAACCATAACTTTCATGCATAATGAGGCTAGGTACACAACCTTTGCTGTGAAAATGACTTTTATTTGCATGAGAATGAAATGATTTCCATATCAAAAGCTGAGCACCTACCCTTGTTTTGAAACATAGGCCCAGGGAAACTCAGAAATGGCCTATTCAGAACATGGCTTATTTGCTGATTAAAAACCATAAAGGATTATTGGAAAAAGGATAATGTCAGGTCCAGATCTAGAGCGAAGTTTCAGATGCTATCAATATTATTATTATGTGGTGTGTATCTGTCTCAATCTACAGCGTAGAATAATTTTAGCTTTAACTCAACTTTTACCCATCTGAGAAAATTTGGTAATCACCTGACCGTACGCCCGTCCATCCGTCCGCACCACAGGCATACCACTGTGAAATAACTCAATCAACAGGTATGGCAACCCAAATGCAACTCAAGGTTATTTTGGCGGGAAATCGCATAGCCACCTGCGCTTTATAAAGCAGAGTCAATAAAGACGAAACCGGAAAGCGAAAATTGTTTCTGTATCCGTGTTTTCTAAAGTAGTAAGCTTAGATTAATTGTCATGTCCACAATTTTGGAATATAGAGTAAGAGAAAGACGGAGAAAAAGAGGCAGGCCAGCGAAACTCAAGGAGAAAAAGGGCAACAGAATTCTAGAGTGAGAGATAAAAAGCAAAGGAGACATTTTTTTGTTGGAAGAACAACATGAAAATTTTGTAGCGGCAGTGACAAAATGAGAAATGCTAGCGGCCACCAATGCAAGGAGGAAATGAGTGGCAGTGAAAAAAAAGTGAATGAAAACACGTACGACATTTCCAGCTCCATAAAAGAGTTTCTGGAAGTTTCACGTTGTGGTCGTGCAAAACAACGGCAAACAAATGTACAAAAAAGTGTGCTACACCTGCAAAGTTGCTTTTTTGCTAATTAGACCTATTGTTGTTTTTTTCACCATTCTCCGGCGTTGCCTTCGCCGTTTAGCATTACACGATTTTATATTAATTTTTGTTTGAACAAACTATGTATGTTATCAAGAGCTTCGCTTTTATCCCTGGCTAAATCTATATATTAGAATTTGAGCAGTCTCTCTTTTGCTTGAAAATGTGAGTGAGCACATAATTGTATACATTGTATATGTGATCATGAGTACACAAGCAGCAATCGCCATTGGACATTGAGTCGTGTGGCGGGCAGAACAAGCGATGGAATCAATCAAAGGAGAGGCAGCTGAGTGCTCGGGTCTACTTATTTTAATTATACAATGTCTCAAATAGAAGGAAGGCATTAATAAAGCTATATATAAACTGATCAATGCTTTTGTTTTTTTTCTTGATTTTTTATACCTATTAATTTTCTCAAGCCTCCTCCAGCTCCTGCTCCAACACCAAACCTACCACTGTTCAGGATGTTCATAGCGACCTACAACAAAGTTAAAAATTCAGGGATCATGACATCCTAAAGTAGAAAGTTCTATTCATTATAAAAATAACTAATAAAATACCAGATGAGCTCTCACATGAAAACAAAATAGTTTCACATGAAGTAACATGTTACATGTATTTTCAGATGTGAAAAGATAAGATCACTGTTGCTATGGCCCGGGGTGGGGATGTGCCACTG
>OZ037786.1:18131471-18176471 GCA_964035525.1 Porites cylindrica | reverse complement strand
ACATTTCAAGAGACGTGGAAGACTAGAAGACCCTGGCTGAAATTTGACGAGAAAGAAAACGCTATGTTTTGCAGTTATTGCAGACAGTTTTCGAAAGATAAATCTGCCTTTGGGAGCGAAAAAGGTAACAACAGTTTTTGTCTTGATGGGATCAAAAAACATGAAATAAGTGAGGCGCATAAGACAGCTAGCTGTATTAGTTTCTTGGCTTGAACTGGGGCAAGAGCTTGGACAACCAAAATATTCTATGGGCAACCAAACCAAGTCTTGTGGTTGCCCCAGGGGCAACTGGACATAAAAGTAAATTTCGAACCCTGAACGAGACCAATTTGGACATGACACAGGTTTCATTTGACCCCAAAAGAGACCATACTCCAACAAAGTACAGCACGATGGCATTTTTTATCTTTTTTATGCAGATATTTCTCTTACACACAACCCTTAGTGGTGTCTACTTTAATGGCAAAAAGTATTTGCATTCTGTCTTGAACAATATAAGTGATTTAAAAATAATTTTGCAATTTCCACCTCTGGCGTGTAAGTGAAATGACAAGCATCCCAACGCATGGGGAGTCCCATCGGGGAACCATGTCTTGTGTCCACCTTCACCTTACCATATTTAAAATCTTACACTCATCACAAAGCATGGTAAGCAGAGCTTCAACCCACTACCCACCCACCCACCACTGTACATTTAGCTTTCACTTCCATTGATTTAACAACTGGATGAAAAATAATCTGTACCTTGATGGCTCTGTGAGACAGAATGCTGCGATGTGTTCACCAGAAGCCAGCCTTGGTAAGTACTTCATTTTCTGTTGTTCATTTCCACAAATAAGAATACCCTGGTAAAAACAAAATCAATAAATAATTATGAAAAATACTCAAATTGTTAATTTTTAGTTCTCAAAAAAATATAACAGTATAACTACAAGAAAGCAATTTCTATTATTATTATTATTATTATTGTTATTGTGCATGCTTTACAGCATACATGTATATATATGATAATGCAGGAAATTTCAGTCCCATCAACAGGTGGCAACAAGTTACTTTAGACTTCAAGGGTTCTTCAAAGGATCATTGCTGATCCCAGCGCAAGATTGGTCTTTGATTGAAGTGCTGCCAACTCTACCCCAGCATTTTTTTCTCCCAACAAGTAGGTCTCCAGTCTCCTCGGAATAGTACCCAGTCCACTGATAACAATGGCAACAACTTTGTCCTCTAGTTCTACAACTTTCAAGTACCAGATCGCGATGATGATGATGATGATGATGATGATGATGATGATGATGATGATGACAATGATGATGATGATGATGATTATTATTATTATTGTCATTAATAATAAAAAACAGGATCAAACCTTTAAACCAATTGACTGATGGGCCATAAGAGTGACGGCAATACTGGCATCTAATGAGAAGGCTTCAGCAACTCTTGCATAATTGGTATTCAGAAGACCAAGACCTCCTAAAATTTCAGCCAACAGAAAGTCATTTAATGCATGCATACACACTGGATTGCAGAGCAAGTTAGTTTTAAACTTATTTGAGTCAGTGTCATGCCTGTCTTATGGAAAATTGACACTGGGTCAGAAAAATATGAAGATCAGCCAGAACCAAATCTACAGATTACTTTAAAAGTCCAGAGGTGTCCATATAGAGACAGATGAATTTCCTTTAACTTTCTTTCATTATATTTGAACCTCAAACCGTCTAAAGACATCAATATACCATATTTATTCGAATAAGCGCCCAACCTCGAATTAGCGCCCACCCCCTCCTCTTCCCAATCAAACTCAAATAAGCGCTCACCCCCCAGTCCCCACCCCACCTACTTGAGTGAATAAATTCTAATAAGAGACTTCCCCGAGGACATAGTTTTCTTCAGAGTATTTTACAGTAACCTTGCTTTGTTACTTCTTCGCGTTTTGTTATTAGCATTTATTGTTTTGTTGCAAAATAAACATACTTCACTTGCTGAAAATGGTGAAAATTTAATAAGCGCCCAGCCTCAAATAAGCGCCCACCTCGAATAAGCTCCCACTCTCAAGGTCCAAAAAGTTAATAAGCGCCCGGGGTGGTTAATCGCATAAATTCAGTAGTCAACACCAATATTTTCTATCCCACTCCACTCTCACCTGGATAAACACATGTCTTTGTAGACCGAATAAACCACTACTAAAAGTAAGTGATCATGAATAATGGATCTCACCATATTCTTCTGGGATCTGCAGACCAAACAGACCAAGCTCCTTTAGTCCTTCCATGACATCATTAGGAATTTTCGCATCTTTGTCTATCTGGCCAGAATCCACTGTAAGGTAACAATCACAAGTTATTTTGAAGCATTCAGTGTCAGTGAGTGAAGGTTTGTTGCGACTGACATTAAAGTCAACTCTAGGGATATTATTGTACAGGTGTAACATGTGATGTAAACCATCAGTATGCCGATAACTGCCACATAGAGGCCCTGGCCATGGGGTAATACATCTTCATTAGGGGTTATAGGAGGGCTTATAAACTGAGGGGCTTATATCCAAGGAAGCTTAAAAATAGAATAGAAAAAGTGCTTTGAAACAAGCTAGAATATGACTGATCAAAATAAATTAAATTTTTACATTTACTGGTTTTTAATCAAGCTTCAAAACATCATAAATTAAATTGATTTGAATCCATTTGGAGGGGGGCTTATCTGGGGGGAGGTGGGCTTATCTGGGGGGGGAGGCTTATGTTTGGATATATTTTCTGTCAAAAGATACGAATGAGCCCATAACTTGGGGAGCTTATAAGCAGCAGTGTACAGTATAAGCTAACAATATACAGTCTAACCTCCACTAACAGCCACCTTTCCACTAACAGCCACCTCTCTTTAATGGCTACTTTTTTGTCCCAGCAGACAGTCCATGCATTGACTTATATTAAAACCTCTTTACAATGATGGCTACCTCTCTACAATGACAACAGCCAAAAACATGTCCCCAACTACCAAAATAACCTCTCAAAAATGGCCAGTTTTTTGAGCCACTTTGGAAAAAGCCAAGAATGACCATGAAATTTGATCTGTAAGGCGCGTTGATGATTATAATAATAGGCTGACTTAGCAACAGGACGGGAACGTCAGTTGACGACGGGAAAGCGCGCGGAAAGGACTAAACACGACTTCCGGTGCCCAATTTGCCGCTCTGCCATTGGTCAAGCCAGTTGTTTGATTTGCGCGCGCCGTTGTCAACTGACGTTCCCGTTCTGTTGCTAAATCAGCTTATTATTGCAGCAATCGTGTTTTGATTGTGTTCCATTTATACTGCTACAGTAAGCAAGACTTGTCTACGAGTTTGTTCCATTTGTCAAATTAACAGTAATTTTGTTTCAAAAAACATTATCAAGTTTTTCGGTCATTTTTTCTCTATGTATATTATTTGTAATTGGATTAACATTATGGGATACAGTAAGCATGAACACAGCACAATTAACATGTTGTACTCCCTAACAAGAATTTGTCATATTACAGTACATCCCTACCACCCCATAAACAGCCACCTCTCCACAACTGCCACTTTCTTCTGTCCCCAAGGTGGCCGTTGTAAAGAGGTTCAACTGTAAATAAAAGAAATGAAGAAAGATGAAACCAAATATACAGTATATCAGCTGTTGTTAGCTATTGTTCCATTACCTTTGTCCTCAAAGAACTTCTCTACGGGCTCAACAAGCATGTTCAGAGTTGCCATCTGCTCTTCATTAAGTGGCTCAGGAAATGGGAAAACTTTTTCCTGTGCAAATAAAAAAAATGTTCTAAAATGGGAGAACAAATAGGTGACCAAATTATATTTGGAAACTCATTTTCATGGCTTTACTGTTACCATGGTAACAGTTATTAGTTATGACATCATCAAATGTCTGAAAATAACAAGCTTGTCAATGAAGATCTGAACATGCAAGCTAGAACCTATACCAGCTTTTAATTTAAAATATAAAAATGTTTTTATAGACATATTTTCAATAGGAGGAAACCCTTACTAACAGAAGTCACCTCAAAAACACTCCAACTTCCTGGAAAATCAAGCAGAAAAAGTCGAAAGCTGGGGAGGTTTTCAATCACTTACTTATTTTACTAAAAAAAAAACACTTAATGAAGAATGCTCGTTTCCTTAGAGTTGGTAAATTTTAAGTGTAATCAAGTTCTTTGAGAATGACTTTGATTGACATCATCCCTCTCTCGTGACTTGTCATTCAAAATACTGAAGTTGACATAATAACAATTCAAAAAAGCAAGAGTTTCTTTATCTTACCAGCTGACAAGTCATGATCATTCTTGCATAGTTAAGCTTCAAAAACGAGAAGTTAAAACTGATATATGTCTACCTCTCTATAAGTTATAAAGATTTCACAATGCAAACAGTTATAAAAGTTTCGCATTTAACTGACCAAGTCATAAACTTTTGGAAATCATCGTTTGGCGCCACATGGCCCATCGCTTTCGCGCTTCGGATTAGCGACGTGCCTTTCCTACTTTCTGTTCCGATTGCCATTCATTATTATTCCATACGATTTTTTCCATTTAAAAGTTAAATAGCTCATATGGCTTCAAAGATAAACTTTGGAAGAAAACAGACGATTAAATTTTCATTTCCCTTACCTTGTTGAAACGGCCAAGAAAAAGGTCTTTCGCAAAAGTCGATCTCGGCTTCGAAGTTTGAATATTGCGACGCAGAAATGGTGAAATCGCGAGTCTACAAGCTCTTAAAACTTGCCTGTTAGCCCTTGACGAAAGCATGTTAACCGGAACTTTCTTTAAACTCAAACAAACTGAATATTTACATCGCGATCGAAATTTATACTGCTGTGGTCACCTTGAACGACCTACAATGAATACCCTTTGGACCCGCCCCAGTCACTCCCCTTCTGCGCGGTTGAGCCGATCCGCTGAAAAATGTACTGCGGTAGCCAATGGTTGCACATTATAACGGCGAAGATTTTGAGTGGAAACCTTTGAGAATCAGATGTTTAAAATGTCTCAAACAGACTCAACGTCAAAGGGGGAGGGGGAGTTGGCTTGGAAATGGGTTGGCAGCCCATCATTAATTTTTGGAAGAAGTGAAAAATTTCCTTACAAAATGTTTTCCCCTGGAAGTTATAGCCTTCTTTGGATGTTACAGCACCCATCTTTTTCAGCTCCATTAAACTTCAAAGTACTTCATTCTGCCTACACGTTGATGCTCTAAACAATGTCCTTCCTCAAATCCCATCCAAATGACATGAAGCATAAAACCTTCTAGGACACAACAATATCTATTACTGATATTTACTAGAACTCATAAAATAAATGAATAAATTTGTGTTGTTTACCCTATGCAGTATTTATAGCACCAATACTGGTGGGGTTGTACCATTGCCTGAAAAAGAATTCTAACTGGCCCGAGGCAAACCAGTCGGCTATTTACAAGTGTGATCAAGGATTTGAACACAGGACTACCATGAATAAATCCAACTAGCAGTCAGGGATAGACTTGAACTCGGGGCCTCCGAAGTGCAAGTCCAGTGCTCTAACCGAATGGCCAAGCTGCCTCCTTGAACCCATTGCCTAAACCTAAAATCAAATCAAATCAAATCAAAACCTTTTTATACAAAATGACATTTAAAGCTTAGTAGCTTGAGGGGTAGTCTATGAATTATGGTATATAGTAATATCCTTTAGGCTGAATTCAGAGTAAACTTTTAATCACTTACCTCAATCTCAAGCTACATCTTTTTCCTTGCGATTTTTCTAATACCAATGTCGCAATGTCCCCTTCACAGCAACAGAGAATTGCCTGCAGCCATATCCACAAACAAATTCCCCACACTAATTCAATACGTTTCCTTAAAGTATTAATTAGTTGAGAGAATTTGACAAAGGATCAAAGCATTTTCCATTGGTGATCATTATTTCAACCTAGCCTATTGACTATTCACTGATATTGTTAGGATAGAGGTGATAATGGTCACTTTTGGGACTCAGGCGGTTAAGGAGGGGACAGGGAGGAGATGAAAATTGAATCAATGACTGAAGTCACTTTGACTCCAAAAAAATGAGAACTGCACAGGTTGTCAAAATGTCAGACACTAATAGGCTGATTTAGCAACAGAACGGGAACGTCATTTGATGATGAGAAAGCGTGCAGGAAGGACTAAACTCGACTTCCGGAGTGCCCAATTTGCCGCTCTGCTATTGGCCAGGCCAGTTGTTTGATTTGAGCACGCTGTCAACTAATGTTCCCGTTCTGTTGCTAAATCAGCCTATTAACAACAGGACTACACACTACAGAAAAATCATGTTATATGACATGAACCCTCGGTTTAAACCAGTGAAAGAGTACAGTGCAATCCCGCTCTATTGACACCCATATATAACGAACAGTTTTGTTTGTCCGGACAAAAAGCTCACATTTTCTCTAAAGTTAACTCGCCTAATATAGACACCAGTTATTGGACTAACGGCCCAAGTCACAAACTCTCATTATGGTAAATTTGGCCTTATGGATGCAGGTTTTCTGTACACTGCCTGTGACTGACATAAATTGAATATTGTACCACAGGCAGCCCAGACTCTATATGCGCGTTTGCTAGTTATTTGATTTCTATAAGAAAGTGAATGGAAAATAAACAAAATATGTTCAAAATTCCATTTTTTGAAAAAAAAATCACAATAAAAATGAATCAACTTGCTTTTTTTTGTGTGGCATGTTTTACTGTCTGTTCACTTCTAGAGCCATTTCAAAGCCATTTCTTTGAGTTTTAGATTTCGAGTTGTACTTACAATAAGTACCGGTAACTCTAAAACTAAAAACATATTTTATGACAGCCTGCTTAATACAGACACTATGGCATGTCCCCTTGGTGTTCGCATTAACCGGGCTCAAGTAAATAAACTACAGATGTTTATCAGCAGCAAATAAACAAACAACAAACTCCACAGTATTAAATGACTGATTTTTATTTGCTTCCCAGTGTTATTTCACATCACTTTTAATAAAAGGTGTTGGGACGCTTAGCCACAAATTTAGATTTGAAGTGCGACTTGATGACACGGTGGGGCAGAGGAAACTTTATCTTGGAATTCTGTGAAACAAAAACAAATGTAACAAACAGGCATCAATCTAAATTTATGTGGTCAAGCAGATTCCCAATATTATCATACTTTAATGTATCAAACTACCCTTCTGTATTAAAGGGTAAAATGTCTAGAAAAATGCTTAGTAATTTTTATTCTCTTGGTGACCCAAGAAACAGAACAACCTGAGTGTTCACTCCTTAAGTTTCTGAGAATAACATCTTGCAGGGTTGTCAAAAGAAGCTGGCTGCCGGCGACTTCATTAGTATTGGCCAGCTACTCTGCTTGGCATTTCTTTACGGATGGCATTTTTTGAAAAAAATATCTTTGGACAGGCGGCTTACTTTGACAACACAGCCTGACAACCCCAATCTTGTCTGCTTAATGCTGCTGTTTATTGGATGATGTCAACAACTAGCGATGTGCCATAATCTTCAGGCGTTTCAATAACTTTTCATAAAGTGTACAGTATGTGGTCCTCTGTCCGCGTAAGTCCCCGATGCCCTTGGTCTGCGTCTTTTCCGAAAATGATAAAATATTTCGTCAAGAAAAAAAATACGTTGAATAATGAAAGATATCGTGATTGACTGATTAGCATTCTTTCATATGACGAAGTTTCAGCCTTCTTGCTGCGGGTGAAGACATGCAATTAAAGTTTGTTGACAGGTAGGTTAATTTGTCTTTCTTGAAGTTTGGATTTTTGCGGCATCATAAATTACGTGGTCATGTTTACTTAGCCTGCGAATAACTAAAATGCAACGGGAAGACTTGCCTTTTTGCAGAACAGGGTTTTAGATCAACTTATTTCTGCTGTTGGAAGCATATTGCTATAGACTCTGAATTTTTTGCTTTAGCGACTCTGGAAAAATATCACCAAATTTCGCTTAGCGGACCTTAGTCCGCATCCTATGACCTTGGTTGAATAAAACTTCCCAAAGTAAAAAGCAACAGCTTTTGTTTTCGAAGAATGTTTTGAAAGTCATCCCTATACATGTCTACAAGTTTTCTTTTTTAATACCTCGAGTACATACAGAGTTTTTGGTAGTTATTTTCGACTGCGCTAAAAACCGCTCGTGTGGGAGACTCGAGGAGACTGTTGTCTGAAGTCTTTGAAAGAAAAGCAGATTATTTTATGCTCACAACATCTTCCAAAAAAAACTTTAGCTTAATTGCATCAAGAAAAGAAAAAAATACAAGAAATACTGTGAAAATCACGTTTTCGTGTGGAAACTATAACATTTTTACATTTTTATTGTGCTGCTTGTCTGAGACGCGGACCAAGGACCAGATTCGCGGACCAAGGACCATCGAAAACGGTCGCCTTTTTGCAAATTCCAAGCAAAATATTTCTGTCTGGAACTTGAAACTTGAGGATTATTGACAGGAACATAAAAGCTATCTTCAGGGAGTATTTCAGCTCGTTATATGACGATTCGTGTAAGATATTCAAGTTAATGACTTTTACGCGGACCAAGGACCACATACTGTACATAAAGATGTCATGTAAGCTAATTTAAAGGTGGTGATTTAAGACCACTGTAGTATAATACAGCATGATAATAGTTCAATTTATTGACCTTCAAAGCACAGAAGTGGCTGATTCGAAACAGGTATCTGAACATACTGGATCACACTAAGAGACCTGCCTTACCAAACAGTGCCCCACCAACTGTTGAAGATCGGTGCATTTGAATCATTGCTGAAATTATGAACAACAATCAAAAAAAGCTTACATGAAGCTGTTTGACATGTGGCCTTCGGCACTTGTTGGCTGGAATAACATCAACTTTCATGATCTGAATACTTGAGCCTCGAGCACGATGCCTGGCAGCCATATCCCGGTCTGCAAACAAAAATCAACCAATCATCTACACATACGTAACATCTTACTCACGTTGTTTTCACATAGAGTTGTCAGAACTGTACACAACCCCCCAACCTTGTGACCATAGAACATTAGAGTATGACCTCTTTCCAAAGCTAGGTTTACACTGGACGAGATTTTCCAGATTGGTGGAAAATCTGGAACATTTTGATGTTGCATGCATTTTGCAGATTACATGCAGATGTGCTAATCCAAACTAGAAATGTCCTAGTTTGGTTGTGTGCCTGGAGATTTTGAAGTAAAAGCTCTGTATCCGATTTGTATGTCCTTTGATTTTCGCATGTGGTTAAATGGCTGTGAATACCCTAAAATCGGAAAACATTTATGACTCCACAAAAACCTCCTCTGGTATTAACCCAGACTAAACCAACCTGGTATTCAAGAACTTGTCAGGTGCAGTAACTCTTGTTGACGTCACTCTAAGGCTAAAAACCTGGGCACAAAATTCTTCCCCATCCTCCCTAACAGGGCATGAAATTAATGTTTTTTCCAACAGCCACTTGGCTCCTAAAATAATTCAAAGTGGCTGCCAATTCTAAAGAGCTACTACACCGTAAGTTGCTAACAGTAGACTTAAGGAATATGAAATATTTGGAAAAAAGAGCCACTTTTCTGTAACAAACAAAGTTGTTTGGATGTCCACCATTGCGACCATTTTTTTCCCTTTATGAAAGAATTTGGTTGGCATTGTGGGACTCGAAATCCATGCTGAAGCGTGCCACTCAGGAAGGTGACAATTTTTAGACGTTTAAGGAGATACCGTGTGGCACGAAATTTTAGCGGGTTCTAATTTTTGCGATTTCTCCAGCGATCTGCAAAAAAAAGTTCCCGCAAAGATAAAAATTAACGCAAACATTTTTCCCGCAAAAATATACTTCAGAGTAAACTTAAATGAACTTCAATTTGCCACACAAAAATACAGTAATAAGAAATCATGTATGTTTAATTACAAGTTGCCTCTTTCATTCAGAAACAAAACAGTATACAATGAATTACTGGTTTTACATAGGGTACCCATACCGTAGTATTGTTTGAAAATATGTATTTCCATTGCACATAATTAACAAAAACGAAAATATTATCAATACCGGGTACTGGCTACTTTCTGAAAATCGCAAAAATTAATTCCCAGCAAGAAAAACCAATCTGTCCTAATGGCAAAAATTAGTTCACACAAAACACCAAAAATCGCCAATCTGCAAAAATATACTCTCGCAAAAATTTTGTGCCACATGGTTAGTTGCACAAGGTAAATTAACTCCAACAACTGGACATTTCAAAATAGAAATGAACCTCTCTACAATGGCCACCTTGGGGACAGAAGAAAGTGGCCAGAGAAATGGCCATTGTAGAGAACTGGCCATTGTAAGAGAGGTTAATGGAGGTTACACTGTAAACTTAGAAAGCTGATACTAACAGCAGGAAGTAACCGCAGAAGCCACAGTCAGGTCACGATATTCCCTGTACATGTTGTGGGTACCACTGCGAGAGTCATAACGCAACCACACACCAAAGTTCTTGATCTGCAGGGGCTTCTTCTCATAAATCTATGTCACAGAGAGAAACAAGCATAAGTGGACTGATTTGAGAGCTCTTTTCAATGCCTTGATGTATTGGCTGAGTGATAGTGAGATCAATACATCAAGGCCAAGGTCTGAGATTTCCTTGTAATGACCGAACAGACAAGGTTAATAAGTTATTTATTATATGGTCTGCTTAGCACTGTTCTTTAAACGAATTGGATAAAAACACTGGAAGCAATTTTCAACATCCCCACAAAAGAGGTCATTTGAGGCTGCCTTCACTGAACAGAAACCAACCTGGCGATGGATTTGATCAAAGACACAGTTTCTATCTGAGCCAGTGATCAATTAAAAACCAATAACTAGCCAGCGGATAGCTTTAAAAAAACATGTCACCTCAATGACTTGTACCCTTGAGCCTGTGATACAGTCATGTGACACTGGTCAGCCTTTTTGACAACTGTCAATAATAAATTATGGATGTCCACTATCAAGTTTCGTGTTTAAAAACACAGATTGTATAACTTTGGACATTTTCAAGGAATTCTGTTTTAAATAGTAATCATGATCTTATCAAACTAAAACCACTTTCTTAATGAAAGGTATTTAATCAGAGAATCATCATTTTCTGATGATGCTGTGCATCTGCCAAAGCTTGGAATACAACAAAATATACAGACTTTACACAATGGCTTAAGCCCTCACTTGACCCATTAAGTTAGTAGTTCAGCGGCGGATCCAGGGGGGGTCCAGGGGGTCCAGCACCCCACCCCTCCCCCCTATCAGACATCACACTTGTTTGAGACTGACATTGACAGGATCATATATCACCTTTTACCTGGTTGATTTTATTTAATGAAATGTGTGTTGCATTTTCCCACTAAACTAAATTCCAGGGATATCAAAAAATGTAATTGTTTTTGGGTACCCTCCTATGATCTGTTTGCCTCTGCTTGCAAAGCAGTATTTCCCACCCAAAGGTGATGGATGATCACAGATTAAAAAACACGTGGTCGTCCCTGTGAGAAGTAAATTGCCACAAAAAAGTTCAACAGTCCTTTCTGAACCAAAGTTTGGATCCCCCCAAATAAAAAATTCCAGGTTCTGCCCATGTAGTTTAAGGAGTTTGTGTGAATAATACAAACCCGTCTACAGGAAACAATTTCTCCAGTTGACTTCTTGATCTTCTTAAGTCTGGAAACAAAGTACCAGTACTTTGATTTGCCTATGACCTCATCAGGGGCAAAAATCCTCATTTTGTAGAGTGGAGGAGAAGAGTTCTTCTCTGTTGGCAGAGCCCTGCCAATGATTTCAAATTCTTTCAGCTGAAAAAAAAAAGAGAAAAAAAGACAGTAGATAAGAAAGTAAATTCTACCTCCCACAACAGCAATTTTTTTATCTCGAAACGGAAGGCTTTGTGTAATATACTTCTCCGTAAATCTGACAAGGGTTGAGTTTTCCCCATCTCAAATTTATGCAATAATTGACAAAACAATTGGAGGTAAAACTCATCTTGGTCAGAGGAGTGTCAAAACTGTACACAAAACAAGAAAATCCCGATCAGTTTTTCTTTCCCATACAGGAAACAGACTGAAACTAGAAATTCAGCAATTACCTCTGGATCAGAAAATTGAGACCAAGATCATACCGTTTCATAGCATACAATAGACAATATTTGTATAATTCTCCTACAGCCCTAGGACAAGACACCAGAAGCCAGGATAGTGCCATATGCAACTTTCATGTGCAAAATCTTAGCTTCATGCTTTTAGGCCCGGTTCAGACACCACTCTTTTCATGAGCTGAACCTAATACATTGCATTAAGTACATGAAACGTTTGGCATCTGAATCAATTAGGAACACCTATTTTAATTTGGAACGGCTGAGCCGTTTTTTTACGCCTAGCCCAGTCGGGAATTTCGACTGTGGAACAACTTTGGAATGTCTTTGATTTAGACACCAAACTTTTCATGTACCAAAAACCTAATGCATAAATTATAATAATGTATTTTGCAAGCAATTTGACCAAAATGACCATTTTTGTCCTTTTGAATTTAGTTCGGCTGGAATTATTATCGGCGTGGCTGGAATTATTCTCAGCATCTGAATCAATTTAGGCAGTTTAAATAATATGGGTCAGCCTTAATGCGAATTAGGTTCCGCTCATGAAAAGTTCAGTGTCTGAACCAGGCCTTAGCTTGACAACTTTTGTCTTGACTCAATTAAAATGATTAAACAGAATACACAGGCACTAGTTATAGTATTGTCAATTATTGATTCTTTACTTATTATATCCCTTGTTCTACCTACAGAACAGCTTTAAATGTCAGCACATTCGAAAATTACTCCACTATCTACTTTAAAACAGTTCACAAAAACCACAGACTAACATTTACCATTCAAAACAATCTAATGCACCCCTATAAGAAGGTTATAGCTAGATTTCCAGTCATATTGAAATCCTGTTATTTTAGTTACTTTACCCAAATCTACAATGCACAGCTTAAGTCGAAATAACTCAGTTACACAGAATCCGACTAAATTTACTTAAGTTTCTTGAAATTGGTAAAAAGCTTCCATCTAAATCATTCGTCATGGAGAGTAAACTAAGCCTGTGATCTCTATTTTGTAGCCACTGCAATTTAACCGAATTTAGAATCAAAGCAAGACCCTATGCCAGAAATTCCAATGGTGTAACACCAGTAAATAACGAAAATAAGACAAAATATCCCAGCCTTGCGTGGTAGATGTAGCCATGTTAAAACACAACTCCCGGTTCGATAAAACAGAAACAGACAAGACAAGAAACGAAATACAGCCTATACTTGGGAAGCAATAGGGATACGCTTTGCTATAAATGTTGTAATCTGTATTTCTGCACTGAAAGGGTTCGAAAAACCGGTAAATTTTAATGTTGGTTACCTCTCCACGAACTTTCATTTTGAACACGAGGGAAGAAGAGAAAGAATCGGACACTGCTGGGGGTAAAATGGCGCCGGGCAGGGCATGCTGGATCTTCGGTACCAACCTTCTTTCGTTCCACCACAGGCAAACCAACTTTCAAAGACCAAGCAACACCCAAAACTGAACAACTTCCAGAATTAAACTCGAAAAGGTGTAGGCCGCGTTCGTTCATTGTGACTTTCATGATGGTCTTTGTTAAGACCATATTTGACCTCCTTGACTCCCTCACGAAACGATCTCTAGATCAGATCCTGTTAAAACCTTTTGTTGAAGACTGCAATGCTTTTCTTGTATCCCACCCGAAAACAACCTTTCTCTTTAGTGATGGGTATCACACATGATGGCCCCTAAGGGTGGTTGCATATGGCTGGGATCTATCTATACAATGAACAACCGCCGAAGGTCTAGCGACCATCCTTAGGGAACGGAGGACGGGTTCAACCTTGCTCCTAATTATTAAGTTGGTCGCTGAACAGATGATATGTTCACAGTGATTACTGACAATTTTTACCTTCGGGACTCTACGGAATGGAATAAACTCCCAAGAACCTGTATAGCATTGTCCAATTCACTGGCTGCTTTTAAAAATGCAATTTCAAACATTTATTAACACTTTTATTGCTTTCCGTTCATATGCGCCATTTCAGTCACTTTTGTTTTCCTTTTTTTTTTAGAGGGGTCTAAAATGCTCGGTACTTTAAGTGGATGATAAATGTATCTAGCCTCCCAACTTTCTTGGGGGTTCGTCCCGCGTTCCTGCCCCACGAAGGCCCCTAAGAACGTCTGCGTGGGAGGCTAAGTGGTGTCTGGCCGTTTAAATACAGTCAAACCTCTATTAAACGGTCACCCTCTATTAAGCGGTCACCTATCAATTTACCGAAATTTGCTTCCCATATTTACTGTAAATTTGACCTCTATTCAACGGTCACCTCTATTAAGCGGACGCGGTCGCCATATTGATTTCTCAAGTGGCTAATTTTATTGTAATTTGCCTCTGTTAAATGGTCGCCTCGTTACACTGACAATCCCTAAAAGGCCTATCACAAAGAACTCTCGCTGGCGCTGAGCAGAGTCAGTGACTTGCTTCACCAAAGTAGACGACCATAACTGAATTTCTCTCTTCATGTTGAATGAGATTTTAAAATTGCTGATGATGTGCTTTATTGTAAAGACGCGCTCCCTTACGAACAACATTACTCCATTCAGCGGTCACCTGGCTAATTCCCGAGGGTGATCGCTTAATAGCGGTTTGACTGTAGAGGGTATCCTCAGGGGGTACTCCCTAAAACGTCCTTAAAGGGTAGGCTCCACCCAAAAGAGGCTCACCTTTTTTAGGCTTCAGATGAAGGAAAGGGAAGGTATGTCACAACGGAGTAGGAAACAATTTCATTTTGATTTCGATCTGTAGAAAGACCTGAAAGGGATAACAGTGCATTTTATGGTTTGAAAATAGACAAGAAAACTTTCTGGTCTAGTGATCATATTCAGATTTAAAAGAGGGTGCATTAACAGGGGTTAAAAGGACGCTGTTTTCTAAACTAGGTATATGAAAGGGGTCGCATTTGTCAATAGAAAGTAGGCAAACTCTCCTGGGCGCTCGAGAGCTTGTTCGCAGGCTATGATAAATAGTACATGAAAGGTTAGGGGCTGCGCCTCGGGGAAGAGCCTCGCAGTATAAAACTTCCTTCCGTGCCACCCTCCCCCCCCCCCCCCCGCCCCCCCAATAGAGGTTTGACTAATAAAGCATGCTGTACGAATTGGCCAAATTCAAGCTATTGTGATAAAGGATACAATCTGGTGCAGGATCGAGCCAAATATACGGCCACGTTTACCACAAGTTGTTCCGTGGCTCATGGCTACAGTAGTTAGATGGCCCGACTGCTATCTGTACCTGGGACGTCATTGGTTCTTATGCCCGGCCGGATAGCCAAGCGCACGCTCGAGTTAAAATTGAAACGCTTTAACTAACAGAGAATTAAATGTATCTGGCCTAAATTACCGTCAGAACATGAACCACACGTTAAAACTGTGTTTCTTTTTATTTGTTTACAAGTGTATTTACAAGTTTTATTTACATAAATTTATTTACAAAACCTACAGCTGCAATTTGTAGACATAAGGTAACTTAGCCTGTTCCAGGCGTTCAGATAGTAGAGCGCGGGAGAAAGATTCACGAAGAAAGAAAAACGAGGGGAGACTAGAGACCCCCCCCGCCCCCCGTTTTCCCGGTGTATAACTTAACTAGCTCCCCACTTACAGCCGCGCTCTTCTATCTGAAAGCCTGCAACAGGCTAAAGGTAACTAGTACGTAAATGCCTTTGACAACAATATTGGAGCAATCCTTAAAAAGGTTCATATCCTCTAATTTGCTCAAACATTTTGAATTTTCAGTATGAATTTTAAAACTTATCGCTTTCTCAAACGAACGCCAAGATAATCGATGTAATTGTCCCTTCCTTATGCTTTCTATTTCTGGCCACAATTCTGTTGTTTGGGTTAAAAAGCACCTCTAATTACTATTCCTTGTAGTTCTAAAACAGAACTATTAAATACGTAAGTGATGTGACAAAGGTCTTATTTTGCAACTTATCAGATGCTGTCGAAAACTCAACTACACTGCGCATGCGTATATTTTCGGGCGCTTTGACTTCACCACTCCTCTGGTGTTTGAATGTTCGCTTGCAGAAACATTCTGATAATGATAAGATAAACTCTGAGCTTAGAATTCGTAGCCATTTCTTTCGTTTACAGCTTTTTGCAATGCTCTCCAAAAAGTCAGTTCTGGCCTCATTTCCACTGTGGACCTCGTGCGCTTTAAACAACACGACTGTCCCAAAAGGAACGGACCCAACGTTATGAACGTCCTTGTTCTGTGGTGACATGTATCTGTGATGAAGTCACGAAGGATAATCAGGTGATCGCGTGAGACCTAGAAAATCACTCATTTTCTGGATTATGACGTCACAGCTGAGCATGGACATCACGTGATACACATAGTTTTTATTTTAACCCTGCCGTGCGATAAATAAGTCTTGTTTATTCTTGGTCTCGCTACGATGTAATCGATGAACCTTTGGCTTATTAGTTCCGGGGATTTCCATGACTAACTCATTGTAGCCGCACTCTTGACAAAACTTAAATGCTTCTTGCAACAGTTTTGTGGCAATGTACTTTCGCTGTCCGCCAAAGCACACATCAACAGAAATTCGTTTAACAGATGCAACACTTTCAGATATTTGATCGATGGCTATAAAACCCACGATGGAGATGTCGAACTCCGCCACAAGGAAATTGCACTTTGCCTTGGATAAATAATTCTGAAAGAAGAGCAATAAAGACAAAGCTTGTTAGCAACAAACGTTTAGGTCAGGAATAAAGGCTAGCGCTAGATACGGCAATTTTTAACAAACGTTTTACGGTGATTATTAGTGCGGGATGCGGGATGCGGGATGCGGGATGAGGAATGCCAAAAATAACCATCGGGATTACGGGATTGAGTAAAATGAAGGGTTAGGGACACTCCTTTAGTACCGTGAGCAAAACTGTTAGCCAAAAAGGCCCTGTGATTGATCAGTTTGGCGGCTTTTTACTCTCAATTAAAATAAAATCACATCAAGTCAGGTAAAAGGGCGCACCAACCCAGTATGCGTTGACTGCATAAAAATTATCCTTATTTTCAAGAGATGTGGGACGAATAAACATTGAAAGGCTAAGTTACCAGTATTTGTACAATAAATATATATGTAGCTATATGTTGATTCATGTACAAATTCGTTTGCCTTCTTTTTTGAGATGAAAAAACTCGGTCCCTTGCTCTTACAGTACATCAAGGACCTCGAACCGGGGGGGACTCCCATATGAAAGAGGCGGGGATGCTCGTCGTCTCGCTTATTTCAGATTTTAATCTCTCTGAGGGTGTTCTGGGCAAGAGACCATTACATTTAGCGGTAAAGGTCTCTTTTAGGGTTGCACTTGAAGAAACATTGAAAAATTAGATATTTTCAATTCATGTTATTCACTCGATTCATGTAATCAAAGTTTAAAATGATCGCTTTAAGGGGTCAAAAAAAGGTTGGGCCACGTTAGAATGGTCTCCTTTAGAGGCTTAATTCAAAATTTCCGACGAGCATCCCCGCCCCTTTCATAGGGGAAGTCCCCCCCCCCCCCCCCCCAGGCCTTGAACTCGTTCGATCAGAATTGAGAGAGTGAGAGGTGATGAGCGAAATTGTATTCAGAAGGCTTGGCAACCGCAAAACATTTCTTGAAGACGCCGCTTGCTATCCCATTAGAGCAGTTTCCGAGATTTGATATTTCATGATATCTGTCGGTGGCGGTGAAACTTGAGCTATAATAACCAACGTATTTCAGTTTTTGCTATCGTTACGTAACTAACTTTTTGACCTGAAGAGTGAATGGAAGACATTCTTAGTGTGCGTGGTTTTAGCATTTTACAGCGTTTAGACGGCATTATGTTTTCTTTGTTCCAGCAAAGGCTTTTATTATCTGAATAGCCCTCTGCTTTTTCATTAATTTCACAATGATCATGCAAAAAAGATAACTGAAAGCAAACCATTGACAAAACAAGTTAGAATATATGAAAAGAAATCACGTTTTCCTCTAAGAAAAACAAGTTTATCTTCCATTCGATTATTTTGCCACTGGGTCAAAAGATCAGATCACATCTCGCGTGAGGCAGCAACATATGTTGCAACGCACGTGGAATTTCACGCGCGTGGATCCTCGTGCCTTTCTTGGCAAAGTTGGGGACTAGGTGATTTCGTGTTTTTTCAATCTGAGGATAAACGTTTGGCGTTCAAAAGAGATCTAATTGCTAGAACTTTCTTGTGACACTGTTTGCTAACTTTTTAGGCGGGTGGAAAACGCTTTAAGATATTACCAATGTCGCTATTAGTAAAATCCTTTACTGAAAGGAAAACCGATGTTTGATTGATGTGATTTCCATAAAATTAATGATAAATGAAACTTAGCGCTGATCTTTGATGTGGTTTACAAGATCTTTTACGCATCTAACAGACTTTCGTAATTCTTTTAGGGTGTACGTCAACTTTAATCGTGATACAATTACAAACAGATAAGCGCGCGTGCTCAGAAACGGAAGTTAAGATGCTTCAATATGTGTTTAAGTGTAGATCAAACTACGCAAAGAAAAGCCGAAAAAGATTTTTTGCGTTTTTTGGTTTCCAGAAAAATCTACCAGCTTCTAAGATTCTTTCTCTCCATCCGAAAAAATTCTTCTTTAGATATCATGTCACGTTTTGAATTTGTTCCAGAAAAAATCCAGACCTAAAAGTATTTCCAGAATCTTCGTACTCCAAGACAGGACACGCAATACAGAAATTTTAGGAATTTTGGATCCAGGGGACTTCCACAATAAAAGAACTTTCGCTGTTTTTTATAGCTGGTAAAACCAGTCTTCAACAAATGCCCGTGATGTTTACTTCAATTTCTGAAAGTCATTTCAAACTGTTTGCCAGCTTGTCTCCTTTGACCTAGTGACCTGGGTTCTTTCACCTATCTAAACTGAAAAAGTATCGTTAAATGTGTTACCACAGAACCCTCTTAAAAAGTTTCTATCTTTCTAGAAATGATTTTCAGAAGGCAAGTCATAGTTCTCATTAGTTTCCCTTTGTACTTTTAAGCATTATGCACGTAAAACATCGAAGTTTAAGTAAACAATTTTGTTACAAAATGAAAATTAAGGGTACTGTCCAAATTAGGGCAGTTTGAGATAAGAAAAGATTAAAAGGATGGCCGCCAAAATTTTAGTCTTTTGCGGGTTTGAATGTTCTACATCAAATGAAAACTGGCAGGCGGAAACCCGCGGTTTTAAGAACTAGGAAATCACGATAACTGCCAAAAATATCGAGGCCCTCAGGACACCGTACACTATGTTTCTGTCAAGATCAAATTTAGGACGGATGTTTTGTGTGTATTTAACATACTCAATAATACATTTAGCAATAGTATCGCTTTGGCACATCACTACTCCATTATTGTATTAGCTGAGTTGTTGGAAAAGTCTTTTTTTTTTACTAGATTTAAAAGCCACGTGAAGCTGCATTAAACGTACAGCCTCAAAAAAACTTCCAGAAATTCCAAAATTGTTTTCATAAAACGAGGCGAAAAGTTGACTACGTGCTGGGAATTCAAACTATTCACTGTGTTACTCTAGATTGTTTCTTTGCGGTTGCATTGAAAAGAATTTAAAAATCTGGAAAATTCAAAGTGTGTTTTCATAAAAGCGTGTGGTGGCAATAATGGCTCTTGAACAAACAATAACTCAAGTTCTTAAAATTTATCGCTGGTTTTTAACTTGTAGTTTTTCTCTAGCCTTAGAAACTAGACCTAGAATTTTTTCATTGTTTTGAAAAGGAAGGTAAAGAAACAGACTTTATTTGATTTGTTATGCTTTTTAGAAAAAACGAATAAACCGTCTTTGTGGAGTTCACAGCTAGTTTGTTTTCTTAAAGTCTGCCAAAATGCATGCACCGAGTTTTGGCATCTTGTCGCCTCGTTTATAACTTGACATACTAAATACATTCAAACTACATGTATTTGTTTCCTATCTTAATAGCTTATCTTTAATAGTTGTTCTCGCATCAGCAGTTATTATTCTATGGACGCGGTTTGCACCCTTTTCGCGTAAAACAACTATTAAATTTAAGTAAATACTGACTTTCGTATAATCAAAGGAAAATTCCGGGTACCTGTGTGATGTTACTTAAGTCTCCTCTCAGAGAGCTGGTCAAATAGTTATAAAACCAGTGGTAAACGTAGACGAAGACCCCAGAGAAGGCGAAAATCCCTCCAAAGAGTGCCAAAATGCAAGATCTGGCGAATATTACTCCAGCGAACATCAACATGACATGTAAAACGACTGCAGGCGGACTTCGAACAGCCTGGACAAACATCGGCCATAACATACATCTCGTCTCCTCCAAGAACAGATTGTGAACGCGGTGTGTATCCTCGCTATGGAAACGCCTTATTCGTAGATCTTGATCCAAAGTCGGCGTTCGGGCAACGCTGAAGGATTTCATGCTGTTCCTTTGGCACTGACTGGCTAAATTCATACCAGTATTGCTCGATATATTAACAGGTTTGGGAGCGCGTAAAAAAAAGACAGTCTTTCCGTTTGTTGCGTGTGGTGTCTGTGCTTAGCCAAACACGACTAAGACTCTTTTGTTCCACTCACATGTTAGACTTTGCTCCCTATAGGATAAGCACGCATCGTAAGATGGACACGCGACACCAAGAGCTATATTTAGCCCAACCAAAGTCAAATATGGACTCAGTCGATCGAACGACCCTTTTTATGTTGGAGATTACATCGATTTCTAATCGGCGCAAGGACAAGGTGTTGAAAAACGATGAAATAAAAGTTCAAGGAGCTAAAAACAAAACCATTGATGTACAAAAACTCCGCGCTACCATTATTTTGCTTGTCTCCGTGACTTCTGAGACTGTATATCCGTGATTCTATATGTTTACGTAAGTTAGGGGAAGGGTGGGTATGGAGGGAGCACGTAATTTACAAAGACGGAGAGATGGATGGGTGCACGATCAACTCTACCTAATATGGACATCATGGGACCTGCACTATGAGTCCGTCTTAGAGAGAGAAAAGTAAAAAAAGGAAAGAAAGGCAGGGTCCAACTCTTAGTAGCCTTTCTTCATATGTATGTATGTATGTATGTCCGTCTCCTACGCAGACGTTCTTAGGGGTTAGTCTCGCGTTCCTGTCCCACGCGTGACGAGCCCCTGAAAACGTCTGCGTAGGAGGCTAGTCTTATAGCCGGGTGTACGTTAAGAGTGGGTTGGCTGTACTTAAGCAACGAAAAAAGCTGCGCCCACCCGGGCCTCGGGTTCTCGAAATGAACTCAAATCAGCTATCTTTAGCTTAGTCGGACAGGGATTTTTTTATCCAAAATTTTTTTTTTTATTAAATTTTTTACATATATCCAACGCCAAGTTCACCGTATTGACTGTGGACGGAATTGTGGTGTGATAAGTATTGTTTTTAACTTCAATGAAATGACTGTTCTTATAGATCTTGTGTGGGTAGCATGTTTCTAGGAAAGAAAACCATATTTGGGAGTCATAAGAAAAAAAAGGCTTTGGGACTGAGAAGTAGAAAGTTTTCAGAGATTTTAGCTAGGCAGTTAAGCTACACATTTCACTTTCACACCAAACAAATCTTGATTCGCTTCATTTTTAACAAACGTTATTTGGAGCACGGAGCATTGAACATTTGATACATTAGCGACATCGCTGTCCGAGCGCGAGATCAAGCTCTTCAGCGATCTCCAGACAGTCATTTATATATTGTTTACATCACGTACAACAGGTTATGACATCATAAGCGTGACTTCTCCGAACTGCGTGCAACAAAAATACATTCACGCACGATCATATCATCTTTCCAGGAGAGTCGAGAGTGTGGGTTGTTACTAAATTCTCCAAAAAGAGCCTGACTTGAGCCTTAAACCACAAGAATGGTACGAAAATTTCCCTCGAAACTTTTATTTTGAGGGCATTGGTCCCAGCATGGGCGTGTGCCTACAAAAGGAAAGAGAAAATTCCCTGATTATGGAGGGAATTAAGCCCACACGCGACTTGCGCCGGCCATGACGCTGCATCAGTGTCGAAATTTTTTCTGTCATTTTCAGTTTGAGCAGATCACTCGCAAGCCACAACAACCTTTCCATTTTGAATTCCACTATGGTAAAAAAAAATTGACAAACCAGCCATGTCCATTTTCAGATGAAAATTATGAAAATTCGTACTTATTTCCACTCCTAGATAGGGTGTTTAACTTTTTTGAGTGTTTGAAATCCTTTGGTGTGAGCATATTCAAATGAAAGCTACTAAGTTATTTGGCATGGAACTATTTGCTTTCCGGCAGTTTTCAAAAACGAAAACTTGGAGATTTTGTTGAACTTCTTGACTTTTGGGCACCGCTAGAAATCAGCGGTTAAGACCACAACGTTTAATCGACTATTACTTGCATAGCTATCTATGTGTTACCCTGCGATCAGTGTTTCTTTGATTTTGCTAGATTGGTCGACTTATTTTGGAAGATTATAGTACCTTTGCCCCGAGAGTATCCGTGGGTACTGGGAGGGCAGTGAAAGCTGAATTTTTCCCTTTAAAACGCGGCCCTAAACCAAGAATGAACACCAACGCTTCTTACGTAATCAATACATAGACACTATACAACCGCAGTGCACACAACAGCGTTCATTATACATTAATCATGTACATGATCATTGGGAAATCATTTCAAACAACTATTCACTTTTTAAAATCGCAGATGTAAGTTTTCAACCTCTTTTTCCAGAGATTTATCAATGCTAAATCTGTATACCGTCTGTTTTTACTGGTCTCGGACGCTTTCAAGCTGAGAAACGTCCGTAATTACGAAGGTACAAAATCAATCCGAGGATCTTACCGGGCCTTTGTGTGATCGTAGCCGACAAAAAAAAGGTCACCCACAACTCATACGCTGCGTGTATTGCCTTCAACACTGATTTGTGCAGGCCCACTGGGCGTTTAATCCCGGAAGTGCTCTTTTTTAATTTGGTGGTTTACGATAGTCTAGACAGAATACCGCTAGTTGAAAGGTCAAGGGATTGGTTGGGGTGGGTAAATGGCAGCGCATTTTACACTAATGGAGATCCGCTTTCTTTGGAAGGAATTAATAGAAAGGAATAATTTTTTTACCAAAAGTAATATGTGATTTGAAAGGGTATGGTTTGGACCTCGAGCTGGGCAACCTACTCGTCCCGAGGGCTATTCCCTCATGGAAAAGCCAGCTCTAGGGACGAGGTTTGGGGAGCGGGCAATCCAATCCTGTTATACTCCCACCCAGCCCCAGGACATTTTTTCACAAATCAGTGGGGAAGTATTAAGATGGAATCCACCAGGAAAATGAGTTATTTTAATTTTCAGTGAACAAAAACCTTGTACCAGAATAATTTAAAGTATGTTGCATTCAAATTTACATTTTTGGAGAGCTAAAGATGTAATTAGTCGTCTGTAGTAACACCAAAGAAAATCTCTTATGGGAGCCCGGGTAAATGAATGTCAAATTTCACAAAATTACATCTTTCACATGAAATTTTCAGAATTGCCTGTTTTTCACAATTCTTGGGAAACTTGACATTCATTTTCTCGGGTCTCCATAAGAAATTTTCTTTGGTGTTATTACACATAACTAATTACATCTATAGTCCTTGAAAAAGGTAAAAAAGAATGCCATATTCTTTAAATTTTCCTGGTACAAGGTTTTCGTCCACTGAAAATTAAAATTACTCAATTTCCTGATGGACTCAGTCTTCAAAGCCATTGCCATGCACGCAGTTGGCTATATAAAACTTGTTACGACACAAGAAATGCTAGCAAGCACGTACCCGTTCAGATAATTCCGGATGTGATCGATATAAGATTTCCAGTGGTTTCCAGTTTTCCGTGTCACGTTAGAATCCCATCCGGCTGGTCTCGTATGCTTTCTGTAGGGCTTGTACACAGGGAGGCCACACTATTGTAATGGGAAACTGCATGCAAAGATCGAACCCCCATGTGGGGAAGAGGTTGCCCATGTCCCACCACCTCTCGCAAAGACCACCTTTTGTAAGAGACCACGCCACCTCAAAAAACCAACATTTTCTAAAGCAAATCACTATATTTGGCATCTCTCGTAAGCGACCGTGACCACGGTTTAAAGCAGCAGTCAGTATAATTTCCACTGTTTTTCGACCTTTCCCCCCCCCCCCCCGCCCCTCCTTGGCCCCGAGAGGGATCACTATGGTGTGGCGCTAGTGTTCGAAAGGTTGATATCGCAATTGGTTTCCCTAATACTTATCCGAAAGATAGCGATTTATTCGATGGATAGCCCCAGCCATCTTTGAACAACGAACCAGGGCCTGATCTTTAATTGTTCAGTAAGTCATGGTAGGCAACTCCGAACCGAGAAGGAAAAAATCAGTTTTTAGTTTTTATGGCTCTTCTTGCGTCAAGACTGTAAGCAGAAAATTAGCTTTGAATAGATACCGACTGACCTCGCTGTTGTTCGACTATACTAAGCGGCAATCTCACTTAAGCGACCTCCAATTTAGCCTGCGTGGCGTTTCCAGTCGAGTTATTGCGCGAAAGTTAGTTCCTTCTTTCCCCTCCCCCTCCCCCGTCATCCCTTTTTTTTCTGTCTCGTCCCGACGTTCTCGATGAACTCGCGCGGAAACGCTTGCTACGCAGGCTACCTCCAATTTTACCAGGCCCAAGGGTTCTCCTTTCTTGACTCATGACGAGAAGTAGAGAACCCCGGGAACGAGGTTGAGCGACGTCCAACCGTACGTGAGTTTGAACTGTATAAGAAGAAAGACCACGAACGATTGGTCAAGAGAGAATTGCCGTTCCAGGGGCCCCACTCACATATTTTAATGACGGGGGGGTCCAAAGGATTTTTTTTGGTCTGACATTTTGGCCAAAAGGGATTTTTTGGGGTCTATGAAAGACGCCGGGATTTTTTTGGGTCGCGAAAACAACGGAGGGATTTTTTTTGGGTGTTGTATTTTTCATCAGCTCAAATCAAAAATAACATAAGCGCAATTAATAGTTTTGTTTTTGACCAAAACCAAAGTTGAAGTTGGCATGTTTTAGCTTTCCAGAAGATAAATAATAAAATTTGCTGATGCAAAAACACTGAGGGATTTTTTTGGGTATGCTAAAAAAAGTAGGGATTTTTTTGGGTAGACAAATTCTGAAGTTGGGATTTTTTGGGGTATAAAATATGAACCTCTGTCGGACCCCCCGTCATTAAAATATGTGAGTGGAGCCCCTGGGATTGCCGTCCTTAACTTTGCGCGGTAAAGAGGAAGGGAAAGGAAGGGTCATTTTTATGTGCAGCTTTGTTGATACTCCACTTCCGCTCCGGGTAATTCCCCAGCCTCCCCCCCTCCCCTCCCGTCAGTAATACTGAGTAGACACATTGAATTCTGCAAAGCTGATCGTACTACGCGAAAATTAACTTTGCAAGACATCAACACGACAATGTCTACTGTCTACGGCTATGACCCCGCTCTGTTTTGGTTCTTTAAGTGTCGTGTTGATGTCTTGCAAGGTTAATTTTCACGTAGTACGATCAGCTTTGCAGCATTCAGTGTGTCTACTCAGAGTATATTTTTGCTGGTCAGGTCTTTTATAGATCCTACGTTTTGCGGCATATTTGTTCGTGGTCCTTTGCAGTTTAAATGTCAATTTAATACATCAGTAATACACATTTTTCTCCTTAGCGGAATCTAAGAAATGTTAGCGGCATCACGCCAGTCACGCAGGCCCGCGAGAGCCCAGAGCAAACGTCCCGCATATACATTGCGCAACATCTCTAGCATTTGAGTGTCACTGAACAAATAGTATTGCAAAGAGCCACTTAAACGTGAAAACTATAGAGCGCTCCTGACAAAGAGCGCAAAAAGAGTGGCCCAATGCATAGAACATTGTTGAAGTTTGCCGGAACTAAATCACGTTTTTGTGTGAGATTATCCGGAAGAAATCACGAAAACGCCAAAAATTTCAAAAACGTCTGTAAACTAAACCATATGATTTAATATCTGGGATCTCCAATTCCCAGCCGTGGGATCGTTTACTCGTGACCCGATAACTGAGTCGCCTGATAACGGGTCAATGTAAACCTCACTGTAAATTTATAGTCCGTTTAGTGAAGTTGGCTGCACAGAACATTTTGTCACCCAATGACTCAATTCAGGAATTAAAGAGCTAATTGTTTAAATCAGGAAATAATCATAGTTGACGCAAAAAATGCTAAAAAGACAAATCCTAGTGCAGCTGCCAGTGCAGCTCAGTTAAAACTCACGACGAAGAAACAAAACATCCCCCAAAATTTTGGACGTTTTATTCTTTTCTGTAGTATGATTTATCCAACCTCGACCCAAAGCTAGCCTCAACTTAAAAAAAACGTCTGATTTCACTTATTTTCTTTGGATTTAACCCCCACCACACCCCGACCCAAAAAAGCCTTCCCCCATCGACTCCGCCATCATCTATTTACCCAATCGCCAGGAGGGCTCCTAACCTCTCTGCATCTCAAAAAGAACATGGTTGTCATTCGACCACACTGAATGACCACCGTAGGCGACCACAACTGATGAATCTAACGTTAAAAACAATCGCTTTAATTTATACTTGCCCTCCGAGATTGCTCTGCAACTTTCATATTCGCCCGTGATAGCACCCGTGACCTGACTCGCGACCCGCGGACTCCCGCAGGTGAGTTCCCAAAATAGCTATGAGTTAATGTGAAAATAGCGGCCAGGCCGCTAAGGTTGTAACGCGGGAAGAGTCGAGGAGCGGTCGTACGGCGGCAGGTGAGAGAGAAGTGTTCGTACGAGAGATTGAACTTCTTTTCTTGAAAATGAACAAAAAACCGAACATCGACATACTCAAGGAGCCGAAAGGATTTATAAAAGGCATCGAGCTTGTAAGTTTATCGCACATCCATGTTGTTTTGTACCTTGTTTTTTAGTTTTTTTGGCTCTGATCGCGGTGAATACAGCTTAGCTGATAACATTGCAGCATGAAAGCTGCTACAAAAAATCACGATGTGTGAATAACATCTTTTGTGCGTGTAAGCTGTTTTGCTTTACTGATATCGAATCTACATCCCCTAATTTTTCTTTATTTTTATATTCGCTAGTAATAAAGTTTTCCCCCTAAACGAATAACATTGTGATCGCATGCACAGCTAGTTAACAGTGCGTGATTAATCCATACGTGAAAAAAATATGTCAAATAACTTAATGTATAATCGGTCTTTATATATGCATTTCTTCGAAAACAGTCTAATATATATTTGGCTATATCAGACTGTTTCAGTTATAGAGGCAATTCCTTTGTGAACTGAGATCTAGAATTCCCCGTTGTACAACTGTAGGGTTGAAAATATTACTTTCCAACAGATGACATAAACGTAACAGAACAGACAATTTTTGCAATTTAAGCTTACGCAAGTTTCTATTTTAAACGGTGATTTGATGTGGTTAAATACTTTGGCCCTGTTCAAATTAAGCAGGTTAAGATATTGTGCTTCCATGTCATGTACATCTGATACATGTATATCACAAGTTCAAAGACAACAATAAAAACATGTGTGACCTTTTTTGAAATTATTATAATTGCCAGCTGTACTGCACTTTTTTGTTAGTTAGGGTTGGGGTATTTTAAATTTTTTTGTTTCTGCTAGAGACATGACAAAGCCATCTCTATTGGTGACCTCATCCCAGGTCCCTATCTTTTATGGGTTGTAGAAATGGGTGGAGAGGGTATTTCACGTAGGAAATACAAATCCCATGTGTTCCCCTCCCCATTGGGCAATTCTGTCTCCAGTTTTAGCTGATAAGAATATTCCATTTCAACTTGCTCCTCGCACAAAAATGGCTACACATAGACAACACAGGGTTAGAACAATCTTTCTTTTTTCTCAGCCAAATTTACTTTTAGAATGAGAAATTGTCTCAGTTTGCATAATTGGCATTTTTGTGAATTGACTTTATTATTACTGTTGCAACCTGACACCAAAAATTAGCAGTACTTAATGTAATTTTTGCATTTTTGTCAGGTTATCACCATCTTTGCATTTGCAACAGTAGCAGGCGCTCTTGGTCATTTGAAGTTTATGGTCAAATGCAGTGGTACCGATTCACCATCCCGTCAAGTCAAAGCAGATTTCTCTTACCCATTTAACAGTATGCGTGTATATGTGTCAGAGAAGACGCTTTGTAAAAATGAGTCAGCTGATGTTGCCATCGTAAAAACATTGCCCCTCGATTACAAATCTGAAGCAGAGTACTTTGTCTTCACTGGTGTGGTCTCCATGATCTTTGTGTTAGTTGCAGTAGCTTATTATGTGTTTTTTGAAGACCGTGCCAAGGATGCAACCTCAACTGATATTGGCTTGCTTTCTTTCCCAGTTGTGGTGAGACTTTAGTTGTTGTTGTTGTTGTTGTTTTCCTACGTGCGAGTGAGGAGGGCTCTGCTTGATAAATGACTATGATACTTCTCATAACTTTTTGACAGGGTGCAAAGAAAGTCAGTTTTACAGCTTGCCATTTGGGTAAACTGAAGCTAGCATTTACTAGCGCAAATGTCATTTCAAGTAACCCCAAAAACTTTTTGATGAGCAGAATTAAATTCACAGTTCTTCTGTAATTTGAGTCCCTCAAAAAACTTCACTTGCCCATCGCGCAAGTTAATAACAGAAGTCACTAGCCCAATAGTAAATTTTGGGCTATCAGACACCAAATTTCTTTGCACGCTGTTTTGAGTGTAAAATTTGTGGATTGGTACCACTTGGTTGATGCTAAAATCTAAAATGATCCTAGTTGAGTTACTGTGGTATGATTTTAAAAGGAATAGGGAACTATTTGTGCTAGTTGAAAATTTTTAACATATACTGATAAGCATCCCTCCAGCCATTTTTTTTGTTTTGGAGTCTTCATGGACTTTTTCTCTTCAATCTTTCCCAAAAATAAAAGTCAGTTGGAGGGTTTGGCAGAAAACGTGCCTTAGTGACAATATGACTCCCAATGGACTTGATGAATAACTAGTAGTTCATTTTGACGCTCCCTCAAACCTGATTGGCCAAACAAACAATAGATTTTGCAACAAGCTTATCAGGCACATACTCAAATCCTGTTACACAGTTTGGGACTCAGATTTTCAGCTGTAACCAGACGTCTATTCTAGTCTGTGGTGCAGTAGTGAATATTAGAAAAGAGCTACTTGCTGTAGGGAACTGCCAGGTAGATCGAGTAGCTGCTTAACTCATGTGTAACTCAGTAGAGGTGAATTTTGCTTACAGACTATTTTCACTAAGAAGCTGCAGGCTAAGCCCTCTGACTTTGGGTGACAAAACCCTTTTTCTTTATCTATAACTTAATCATTTAAATTTCTATTGATTGTGAGCTTTTGATCCTCCCTATTAATATGGTTCTTAGGTTGCTTATCAAAAGTCAGAACTTGCTAGCCAGACCAATCATTTAGAAGTAGTCTTTTTGAGAAATTTGTGTTAAAACCAGCAGCATATAACCCGGAAGCGTATAACTTTTTCGCAACGCTTGGGTTTTTTAGGGAACCAATCAAAATTTACTTCCTAATATGGAATTACTGACAGGCGAGATTGTCGCGCGAGTGCTCTATGGGAAAACTTGTATCGCGATGTAATTGATGCAGTGCAAAATTTTATTTACTGTTTTACGAAGTAATATTTGACAAAAAACGGAATACAGTATTAATCCCAAAATGACCAAGACTGAGTTAGTTCCTCCTAACAAGACAAAGACAACTACCAATGACATGCACCATATTACGGGTAAAAGAGAAGCAATTGTTACTTCAAAAACGGTTTTTGCCTGACCATTAGAGCAAGTAACCCTTAAAAAATCAGTTACTATCTATCTAGAATAACAAGTAGCACATATTTTCAAAAAGAAAATTCACTAGTTGCTGAACTGGAAAGTACATCTTCAGAGAAGTGATGCGTGTAATAAGACGCTGAATAAGAAGGATGAAACACAAGTTAATATTAAAGACTTAGATACAGCGATCATGTTTTCAACTAATGTTATGAATGAACAAACAGAAAACAATAAACAGACAAATCGTTTCTTGAAAATTTTTATTCGAAAACCCATAAGTTCAGGATCCGATCCCACAAAAATAAACACTAAAATTATCTGTCTCAGATCGGGCGCATTTCCCAATTTTTCTTGAAAACTCTATCAAAAATGTATAAAACGTCTATGAAACATTTATGAATACATAAAGTTCCTTTCAATATTGTACTTTCCTTAAGCATAATGTGAAAAATGTACGTTTACCTGAAAATTCTGTAAAACGGCTGCTGACTTGGTTGCAGTTCAGAAAAGGACAAGCACTCCGCCGTGAAAGAAACAAGGTCGAAGTCTTCGAAGGCAAATTTTGCAGCTTAAACATTTTCTTTTTCCCCAAAAAGAAGAAACAAGAACTTTTACATGTCCAACGTCTAATCAAAACTGCCATACTTGTGTTCACGTACTGTTGGGAATAAATTAAAAAATCTAAACTCACAAAAAGAAAAGATTACGTTCCAACTTTGTGGGCACCTTGTAGAACATTTCTGCAAAGCTTGCCATATCATTTTGTTTGTAGTCGCCATGCTGGTTTTGCTGAATGAGAACAGAAGTCGAAGATAACTGGTTTGCCGTGGTAGATAGGTTTGCAGCTAGTAGCCTGTGGATGATCTTTGTCGGTCACAGAGGCTACAAACGCATTTTGCTGATTATGGCGAGAGGTTTTGCGATATCATGAAGAAATGTGAACATCCTTGTCTTATTTTGTCGCTGGTCAATGTTTTCAAGCCATACCACTTACAACCTTGTGACTCTTTATGTTTTCCCGGGGTTGCATTTTATCACAGCGTAATTACTTTATCTTTTGTGCCACGAAATGATTTCTTTCGGTTGTAGACATACATGTATAAGCGTTGCAAGTTCAAAGGTTTTAGCCTTGAATTCTCTGATTCCATATTTGGGTAAAATAATTTTCCGTACCTCTGATTCGACAACTGCGTCGGCTAAAAAAACCCGAGCATGGTTCTAAACAGATAAGGGGAATTTAGATGCTTCGGGGTTATACTTCTGGTTAAGACCCATTGATCGAGAACTCCACACTCTCAAAAGTTTAGAGCTTTAATGTGGCGTAAGTTCAGAATTTTTTGACAAAAAAAACCTGTAAGATTTCCTCTTGGTGTGCTTTTTTGTGTGTATAGGTTTTCTAAAGTGTCTTTTAATGCCCTGACATCTTCGTTCATAAAATTTTAAAACTTTGCCTCTATCTTAGCCCTGAGACATATGGAAGGTTGCCATGGAAATTTTGTGGATTGTAAATTAATTCTGAAATTTGTACTAAAATTAAGGAGTGATTCTTCACCTGTGATATTAATAGCATAATTTTCTTTACAAGTGGACTGGTCTGGTCAGGCAGTTCTGACAAAATTAATGGTAAGTACCCTTGAAGTGCAACCTTGTGTTCTAATTTAGGACCCTTATTAACCCTGTTTTCTGTTATTTCTGGATTTAGGATTTTGTTATCACTATTGTGCTTGTGATCTTCTGGTTCACCAGTTCTATTGCTTGGGCCTCTGGTTTGTCTGGCCTGAAAAAGGCTACCAGTGCAGACAGTATTTTTAAAGCCTATCAGCCGTGTCATAATGATTATAAGTATGCTACAGGTTGTGACTCATTTGATGGTGCTACTTATGGTGCTGCTACAGTTGCAGTGGTAGGTGATCAAATAAGTAAACAATAAAATAATGATTTAGAGGCAGCACTTCCATTAGGCAGTCCTTCGTCTGCCTGATTCCCGGTTGAATTGGAATTTGGAAATGCTGAGCAAAGGACAGAACCAACATCAAACTCAACCCACATTATGGCGTTGATGCCAGGACTCAAACCCGGGCCACATTCCACGTGGGAGGCGAGTGCTCTCACCACTGTGCTGTCCTTGCTCCCCCCAAATCACCTGTAAATCAGGGCTTTAAAAAAAATCACATGGGTTGTCCGGGACAAGTTGATTTTCTTGCTGGGTGCTGGAGGAAGTAACTTTAAAAGCTTTCTTGCCTAATGGGAAAGGGTCCAGGCAAATTTAAGCCCCAATATCCATGGGCAAATTCTCCAAACTGATCTCCATACATTTCCTTTAAGAACTAGAAGAGAGAATTTGATAAAAGATCATGGCATTTTCTCTTAGGTGATCATTTTATTAATTCTCATAACCTAAACTCTTGACAATGTATGGATATTGACAGGAGAAAATTGATGTTGGTCACTTTTGGGACTTAAAGGGTTAATTAATTAAGATGAGTAAGAAGTGGCCCTGGGCGAGCAAAATGTGAGAGCTGCTTGCCAGTGTTTTAGCTAGACATTGAAAACTGGCCATCCAGAAGGCATGTTTTCCCATAAAATTGTGGATTCTACTGAGAAGTTTACTTTGTTATAATAAAATTTTCAATAGTTACAACAGTTATTTGTTATTTACTGTGGAGGTTCTCTTTTATGCAAATTAGCACCATCTCTGTGGGTTACATTTTGGAGAAGATTGATTATGTTTTCAGTAAAGCTTCAGTATTTCATTTAATTGTTTGACTTAAAAACTGGTCCATTTTTTATCAACTGCTCCATTCTTACTAAGAGCAACAACAACTTGGCACACGGCCATCAGGTCAAACCAAACTCTGTCTTAATTGATAGCTGTAATACTGATAATAATTATAGAGGCTGTCTTTCAGGGGTACATACATCCCTTGAATGAGGTGAATTTCAAAACCCATGATTTTGCATATCGATCATCCCTGTCACTTGAAATCTGGAGAACCCCCTCCCCGCCCCCCCACCCCCAGGGTTTCAAGGCCATGTCATGTGTCAAAATTTTACCCTAACAGTGCCTTATAATAGTCACATCAGGTTAAGGGCACTGATTTAAACTCGGAGTGTTATCTTTTAGGTGTTTGGATTTCTCAACTTCTTTGTCTGGGCTGGAAATCTTTGGTTCTTGTTCAAAGAAACCCCGTGGCACAGCCCCAAGAGTTCTGGAGTAAAAGGAAGTGAAATTCCTCAGGAACCTCCTCATCAGGATACTCCTCCAGCTAATTCAGTCTGAACAAATGGTGAGGATTTCATTCACTGAGTCAAAAGTTAGAATCACCTTATACAGCATAGTAAACAGTACCACAGGAAAGTACTGCTCAGTAGCTTTCATTTGAATGGTCACACTTTAGGATTTCATCCACAGACTCAAAAGTTAGAACCACCTTGTACAGCATAATAAACAGTACCACAGGAAAGTACTGCTCAGTAGCTTTTATTTGAATGGTCACTCTTAAGGATTTCATCCACCGAATCAAAAGTTAGAACCAATGTTTACAGCACAATAAACATTACGACAGGAAAGTACTGCACAGTGGCGGATCCAGGATTTTTCTTAAGAGGGGGTGCACTCGTCTCTTGCTCTACTTCAACGCCAATAAACCACATAGTTTTTTTTTTTTTGGAAGAATACCAGTTGTAGTAGAAAACCGCAGGTCATCTTAGGGGGGTAGGGAGGGTGCGCACCCCCTGCACCCTCCCCCTAGATCCCGCTCCTGCTGCACAATAGATTTCATTTGAATGGTCACAACACCGGGTTTCATCCCCAGACATAAAAGTCAGAACCACCTTGTACAACATAATAAACAGTACCACAGGAAAGTACTGCTTAGTAGCTTTCATTTGAATAGTCACACTTTAGGATTTCATCCACAGTCTCAAAAGTTAGAACAACCATGCCCAGCTTAATCAACAGTACCACAGGAAAGTACTGCTCACTATCTTTCATTTGACTAGTCACAATTAAGGGTTTCATCCACGGACTGAAAAGTTAGAACCACCTTGTACAGCATAATAAACAGTACCACAGGAAAGTACTGCTCAATAGCTTTCATCTGAATAGTCACACTTCGTGATGCAGTATCAAAAGGTCCAACCACATTGAATGAGTGGCAAACTGTTCTTGTTCAGTGATCCTTCATTAACTTATGTACCCTTTTGATTTCTACAGATCCAGCATTGTTGTAGATGGCCACAACAATAATTTACTGCTTTGATATGGAATACATGTAACTGTTAATTAACCTGGGTGTTCTGTATAAAATGTTAAGCGCAATACAGGGTTTTGTGAATTTTGTGTTATTCTTGCACCAATAGGCCATTTTTGAGTTCTTCAAAACAGGGCTTCACACAAAACCTTTCTTGCAAAAATGAGTTTTATGTGCTTGGGAATGAGAAGTTATTCTCTCTTTGAAGCAGAGGCTTGGAGAAACTCAGAAATGGTCTTTTTACTATTTGACAGGAAGTGCTCATTGCAACTTGCAACTTAGCTGGTCCAACAGAAATGCTGTTATCATGCATGTGAGAATTATCCAGTTAAAAGATGGTGAGTTGAGCCTTTTTTCGAATATTTGAGCAATGCATTTTTTGGAAAAAAGCTCAACCCATCTAGTAATAGTGCTCTTTCATGAAACATACAGTAAACCTTTCTAATATTAGGAAAAAAAATATTTGTCCTCTCTACATGCAGCCTATTTAATAAAGTAGTCAGTGGAAGAAATTTTTTACCGTACTTCTCTATCTGTGACAGGGAAAGAGTTTTGTAAAACAAAAAACACGTTTGTGATGTACGTAAGTTTTAATAGCGTGTAAAACATTACCTTGTAGCAATGCCTCCTAGACCTTAACCATTTGCTGATAAATATTTTTTTGTGTGTTCTTAGATTTCAAGTCAGTATATGGCAGTTCGAAACCCAACACTAGAATTAAAAGCTTTTCAGTATTATTGAATTGTAAAACTAAGAACGTTTGATTTTTGCTGCAGAATACTGCCTTGTAATTTTATTCCTCTTAAACCTATCAGCTGTAGTTTTTGAGGAAAGGTTGGGAGAAGGAGTCCTGATGCATCCAAAGGGATTAACTCCAATAACTGGAGTTATAAACAAGTGTTAGGATTTCACGGTAACGATCGTTTCTGGTACCGTGTCGTTACCGTGGTCGTAAAATAACGGAACCGAAAAATAGTTTCCCAGTGACATTTTCAGCCTTAGGGACCAATTTACAGAAAATCACTATTTTTCCGCTCAGATTCTTAACTAGTAGTGCAATTCTTTAGTTATGACTCGGCTTAAATGCGAAAGTAAAACATTGTTTAGCATCAGGTTTAGTTGGCTCTTGTCCGCCTTCTTGAATCGTTCCCAAGTGCACTGCACGTTACTGGCTTATGGCTTCCAGTACCAAGAAAAAAATATGTGAACACGAAAAATTGAAAACATTTAGGAGGTGGGTTCCCATGAATTTTCACAGATGGTCATGATCTCTGGCCACGGGACCGAAATACTGTTTTCCATGCGATTGAAATCCTAGGGCTTGTATAGAAATAACTTAATTGCAAAAAACTGAAAAAGACAAAAAGTCAAAAAGTTCTGCTAACACTTTAAATGGCATACTTTTAGATTTCATCCAGAATTTCAGACGTTAGAGGTAAATGTTTCGACGAGTTGTCGTAATATTTGTTTTCTCTGTCAGTGAGAATTAAACTAGTAGGTTTCGCACTGGAGAATTTTTTTGCCAGTAGGCAGGGGTCCCAGGGGAGAATTTGTAGATGTGTGTCTTATTGCTAATTCCTGGGGTCCCTCCAGAGTTTCTCCTTATATGGCAATTTCAAAATCTACAATAAAATTTAGCTTTACATTATAGTATAATCGAACTCTGTGCATGGGACATTTGATTCTGAACTTAGGGGATGGTATTGACTTCAATACTGTGATGATAGCGTTATGTTCAGTTTTCAGTTCTCCGTGATAATCTTTTATACCCATAGATCAGCATCTTTTTAGTATCACTGGTGTATTAGACCTAAAGGTAATGAGAATAAAGAAAATGATCACCAAAGATAAAATACCGGTATTCTTGATTTGGAGACAAATTCCCTCTACTACCAAAATAAAAGATGCAGAGCTCGTATAGTAAGAGTATAACGACCAAAATTCAGCAAGGACACCAAACTCCACAATTTGGCCACTACCTTACAGTACGCATGGAACACCCAAATAACCCCGGCGGTGGCAGTGGGAGATGTGCTGCTTGCATTATGGAAAGGAGGGGTGTGACGTCATGTTACCATGGAAGCAAAATTTATGGATCGGCAACGGCAACGAGTAAGGACTAACAAAGCTAGCAAAACAACAACTTTGCACGCGGATCACGCTTTTCCTGCGTCAGGAAACTTCCTAACTGCACCATGGATATTATCCATAGGTGAACAAATTTCCTCTTTTTTTTTTTTTTCTCAGGTACGGTCCTTTCGGATTCAACACCAGACATGACAATTTCGCCAACATTTGACAAATTTAATGAAACTTATTTAACATCGATGAAGTTTGTAACAGTGCGAATTCACTTTTTAAGTGACGTTTTCGGTTTGTTGTCATGCAGAAATTTTGGTACCATGGCAACGTGACGTAACGGCTTCTCTCTATTTCCCCGCGCTTTTTAAATCCGATGAATGTTCTTCTCGCGTTGAAGGCGGTTACATTGTATTCGCGGTTGCACCTTTTTCGAAATTTAAATCTAACCCATCATTCACACCAACTCAACATGTTTAATTAAACTACGTTTAAAAAAATGAAAAACAGTAATGGAAGACTTAAAACCCAGGCTATTACACAGAATTTGGAAGAACTTAAACATGTTGCATAATTGTACAAAATTTGCCATCAAGTAAACAGCTTTCATAAAGAAAACAAAAGTGAACCGTCTTTATGAACTAAATAGCTTTTAAACATATTAAATTATGCCGAGAGCCGTTTCATTTAATTCCCGCGCGCCGGTTGCATGTTCTTCTCGCGCGTCTTCTCGCGCTAGAAGCTGTTGCATGTGACGTTGCGTGGAAGGAGGTATATTTTATTCCCGCGCTTGAGCTGGTTGCTTGTAATTGTTTTCCGTGAATCCGCCCTTAAACCCGCTGCATTGTTTTCTTGCGTTGTATTAAATCAAATCACAATGTTTGAAGTAGTTGCATGCTTTTCATGAGCATTAAGTCTGTGCCCTCTGTGCATGCGCACGAGCCCGCACTCGACTCACATGTTTAACCATGGTTCCCTAATATTCAATTTTCTACTGTTTCCCTCTCATCTCTTTGAACGAATTAAAAAATGGAGACACATCACGGAAATTTCCGTGTCATTGTTCCGTTGTATGGAGAAGCCATAAACTAAGTGATGTATGCGTTTACAAATTTAACTTAACACGCGCGTTTGGGCAGAGCTTGAAGTGTAATTCCAGAAGTTACGAAACAAACCATGTATGACGTCATAACAAGAATTATTAAGACGAATCAGATTCAGGTTGACTTTAAAAATTAAAACGCATCGTTAAAACGGTAAATTCAGGAAAGGACTGACACCTGATTTAAGCTGGATTTAAGCAGAGAAATGTAGTGATCTTTCACAAGGTATGGTATGATTTTTAATGTGCTTGGGCCATGAAATTTGATTTTTTTTCATTCATATTTTACACACTGATTTCATCTTTCTTCTTACAATCCCTGAAAACCGTTTGCTATCGTGAAAAGAATCTTTCTCGTCAACCTTTTGGCAGAAAACTGAAAATATGAAGACTAAATCCTTTATTTACTTTATCTTTCTTTTATGCATGCATTCTTTTATGCATTCGTTATGCATTCTCACTGTTCAGACCTTAAAGTATTTTACAGGATTTTTTACTGCATTATTTTACTTTGAGGACTTCAGGCTCTTATTTGAGTACGTTCAAGGTGTCATTTTTTTCTTACTGTGAAGAAATTTTCAAAATTAGTTGGTTATTGACAAATTCTCTCAATTAAACGGATTACCATATGTTTACACAGGTGGGTGATCTTAAAGTTCTTTGGAAAAAAATGAAAAATTAGCTAGCGGTTGTCCACGCTCAACCATGAATTTGTCATTTGACGTCGTTGTCTTCAGTTCATGACGTTCATCAATATCAGAGAGTTAAATGTCTGAAAACGTAAAAACTGAACTCAGTGTTTTTTTAATGTTCGCAAGATTTCCCGCGCGTGCGCGTGGCAAGCACTCGGCAGGCGTTGTCACAGCTCCTTCTAGTTTTTATTGGCAGATAACTTTGTACCGAGTTGGACCTTGTATAAATCGGCAGATAATAATACTGTATAGTTGTCAAGTCAACATTTGACGATTTTTTTTTCACGCAGACTGGAATGAAATAATTGAGCTTTTAGTTGAATTTGGTAAGACTGTGATTAGCAAGGTTCCATGCTACTGACTACTGATACCACAGGAATAAATGATTAAAATGATTTGAAGATTCTTTTCAAGAGATCTTAAATTTGACTTGTCGACAAAAACAATTGCATCTGACGGACTGACCATAGATCAGACACTGAAATTAAACGTTAGGAAAAATTATGTACTGTTGAAACAAAGGTATTCTGCAGTTCGTCCAGGAAAAACAACATTCACAGTGATAAGCAAGATCTTAATCATTTTCTCCCTGCTCCCTAATATGTGGTTTTGAACTTTAAAAGAAGAAATATGTTAATTTAATTTTAACAAATAGGCTACAAAAAGATAATTGATTTAGCAACTGCAGGGAATCGTTAGACCATACTCGGTGGAAATTTGCATAAAATCTATCAAGTTAAAAAAATATAAAAGGAAGTTAGTTTTACTCTTTTTGACGACTGTTTAAAGGAAAACCACGTCTTCAATGATAAAAACTTGGTAAGTAGAAATTACGTGTACTATACTGGTCTTGATATGCGATCGAGATCACAATTTCATACCGAATCATTTTTCAAGAGACGAATTGAAATCAGTGCAGTCGAGAATTCCTTTTTTTTAATTAACGCTTCGGAGACGTACCAGGAAATTTTCAGTTGTATTTCGGTTAAGATATCTATCCCCTGATAGAATAGTATAGTATATCTTTATCGCGCCTTAATCTCCAAAGAGCCCGGTCTGGTTACAATAAAAGTTTTATCTTTTACTATAAGAACTTATATTGAAACAAAACCGAAAATCAACAATAACAACAAAATTAAAATAAATATACCATTGTGATAATGATAAAAATAAACAAGTACATTGCCGGAATTCAAGAGCTGGTTCCCTGTTTGAAATATTGGTTGGATACATTTTACTATGATTTGAAAAGTATCATCGTCATTTAACTGGAGAAGATAGAAAATTTTTTTTTTTTTCACGTTCTGTTAGCTGGAAAAGTAAGCATCATTTTCGAGACAAAAAAAATAACGAAGTGTTTTTCGTCTTCTATACAGTTTCTTTTGCAAACCAAGTATTTCCCTTCGCCTTCTTATCGAAGCAGTTTTCGTTTAGCGTCGAAAGGAACGTGGCCGAGTTTGAAATCCGCATTACCTGGTATAACGTATAGTGTTAAAAAATGCAAGACCACTTAGATAAGGTAGCTTGTTGGGAAGAAGGGGGTAGAGGATGCAGAGAACAAGCTAGATCTAGATCTAGATCTTTGATATCAGAATCAGGGACGTTAGTGATCTCGGACGAAATACAAGGCTGATCACTCTTTACGGCCCAAAGCTTTTTACAGACAGCCCCTGATTAAAGTTAACGGTAGTCCTATGGGAGCAGAGAAAGTGTTTTTATGGCGTTGGGGTCTTTTTTTTGTGGAAAAAGAGAAAATTATACGGTTTATCCCAATTACATCTGAAAAAAAAGTGAACCTCAGAATTAGTGCCTCGAAATTCCTCGGAAACATCCGACGTCACCACAGCACTGAGTTCAATAACCTCTCCTGCCATTATTCAGGGAATGGGTTACTGAAACGAACCTCTCTTGATCACTAATAACCAACAGCACGATGTTTTACTTCTACTTTTTTGCTATCTTTTTCTTATTATTTTCTCGTTCAGTTCAGGGCAGTTTTGACATCTTTCTGACCGATGCAACATGTTTTAGTCCGATTTCCGTCTGGGCACCTCTCTCGCAGAGTTCACTGGGTTCCGCCGCTAGAATCTAGCCCCCACGAGCTCCGAATTAACTTGGTAAGTCATCGCCTTTTGGTCTCTGTGAGTAGTAGAAGAAGATTACTTACTGGTCCGTGATGTATTCACTTATGCATCAGTCAATTCCAGCCCCCCTCCCCCCCGGGGCTGATCCCCGGGCATTAGCATCTTTTTTCCTTGGATGGCAAATTTCCGGGGGTGGGAACTCTTGAGCTGTTAAATCCCCCTGGGTGGGGACGAAAAAAGAGGGCAAATGCCCCGCCCTCCGTCAACACTGCAACATTTTTCATTGATCGCAAGGTCGAGTAGTGCCATTTTAAGCATTTTAATGTGCGATTTTTTGTTTCAATTAACGTCTTCCTTTGCAACAGTGCTATTCTAATTAAGACTTCACGCCGTGACGACACCATTTTATGATTTTAGTATTGTTATAAAATTATTGACATTACAGTGTTACAGTGCGCTGTAAAGTTTACTGTTATGAATAGTTTTATAAATATGAAAGGATGTTCTTCGAATAATATCAAGAGAAACTTGATTCAATAACCAAAAAAAACGTTGATTCACGTCGATGGCTAGCTCGCGAGTTCCGCTATGTAATTCTGGCTTGATAAGCAGTGAAGAGGTGCATGCATAAAATCGAGAACATGCCTTTACAAACCTCTTCAATTTTTCCCCGTCCTTGACAAATGAGCCGATCTGCTTGTTTTTCCACTAAAATCCTCTGTGTAGTTATATGCTGCTAAGGAACCGCGCGCGGGTTAAAAGCTCGGGTTTGCTCCCGGGGTTGGCAAATGCCCGCCCCCCGGGCAGCGCAAAATATGCTAATGCCCCATTCCCGGGACTGACAAGGTGGACAAATGCCCGGCAGTAGCCCGGGGGGGCGGGGGCGGGCGCAGCTGAAATTGACTGATGCATTAGCAGAAGAGACTTAACTTTTGTGTTTGTTTATGGTTACTTTTTCTAATATTTTCAACCTAAAACAGTTAATATTCGACGTAAATATCCAGACAGAACTGAAATTACCCTGCGAACAGAGTTTCCTTTAATCTTCCTCATCTAGGAAAGATAGAAGCGACACTGCTAGCGGGGTAAACTAAAATCTGATTACAAATACAAGTTTTCAAATTCAAATTGATGTCGAGTGAAGTGTTATTTTTTGTATCTCCACTGAAAATCTTGTAATTTAAAGAAAAAATATTCGTTTCTTACAGAAGTTTAACTTTTAAAATACCTTTTACAGCTGCTTTTGGTTTTTTGCACCTTTCCGTCGAAGTTTATTTTACACTAAACCTGTTTTAAACCACACACGGGTACGCTTGATTGCGGTCATGAGTGAAAATACCACAAAAACAACGACTGAAGAACAGCAAACGCCAGGTTTCTTTGTTAAATTTTAGCACAATTGGTCAAATGTAATTGATTATGCTTCTTTTCATAAAATAATCAAATTTTTAAATTTGATTATTTAAAAACTGTTTAAAAACTGATCGGCGTCATCGCGGCATTTTGGAGATTTTGGGGGTATGATTTTACTTCTATTTTCTCGAAATTTAATTAGGTTATTGACATTTAAAGATATGTCAACTTTGGATTCCAGTAATCCTTGTTCGCTTGTTTAAGATTTTCAATGGATCTTAAGTAAATATAACTTAGTTTGTTTGAGAATTGAAAAACAAAGGAACTCAATTTAAAGAGGTGGGAGGCCTCCCACAGCGATTTGGGGCCTTCACATCTGTTGCCATGGAGATGTGTTCCAAAATGGCGTTCGACGAATGTTGATGACAGAGGTGGAGGGGTTGTTCCTCCTAAAACATGGATATGTTAGATTATTGCAAGACTTATAACATGGTAAAAAGTAGTTATGGAAACCAAGAATCTACTGATCTAACTTCACAGGAGAATGTTTGTCCGGCTAGTCCACAGAAAAATCATGAAAACAATGTGGAGGAAACCGCAGTGGAATCAGTGCAAAGTTTATCAACAAAGCCTGGGGATTGGTCTCTATATCGATCAGCCACGCAAGTTAACAAAGACCTGAACGAACCCAACGAAAAGAAGCTTAGCCCTTTAAAGGACGTAGCGAGAAGTAAGGGTATGATTTCGACGTTAAACACAAGAACACATCAAAGAGCGAGCTTCGAGTGCGAGTTGACTTTTGCTCCGAAACTTAACGCCATGAGTATCAAACTCGCGAAGGAACGAGGAGAGAGAATTCGCACGGGATCTGAGAAACGAGTCGCTAGTTCGACAGATGAATTTACTTTTAAACCCAAAGTGAGCTCCAATAGTGTAAAAATAATGCAGCAGCTTAAAACAACCTTCATGGATCGGCAACAAATGCATGTGGAAAAACAAAAGCGATATGTGAGTAAACTGTTTGCTTATTCCTAATTAAGAATTGTAATTCATTGCCTTTTAGTTTTAATTAGCACAAGTTGGTGGTGGATAAAATTGTACACTTTTGAATAAATTTTAAGTACATGCATCTATTTTCGCAATTGAAATATATATATACTCATGTTAAATGAACCACAGTCGTTTTTCAGAACACGTTCAGCTGTTAACTGTTGTTCGTTGCATGCAGAGAATCATCAGTGCTGCAGTAACTATGCTCATTTGTTTAAGTGAAAAAGGTGGTTTAATTGGCCTGTATGTATCCTTCCTCTTGGGTAGTAACCTGAAAATCGCGGGTTTGCACTTTGTTTTAAATATTTTAATTAACTTCAGTATTACAGTATTCCATTTTCCCTTACTGATATGAGCAAATGCTCATGATACCATTGGAGCTTTAATCTAAGTTAAAAATGAAGAAAGAATTGTGGCAAAGAAAAGCAGACAGGCAGAAATAATTGCCAATGTCACTATCACAAGCTTGTGAAGTCTTAATTTGATTATGTAAGTGTATCATATTTCCCACTGTGGAAGTTCTATCCTAAGGAATGTTTGGGTATAGGGTACTGATGTGACCCCAGGACCTTAGCCTATACCATACCTTAAATAGTTCAGGTGAATTTTGTTACCCTATATAAACTCAAATCTAAATTCCCAAAATATCTCCCAATTCAACCAAGAGTCAATATTTTCCAGAAAATTTTACTGAGGTTGGCCTAAGCTTTCTTTGCCAATTAAACTGAGTTGTGATAATTTGCCTGTCTTATTTTTTGAGTGTTGATTCCCAGGTTTCCCAGTCTAGTCGTAAATCTTCAACCAATTTGAAAACCAATACACTCCACAGCGGCACAATTACCTGTATATCGCCCGATATATGGCAGTATCCCCTGGGATGTTTCTCCATCCCCCAGATCATTAAATTAACATAAACATTTGCTTGTGTCAACAGATTGAAGCAACTATTAATAACTTAAACCAAAGTAAAGGCAAATTTAGCCCTGTGCCAGCTGTTTATAGATCTCCATCAAGGATGAAAAAGATACCGAAAATCAAAGAACCAAATAGCAAAAGCAGTGAGGTGAGTGAAATATTTTAAAAATAATTTTGTTGCTCTGTTAACTAATACCAAGTTATGAGGGAGGTGCTATTCTTTAATGGCCTGGGACTAGTGGAATGGCAGTGGCAAATCCAGCCCAGGAGGTAGGGGGTTGGGGAGGAGTTGCAGTCCCCCTGGCCAGGTCCCTAGATTTGCTCCTGATGACCCATCAAGCACGTGTTATTTTATATTTGCCTTGTTGTATATGCCAACTTTCCGGATATTTATCCAGATACAGAACTAATCTCTAGTTCTCCTGTACAGTTCACCAGATCTTCTGGATATTGATCGACATATGAGTTTTTCACTGCTTTTAGTAGGGGATTTATCCATTTTTTCCCAAAAATTCTAAATCTGCTGATTCATAATTTACAATCATAACAGCCAATTTTGATTGGCTGTAAATTATATAAGATATCATATTACATTTGGAGACTGGATCAAGTTTTGATTATCAAGGGGTGGGGAGGGGAAGGGGGGGTAATTTACAGAGACAATCTCCAGATTTTAGTTCCTCAAGAGTTTGGCATCATTTTTGTGGCACACAGTTTTTTTAAATTGATTTGTTTACTTTATTTACAGGGGCCAGAGAGTGTTACCTCCCCTGAAGTACTTGAATCAACTTCTGCCCCAGACTTGACAACGTCTGCATCCAACAAGCCAAGTAACATTCTAAAGAATTCCTCATCATCTTGTGACTTGAAAAGTCCTTTACATGATCAATTAACAGAGAAAAACAATTTAAAGTCATCATCATCTAATGAACTTATCAAGAAGAACAAATCCAATTTTAAAATTTCTGAGAATGCAATAAATAGAGCCAATGCAGCATACCAGAAAATGCAAGAAACCAGTCCATATAACCAGTCAGTTGAAAATCTGTACTTAAAGAGGGCAAGGCGTGTTTTGAAAGCGCATAAAAGAACTGTTACGCATCCTCCATCTAAGGCTAGAACAGAGGAGGGTAATGAAATGAACTTGAGTGATACATCAAGAGTTGAGAATAACCCAAGCAAACAGAAAAATACTCATTCTAGAAGTCATTCACAACCAAGTTCACACCCAGTTGGCAAACTCAAATATGATGACCCTTTGTTTAGTAAAGTTAGGAATTGTAAAAAGGCTGCGGAAACTGCGATAAAGGTAGGTGATTGTTGGTTTTACAATAATATATACATTTTTAAAATTTTCATTATGCACCTGTTACCAGTATAAAATTAAAGTTATTAAATTAATACTATAATTCTAAGGATCGAGAGGTGCTTCACTGTATATTCATGTAATTTAATTTGTGGTTCCAAAAATTATCCATGTACCTTCCCTACAGAAGGGATTTTTCCTTAGACCACCCCACCCCTCTGGAAATTCCAGTCAAGCTTCATACATTTAC
>OZ037786.1:18096471-18123971 GCA_964035525.1 Porites cylindrica | reverse complement strand
CGTGTAAAATGAGTTACTCATTGTGCGATCTTATTTTCAGTCATGGTGCTGTTATTGCAACTGCTTACCCCTTTCTCAAGGAGTGCCAGAACACATTAAAACAGGTAAGATGTCTATCAGTTGAGCTGTCGGTTGCTTTCAAATAAGAAAAGCTCTCGCTCATCGCGTGGAAAGAATTCTCGTTGAGCCAACTAATTCGTTAAAAACTGGAAGTTGTGTGTTTTATCTGATAGTCGCGGCTGTCTTTCGCAATTCGCTATTTTAACGAAAAGATTGTAAAACAGTCCACAATGAAAGGTTTAACAAAACGGTGAGATATTCACTTCCATCCTGGCTATAGTAGGAGTGGATGGAGGTGTTACCATTGCCATCAGGCACATATTTCTGCTTATTACTCCTCCTCAAACGTTTTTTTATGCGCATCATGGATTTCTGCTATCTGTGGAAAAAGGGTTATTTTTAGCACTGCAGAACAGTTTTTGATCAATTCTCAGACATCAGGTAAGGAGGGTCTGAATAGGGGGTACCTCGATAACACTAAACACTTCATTTTTGGCTTTGTAACATGAAACAGGTAAATTTTTGGCATTTTAAAACTAACAGTAAAAAATTCTTTGAAACAGTAAATTTTTTCCAGAAAGAAGCAAAAACGGCTCCAAAAAGGCCAATATTATTTTGTTTATATCAAGGAGTTTTCGGCCATTTTACGACAATGCCGGATTATTTCAGAAGATTTCCGAAGGCTACCGACGATTCCCGAAGACTGTCGAAGATTTCGTAAGACTAACGAAGAGGTCCGACCATTGCCGAAGATGTTCGAAGAACCCTCTAAACACTTAACAGTATTTTCTTCGGAAACAGTAAACATTAAAAAATTGGCCAATTTAACAGCAAACATGCACTAAAAATTATGGGCAAATAACACTAAACACAAAACCCCATTCAGACCCTCGATAAGCACTATCTTTTGGTTCTAACTTGGTATTGATGTGGGTTATTTACAGATGCGAGACCACCTCCCTCAATTGGACATAGATGGAGTGAAGAATATTTGGATCGTGAAACCTGGAGCTAAGTCAAGAGGGAGAGGTAAGGGGACATCAGCACGAAAATGGCGGAAAAATTCCTTGAGTGAGGAACATAACAATCAAGAACGCGCCTTTTCCACTAGTATAAGTGGACCGGTATTAGTACTCACAATCAGCCATTTTGCTTTAGTGCGCGTGGTATCGATGGATTAAACTAACTCAAACTACATGCCAAGATCTCAATTGTTGAAGGGAAAGAGGTAGTGAAATTGATTAATTCTGTGATGTGTTTTTGTTTGCTCTGTCTTAAGGAATCATGTGCATGGATCGTCTAGACGACATTGTGAAACTTGTTGGAAGTAATGCTGTGGGAAAGAAGGAAGGCCACTTCGTAGTGCAAAAGTACATAGGTAAAAAATATCCATAACATACATGTTGAATATATCTTAAATACTCACCCCTTAAGTAAAATGTTCGCTGAAAGGACTACCTTTCCTCCTTGCTGTTTATTCTGAATGTGGCTAAAACCTTTTCATGGATTTTGTTCCAGTGAGACATGAAAAAGCGCAAATAGTGGACACTTTTACATGTTGTAAAAGCGACCCTCGTCATGTCCTTTTTACAAAGGTGACCACTAGAAACAGGTTTGTCTTACTGAAAATATGAGAGGAAGCAGATAGGAATCTCTGGCGCTCGTGTCGTTCAACGCAAGCTCCATTGGCAATATGACGTAATTTTAGTACTACGACCAGAATCCTTTAAGGTTTTGCTTTCTTGTGCAAATCAGGGTTTTTGTTATTTAAACCTCTCTGGGATTACCAGATTTAATTATGAAAGAAATAACGAAAAGGATTTTGGTCGTAGCAGTAAAATGACACCATCGTGCAAATGGTCAGTTGAAGTTAGCTTCTGGTGACGTTCTCCGTGAACTGAAACTTTTCCATTTTTGCTAACCGATTCGTGTTACTGTTTTTGACAGAAAAACCGCTGTTGATTTACAACGTGAAATTTGACATCAGGCAGTGGTTTCTTGTGACTGATTGGAATCCACTTACCTTGTGGTTTTATAAGGTAAAGATTGAACAAGCTTCTAAGGTCGTAATCGTCAGGAGATCTGATGACTCAGCGGGCAAAAATCTAGGAAAGATTTTCGAAACTGCGACGCGGAGCTAGAATAGTTCCTTCCGTGTTATTTCCATCAGAAGTCACTGCTCGTACATCGTTGTTTCTGTAAGGCATTTAGTGAGAATTGTGTAGCACTTAACACATGTTCTAAAGACTTTACCTGAGAAATTAGCCATTTGAATGAATAGGTGTAATGTCTGAAGCACCACATCTTTTAAATTAATCGTTTTGTTTCAGAAACGTTCAATTACCAGTAACACTAATGCGTTCAATTTTTAACGTTATTAACTTCTCTCTCTAGGATTGCTACATCCGATTCTGCAGTCAAAATTTTTCTCTGGAGGACTTTCACATGTAAGATTCCTTTGCATTTATTCCTCAAATTTACAGTTTTTCGACTCTTACATAGCTTCAAATTTCTGTATCTACAGAAGCATACACTTGGCCAATAACTCCATCCAGAAACACTTTGAGAACAGTGGAATTCGCGACAAGCGCATCCCAGAGGATAACATGTGGAGCAGCGATGATCTAAAGGCGTACCTCAAGTGAGTCCAGCTGTTAATTCCTGTTTATTAACCCAATAAAATTGAAAAGGCTCAAAAAATCACCGTTATAAAACTGATTAACTTAACCACCGTGAGAACAGCTTGAATATTTTTATGCAAATAGCCCTTTTTAGGACTTGATCTGGATTGTTTGGTTAGTATAAGAGCCACTTACGTATACACTGACATATTGAATATACTCTCACACAGTGAATAAACCACAGTAATACTGCTGGTTACCTTTCAATGTGTTTTGAGTGTTTAATTCTGAGTAACACCCTTCCCTTCTCGTAAATCAAGTGTTGAATGTTTTGGCTCTGCCAAATTGTGCATGGAAGAAAGCTGCTGCTCAGTATCTGATGAATTCGTGCCTAGACTTGAAAGTTAGGACCGCTGTTTACTTCACAACAAATAGTACCACAGAAAAGTGTTGCCCCGGGTTTGAAGGAGAGTTTTTATACAGGCTGGAGCCCAAGGGTTATGGGCTCCTGAAAGAAGCAAGTCAGAGCGTATTCATTACGGCGTTAATACATGTAACAGGTGCATAGGTTAGGCCAAAAGGTGAATAACGTTCTCGAGAGAGTAGTGTCATCACTTCACACAGAAGTTGAGGTTATATTTTTCTGGTTCATATTATAGCTTTTTTCTTCAAATAAAATAGACGTTTGAAAACAAATCTTCCCAGACAAAACAATATAACATATCTTGAAAACCTGACGAGTTTGTGAAATTTTGTCCTTGTAGGAAGAGGGGTGTGGGTGAAATGTGGGAAGATGTGATTTATCCTGGCATGAAGAAGGCCGTAATCTCAGCTGTGCAGTCTTGTCAGGAGATCGTGGAATATCGCAAGGTAATGCTTGACTCAGAACCTCTCAGAACGTACTGTTAGGCCCTGTGTTCCCCAACACAGAGGAAAAAGATCGCATAAAGTCAACAAGTAAAGGGCATGCTCGTCTGCAGATTAACATTGGGGTAACCCTCTACATCGTCTGAGTTGCATCAGTTGAAACTACTACCCATGCAACAAGTCTAGTACAGATACTTAACTTTAAGCTCAATAATCGATAAACCATTCTTGTGATTTTCTTGTCAGAATTCGTTCGAACTTTATGGCGCCGATTTCATCATCAGTGAGGACTACAAACCGTGGCTGGTAAGTAAAATTAATAAATCACATTCAAAAAAGTTTATTTTTGAAATTAAAGCCCTCGGAATTGTTCTCTCCAAGAATTTAAACTTGACCTCCCACGATAAAACGAACCCCGCGAGTGTAGGATTGTGACGCGGGAATTGACTCGGGAATTTTGCGATCTCATGACCGACTAGTTAAGTTAGTAACTTACATGTAACATGCTCTCTTACATACCCATAATTCGATATACCAAGAGTTTTTTTGCTCTAACTTTCGGTGGTTGCCACCTTTTCGTTCTTGTAGTTGGAAATAAACTGTAGCCCTACAATGGGACCAAGCACGGCTGTTACTAGAAAACTGTGCGCTCAAGTCTTAGAGGACACCATGAAAGGTATGAGCGCTACCTCTAACGAATTCTTATATAGAGGTTACAAATTGGAAGTAAAATAGTACGAGCAGGTGCTGGGCAGTTAAACCTCATCCGGGAAACGATGATCTGACATGGACATTTTGCTAATTACAGACCCTTTTATTTTGTCAATTAATACTTGCGGGATAAAGGACTTCATCCTAAAATCACGAGTTCTCTGTTATTTGGGTCTTTCTTGGCCTGTTTTGCGCGCGCCACAATGTGCGAAACTTGTAGCGACCATTAGGAATGACGCAAACATAAATCCATATTGTGATGCCTACACAGCGACAGGACACCCAAGGAACCTCAGGAGAACCAAAGATTTGTGTGCTGCTCGCTTGGCGGGTCGCAGCAATAAGCGCTGAAGGTGGACGTATGAGATTTTCCACGCTTTAATTTAAATCCCAGGAAATCCTTTTTAATGACAGCACTGGGTTGAAATTTACCCCAACCAAAAGGAGATATATTACATCTCACTTTCAATATTATAGGCAGTGTTGAAACTCGCCCTCCCCAGCTACACAGTTTACTCCAATTCCCTCCCGCTTCCATCCCTGACTTGTTATGCCCCCCCCCCCCCCCCCCCCGAACTACGCGAGGTTCTGCGATACACGTATTTCTAGTAGAGATGATAAAGGCATGTGATAAGTGTGCAGAGCTTTGGAACTCTTCTTACTCTAATTCTTCATATCATTAATAATCTATGAAGAGAATAAGAGTGATAATGGTTTTGATACCTAACCTGAGTGGAGGGCGATAATTCCCATTTTAGAGGTAAAATTAAACCCCTAAGGAAGACCAGTATTGGCGTAGTTAAGGCTATATTTGAGATTGTACGAAATAAAACAGACAACCACATAAGAGCCATGGTGACTTTCAATGTGCAAAAGCACAATATGAAGGTGCTTGGTTTATTGTAAATGGTTAAGTATGCAGAACTTTAAGCAACGACGTATGGGTGAAATATGAGCCCTCAGTTCTCAACACCCTAAGGGAGACGAAAATCTGCTATTTACATCCTTACGCGAGACCAGGAACAATCCCCTCTTTTTCCTATGCTTTTGATCCAAAAATTTGGGGCAAACGTTTACTCAGAATTTCATCAAGGATTGATCGGTAGAGATACACCTTTTTTATCTGACCTCTCGATGTATATTCCAGTGAAACAATCTTCGTGTTTAATATGGTGCATACAATTTGCCTTTTTTAGTGGTCCTTGATCGACGAGATGACAAGAACTGTGAAACAGGAAGATACGAGCTAGCGTTTAAACAGGTATCTTTCTTCATGATCGTGCTTTTAAGTAATAAATTCTTATTCCTTTCATCTCTCGGGCGAAACATTAGCAGGACAAAATGGAAAATGTTTTTAGTCGACTCGGTGGGTTAATTTTTTGTTTGTTCTTTTGTAGCCACAAGTGACAGCGCCTCCATATATTGGTATGAGTATGGCGGTGGAAGGCCAAGGACTCCGAAAACCACCAGAAAAACCCAGGAGACATAGCGATGCCACATCACCCAGGACAGCACTTGTATCCAAGCACAAGGAGACCTCAAATGACCCCAGTAGCGGCAAGCCCACGATTGTATCTCAACCCCAACAAACTGCCCCAGAGAGCAGCAGTGTTAAAATAACTTCACTGTCGCGACCGAAAGAGTCACGAATTGTCATTGCGAGCTCTTCTGGAGAGGTTTTAGAGACAAGTAATTGTAAGAAACGAGTGGATGTTAAGAATAGCGGTAACGCAAAGAAACCCGAAGGTTCTTGGGCAGTCGGATGTATGTGTCCGCCGCCACAGTCAATTCCAATTGCAACGACGTTCTGTACAACAGACGATGGAAAGCTTAAAGGACTTATTACCAGGAGTAAAACTCACTATTCTGGCGAGGCGGATGTGGCCCATGGCGCTGACGTTCAACAACGTTCTGCGCCAAAGGCGATGAAAATACCTACAGCAGTGCTCAAGTACTCCTCTACTGACAAGAACATGCGCCATCGAACACAGCTGCCTATTTCAATAGGTCCAGATAGTAATGGAAAGCATTTCTAGCTATTCGCCACAGAAGGTGTAACAGCACCTAATCCGGCAGTCACGCTGTAAGCCCAAATGTGAGGCAAGTCGGTATTACGTGAAAATTTTGGGTCGGATTGCGTGACAATCGATAGATCTCAAAAAAAAATCGATCTGTGCACAAATTTAGACTTGATAATGCTGCTTACAATAGGAATGTAAAAATTACTGGTTGCATTAAATGAAGTGCGCTTCATGTAAAATCCCGGGGTTCAGATATGTTGCCCTTCATAATGTCTGGGCATGGATTTGTAAATCAAATGATAGGAATTGTACAAAGTGTTGAAATGGAGCAAGACTTTCAATGTTAAATACGTTTGAAAAAGGAACTTTTAATTTAAAGAGACCTGAAAATACCTCTCATCGTCATTGCATTTATTGAATAATGTACATAATAAAGTACATAGTACTTAAAGTTTTGAAACAACTATTTTATCGGAATTTGTGCAAAATGCATTCAACTATTTATACAATACCGGAAGCAAAGACGCGAGAGAGAAAGAGTGAATTGTATTTTGAATAATTAAATTTTGCCATTTTCTATGCTAATGTTTTTATTATTGTGTTAAATATTTAACAAGCATTCCACGAGTGCGCGTTGGATATGGGATGGTGGATAGCCAACGAGGCGCGTAGCTCCGAGTTGGCTATAATCATCTCAAGCGCGAGTGGAATAATTGTTTTATTGAAAACGCCCACAGAATTCTTCTCGACTTTGTTTGTTTAAACGACCGATTTTCAGCTTGAGCAGACGCGTACAGTTAACATATTTGGAGAGCATGGTATAATGGCTAAGCCAATCAGAGCTCTTTAATATTATTATTTAATGATTCAGTTTTTAATAAACTGGTGAATTCTATCCGTATATTTCTTGATACAAGCCGAAATAGTGTAGTCGAAACCCATGTCCATTCCATTTTATTACTCTGAAGAATCGAGAACAACGGTTTGCAGACCTGCCAACCCCCTGCCTGAAGAAGGAAAATCTGGAGGTTTCAAAAAAAGGGCTAAGGTTCTTTTAACTATTTTTTTTTTAACAAGATTGAATAACTCTTTTTCCATTAGGACAACGTGACTTGCTTTTTTTGTGGTCCCTGTTGTAACAGGATGCCGCTTTCTTTGATGACTCTAATTAAGATGTTACCCTGGTTCTAAGATTTCAAGGGTCGTTTCTTCCCAATATGCTAACTACCTGACCAAGATGTTTGTCCAAAGTGTTATCAAGGCTCAAACAGGAACGACTGTCAGTTTTGTTTCTGCCGAAAGTGCTGAAAAGGTGTTTCTTCTCTGCCTTATTTCCATTTTTATTCAACAAGGTAACATTTCTTTTCGGGGTGATTTTTTCCTAAAAACAAGTCTGTCTTCCGTATCTTTGGTGGTAACATGCATGGGCTGTAGGAAACATGGAAATCCTTATACAAGAGTCTCTATCTCGAGCATGTATTAGACATCTTACTCCACCGTTAGTCACGAAAGCAGTAGAAGGAAACGACACACGACCTTCAACAGGTGTCGAGCAGCAAGAGTTGGCTAAGCACTATTTCAAGATCCTCTACGTCGGGCATTTTTCGGGTGTTGCACAACAGAGGGAACGCAAACTCATCAACCCGTTCTGCAAACTCATCGAGATCAAGTTTGTTTGCTCTACTTTTAAAATTAAGAACTTTTTCAACGTGAAAGATCCTTTTCCTGACAGGCTTCGTGTGCGAATCATGTACCAATTTTCCTGTGCAAGCTATAATGCTTGTTACGTTGGCGAAACAAGCCGATATTTTGCCAAGTGCGTGCGCGAGCACATGTCATCGGACAGATCCTCTCACGTTTATGAGCATTTACAGGCTTTAGAGCCCGAGTGTCGTACCTCCTGTAACTTAGACTGCTTTAAGATTTTGGACTCTGCCGCTAGCTAGGTATCAAGTTAACCCTTTCACTGCCAAATGTTGCAAAAGGCAAATTTCGAGCAAAGTTCCAAATTTCATTTTCTAAAATTTTGAGAAACAAATGGCGTCTTGTGAAAGTACAGGCACAGAGCTTTCATATGAATGGTCACATCATACGATTTCGTCCATAGACTCAAAAGTTAGAGTCACCTTACAAAACCTCCTCAAACACTCTATCAAGCTATCAAACAAGCTATCAAGTCGGCTTATTCGTGAATGTGCTGACCTTATTTCGCCATATATCTCAATTATTTTTAATTGCTGTTTAACTACCGGCACATTCCCTGATGACTGGAAATTGGCCAAAGTTACGCCTACATTCAAGCAGGGCGATAGAAGTAATATGAACAATTATCGCCCAATTTCTGTGATCTCAGCAATAGCAAAAGTCTTCGAGAGAATAGTTTATAATCAGCTTTCTTCTTATTTATCCGAAAATAATATTTTGTCAAAATATCAGTCTGGTTTTCGATCCTTTCACTCAACTGTAACCGCTTTGCTCGAAGCCACTGATAATTGGGCCTTTAACATAGATCGTGGCTATGTTAACGCTGTTGTCTTTTTAGATCTAAAAAAGGCATTTGACACAGCCAGTCACTCTATTTATTCTATTATCCAAACTATATTCGTATGGAGTCAAAGAAATTGCCTACGAATTGCTTTCTTCTTACTTAGAAAATCGTACGCAAAAATGTGCTGTCAATGCTGTCCTTTCTAAAAGCTGCACTTTAACTTGTAGGATCCCCAGGGGACAATACTGGGGCCTTTGCTGTTTCTCTTTTACATTAATGACTAACCTAATTGTTTATCAAATTCGCAACCAAGAATGTACGCGGATGATACTCACCTAACATATGCTGACAATGACGTCTACTCCCTTGAGGCTTCTTTAAATCAGGACTTGTTAAATATAAACAATTGGCTCATTGCCAATAAATTGACTCTCAATATGACAAAAACTGAATTTATGTTAATCGGATCAAGACAAAAATTGAATAATCTATCCGTTCTCCCAGACTTAGAAATTAATGGTACACAATTAAACAGAGTCGATTTTACCAAGTCTCTTGGTGTATTAATTGATGAAAATCTAACATGGAGTAATCATATCGACACTATATCTTAAAAAATCTCTTCTGGTATTGGATCTATTAAACGAATAAGTCACTGTGTTCCTGCTGCAACTCTACATAATAACTATCATGGGTTACTTCAATCGCACTTCGACTATTGTAGTGTTGTTTGGGGTAACTGTGCCAAAATATTATCTGACAGATTACAGAGACTTCAAAATCGTGCTTTCCGCGTCCTTACCCATTCTAGTTATGATGCTGACGCCAACCAACTAGTAAAGAATTAGGCTGGGACAATTTAGAAACTCGACGTCAAAAACTAAAGGCTGAGATGGTCTATAAGTCCTTAAACGCCCTCGCACCGAATTATTTGTCCTCGAAATTCATTCAGCGGAGTGATGTGATTACTTCTTACAATTTGCGCGATTCTGATAATAAGCTTGCAATACCATTGCCACGTACTAACTATTACAAAAATAGCTTTGCCTTAAGTGGTGCAGTCCTCTGGAACAGTCTACCCTCAGCTGCTAGGCAAGCAACATCTCTGACTAATTTCCGACGATTCTTAATTAATTCCGACACGGCATTCATGTAAAACAGGCTTTATTTTAGTTTACTTTTCCTTAATAGTTGGCAATATTTTGAATTGTAGAAGATTAAGAAGATTACAGTCAAACCAAGTCAAGCGTACCCCCCAAGATTCTATTAGTGAATTTATTATTTGAAAAATGAATGCGTTAGTCGTTCCTGTAACTGGTGTCAAATTCAAAGCGGTATTTCTGCATGTGTAATGAGCAGTGAATATTTTACGAGAACTTCTCTGTATTTGGTCAGATTGGAAATCTTTGAATGGATTAAGCTTCTTAGAAGACATTTACATCAATTTCAGGAAAATGGAGCAGGTAGAAATTTCATAACTGCCTCGCGTGTGAATTCACGGCTCATTACACATGCAAGAGTGCAGAGATCAATCTGAAATCTACAACTAGCAACGGATTCAAATTTTGAATAATAAATTCGTTAATGGATTCTTGGGGGGGGGGTACGCTTGACCTGGTTTGAATGTAAGTTGTAGCTTTATATTAAATTGTTAATGCCTGATGTATTTACCGTGTTTTTAAATAAAGATGATGATGATGATGACGACCTTCACCGCAATGTCACCAGGGAAAATCAAACGTGTGTGCAATCTCCCCCCCCCCCCGCCACCACCACCGCCCCCCCTAAAAAACTAGTAAATGAGTTGTAAAAATAACAAATGATAAATAATGTCTGCATATTGTTGATATAGCTTTCACAAATTTAAAAAATTTTCCACACATGCGCAGGGCAATGGAACTTACCCAGTCTCTTGCCCCTTGAGACCGAGTTACCATATAGTGTCCAGTGGAATAGGTAATCAATTTCTGATTACTGGACTTGGGAAACACGGACTCCGAGAGTGAAATTGTAAAAGGCTCTTTTAGACCGTAGCTACTTTTGCAATGTTTGTGTGTTTAGGAGGCCTTGGTTTGATATTTTGCTTCCTCATGTAATCAAGAAATTGATCTGGCAGTTCTTCCAGCACATCTTTTGCCAATCGAGCTCCGTTTATGACATTCCCAGCTTGTCCAATGTAATCTCGGAAGGGCACAAACTATGATTTATAAGGAAAAAAAATGAAATGACTGTAACTTGCCATCACGTTTTAGTTGGCTGGGTTTGCAGCTGTCTAGATAGTGCGAGTGGATTTAGCAGGGTATTGTGAACTCGAAATGGTAGCAAATGGAAGATTTTAACAGGGGCACCCAACGAGAATATAGTTTTAAACCACTTATATTAAACATAGCATTGTTAAACGCATTTTAGTATTTAATGGTAGATATAGGCATATTTTCATCCCTTAAAAATTTTTCATCTGCTCGGATTTCCTAGCTAAAAGTCTAGTGATCCGAAAATTATAGGGATCAAAACTTACCTTTTCGAAAATTTCAGCCAGAAAAAAGGCTCCCGAAAATTCTAGGTGACCTTTTTAGGGTAAAAATCCGTTAAAAATGGGCAATTATACCGATATTTAGATGTTCGAAAGTATTAGGAGAGGCAGGCAAGCAAGAAATTTTACAAAAAATGTTCCGAAAATTCTAGATCTCAAATCGTCTTCCGAACAGATATTTTCCGAAAATTGACGTTAGGTGCCCCTGATTTTAATAACAGAGTGTACATGTCCTTTGCCCTAAGGAGGGTAAAAAATTTGAGGGTTTTTTCCTGAATAGCATATGTATTTTAGGTTTTTTTGTCCTAAACGGGGTCAGGGTTTCAAACCCTCAGCGACTCACCTATACCAATATATAATAGATAATCAAATGACGCCTTTTTAATAAAGCATGCACTCAGTAGAAAAATATCTCACCTGTACAATGTCTCTTTCCGCGTATCTTCCACGCGATGACAGACGAACTGTATCTCCATCAAGCTCCTCCATAGCTGCATTTTCATGGAAAGAGACAAAAACAATGCCATGAAACCTTTTCAAATCTGAAAGAGGCCTAAAACTCCTAAATTTTTACTGTCCAAAGTATTGATTAAGTGCATGAGAAACGCCGGGAAGGTATTCATTCGCTATTCGCACATCTCCGATAATACAACTGGTTTGCCCCCCCCCGCCCCCCAAATTTTGCATAACCTTTGTTTTTAATTTCTCCTGGGTACTACAGTCACCCCATGAGAAATTAAAGGCGATGCTTAAGCAGAATTTAAAGAGGGCAAACGAGGTTTATTATGGGAGATGTGCAAAGGCGAATACGAACAAAGAACTTAAGGTCAGGGTAACACTTTTTACGGATTCACCATTTTCACATAGACCATAATGCACTCTGTTTACCTCCCCCCCCCCCCCCCCCCCCCAAATTTTGCATAACCATTGTCTTGGAGCTCTCTTGGGACGACTGTAATACCGAGGAGAAATTGGAAACAATGATTATGCAAAATTTTGGGGGGTAAACAAGGTGCATTATGGTCTATGTGAAAGTAGTGAATGCAGTGGTAGAGACAAGCGGGGATGTAGAAGCTTTCCGTTCTAGTGTAGATCGTGTAAGGAAGAGGAAGGAAGGAGGAGGAAGCAAAGATGTCTCCTTTCCTGCTTCAGGCGAGCTGCCATCTTTCACTCCCCAATGTAAACCGAACAGACGGCAACCTCGTTCCCAGGGTTTTCTCCTACTCGGCTTCCGGAGCGTGGCCAAGTAGAAGAGGACCCTGGGAACGAGGTTGAACCGACCTTAGCAGAACTTTAGCCAATCGCAAAGCTCTTTTCCAGTTCCATCACGACAGCATTCAAGCGAGACTTTTAGACTTTGATGATGCAAAACAACGGTTTCGCTTCTGTTTCATCGTTCTTTTTACATCAGAACATAACGCACTCCTCGCGGTACCAATTTACCAGCTTTGAGATCGTCGCTAGTGTATTGAAACCAAGCTTAAAATCGCTGCAATTTGGCAACTGTGTGAACACATGTAAATTCCATATCTATAGCTGATTGAGTACCTACCTTCAAACTCTGCTGGTCCAACACCAACAATGATAATAGAAACGGGAAGAGAAGCTGCCTACGATAAATATATAAATTGAGGTATTTAAGCACTATACTTGCACGCCTGCAATACGTCACTTCCACATTTCCCATAATGCACCTTATTTGCCCCCCAATATTTTGCATAAGGATTGTTTTCTATTTCTCTTGGGACGACCAGGAGAAATGAAAAACAAAGGTTATGCAAAATTTGGGCGGGGGGGGGGGGGAGTGGGGGAAATAAGGTGCATTATGGGAAATGTGAGAGTGGCGAATGGAGCAATTCATGTGTTAAGAACTCGTTACGGTTCAGTGATTTTCCGCTACACATGTTAATTAAAGCGCATTTTTACCACGAATCCTGTTCAATTCGGCTAACTCAATGTTGTACCCAATTCGCCAATTCAAACCCTTTGGGAATAAAACGCTTTGTTATCGTTTAAATGTAAATGCCACATTATAATGCAAATACAATACACAAAGAATCTTAACCCTGGGAGGTTTGAATTGGGTACAACATTGAGTTAGCCAAATAGGTCTATTGACAGAATTGCCCTCCAACCATTAAACATAGCTTAGACGCAAGGCGAAAATGCTTTAAAAATGTGCGTTTACAAAAGAAAACGAGTTAGAGCGAACGGGCCTCCATGATATGTTCCTTCTTCCATGCCCTTTGCCTCTCTAACCCATTTTCTCCCAATAATGGCGAACAAAAAACATTTTTTAAAAATAATACGATTTTTCTAGCTTTATTCTCCGCACAGAAGTACAATACAGCAGAAAATATAAAATAAGTGGGAAAGAAAAAACGTGGCCAGGGCACCGAAAGAAATTAGAGAAGCTTATGAGAGATAAGGCCTTCTCGAACTACGGACCATCAGGGTGTATTACACCAATTCAAGCAAAAGATGGCGTAGACTCTAAGGTATAGAGACATTCATTAGCGCGAAAATACGAGATTTGGGTATAAATCAGATTCAATAGCGTTTTTTTACATCTTAATCAACGTACAATAACACTTTTGGGCATTTATATTCGTCATTCGGCATACAAAAGAGAAAAATATACTTTCAATTGCACTAGTATGCAAGTCGTTAACACCACCTTAAATATCAATTAATATTTTTCAGTTTTATTTGAATTGGGACATTACAGCATATACATCTTACGCGCGCTATTACACGCGCGCGCGTGCTCCTATCATTGTTATGTCCATGGTGCTGTGTAGTAACCATGTTAGTGTCAACCCTAACCCTAACCCTAAAACAGTATTCTTTAAAAAAAAAAGAAAGAACTCGACCCCGGCCCCGGCTTGCACCTACGCCGACTCCGACCCCACGGTTTACTGACACCCTAGTACACCTCTATCGTCAAAATACCAGTCACTCACTTTAACAATAGCTTCTTTTGTTTGCGGCATGTCCGAAATTATTCCATCTGTTAATATCAGAAGCACAAAATATCTAGATGGAAACACAAATTTTAAGAAACATAAACAGTCAGTAGTAGTATAAAATATTTTGGCAAAGAGAAACTCTAAGAATCAGGCCCAGCTGTTCTAAAGGTGGATAACGCTATCCACCGAAGAAAAAAATCACTATCCATCGGATAGCGCAATTGGTTTCCCTAGCACCTATCCCTTGGATAGTGATTTATCCGGTGGATAGCGCTATCAAACTTTGGGGCCTCATCTTTCAATAACTAATAAGACTGTCAGCTGCCTTTGACTGGATTTTTTCAGTTAAGCCTGAACGCAAATGGAACGCTACGTTTCGCGGTCATTGTGAACGGACAATGTGCGGTTCCTTATTTCCTTGGTTTGTTCTAAGAGGTTTGGCAAAAATAATGACCTTCTGTTCCACTTGAATAACCACAATAATAAATCATGAGAATATTTGCTTATTTAGTTGTGGTACATACTCCTGTCCCTGCTTTTCTCTGTGTGATGAACTTGCAATTCTATTGCATAAAGAACAAATAGTAACATATCAAAGCCTCATCCTTGACATACTTGCCTTTTTAAGAAAACTCCTAAAGAAGTACTCACAAAAATGAAGAAAAATCTTTTAACCGACACGAGAAAATAGAATTTTCGGCTATGGGGAAAATCAGCGCGGGGCGCAAAGCAGTTTGGTTGAGTATAGGCCCAGATAAAGTCATCTTCGCCTTGACTGGGCCCTGATTTCAAACGTATCCAAACACAAATGCTCTCACTGTTAGAAAAAAAGTAGTGAAAATTGGGTCAAACTTGAGCTGACACAAATCATTTATCCACTCAAAAACAGATTGCACCCTTGTAAATTGCATCGACTACCCACCTTGCGATTTGATTAATTATCGGTGCGAAGTTAGTAGGACCTGCAACAGCAACACACAGAGACGAAAGTTTCAAAAAAAGCGATTCCCCCGAAATAAATAAACTAACAAATAATGATAATAATAATAAATAATAATAATACTTGGAAATGAAATATTGCATGGAACTTTTACAACGAATAGCCTTGATGGGGTCAGGAAGGATTCTGCGAAAAGTGTTAGACACTTAAATATGTTAAGGACGGAATAATGGCACGGAGTATTGGCTAAGCCACAGGCTGTGACCTGATACTCAGTTAGTAAATAACATTTCCTGCATTATGTAGTGATAGGCTTGTAATAATGATAATGATAATAATAATAATAATAATAATAATAATAATAATAATAATAATAATAATAATAATAATAACAAGGACGTCAAAACTTCGAGGCTGGTGATAATTTTAAATTCCCACCCAGATCTCTAAGGGCAACGGCAAAGGGAGAAGGACAGACTGAGACAGACAGGCGTGGTTAAAACACATTTCAATCGAAATCTAAAAGGGTAAAATAATATGCAAGCCGAAAGTAACGGAAATAACACAAAAAAATTTCAGTCACGTTAAATTTACAGTCAAGTAATATCTTTTTGAAATATAGCAATTTGCATACAATATTCAAAAAGTAATTTATAACGAGCCAAACTTGAAGTGGTGGGAGAACGACCCGCTACAAAGTAAATCAAAATCAGCTGAACAGAATTAAAAGAGTAGAAAAATTGCATCGCCTTAAATCACAGTCCATGTTTCCTGAGGCTTTCCAAACGGAACAGCGCGAACCATTTGATTTTTCAACCGGAATTTTCGTTTTTTACTTAAAGTTATCCGTAACCAGCTTGCTAGGGTAACCCTATCACCAGGGTACCCCCCCTCCCCCCTTGTACACAGGCCCTAAGAGTCCTCTTAAGTCTGAAATATTACCATGAAGCTGAACCCTCTCTATGCTGTGATAATACGCTGCGAGTACACCGTGAATGCCATTACAATTTGGATCCTGAGGATTGCCATTCTGAAAACAATCAGCGATTACAAGAATAAGAGCCTGCTTGCTACAAATAGGCAAAACAGAAAGCAGACTGCAAAACAGTCCGTATTTTTGCGTATTCAAGTACGCGCGAGCAGTCAAACAAAAGGTCTAGAACGAGGCTGAAACTGACGGAGAGTGAGACCGGGGAGAGACGGCCACACCGCTCGCGCGCTTCGCGCGCGTAAGACTCACGCCACATACCGATTTCTTATAGCCTCCCACGCAGACGTTCTTAGGGTTTCGTCACGCGTTTCTGCCCCACGAACGTCTGCTGAACTGAAAGATAAATTCCTTTCCCATTGTTCGCAAATATCGGCTGGAGATCACATGCACATTATCGGAGATCCAATCGGCGCTGTTGAAGTCTAAGTGTTGACAAGCCAAACACATACGTACAAGCTCTGTAGAGTGTGATACGTGACCAAAGATTTTTGCTCCTGGCCAGAATATAGGAGATAAGCGTTGGCTTTTTGTATATTTCTCCCTGTAAGGGCTGGATTAGATGTCATTTGCTCATAAAGTTGTTCTTTGGGTGATGTAACGGCGGGGTTACCTTGTAAGACTGAACAAAAGGAAGAATTCTTTTTCACACGTTATAGTTTTGTGGGAAAGCCGACTTCCGTTCAGCAAATTTAACCTCCGAGGTAATTTTTTTCAACGAGATTCTGAGGGTAGCCACTAGTACGAACGCTTATGAGTTAAATGAGTAGTTTGTTCTAAAACTGTAAGGTCTTCACCTTTCATGCGACCTTTCTGATCTTTTCTGGAGCTATATAGTCAAGCGCGAAATTTCTCAAGGTCCAAAGTGCACTTCCCAGATCTGGAAGTCTGCTGTGATTGGTCTACGTCTTTTTCCGCTCAAGTCAGCAGGCGTTCGTGGGGCAGGAAAGCGTGACGAATCCCTAAGAACGTCTGCGTGGGAGGCTAATTTCTTTAGTGATTTTGAGAAAAAAAAAACCGATTGTTTTGCAGTCTAAACAGTAAAAAGGGGTTTAGGTTTTTTTTTTCACTATCTGGCGATAATTTAAGCCTTTGGCCACCGACAGTGGTCACGATTGGCCAAACAAAGTTTGAAAGCGGTGCCATATTAGATGAAGAAGTGGCGTTTTCCATAGCGTATTACACAATAACCAAGGAATTAATTTTAAAGGAGAATTTACTGTTATCACTGACCAGAGGAAATTCATGAGAGATCTTCCAGTCTGGAGGAACACGCGCGCCAAATCCAAAAGCGGGAAACATTTTATCACTACAAAAGAGAAAAAGAACGACTTGGCAGTCTAATAAAAAGGGTACTTTCAATGACATTAATGCACTAGATGGGGCACATCTGGCTACAGCTTGAAGGCAAAAGAATATGTTTTTATAGAAACATTTTACTGTTCAAACCTTTCCCCTTGATAAATTAAATGAAAAGAGAGAAAAAGGATGTTCTTTTCCTTCCCAGTATCACTAACAAGCGTTGTTTTCTCTCTGATCGACTTCAACCTTGGATCTTCTCATCGCACTGCATTTCCAAATGATTCGTTTGATTTGTTAAAGAAAATAACCCTACTGTTGTGTGGTACATCTTTTTAAAATATGTTTCGCGATTTGATGGTTCGCATATTTCGCAATTTTGCAAAAAAACTTGGCTTCAGAGTCACTTTAATTTCGAGTTTTTGAGCAAGACACGATTTATTTAATTTTTTATTTAATCGAATAAAACGACTTGATCTGCCTTTGTCATCATGTCAAAACTAAAAACTGATGCACCGGCGGGTATTGTCCTCGATAATCAATATAAACAAGCCTCACGAATTATTTTTGTAATGTCTGGAAAAGGACGTAGCACTCTACTCCCAGTTACAACACTCGTAATTCAGTCCTGCTTTCTTCCACTCTTTCATTTAATTTTCGCGCCACGTTATGTTCGCGTCGCTTTTCGCGATTTCAAAAAAGCGCGAATTTGCGAAATTAAAGTGTCGCGAAGATTTCATGAAAACTAATATGGCACTCACGTATCATAGTCCTGGCAAATTTCCCCAACAGCTGTGAGCGCCTTCACGTACTGATTCTGATTCTGATTCTGTTTCTGATTCAGTTTCTGTTCATGAAGGTTTATGTAATGAAGAGACGTGGAATCTTTTGGATTACCTAAAAAACATACATCATCAATAGGGCCATTTATACGAGGGAAAATAAGACGCGAACTTTCCGTATAAAAGGCACATTTCATCTAAAATAAGACGCGGCTTAGCTAAGACGCGTCTTATTTTAGAAGAGCCCTTAACACCTGTTCTTAGATAAGACGCGTCTTAGCTAAGACGAGAAAAACTTCGTATAAATGACCTTCGCGTCTTACGTAAGACGCGAACCCATAGTACGCATGCGTTAATTTTTGGCGCGCTACGTTGGATTGCCGTTGCTACGGGCAACATTCACATGAAAACGAGTCAAGAACAGTAATAAGACGCGAACCATTTATACGAGCTGTTCTCGTCTTAGATAAGACATGCTCGTATAAATGGTACAGTTCGCGTCTTATGTAAGTCGCGTCTTATTTTTCCTCGTATAAATGGCCCTAATAAATCAAGCTTACATCTTAAAATGTACCTCACCAAAGCGACTATTTAACAGAGGTGAAGACCGCCTGAAGAAAAATAACTCGTTGGGAACTCGGAAAAGGCTAACACATGCGCTAAATATAGAAGTGAACCATTGATACCCTTTCACTTCTATCAGAGGCTAAAGGGCAAATTCACAAATCAAATAATCAATCTTTTGCGTGTGATCAGTGAAAATCCTAAGAAATAAATAGTGCCACGAAAAAGTTCCACCAAAGACGTTTCATTTGAAACTGTTACCCCATGGGCATCCTTCGATCTAGCAATGAAGGGGATGTCACTAAAATGGGGAACGCTGGGCGCAGGGAACGAGCACGGAGAACTGGAAAACGAAACAAAGAAAACGGGAACAAATTTAACAAAGAATTGGAAATGAATTTTGTGATAGGGCTAAGGTTCAAGTTAGCTTTCGTTCCCATTTTTCTTTTTCCCGATCCCCTGGCTCTTTCCTCTCTCCCCGTTCCCTGTTTTAGTAAAATCCCAATGAAAGGGTTTTTAAAATACAATTATAGTAATAAAGGGTAACGATTTCCGAGACTTTGGACTTAATAAAGGTTTGATCAACTGTAGATTCGAAAGGTCCTTATCAAAGACAAGAACAAACAATAATGCTATCTTACCATTCGAAGAAGTGAAATCAATGGCTACTGTAAAGTTTATTTCAGTCCTTAAATGGAACATGAAAGAAAACAAGACTTAGATTTTAATATGCTCCACCCCTTGTTTCTATTCTCCAACACAGCGGAGACAGAACGGTTTCGCTGCGTTTGAGATTTGTGTGTTTCCTTGCCTTTACAAAAAAAAGGAATAAACTGAAACAAGACCGTATACTGCATCTCTTTCCAAAGGTACTTTTGAGGAATTCTATGATGTTAGTTTCCAGAATTTTTTTTATATCTCCTTCCTGTCGTACACCTCTCCAGAAATCAGTACATAATTGTTTGTAAAATATCATCCCTAAAGAAGCTTTCCCTAGTGTTTCCATCCTGAAACTCCAATTAGGTCAAGCAACTCTATTCATGCTTCAAAAGCTTGTATAATAATAGGCACATTGTTCTAGATGAAGCTTGTTAGGTCTGTGGAAACTGAAGCACTCTCAACACAAAACAAATGTAGCTACCCTCCTCTAATGAAATCCAAGAACGAGGGTCGCTCTTCTATTTTACACTGCAGCAATTTGACCTGGAAAAAAAAACGAAAAATCAGACACCTGATTAGTTAGAAATTCTAACAGCGCTGAGTGTACTAAAAAAATATAAAACAGTCGTTTATTGTGGCTAAGTATGTTATGACGAATTACGCGTATCGAGAAGTGTGCTATACACGAGAACGTCGACGCTCCGGACGTTCTTATTTAACCAGAAGTTAATTCTTTTTTGTCGTACAGTGATCTAAATTAAAAACGTTATTCTACCAGAGAGCTTACAAACTACTTTCGTCAAAAGGAAGCTTGCCAAAAAGCAGAAAACACCTCCGGTTGCAATTCGTACTGTCGGGAGCGTCAGCCTTTGCGTTGTTTGAGATAATTTTTGTTAGGGGGCCTCGGGGGCTTGTGTGATTTGTGGTGTAAAGATAGGCCATTGTTTTAGTCCGGTCAGGTAGCCAATCAGCTCACAGGATTTGCTTCATCTTGTCAGCTCGCGGATTTGGCCATATAATAAGGTACAGTTTATAGTTCATATGGCATTAATGTAGTAATACTGTAGATAACTCGGTAGAGCTTTTAACCCCGGGACTTATTTTAGGGGGTTCCTCTGCAATTTGAACCTGGGAGTCGAGGAGGGTGTGTGTGTGTGTGTGTGTGTGGGGGGGGGGGGGGGGGGGGGGGTAGGGGAAGGGGAGGTATTTATAAGCGTCATTGCTCACCGTGCCCGAGTTCTTGTATGATCCTTTCTTCTTTTCTTTTTTCTTGGGATTGATGACCTACAAATGTCAAAGAAAACAAGTCATGTATAGTTATAGTTCTGGGCCTAATTGTTCGAAGGCCGATTAGCTCTAACCTTACTAGAGTTAAATGTTAACTCGGGTTTCTTTTTCTTTTGTTCAAAAGCACTTTCCCGGATAATTTTCTCTTTTCTTTTTACAGCATCAAATTGTAGGCAAAAAGAATAAAACTGAATTTCCCTCTCAGCTTTCATATCTGAAATCAAATTTCGCACTAACCCTGCTTTGAACAACATGGCCCTGACTATTAAAATAGTTTATGAGAGAGAGAACAAAACTGAATCCAGAAAAAGGACATCCATGACCATCCGATTTCGAGACTACTAGATTGAGATTGGTCTTGATTTAGTTTTTACTAAAATCATGAATATTCAGGTTTGACTTAAAACCATAGTCTCAGTGACTCTTTCCAAATATAAAACGGATAGCGGACTCCAAAATCTGACATTTGGTCTTTTTGTTATTTCAGCCACTAGACATCTTTTTCGATCTATTTTGGTCGGAAACAATAGAAAACATTCTAGATTTTGATCACAAAATAATTCGTGTTTTCGATGATTTTGGCTAGTTGAAAACATCATCAATTAGCCGAATTTTTGTTCAGGACAATAATAGAAAAAAAAATTCAACTTTCAAGAAAAATCCTTGGTTAACTCTTTCGCAAATATCTCCGACGGCCTCTCCTCAAAGCAAAAAAGGACGAGTAAAGAAATAGAAAACAAAGGAGAGAAACCCTTCCTAAACACGTCCAAAGGTTTATTTTATTACAGATTCAGATTCACTCCCCTACATTACAAGCAAATAATGAAATGAAATAAGCTAACACTACTATAAGAAAAAAAAAAAAAAATGGGGAGAAGGAGGCAACCAAAAGCGCCATACTAGGGATGCGCCCAGTAATTAAAATATAAGAAAAATATATACAAATAGAAATATAAATGTTCTAGTTATCCTTAATAAATCCTAAAACATTTCTTTTAAAAGTTGCAATACTGTTTGATTCTCTAATATGATTGGGTAAACCATTCCATTCATCTACAACACGGTTAAAAAAACTATATTTAAAACCATCAGTTCTACTAAAATTTGGAACAAGGTCCTGTGTGTCATTTTTCCTCACGTTAAAACCTGTATTTCTGTCCTTACAAAATATGAGCTTATTTATTTGTAAGAATCTTGCCTCGTATGTTATTCCAGGAGTTGATTTAAGTTCGTTTATGGTAGTTGAAAAGACACCAATCAGATCATGCCTGCAAAAAGAAGTAGACAGCTGAGATAAAAAAAAAAGAAACGTATAAAATGGCAGGGTAAAAGTACGATGAAACTTGCGAGCGACTAACAAATATATATATTGTTTTTGACAAAAAATTGTGGAAAGAAACTTATAAGGCTTTTTAAGGTTGACATTCGTTTCATACAAGGTTTCCTCTGTCACTCCCGTTTAGGAAGGGGTGGGGGAGGGGGGGTGGGGGTGGAAAGTAGAAATTTTAGGGCGGGGATGTACCGCTGGGATCCCGGGACCCTTAGCCTATACTAGACCTAGTTCAGCTATTTGTGCTACCCTATAGTAGACTAAACTGGTAAATTCCCTCCTTTCCATCTATCGACGCTTTGTTTGGTATTCAACTGGTTACAAAACTTGTGAGTTTCTTACCCTCCATCTCTGTCCCAGTCATAACATTCCACTCTCATTGACCTGTAGAATTAGAAAAAACCATGCGAAGTATCAAATTTAATGGCAGCCTATGTAAAATTTAGATACAGAGGAAACTTTGGTGGTTACTGGTTATGAGTGTCAGAGAGATTTTCTTTCGAGAATTTCTGGTGATAATAATCCAAAATAATCAAAGAGTCGATCAAGATCATACGATTTTCAACATTAAACTATAAGTTGATGTTTTATCCTGTTTCTTGATTTTTGCTTACTGAAGATATTAAGTTATAAATCAACGGATGAACGAGTAGAAAGAAAGAAAGACTTAAAATAATTAAGTCTGACCAAATTTATGCAGCTTTTGAGTATAATGAGTAAAATAATTAAGTCCCACCAAATAATTAAGTCCGACAAAATTTATGCAGCTTTTGAGTATACTGACAGTGTACTGTACCTATCATAGTCTCCATTACAGAGTGCCCTGGCTTGAATTGTAAATGGCTTCCACGTTGGGTTTAGTGTGTTCTTAATTACTTCCGTGCGGTGACATGCACTGAAGCTAGAAAAGACAAAAAAAAATACATTAGCATTTACCAAATCAGTGAATAGCAATTTTCTCGCGTTTTGATTGGCTTCCCTAACTCGGAATATCCTTGCCTATTAACATTTTGGGAAGACGAAATTTTAGCGACAATTGAAGCAGTCGTACAAATAAATACCAACAACGCGAGGAACGTTGGCTTGTCGATGTTTACTGGTGAGTAGAAAGTTATTTTCATGCTGAATTTGCGACAAAATTCTCGAAATGTTTGTAAATTGTAAACAAAGCTCCTACTAAGTTATGTTTTTAATTTACAAATAGTTAGTTTTTTCATTTTTATCCCACTGATTTGGTAAATACTAAAACAACTATCCCCCTCAGGTTCGGTGAGCAGCGCTAGATATATACTTGCCTAGTCCCTTGGCCTCATTTTTCCTCGCGGCCAAAGCGTTTCGAGTCACGTGGTCCATGCGAAAATGTGAGGCGTTCCCCGTCCCTTCGCCTCGGATACGTCACCGAAACGAATTGACCGAGAGGGACTGGGAAAACGCCATACAGGGACTAGGCAAGATATATACCTCGACGCTTCGCCTCTCCATATATTCACCACTATTCACCTCCCCTCCGGGGGATAGTTGTATTTTAATTCTAGATGTGTTTTTTTATTGTTCGGGGAGTTTCTAAGTTGTTCTCCAGTTGACTTGAGCAAATGTCCTGATAATGTCGCTTATCAAACTGGGATAAGATAATTGTGCAATTAATAAACATTTTATTTATCATTGGGACTACTTCATTCTCGTTTAGAGTCAAGTCCTCTTGACAAACTGCCGGCTACGTAATGAAATCACTCATAGTTCATTCCAAGAGTTGATGTGCAAATTATGATCAGTGCCTGTAGCTAGACTCACCTGTTGTCTTCATTACACCTGTAAAACACCAAAAATGGATCTGATTTTCCAAAAAAGTCTTTCTTGTCAAGATTTTTGCCATTAAACTGGAGTGTCAGATCATCCTGAAAAGGATTGTGATAAAGAGTAACCATAAACATGTCTATACACCACCCTACACAAAACGCTAAATATAAGAGTATTTACAGTGTATACATGAACAATTGCTAGCCAAGCAACGCCGAGAAGCTACAACAGAAAATTATAGAGCACTTCCTTAATTTATATAGTCATTAGTAGATTCTGACATCAGCTGACCTTACAATCACTGATTTCTTCAGCTGAGACTGCAACACAAAAAGAAATAAATCAATCACTTCAGAAGCTAATAATGTGTTTTCGCTGACTTCAGACCCGGAGGTCATGAGACACAAAATCATACTATTAAAAAATATATCGGCAAAAATATACACGATAATGTTCAATATTTTGATGAGTTCAGGAAACGAACTTACCGATTATTGTTCCAGGTTTCTTTATTTTTGGATTTCTGTGAAAACATAACTATTGATGAGTCTGAATTCAGAACGTGGAAAGGAATGATTTTTTTTTTTTTTTTAACTTAGGCTAAGTTAGTTTTTCCTCATTACACAGACTTACACCAAAGGCTTTTGAAGTCGTCCACCAAATTCTCCAACTATCGATCCCAAATTACATTCCATTGCGCCAATATAATCCTAAAAAAGAATGAATCTTTTGCCACGATTTCCTTACTAAAAAGGGGATTTCCCAGTACAATTTAAATTATCCGGATATATTATAAAAACACTTAGTTAATATTGGCAATTTAAAATTCACTTACGTGGTCTGATAACTTGGGCGTGTCTTTATCTATATCATACCTACAACAATAATTAGTACATTGAAAAACAGAAAAAAACTACACTTTTATCCCAACAAGCCTGTTTCGTGATTGCTCACTCTTCAGGGGATTTAAATGACATCAATATTCATAACCGTCCTTCCTATACTATAAGATTTGCATAATTAATGATGCGGTTAATTCGAATGATAGAATGTTTACTTGTTACGTAGCAACGCGTTGTTATATACACTTGATAAATGAAGCGGACAGTGCAAGATGTAAAGTTTATCATCATGACTAACGCCGCATTCCTAAAAACATCAATCTGTCAGCAAATTTTCTCAATATCAGTTATTGCATCGTCATTACTGAACGCCTCCCATTGTTCATTAACAACACAATTACTACGCTTAATTTATCAGCAGCATTGCCATCACCAGTGAATGGTATCATCAATTTTTCTGAGATTTGAATTTCCAAATTAGTATAAATTTGCCTCATAAAAAATTACTGTGTAAATTTTCATTTATTTTTACCGCGGCAAGCAAAAAATCCCAGCTCGTTGCCCTAATTGTGATACCTTGAACACACTGCATGCCCGGGGGGGGAGGGGGGTTGGGGATCTAATGTGGATGTGCCGCTGGATGGGGTCGCATTTTCACGACTGGATTGACTATAATGGGGTCGCACGGGGTAAGACAGGTCTTCATACTTACGGTTAGCAAACGTACCAGAATGTTTGTACCGCAGATGACAGTGTTCTTCATTGAATACGAAAAATGGGTTAATTCATAAAAATAGGTGACTAATTTGGGATCGCGAAAATTACATATTTGCCCAAAGGTGACTAAGATGGGTATAATTGGCCACAGAATAGACTATAATGGAGAAGGGGGTCAGAGAGCCCAGCGGCACATACCCTGCAAGAATTAACCCACGTACCCCACCCCACCCCCCCTCTCCGGGACTCCATGCAATATGGACAACTAGCTTGTATAACTATCTGATGCAAAAATACAAATCTAAATGTATGCTGACCAAGGATGATCTCTAGAATGACTAACTTACACTTCAAATCGAAGCTTTTGCATTTCTTCGAAGAAATAATGAATTACAAAAGTTGTGACAAAATCAGGATTCAGGTTGTTCATTATGTGTTCTGTTCTGCCAAACTTAAAGAGAAACATAAGATTATCAATATTTACATCTTATCACCTGAACACCAACACAAATTAAGGTGGCTCGATGGGGCCTTTCAGGGTCTATACCTCCCAATTTTGAGCAATAACTACGTCGCCATTAAGAAGGATTTGGAAAAAATTACGACCACAGCTTTATTAGATAAATTTGTTATGAACAGGGTTACAATGACCTCGGTGTTGTCATAGCAACGAAATGACGCCGTTACCTATTCTACTTGCAGCGGTATTTCTTTTTCCTCCAATAGCCGCCTCGATTTTCGTAAGGCCTCATAAGCGCAATATATGAGGGCGTTAACGAGATATTTTGGGATTAAGGTTTTCTGGTTAGAAATACGGTAAAAACTGGTCAATCTTGGTGTTCTGCGGTTATCTGTAAAAGTTCGCACCGCTTTTGAAATGCAATTTCTCCTCATAGTAGTGTCTGTCTTTTTCAAAGCGTGTGTGAAAGATCATGAGATACCTTTAGCCGAGTGCTAGAAAGAAGGATTTGATTAGTATGTATCGAGGAGCGAGAATGTATCGATTGATTAGTATGTATCGAGGCGAGTATGTATCGAGTATGTATCGAGACAAGTATGTATCGCGGACAACAATAGCTAACATTTCATATTTCAAATGCATTGTTATTGACTGCTGTTTACGTGAGAATAAACTTGGAAACAGTACTCTGAAAAATAAGAGGCTCTAATTTGTTAACAAAACAATTTCGGCAAAAATTAACGAATTGTAAGCCCTTATTTTACTGCCTTAAAAGATATCAATAATCTTGAAACTCAAAGGTCATATAAAACGACGGTTAATCTCAAAAATATCAATTTTTTAAAAAAAAATCTATAGAGTAGTAGTTTTCAAAATTATTCGCTTATTTGTTTAAGTAGACCAAAATGTTTACAAAACCGCTAACAAGAGCGCCTCGATACATACTAATGAAATCCTTCTTTCTGGCAATCGGCTAAAGTTATCTGCATGATCTTTCACATATGTTAAATGATTGAAACTAATATGACGTGAAATTGCATTTCAAAGGTGCTTCGACTTATACAAATAACGGCTGAACATCACCGAAGATTGTCCAATTTTTACGGTATTTCTAACCATAAGGACTTCATCTCAAAATATCTCGATAACGCCCTTCTAGATTTCGCTTAAACTTCACTAACATTGAGGCGTCTATTGGAGAAAAAAACTCTCGTGAACGATTTTGGAAGAGGAGTCTCAAACTCAGTAAGGTCAACTACCAATCACTGGATGTATACCACATCCCAGCACTCTTTTGGATACCCAATGAAAAGCAGTATTCCATTCTCCAGTGAGAGTTGCATACTCCACTAAAATATGCACGTTGACAACTTGCATTAAATCAATGAATATTCAAGTAAAACCCATTCGTGTTGCTTCCTTCATTTCCGCGTCCACAACACGTCGAAATGTCACAAACCTAACAAAGCGAGAAAAGAAGTACTATTAAAGACAACAATACACCCAAGTAATTTACGCGAACCAAATTTTATCCCCCCCAAAATGTAACTTACCTTCGGTCTAA
>OZ037786.1:18058971-18091471 GCA_964035525.1 Porites cylindrica | reverse complement strand
AGATGTAAAATTGCATGTTATTGATAACGCAGCATTTTAAACTTCCTCAACAACACATGTTGGAAACTTAAAATTGAGGATTCATAAAAATGCATGTCAAATTCATCCTATACTAGAAAAACTTGCTCTGGTATTTAATCAACATGTGTTCTATTAAGCGTATTTACAAAATGTTTAATTTTGATAATACATTTGTTAATTTCAATCAATATACATCTAAATTAGCCCATCAGTGAGCGGACCGTTCATTATGCTTAATTACGTAGAGTAGTTAACTTCGCTGTTTACAAAATCGGTCGTTTTACCTGCAAGAAACGTGCAGTTCCACTTGTGTCACTGGAAGAGAATCTCTAAATGATCTGGCACCATCGGGTGAAACAGAATTGTGATATGCAAGAGACCCGGAAACAGCCATTTTGATTGTTTTGACTCAGTTAAAAGCCAGAGTATCCGTTGAAAATTGTATTTACATAATAAGTGTTTTACCCTTGAAGTCACGTGTCATATACCTATATACCATGTAAATGGGAGTACCCCCCATGGGACGGATCAAAATTGAGGTTGTTTGAAAAAAGAAAATATTAATAAATACGGGCTTTTGCCCCAACCCCCCCCCCCCCCACCCCCCCTCACTCTCTGCTTGACTGAGGCGCTCATGAGGGTTCCTGGTGGTACCAACAGTCGACCTCCATACGCTTCAAGCTTTGCGGTCCTGCGCCAAAGTACACATTTCGTGAGGAAGTTGGGAGTTTTCGCAATGAAAACCCCTGGAATATAATTTTAAGTCCACCAGGTCATGGTTTACCATGTGTCGGGTGGTACTGAGCGTATTTAGAAATAACAGAGGATGTTAGCATCGACAACGAGTACGAGTTCTAGAACGAGACCAGCGATTTTGCGTACTGCGCATCTGTTCTGCGCATCTCCACGTTTTCAAGTCGTCCTGACAAGTTGCACTACGACGAGTTCTCACCAAAAACTCGAAGTGGGTAGAACGACTGGGAAGAGCTGGTTTTCAAAGGTAAATTCCGATCGTTTAATGCAGTTTCTTTTCGTTTCTAGCCTCTCTTTATCATCTTGAACATTCCTTATATTATGTTTTATGTAAAATACTGCTTTTGAAGTCGAGGAAAAGCAACCGAACGCGATATTTCCTACAGAGTTCTATAAACTCGAACTCGGTGTCATCGTTAACATAGAAAGCTGAGAAAACGACTTCGAGTACGAGTACGGCTTGAAGTCGTTCTCGTACTTGTACTCGTTGTTGATGCTAACATCCTCTAATGTCCTCCTGGGTGCGCCGAAGACAGTGGTCCAGGAATCTGATCTAGGCGGGCTTTAACTAATTGAGAAAGGGGGACTGTTCCCGTTCTATCATAGACTTCCTCGTTGCTAACATGATCAGTACGAGGAACACCAAATATGATTCTAAGGCAAGACGTTTGGAAGGAATCAAGTTGACAGTCGGATGTTAGGACCCAAGACTTACAGCCATATAGAAGCACAATTAAAGATGACGCTTTGAAAAGTTGAACCTTTCGTTGGAGTGATGCAGGAGACTTCCAAACACGATCCAATTTCCAAAACGCACTCCATGCTCTCCCTTTCCGGCACTTGATGTCTTTCCCTGTTGACGGAATGTACGAACCGAGATATTGAAAATCTTCGACGTTCTCGATATCGTAATGTTCGGTTGTATAAAAAAGAATGGCATGATTTACCGTATCAAAGGCTTTTGAGAGGTCAGGAGAAATACCGACGGCAAATTCACCTCGGTCAAAGACCGTAGAGATCTTATCATGCAAGTCGATTGGTGCGAGTGCAGTGGAATAATTTTTCCTGAAGCCGTTTTGGTTACTACAGAGAATGTTGAAATTCGTCAGGTATTGCATTAAACGATTGTAGATAACTCTTTCTAAAAAGAAGAGGAGAAGTATCCGACGTTTGTGCGACGTTTTTTGTAGCGAGGCCAACTGATGGAAAATTTTGCCGTTATAAAGGTTGTATATTTGAACGGCTTGTTAAATTTCCAAGATTAACGGCTATAACAATGAGTGCGATTCGTTTTTAAGCGAAATATTTGGGATAAAGTATGTTATGTTTGAGTTACCTGTTTGAGTAAACAAGTGTTAGAAGGCGTGGTCACGTATTCAAAATTAAACGTTATTAGTGTCGCTTGCGTAAGCAGCGAGACTCATAATCTGCAACGCGTTTCTCGTCGTACTCAAGACAGGCGTATTATTGTGCCAGGCGTTCCTTGTGAAGACCGTAGAAACTGGGACTAAGAATCGTTGCGTGATCCAAGTCACGCATGTTTTGCGAAGAAAGCTCAGGAAAGATTAAATTTAGAACTTTTCCGAAACGTGTGGGTCCACGAATTCTATCGCTTGAAAGCGTTGATTACTTTGGAACAAGTGAACACTACTGAGTGGTCGGGAAAAAAAAGAAGAATCTTCATTAGCAAAACTGCGATGGTCGGGTGTTGTAAACTTTCATTGTATCTTGTGATGAGCATGCTGTTTACTTTCGGTGATGACTGAAATGACGTGCCATGTAAATCACTCTTTTGATCTCTGGCAATGATGTAATTTCTCTGGAATCGAGGCTTTTGAATTTTCGTGTATTTATACACGCGTAAAGCTTGCGACCACAGACGTATTTCCGGTTGTCGCTAACACGTGTACTAAATCAATTCAGAAACAAATAAAAAGTATCGAGATCGATAAAGTAGAACGTAAAAAAACCTTTAGCGGTAAAATCCTGTTTCGTGTATAGAATTAATCGCCTCGTCATTTTTCGATGTAATCTCCAAGCAAGCGAGACTTACAACTTATTGGCGTTGTAAGAGCGTTCTTGTTGAATATGACCTTACGTTTGCGCGGCGAATTCCTAATATAAACACCTAATATAGACAAAACACCACGCTAATAGGGCCATTTCTCGGCAACGTTCTTTCTTTGTCATGTTACTGGAAATTTAAGCCATCCCAGCAGTTCTTATGATCGACATACTCATAGCGTACGATGTAAATACACGACCTTCAGAACTGATAAGGTCAACAGCGAGTGTTGATGTTTTTTCCGCAGCGAACGTAAGCGTGAACTCGTTCCCAGAGTTCTCTCACGAGGTGGCGTGAGTAAATGCACGCTTAAAGTTGTCCAAAGCACACTTCGGCAACACTTCGGCAACAACGATGATATGTCGTTTTCATATCGGGCAGCGAAGTCCCTCCAACTTCAGAACCGAAGACTGTCTTCATCGAGTAAGTGAGCATTTGCATATCTCAAGCTACGGCGATAACTTCGTGAAATACCCTTCGGGTGTTCACGAGTTGAAAAAGGAGAGAAAACAATGGAAAAAAGTGGAATAAAGAAGGCCGTCATCCTAGCTTAGCGATTTCACCAGGAGATTGTAAGATATCATAAAGAACTTCTTGTCTATAGTGTGACCTTTCTAGGTTCACAGCAAGAATTAACGAGTGTACGGTATGCTGAACGAACAGCTGCAGATTTTATATTACTCGTCCCTAAGAACATTCCAGAAAAAAAACATTGACAAATTAGTTGTTGACATTTTCGCATCGGAACTCGTTTGAATGTTTTGGTGCTAAAGCCAAACTCGTGATTCTGATGAGGTAGGCATGGCACCCAGGTCTAAGGAATCCCAAAGTTTTGCTCGGAGGAGGATGAAAATCCCAACTTAGGAAACTCTAGGGAGAATGAGTGTAACCTTTGGGTGTAGTGATTTCTGGGATAAGAGTGGGTTACCGTAAATACTCTATTAAGCCCCCCCCCCCCCCCCCCGGGGGGCTTATTTTTTTCAACCACTTTTGAGGGGGACCAGACGGACTTGTGGTTCCCGGGCGTTGTACTGCTTTTTCTAACAATAAGAAAATGGTACCAATTCTCCACAGAGAACTAGAGGGTAAAGTTGTAAAAGTTCAGCACATGCGTGAGGTTGGAGGTCAAGCTGCCGAAGACCAACAACAATATGAATTTCCAGCCTGAATTAATCATAACTGATCACTCCACGTTAACTGTTTGTGAAGAATGGAGGGGAGGGGGAAAGGGAGGGGGAGGGGGAGGTGCTTAATAGAGAGGAGGGCTTATTATCTTTCCTCCTCTGAAAAGGAGGAAGGGGCTTATTTGAGAGGGAGGGGCTTAATAGAGGATTAACGGTAGTTATGATTGGTTGATGGTATTCAGGGCACTCATTTACCAATCAAGTAACGCTTATCCACCCAAATGATCCCAGAAATCATTGCGCCTTAAGTTTGTAACCATTCCATTTAAATTTTCTGGACTGGGAAATTCAAGCAGTACTTACGTACTCCACTGATACAATCATGCAACATCAAGAACATCTGTCTATTTCTACAGGTCCAGATAGTAATGGAAAACATTTTTAGCTATTCGCCACAAGACACAGCTGAGGACTTTTTTGGGCAGTCACGCTGTAAGCCAAACAACGAAGCAAGTCGGTATCACGATACAGTTTTACGCCCGAATACGTGACAAAAATATATCTGGCCACAAAGTGAGACTTCAAAATGCTGGCTTCTAAAGCATGCAATAATCACTGGCGTGCGTCAAGTAAAATGCACCTCATGTAAAATTCCTGAATTCAGATCCCATACCCAGGCATAGCAAAATGCAGCGGTTGAGAATCAAGACACAAACTGTATGTACAGAGTGTAATGGAGCACGATTTATTTTTTTCTTTAAATACAGTTTTTAAAATGAGCTGTACACCCAAAAGGAAATTTACAGAAATTACTTTACATTGTCATTAATTTTATGGAAAAATGTAGATAATGTATTGGATAAATTTAATTTAGGTTTCTGGGAAACTGCCCACCTAGCCCTCCCCTAAGACATCATTTTGCCCTAAGTGAGAAAGAAGTGTTAATGTTAGCTTAGGGGAGGGGTAGGTGGGCAGTTGCCGCCGTCGCGCTCTCGGATCTTGAGGTCCAGTGACTCCCACTTTCCCGAGTAATATTTGGTAAAAAAAGAACTGTCAAGGTTTCAAGATGTACAAGCCTCGAGAGTACAGTTCTTACAGTTTCCGATTATACACAAAAAATTGTCTTCATATCAGTGACGATGAACCAACATTCTTTACTACATACACTTAATCTGTTGGAAATCTGTCTTACACAACACAGAGAACTTGCTACATTCCTTAAGCAATATGCTTCTTTAAGGTAAGAGTAATACTACTCTAGGAATTCACCATCTGTTTATAACTAAGCTCACTTTAAAAAAAAAACACAAGAGAACCTCACAATGTTGCGAGGCTATCACGCAAAATTCACCTAGGAATTCATTACAAATAATTCTGAATATCAGAAGGCTTGTTCTTCAACACATAGTTTGTGGTAAAGAAATGCACCTCTTATACCTTATTGGTAATCAACAGTCTGTTTTAAATGAAACTCACGTGTACCGATGACAAACGTTTTGTCAGCACCAGCTTGGAACAGACTATTGAGTAAACGTTTAACCCAAGGGTGACTTAAAACTGATCAAATCCACTCACTGGAAATGTTAAAACCTAGAATTTGTTCCTACATATTGGTATATAATATTATGTTGATAGAAATAGTCTGTTTTCCCCAGTCCACACTCGGCCTTTCAGCTGATAGCCCACGTTCGTTATATCAAAATTCTAACTTGACTCCGGGGCTTTCTAGTCATTTTTCTATATTCGCTTTGGTTTTCATTGTGTCCAAGTCTCTTCTTGGAATTGCGAGACAATGGAGTCTTGAAAAATTTACACTTTTGTCTCTAAAGCCTCGGAGTCATGTTAGAAATTTAATGTCTTAGATAACAATGACCTCAACCAGGTTGTGCGTCCAGCTGTTTTAGTGAAAACAGTGGTCTCGGTCATTCTTATTTAAGGATTTTCTATTCTCCATTCGAGGGCCGTTTCCCAGACTAATATAAATATTCTTACAATATTCTAACGAAAATGCTTTGCAAGCAATATTTCGCATTATGGTTACATTATCGATATTCTATACTTAGGATATTCTCTTTTCTGTAAGTTACATTGGGGAAACAAATTCGTACAAGCTTAAGAGCTCTTGTTACTGCGCATCCCAGGATAGTCTTTTTACGCAGAAATTACTACTCAGTACTGGACGCCGCTGGTCTAGGGAAACGCGGACTCTGGCAACGAGATTGTGAATGGTCCCTTAAATAGTGGCCATATGTGAGAAGTTGTATCGAGGAGGCCTGGGTTTGATGTTTCGTTTTTTCATGTAATCAAGAAATTGATCTGGGAGTTCTTCCAGCACATCTTTTGCCAATCGAGCTCCGCTTATGACATTCCCAGCTTGTCCAATGTAATCTCGGAAGGGCACAAACTATGATTTATAAGGACATATTAATATATACATTTAGCCGAGGCTAAAAGCGAAGCTCCCGTAAATGAATTTATTAGTTATTTCAAACAATAAACTTTTCAGTGGAGAACTTCAAAAACACACGTAACCTCGATGGGTCGTCACCTGAGCCGCGATATAGTCATGTGATATTGGTTAGTGGATACCCTGTAATTGCACGCTCCCACTCTAGAAATAATGTGCGGACAAAAAGGACGTACGATCACGTGACCGTATGGATAGACAGCCAAATTGTCTGAGTTGATGGGTCCGCTCGCGCGCGCTTAGCGAACGCGTGGAGCTCCGCTTTGAACTGACTAACTACCCGCTGCTTACTAATTGGTTGGATAAGGAGCTCTCTGATTGGCTAAGTAAGGAATGTTTTGATTGGTTGGATAAGGAGGTGCAGTCGGATTGACAGGGTATTGTGGACCGGGAAGTGTTGCGAATGGAGCATTTTGATTGGCTGAAGGAGGCATAATCGGCATGATGGTTTCAACTGAAAGTGGTTGAGGTGGCTTTGGTTTGATAGCATTTGATTTCATGTACGACAGAAGCTGATCTGGAACCTCAGCCAATACTTCTTTTGTGAGTAAATCCCCAGCTAATGCACCGTGGGTTTGGAAATCTCGGAATGGAACAAACTGAAATTAAGTGGAAAGAAATTCACTGTGTAAAAGGCACAGAGTCCAAGGCTGAATTTTCCCTACTCAGTGAAGCAAAGCTAGGGAATCAATGTCACTGCTGAAGAGTTCACAAAACTACTTTGAATTTGACTAGGACAAAGGTCTTAAAGATATCCCAACGAAAACAAGTGCAGAATAAAACACATGCAATAATCCCACACAATGTAATAACATCTTCAAATTAATTACCCTGTGGGTTTTTAAAAATAAAGCTGGAAATTTAAAGAATGCTAGAACTACCACGAAAATTACATAGGTACCTTATTTAAAAGATTTTGATGAACAGTTTTGATACTTTTGAGTTTAGAGAAGACTCGAGGTAAACGGAAACAGTTTTGAAAGAGACAAAAATACCTCAAAAATTATCTTTCATCTTTTTGCCTTTCAGTTTGTCTTAAATACAACAAATACACATTGCATTCTAAGGATGCGACTTAAGCATCGTTTTTTAAATAGAACACACACACAAATAGTGAAATACCTCACCTGTACTATGTCTCTTTCCGCGTATCTTCCACGCGATGACAGGCGAACTGTGTCTCCATCAAGTTCCTCCATAGCTATAAGATGCAAAAAAAGGAAATTAAAACAAATAACCATAATATCATAATTCAATTTTTCACAAACGCTAGTCATGTGTGACACGAATGAAGGCTTTGAATCATTCACGCATCACCAGAACGCCAGTTACGGAGGCCGTAGGATATACGAGGCTGGACGCTGAAGAGGCGTTACGTTAGGCAGGGTTCGTAGGCTTTTTCAAACAAGAACTCCTTCATTCATGCCTTTTAAGTGGGTAATTCTCATTTTTAAGGACTCCATGCCACTTATAATCAAGACTGTAATACTCATTTGTGTTGCTTTGGATCTGCCGATAACATTTTGTAATTGTCTCATTATGCCTTTTAAGTGGGTAATTCTCATTTTTAAGGACTCCATGCCACTTATAATCAAGACAGTAATACTCATTTGTGTTGCTTCGGATCTGCCGATAACATTTTGTAATTGTCTCATTAACCACTTGGGGTTCCGATTTGGTTGAAAAGAGCAACAAATTTCAAGGACGTTTCAGTTAAACTGCTAACTTCAAGGACTTTTACATGTAAGGCTTTGAACTTTAAATTCAAAATTCAAGGACATTCACAACGCGCGCGATCTCTGGTGGTAGTGTAAGTGATGCATACTCATAAGTAACGGAATTGTGAACGGAATCTTCCCAGAACTGGTGGTGCAACTGACGAAAGATTTCCTTTTAATTTCCTTACGGTTTCAGCTGCTATCTAAGCTCCTCCCGTTACGTCCCAGTAAAAACTAACACAGCGCAAGTAAAGACTGAAGCGTATGTTTGAGCTATAAATCAAAGCTTTTCTCTCAATATGAAATCAAGAACAAAGCAACAGCATACAAATCATACTTTCGCTTATGAATCGCGCATGCTCATTAAGGCGTCAACGCTTTTGAAAGGTTTAGCCTACATTTTTCAAATTGTCGAGTTTTTATCGTGTTATATCTCATCAATCCTTCTTTGATAAGCTCTAGCTGTTCTTTGGTACTCTAGCTGTTTAAAGTGTTAAGAAGAAATTATTGGACACATTTCCGAAATCTTATGAATTTTTGCGGGTTTTGTTTACTGATCCGAAAGATCTTCGGATCATGTCAGGACATGGTGGCCATCTTTCCGGAAGTGGACGAAGAAAGCTGCACGAAAGAACAGCTGCCGCTGTTCGGCACTGGCAAAGAGTTCATTGGAGAATGTGGGTAAATTAGTATGTGTAATCAAATGTTGACGAGTGAAATTAGGGAATAATTTCACACGCGTTTTGTCCCTAATTTTACGAGTATACCATTTGATTACCTATTAATATCATGGGTGACGAACTACGTTAGCAATCTTGGATTTTTGACATGTTTATCCTGGATCGTATCGATCGAGACCTCCACTCTCTCAGATGTTTAGCCCTTAAATTTGGCTTATAAAGTTCAGAATGTTTCAGACTTTTTCCGAAAAATACCTGTTAGAATCCTTCTTGATGTTCTCTTGTGTGTTCAGGTTTTCTAAAGCGTCTTTTTGTGCCCTGTCATCTTCATTCACGGTATTTTAAAACTTCGTCGCCATCTTGACACTGAGACGTGCGGAAGGGTTGCCATGGCAATTTTGTAATTTCACATGTGAAATTACAAATTAACGCTGAAATTTCGCGCCAAAATGAAGGAGTAACTCGTCACCTATGATATTATATTATTTATTGGTCTTGGCTGTCTTCTTAATAAAATGCGGTTAAGAGAGCAATTCCGAGTTTTTCTTTCCCAAGGGTATGGAAGAAGGTAAGTACATATATGCTTTTAAATTGCGACATTTCGTAGGCAAATTTTCATTGAAGGACTGACGATGAGCAAGGAAGCCTGTCGAGTGAAAAAAAAAACCTCATCATGGATCTTAGTCCAAACGTCGGCGCCATCTTAGAGATGAAAGTAGATGTCTATCCTCGTATTTTTTAGTTACTGAAAGTCTGCAGTCCTGATTCAATTATATGTGCTTATATACTGCTGCTGGTTTTGGCTTTCTCCCTCCCCCCGTCCCCTTCACTGAGAGAATTTAAATCAGCAATAATGGAGCCTTTTCCGAAACAAAGTTATTAAGTACTTACCATCAAATTCAGCCGGTCCAACACCCACAATAATAATAGAAACGGGAAGAGAAGCTGCCTAAAATCAAAATAAAAAAAAAATTATTGTCTGCTAATGGCTTCAAAGTTATGCTTATTGTTATCCTTTTAAGGCAGGCGTTAATTTGGCTCCTTACTCAATCCTTCCCAAACGAAGTGGGACTCTTATGTAGGAAGCTAAGTTAGGCTACGTTTGGCTTGTCACACAGTCCACCCGATCGACGCGCGACGTTTGCGTAGGACTAAAGAGTGGGTCAAAGTTAAGTGTCCTGTCACATTTTAAGGGCATATAAGGCTCCAATTATACTACTAAGGTGAACAATGCAGAGTTCAATATAGTCCAACGTTGGCTGTTTAACAAAGAGTGACAAACAAACAACGAATTCAACTCTCGCCGTCGTTAAACAAGTGGATCGGAATACAGCCTGACTTTCGCTCACATGATGAATCGTCCAAAATGAGAAAAAGGGAACTATTCACTGTTTGCTCAGGAGCAGCTACAAGCTTGGACAAAATAAACTGGCAAAAACAGACCCCAATGCCCCTCCCCCCCCTACCACACCCCAAAACTCAAGGACGAAACTACACGAAGGGCAAAAAAACGCGCATTGAGCAACGCACGTCAACCGGAAGTGAGGTCTTATTCGTTAAATTGACGCTACCAAATTTGTATTTCTTAGTCTCTTTCTACCGTTCAAGAATGACAAAAATACACTTTCGGTTGACGTGGGCAGCTCAAAAACGTCTTTGATTAAGTTCGCTAATATGTGTGAGCAGGGAGGGGAGGGAGAGGAAGGGATGGTCTTTATTTTTCTATCTATGTAACTCACGATTGTGGCTGATAAAATTGCTGGTGAGTAAGTGTAAGCCGTGCGGCATTGGCTTAAAAGGTCTACCTCTAAGTCGGACCCCTAAATTAATACTCAAAATACCTTCCCTTACAGTGGCTGCTGTGTATGCAACAGTTACTTACATTAACAATAGCCTCCTTTGTTTGTGCCATGTCGGAGATGATTCCATCAGTTAACATCAGAAGCACAAAATATCTAAAGAGAAAAATTAAGAATTGAGAACGTAAAGTAGCACGAGACGAAAAGGTAGAGAGAAGCTAAATAACAAAAATTAAACTGACTTTACTTATAACTAACAAGCCAGTGCACTAACTACCTCTTGCAACCATTCAGTCAAACCCGAATGGTTTAATTACTTCCAAGAAACTAACGTCGGGTGCTTTCCATTATACCAGCGCTTCCGGCAGACGACCACAAATCGATCGACCACTGTATTCCTTTCATAACGTCATCCTCTATTACAATCTGTGCGGTCGGACTGAAACGTACGGTTCCATTTTAAGATTTTCTTGTTCTCAGGCCAGCAGAATCGGACGAAACCGAAATTTTGGTCGAAACATAAACACTACGTTTCTATCTGTGTTGATTTTCCAAGAAAAAAGCCGGTCCTTTCGACTAGACAATGCTATTCCACTTTATGCACTGGTGGACTTTAATGGGCTGGTCTGGTGCAAGGGACAAAACTGTTTAATTATACTGCAGTGGGAATTGAACAAGAAGTGGCTACGGCCTTCGTTATATCTCAGTTGCTCGGAAGACTATAGCGCAAATCCAGAGATGGTTGTCATGACAACCAATAGTTGAATATGCGCTGTGAGACAATTATTGTATTGTTGCCCACCTAAAATAGCTCGGCAACTTGTGGGTAACATAGACTTAAATCATTTGATAATTGAATAAACTGTTGTTGTTGTTGCCGTAAAGCGGCCTTTGAACAACTCGGACCAACTAAAGGGCTCCATTCTCATTTAACAATTGAAAGATTGGTTGTGTTACGTACTCATCTCCAGGGCTCTGTCTGTGCGATGAACTTGCAATTCTAAAAGATGGAAAAAAAAAGCAAAGGTTTACGTTTACACTTAACACGCTCGTCTTTTTCAATAGAGAAAAATAAACAAAAATGATGGGAAAACTATCACTTAAAGCCTCAAGACACGAGAATTAACAGTTGTTCAAATGAAGATCAACAGCAGAGCAAAATCCATGCGCCTTTGCGCCGCGCGCAAAGCAGCATGGGAGAATTAGGGCAGATGCTGTTTGGAAATCATGCCAACTGCAGTTATGAACAGCAACCAGCTGTTGAGTGATAATGAGCAGCAACCATTTGTGCTTGAGATAGTGAGATTGGTGTTACAGAGTTTATACTACTACATGAGAAATTTCTGCAATTTGATTGGCTCAGAGCAGTGGTATTTCAGCTTAATTTGAAAGACCTTCATGTGAAAATTACAAAACTTTTGCGGGTAGTAGTATAAACAAATAATAGCAAGATTTGTACGTGATATTTGGCATAAATACCACTCGTGATATTTCAAAATTGTCTCAAATTTCGCTCGCCTACCGGCTCGTGAAATTACGTATAACAATTTCCAAATATCACTCGTGGTATTTATGCCAAATATCACTACAAATCATGCTATTACCTATACTAACACCAATCTCACTATCTCGAGCACAAATGACTGCTGCTCATTATCACTCAACAGCTGGGTGCTGTTCATAACTGCTAATACTAATTTTCACATCGACATTGATCTAAGCTTCAAACAACTACAACGCTCTCTTACCTTGATATTTGATTTATTATTGGTGCGAAGTTGGTAGGACCTGCAGTTAAATTATAAGGGAAGCAACGTCAAAGCTATGGAATGAAGTCTAAAATTTTATTGTAAAAATAACGATCTCTTCTACTCCACGAATACAGATGTAAAGTTAGTGTCAAAGCTCAATACCAAGATGTCTGCCTGACTATAAGAACGTCTGCGTGAGGGGAGAGATTGTTGTTGGGTTGTTAATATTCTAAGGCTCTAGTGAAAGGCTTTGCTGCTGTATTACCCCCATTAGCCTTGAAAACAAGCATATTTACAGAACAATCAAGTTACGACATAGACGTTACCGTATAGCTGCACCCTCTGAATGCTGTGATAATAAGCTGCCATCACTCCATCAATTCCTTCACACATGGGGTTTTGAGGATTTCCATTCTGAAAACAAACAACAATCGAAACAATAATTGCTTTTTATGCTTATCCGTATTTTTCCCCAAAATCATTTCGCTAGAAGTCGTTTCACAGCATAGACTTTTCGCATCAATTTAAGAAAAAAAAAAATACAGAAAACTTTGATATTAAAGGTGGTGGCTCTTAAAAGAACCGTTAGTTTTTTTTTTACTTTTAGTGTGCGACATCAAATTTCTCAAGTCCGAGACTACAGTGAAACGAAAAATGCTTTTGCACCGAATCGACTTCACGATGAGGCGAAACGACCACTGGAGGCATCTTGCAGGCTTGTGTACTTTTTTGTTAAACACGTTCTGTTGTGTCCTTAAATCTGTTGAGCAGCTGCAGCATTGACATCTCCAAAAATTCTGTTTTGTGGCACAGTACACAGACAGAAAGGAGTATTGGGAAGAAAGTACAGTCCTCTTCAGCACACAACACAAAAAAAGAGTAACTTGGGTGCCAGAGACTATTCATGCGCGGTTTCCGGTTTCGGTCCAGCCATGCCGCTCGTGACTTTGGCCGAAGATCTGTCGGCCCGCAGTCGACAACGAAACGTCCAACCGCACGCGAGAAAAAAAAATCTCTGGTGCCGGGGCTATGAAAAGTACACTGTATCTAAAAAAAACTTGTCTCTTGGGGCGTGATGTACATGTAAAAAATTTGGATTTATCAGCTACAAATAAGGATAAGGTTAAGTAAGACTTAGACACTCATGGTTCGAGTGAAAGCTCTTCTGCAGTACTGTTGACTGTTGTAGGATTGTTGCTACAACAAAACAACAAGACCAGACAGTTGTCAGGGGAATTTAAAAAGCTTGTAGCCTGCGTGGCAGGCGATCGAAGGAAAAGGGAAAGGGGATTTTGGGCGCGACAGAGACGCGAGGGGCGCGCGTGGAGGGAGGAACACAATGGCTTCCCTGTAGGCGTTTCCCTCCCTCCCTCCTCAAGCGCCCCTTGCGTTTCTCTCGAGCCTAATTTCCCTTCGAACCCCTGTCGCGAGGGCCAAAAAGCTTGGTACTCACCAGGGGAAACTCATGAGACACTTGCCAAGCTGGAGGCAAACGCGCACCAAATCCAAAAGCAGGGAACAGTTTATCACTACAAGCAACAAAACAGCGTTACAATCTCTACAATTAGAACAGTGTTGGCATAGTATTAAGCTCCACTGAAACTGTCGCAAAGAAAGGGTATGAGGAGCAAGGATCACCACAGTCAGTCAGCGTACGGCCTTCTGTGCGGCGTTTACGGTCATCTCGCTACCAACGAAATCGCCAACAAGAAGTCAACTCGCCACCAAGAAGTCTAATCGCCACCAAGTAACAGAGAGAAGTGTGACGTAACGTTACCATGGTGGCAAAATTTTTGGATGACAACAAAAGGGACTCTTGAGCAACGACGATGTCGACGGCAACAAGAATGGCAAAAAAGCAATAGGTAAAGATTAGCAAAACAACAACTTAGCACGTGCATCACGCTTTTTTGTACATTCCTTAGCCGTCTTTGCACGACTGCCACATAAAACCTCCTAACTTCACGCGCCCGCTTTATGAAGTAAGCGAACACAACACCAAAATTTTCTTTTCCTTTTTCTAAACTTAGATACCGACCTCTGGGATTCAAAATTTCGCCAACATTTGACAAATTAAATGAAATTGAATGAAATCGATGAAGTTGAAAACAGTGCAAATTCAGCTTTTAAGTGACGTTTTCGGTTTGTTGTCATCCAGAAATTTTGCTACCATGGCAACGTGACGTGACGACTTCTCCTCTCTATAACTGCACTAATGAGCTGCTCGTAAGGTCTCTCCTAATTGGTCGAAGGAAACAATGACATGTCATTCTTTCAATTGTTTTAGTATTGTTTGGGGTCAGGGTTAGGCACCATTGGTGAGTTCTCCTTCGAACAGCTGCTACATCCACTAATTGACGTGTTTACTAACCTAGGATTACTTTAATACCTAGGTCTTCGTCAAGATTCTCACTCTTAAAATCTTCAAAATCCCAGGTAAGTAATCCTAGGAGAGTAAACACGTCGATTATTACAGAGTTAATATATAGATTTAGCCAGGGGTAAAAGCGAAGCTCTTTTTAACATTTATAGTTTCCTCAATCCTCAAAGAAAATAAAAAATCGAGAAACACTAAAGACTAGGTGAAAACAACGACAAGGGTAAAAAAAAATAACAACAAGAGATCTAATTAGCAAAAAAAAACAACTTTGCAAGTGCAGCACACTTTTTTCTAATTAGCAAAATACAACTTTGCACGTACAGCCCACTTTTTTGTACATTTCCTTGCCGTTGTTTTACACGACTAAAACGTGATTCGTATTTACACGTTTTACAGGGGAAATGTTTGTGTTCCTGCTCACTCTGTTTTTTCACTGCCGCTCATTTTCACTTTGGTAGCTGCTAGCATTTCTCATTTTCTAACCGCCGTTATATTATTTTCATGTTTTTCTTCCAACGAAATTGGTCTTCGTTGCCATTTATTTCTCGCTCTAACTCTTTTCCCGTTGTCTAAGTTAATGTAGACATTAAAATTTGGTGGAAAAAAAGACTCGTTTTTGTTGCTGTTATTTTTTTTTCTCTTTAAAAGTCCGGGCGGCAATGTGATTACCGCCGAAACGAGCGGGACGCTTGAAATGCAAAATTTCACCTCCGCTATAACATACTCCTTCCCCGACAGGCTGACTTCTGACTCCCTTCGCCCTCCGCCACCGTCTGTACGAACGGGAAGTCGTACGCTGACGTCATAACCAAATTTTCTCGGATAGATAGATTACCAAATTTTCTTAGCTATGGGGCTCCGTTCGAAGCGCGCTCGAGGAGCTCCGCTATTACTTGGTGGCGAATTGGTTAGCGGCGAGTCGACTTCTTGGTTTCCCTGTGCGGGGTTCCATGTTCGATTCCCAGTTGTGACCTCAAATCCTCGTTTCGACTTCTTTCCTTACAGTGTCGCTTTAAGGAGCTTTAAATACGCGTAAAACAGAGCAATGATAGAGAAAGTTCGTTACTGTCTATCAATTTAGGTGTAAAAACCAGTGCCCCATTTATAATGAAAAACGAGAAGAAACGTTAAGTACCCTGCGAGCAGAGGTTTCTCTCTTGCATGGCTTTTAGCGTTTACGACGTCGTTCGGGTGGCTTGTCTGTTGCGTGGTTAGTTTGTTTTCGCCCTGTGAACAAACTAACGTACATTGTAATTAACAATTATTCCTCGAGCTCGAATGGGCTCTGAGTCAATAGCTATTGACTCAGAGACCATGAGGGCGAGAGGAATAATTGTTTTAGTAAAATCCAACTAGTTGGTCAAAAATATCGAGACAAAACAACTTAAAGCAAAACTTTAATTCTTTTTTGCCGCCAAAAATCCGGCACTTTTCGCTACTAGTGGGCTATAACATATAGCCTAGTAGTAGCTCAACCAATCAGAACGCAGCATTGATAATAGACCACTAGTTGGATTTTACTAAAACGTAAGAGACAAGAATCATCTTGTCTCCTCTGCGACATGAAACGGCTGGAATCTCTGCTTCGCTCTTAACCACTGTGTTTTCAAACGATTTGTTTGATCTCTATGGAAGAAGGGTAGCTTTTATAAACTTGTTTAGCGCAACTTTTACGCGGTACTATAGTATCTTGAGGTTTTAACGCTTATAGCCACTAACAGCAGTAGGAAGAGTACTTGTAATCATAGTTATAAAAGAGTACTTACGTATCATAATCTTGACAAATTCTGCCAACAGCTGTAAGAGCTTTCACGTATTGATTCTGTTCATAGGGGTTTATGTAATGCAGAGAATTGGCATTTCTCGGGTCGCCTGAAAACAAACAGACCTTTATCAACGGTTGCCTTTGAGGCCTTAGATGCATAAGGTAATTAACAGTGCTGAAAATTACCCTTCTCAGTGCACACTTCAAAGACAATGACAATAATAAGCGTCAATGAAATCTTACCATTTGAAGCAGTGAAATCAATGGCTACCGTGAAGTTTATTTGAGTTCTGTGCAACATGAAAGAAAACAAAACCTTCAAATATAAATGCTATCTGATTGTTTTAACAAAATTAAAAATAAATAAAAAGACAAGCTTTACTCTGTATTTTAGATGCACAGCATCTTGTGAAAAGGTACTGCTGAAGGAAACTGTGTTTATTGTTGGCTGTTATTTTCGTCTTATATATTTTCGCCACTCCCCCTCCCACCCCACCCCATTAAACACCTCTTCAGAATCCCTAAATAAGTAAAATGTTAGGCTTTAAAAATTCCTCCCCCACGATTTTCCGTTGATTTTCAATGGGATAGAGGTGCAGCAACTCCTTGCTTAGGGCTTAGTCAACCTTCACTTGAGACTGAGACAAAACTGTCAATGAATCTAACCCTGCACAATCAGCTATATCATTCTATATCTAACCGAGTTTTTCAAAACCAACCTAATGAAATTTGCCGTCATTTGAGTGAAAAGGCGTCAAAAAACAAGTTCCTTAAGCCCGAGAAACTCCAAAATCACAGAAACTAAGGAAAAAAAGAAAGAGCAAGGAGAAGGAAAAAAGCAATGGTTGCACTCTTAGTTTTCATACTTTGGAGATTTAGCGGTAACGTTATCAAAAATCGGGCTAGATATGGAAAATTAATAATAAACCACCTATTTACATATATCTACACAACAAATTAATGTAGCTACCCTCCTCTGATGAAATCCAAGAAAGAAGGTTGTTGCTCTACCCTACACTGAAGCAGGGAAATCTGTGGAAAGGATTAAAAACCAGATTCTTATTAAAACAGGGAAAAGGGTGACGGCTGCATTAGTTGTACAATATAACCATTTTCTAGCCTGATCCTGAAGTTGAGTTTATGGGTAAGCTCCAAACAACAGACATATTACAATTACAAATGTTCCTATCAGAAAAAAAAGGTACATGTATTCTTGATTTTCGCCTTTTTGCTCCCTCCGTTAAAAAAAAAAAGGAACGGGAGACACTAACTTTAGTTCAAATATCTGCCAGCTGATTTCCTTACAAAATAAAACCATTTTGGGCAGTAATTTAAATTGCTACGTGCAATTTATTTAACAGCATTTTCATGGTACGAAATTGAGTATTTTCTGAAAGTTTGGTCCTTCAGGCTTTAAGGAGTAAAAACGTATATTGGCGATTCACGTTAACATCAAACGGCAAACGCAAACTTGTACCACGTGACCAAGTACAATTATACCCCTTTACTTGTTCTTTACTGTTCATTATTTCTCGATATAAATTAGTAGTTTCAAGCAATTTTTTATCGATAAGAATTGTTTTGAGCTGTTTTTATCTGCTCATTTTCAGTTTGGAGAAATTCTCAACTTGAATCTGACGTTTGCCGTTTGCCATATATGTCCAGTTTCGAATAATAAATTACCGCTGAATACAAACATTAATGACACATTCATACAGCGTTAGCCTCGACGTCAAGTAAATGTTCAGAAATTCCGGCAAGTAAGTGTTCGAAATTTAAATTTACACAATACGCAGAATAAAAAACAGGTCTTTTTCTCATTGGAATTTGTGAATATATTACTTCAGATGGAGGCGAAGCCTGTAAAAAATGCTTCTTCACTTCTTTAATTCAGTGGGTCATACCGCACTCGAAACTAGACTATTCTCTCATCAGTAAGCAGTTTTTAAGTCCAAAACACTTACCGTGCCCGAATTTTTGTATGATCCTTTCTTCTTTGCTTTCTTCTTGGGATTTATGACCTAAGATTGTAAAAAGAAGAATGCCACATGTAAATAGTTTTAAGCTCCATCTATAAGTTAAGCTGCAAGTTATTACCTCCAGACTGACTAACCTGAGGCCAACAGTGCCAGGGGTGTAGCCAGCCCATAGACTTGTCGGCCCGGGCCTACAAATTTTTGGTTTGATCACTCTACCGCTTGTAATAAATTATGTGTTGTTGGGGTGAGCTAAAAAGCTTAAGAGCTTAAAGTGTTGGTGAAGTCAGTGCGTACTAGTCATGCGTGCAATTTTCAGGATATGTGGAGATGAAAGTCAGCCAGGCCTACAACTCAAGTAAAAAAGCTGGCTTCCCCCGTGAGTGTGATCATTTTACCTTCGGTCCCCTCTCTACTAGTGCTCCATTACATGGGTAGTAAAGCTACTTTAGAGTAGTGTGGTCACCAAGCAAGATGGCTACATGTTCTGTCCACAAGGAACTAAATAGTCTTAAGTATTATATCTATACTCTATCTATTTTTCTTTGTCATAATAAACAATTTTACTAAGCTTGGGACACAATAATAGTCTACCTAGCTGTGCACCTCTCCTGCTTAATACATTTCATTTACTGTAATAAATAGTGTTTGTAATTAACACTAAGTGGACAAAAATGAAAATACATGCTACAAAGCAAAAAGTGGTAAAACTTGCCTCATATGTAATTCCAGAGACTGACTTCAGCTCATTTATGGTGGTTGAAAAGATGCCTATCAGATCATGCCTACAAATGGAAGTGAAGTTAAACCTGATATCGATAATATACATTCAACTGCAACAACATGTTAACAGCCTTTACTAAAAACTGAATCATTGGATAATGCAATGCTAGAGTTCTGATTGGCTTAGTCATCATGATATATGAACCATTATACCATGCTCTCCAAATATGGTAACTGTAGGCGTGTGCTCAAAATTAATAAATAAAGTCAGTAAAAATTCTCGATATTTTGTGGGCATTTTTAATAAAACAATTATTCCACTCACGCTTGATATGAGATGATTATAGCCAACTCAGTGCTACGTGCATCTTTCTCACATCTAACGCGTACTCGTGGAATAATTGTTAATTATATAAATTTTATAGAGACAGAAAATCATGACTCTTGACTTTCTCACCCTCCATCTCTGTCCCAGTCGTAACATTCCACCCTGATTGACCTGAAGAGTTGAAAAAAAATGCATGTACAATAATTATTATATTACTCATAAAAAGAGCTCACAAAAAGTCATAATAAATTTGATGATACTCAAGGTATGTCTGACAAAAATAATCAATGATAGACCTGTTTCCTTTTAACAAAAAGTTGATATATATTTTTTTGACCACTACCCGAAACTACCATTAGCAATTATCATCAGTGTTTAATTTAACATTTTTGTGATTAGAATTTACAGCAAAAATGGACATTTAGAAGAGACTTCTAAACATTGAACGGTGAACTCATTTGCAGTATATGCTTATAGCAATCACATTTCCCACTGGAAATATTTTATTGTTAATCAGCTTAAAAAAATGTTTAAAAATAAAAAACAAGCAAATGTGATGGCTATATGCTTATGCTGGACTCACCTTTAGGGTAACTTCAATCTTATTTGTGCTTTTTGCTTATTATAATACATTGTGAAATAATGAATAAGAGAATTGGAAGATGAAAGAGTTACATGCATGTGAATGCAAAAACAAGTAAATGAAAAATCCAATTGATTCTAGCAAATACGGATGATAGAATTACCTATCATAGTCCCCATTACAGAGTGCCCTGGCTTGAATTGAAAATGGCTTCCATGTTGGGTTTAGTGTGTTCTTGATAACTTCAGTTCTGTGACATGCTGTATAGCTAGAAGAAGTGCAAGATAAAAAATTATTGTTTCTTCAAACATTGTTCACTGGGAGATTTTCTTTGAACTAATTATTATTTATTATTGCCCGTCAGTAAATCAACACAAGGGTATTAAAGCACAAGAGCTGTTAACTACCATTTTGTTGAAAGTAAACATAATTTAAAGTCGCCCAGTTACAGACACACCCAATTTGACTTAAAAATGCAACTGTTGCAATTTAACAGACCAAATGGTCGCACTAAATAATACACAGCCACAAAAGTTGTGAAAGTGTTTGATATTAAAAAGCCACAAGCTAAGTTTCACCCAGATTCAAAACTTAACATGAAAATATCCCCAAGCCAGTACCTTTAACATCCTCAGGTTTCACAGGCCAAGCACCTTAAGGATGATATTGCATTTAGAAGTGAGGAGAGTGCTAGCTACAGTCAGGGACAAAAGTAGTTGACACACTTGTTTAAAACGGGTGCTTTTGTCAAACATTTAATTCATTTCTTATTTCATTCCTTTCAAATGCCGTAAATCCCCTCACCCCTCGAATCAATGTTGTCTGAAGTAAAAGAAAGACTTGAGGGTCCAAAACACAAAACTGATTTTGGGGAGAAGGGGTTGGGGTAGACAGGGGAAGGGGATAGGTATGTTCACTATGCAAAAAGGGGCCATTTTACGGAAGTGTCTCAACACTTTTGTCCCCCCATTGTAGCTATCACCTTGACTTACCTGTTATCTTCATTACATCTGTAAAACACCAAGAACGGATCTGACTTTCCAAAGAAGTCTTTCTTGTCGAGCTTTTTGCCATTAAACTGGAGTGTAACAACATCCTAAAAGAGGACCACAAATGTTCATCAAGTTTGAGCCCACATCTTATTTCATTGGGAAAAGGTAGTGCTCAAAAAGCCTGTGCCGAGGAATGCATGGCTACTCTAAGCAAGCTGTTGTGAACTTCTTCAAACACGTTTTAAAACTTGCAAAGATATTAAATTACATAGCAATAAAAGGGGGTGGTAGGCCTACACGACTTTTACATCATGTCAAAATGCTGCTTATTCCAATAAAGGTTTTTTTGAATATTACCTATAGCTGTATTTGCTGAATGGAAGGAAAATTTTGAAGCGCACATTAAATTCCAAATCATTGTAACAATGTGAGAAATCATGCATGTTAATAGGTGCCAAAATGCTTTTACCTGCTATAAGCCACACCTCTAACTGCAGTCTTCGTTTTGCAAAAAAAAAGGTGCAGCAGATTAGCGGGTAAGTACAGCAACCTATAAATTATAATTTTTATGATATCTGCCCATGACTACCACAGGACTCCCAAAGCTTTTTGGTCTACTTGCCTTAAATGTGGCATTGCAAAACAGTTCCAAATTGTTAAAAAAGGCACTAATTATATTTATTGGTTCTAATCATTCACTTACTAACCTTGCAATCACTGAGTTCTTCAGCAGTTACTGTAAGACAAAAAGGAATTTTTTAATCAACCAACAGATCAGCCAGATTTGGTTCATGTGTCAGACATCCAAAATGAAGATTAGGATATCTCCCAAGCTAAATGTTGATTGAAAATATACTACGATAGCCAAAAAATTTGATCAGAACAAGAGAAAAATACTCACCAATCATTGTTCCACTTCTCTTTATCTTTGGATTTCTAGGAAAACAGACTAATTAGAACTCTTTTAATTTCATAAATTCAGAGGGAATTAATTAAACAGCAAGATAATTTTCAGTAGAGTCAGATTTATCCACGGTGCACCATGCCAACTTACACTAAAGATTTCTGCAGACGTCCACCAAATTCTCCAACAATGGATCCCAGAGTACATTCCATTGAGCCAATAAAATCCTAATAAACATGCCACAACGTAGGAAATCTCAGTTAGGGATTTGAATTCATTGATAAAGAGAGATTTTCCAGCAGATTTAGATGAATAACCAGGATGCTCATGTGTATACTTACATGGTCTGATAACCTGGAAGATTTTTTATCTATGTCATACCTAAGAAGTTAAAAATAAATAAATAAAATATAAATCATCTATCAGAAAAACTAGATCAAGGATAAAAGTGAAGCACAATAAGCACATCAACTTACACTTCAAATCGAAGCTTTTGCATTTCTTCAAAGAAATAATGAATGATAAAGGTCTTGACAAAATCAGGATTCAAGTTGTTCATTATGTGTTCTGTTCTGCCAAACTAAAAGAAAAGCGGAGAATTAGGTTTATTCTGATGCTTATATGTTAAAGGTCAAAATTAGGTTCAGGTTAAAATTTTTAACCTAGTTGATTTTCAATCTTCTTTGTCTCCTAGCCCTTTATTATTCATGAATAAGGGCTATGAGACTGTAAAGGGAATTGAGAATCTAACTAGGTTAAAAAATATTAACCTGAATTTAATTTGACCTGTAATACATATATGCTTAGCTATGGAAGTGAAGAGTCCATGGTTCTCCATAAAATTGGGAAAATTTTAAAAGAAAAGGGAGGAAATATTTCAGTAAGTGCAAACAGATCAGATCGAATGAAAGGCACTTGCGTTTTGGAGTAAACGTGGAAGGGATAGATTAGACTTTTCATTAGGGCAGTCTGGCGGTCTGCTCTTGGAACATTTTAATTCAAATAAATAATTTGGGCACCCTGTCTATCTTTTGAGTGACCAGGGAGAGAACTCTAACAAAGAGAATGGCGCCATTATTTAACCATTTGCTATATTTCATACCATATGTTTGTTCTTATTCAGCAAAGTGTTCAGACACAAATACTACAGATCTATTATCCTCCATAGAAAAAAAATAAATTATATTCTGTGAGAAGCCATTTATGTGAATAGCCATGCACAACTCATGACTTGGTACCCTGAGCCAGAGAAAACCAGATTTAACTCCTTTACCTGAGAGTATCAACAATAATAATCATTAAACAGGGTACATTCCCACAAGAACATGGTTTAAATCCACCACTATTCCACCTGTACCTACCTCTCTCCACTCTTTGCTTCCCATAGCTTGAGTGTACATGACTACCACTGAGAGAACAAAGATACTGTCAGTTACAATGTACTTGACTATACATGTATACATGCAATAATTGTCTTCTGGGTACTATTCCCCTCCCTCCTCGAGGACAAATCGAGGACATGCACCCAGAATTAACCCACCCACACCTATCGCTACCCCCCACCCACTGCACCCATTGACATTGTTAGGAGCAAATAGCAGAGATACCAACCTCTGGAGATCTAGAATCTGGAGACTCTCTCTTTTTCACTACCCCCCCCCCTCCCGAAATTTAATGAACCCCACCCCGGACAAATATGGGAATGACTAAGGACATTATATGAAGTCTTACATGAACTACATACTATCAAAATTTACAATCCTCATTTTGATGGTGGACATAATCTTTGTCAATGATTAAATGGGTGCAAAAATGCCCCAGAAACCATACAACGAATAAGAAAACCCACGTTTTGAGCTGAAAATTGGCTGAATCTCAAACTAAGGCACAGAAGAGATCAAAAGATGATTTTATCCGGGAGATATGGTGACTCGTACGGGAGACCAGGAGATTGGTGTCATATCCGAGAGAGTTGGCATGTGTGAAATAGATGATGATCAGATATTATGACATAACTTTTTTTGGTCACCGGTGGCAAAACCACATATTTTTCTTTTGAATAACTATGCTTCACTGCTAAATTGACAAAAAAAAAAAGAAACAAAAAAACAAATGGCTACAAAAGCTTTCTCTTTGATTTAAGAACAGGAGTTAGAAAAACCTATAGATGAATACAAGGTAACTAGTTTTGAGTCTGTAAATAAAGTTGCATTGTGTGACCATCAAACCGGAACATCTGAGCTCACCTATTATAATTTATGCGTGGACAGTAAATTTTGGTTTCAGTACAGGTAAGTGGCTATTTTAAGGTACTTACTTGGGTCCGATTTGGAAAAAACATCCATATCAGCGAGATTTCTTAAAGAGTCGAAAACACATACACAAACGATTAAAAGAAAGGCGATAATTAAGCTTAAGTCATTCAAACAGCTGGATATGACAACAGGCATGCAGTTAAGCATGTCACACTAAAAACAAAGTTTTCAGACATACAAGCAATATCAATTTAATTGATAACAATTAAACATGCAGCTTTCTCAGACTTCTCATTTTTTAAAGTCAACGATGAAAACCCCCTCAAAAAAATTCTGCTTTGGCCATGAGACCTCGATGCCGATCTGATACGTGCAAGAAGCATACATTGAGGCAGATTGGGGTACATAAATTACAGACAGACTCTACAGTTAATCCGAATGTTTTTATATCCTTAAGGTTTCATCAAGACGAATATGGAGACAATATCTTCACAACAGATTGTGAAATGCATTTGCCCACTTTATGCCATGTGCATTTAAAAACAGCTGTCAAGAGTGCTACATGTTCCTCGTTCTCGTTGCCCAAGACAGAGTTGACCTCACTGTTTAACAAACCGCTCTAATATTTCCAAGAATTGTTTTACCTGCAAGAAACATGCAGTTCAACTTGCGTCGCTGGAACAGAACTTCTAAATGAACTGGCCTCGTCAGGTGAAACCACATCGTGATAAGCCGGAGGAGCCGACGCGGCCATTTTGATTGTTTAGACTGAGTTCAAGGCCAGGTTACATTTTAAGCTTATTGTTACTGTACCGGAAGTTGGAAAGTAGTTTCACGCGAATTGAGGAAAATGAAAAGAGAAAGCTTGCGGAATTTCCTTTTCCGTAATCGAACGTAAAACTTACGCCACTAAAAAAAAATATTCTATTGATTCAGTACTTTCAATTTCAATCTTTTGAATGTCTTTCATTTTTGTTCAAGGGCTCTTGTTTGTTTGCGTTGTGTAGTTTTCCAACTTTGATATTCAAGGACTTTTCGCGTCATTTCTTTTTCAATTTTTTTTCTCGCGAAAACCAACGGTTTATCACAAGCTTTACGAATCTTTTGAAAATCTCTTCTGAATAGGGGAAAACAGCACTTTTTAAAACCTCCATTTTGGTTGGGGGAAGAGGAATATTTTCCTGTTTTTTATCATTCTTTGAATCCAACCGAATCCACTACAAGGTAACCCCGTCGCTGCATCACCCAAAGAATAACTTTATGAGCAAGTGACATCTAATCCAGCCTTTACGGAGATAAATATAAAAAAACCCAACGCTTATCTCCTAGATTCTCTTCCGGAGCAAAATCTTTGGTCACGTATCACACTCTACCGAGCTTGTACGTATGTGATTAGCTTGTCAACACTTTAAGTTCAACAGCGCCGATTGCATCTCCGATAATCTGCATATGATCTCCAGCTGATATTTGCGAACAATGGGAAATGAATTTATCTTTCTGTTGAACTTGATGAGAACACTGATAGGATCACGTGAGTTCGGCAGCTTGATAATACAGTATGAAGCAAGTTTGTAGAAACTTCAAGCCCAAAGTAAAAGACAACTTCTGCCTCTTCCTGATATTCTAATTACTGTATGTGGATATCTGATGTGCGTGATAGCCTGTTATTTCAAAAGGCAATTGTTAGCTGCTCTATAAAGAACTCCAAGAACTCTAACAAGAAGCTCTAAGAACTACATTGCACATCGTCTAAAGCACAAATCATATCCGTTTTTTAATTTGGATTACCGTTACTGATTCCGCAGCAAAATGACGATTTATTTTTTTCACGTCCAGTCTTTTATATCCGAATCGAAGAGATTTCATAGAAATACCAAGATATGTACGTTCCACTATTTAGCATTCCTTTTGTATTCCTTGTTTTGATGCCGCTTTTAACTAATTACTATTTATTTCGATTTTTTTTATTTAACGATATTTCAAAGTGAGTAATCTCGATAAGTTTTTGTTACTCTCAGAGCAAAGGTACCTCACCTGTCCCCCACGTACCCTTTTGCCATATTATATGCAAATTTTTCGAGTCACGGAAGCAAATAGTTCATCATCATTGGTTTTCTTAGAATAGGACAATTGCACGATGACGATATTTGACTACAACTACCAGAATTCATTTCGGTTTTGCTTTGTTATTTAAGTTTGTCAATCCCGCTGAGGATTAAAGAACAATAGCCTTAATTTGCACAAGAAAACAACAAACTCAAGGATTCTGGTAGTTGTAGTCAAATGACGTCATCGTGCAATTGTCCTATTGTAGACTTTTTTCTCGGAAATAGTCAGTGATCGAAGTAGTATAAAAATCGACAAAGAAATGTACTTTGATGTTGTTTATTAACGACAGAATGATAGCTGCATCTCAATGTTTGCGCCAGACCACCTGATCTTGCTCAGTCTGCACCGCAAGCATAAGAGCCCACTGTCTACGGAGGTGACATCTCTGATCTTGCGAAACTGCAATATCGGTGAGAAACTGTCATTATTTTAAGCACGTTATATTTCTCTTTTCATGTGGTTCAAATAGTTGTCCAGTAAAAGGAGGATCCCGTTACCGCTTTGTTTTGGAGACCTCGTTAACTCAATGGCAATCAACGATCCGAGATCAGTGTGTCCGAATCGATATATATAAAGGTTCGAATGTACTCCTTGCCGGCGCTAAGTTCATTGTAGGCTATTTCGGCTTGTTTCAGCTATTTGATCGCTAAGATAAGGCAATAATTATGAGGTTTTCTTTACACGTAGATCGTCAATGGTTGAGACATGCGATAAAAAACTACTCACTGTATCGATACCGAATGTTACCTTATAATGTAAGACCTTGCAACCACATAGGTATTCCACTTTCCGTATTTCAGTTTAAAGAAGAAAAGTAAAGCATTAATTATTCAACATGAAACTGAAAATGAAACTTCAGAGACAACGTTTTAAAGTTTCGGTTTTATTTGTCGCCTGGGTTACGTATAGACAGACAGCTGTGACTAAAATTCGCTTCAAACTTAATCTGGGGCATATATTAAGCTCAGTAACGATTTAAAACTCATGGAAGTTAGGGAAGTAAATATACAATATCACTCGGCCGTGACAGATCGGAGAAGACATATAAATGAATTTAATCATTGAAAACAACTGTTCCTTCAAAAATTACCTGGATAACAGATAATGTGTCGAGGGGAATTATACCAGAAGATCACGCAAACTTTTGTCGTTTCGAAGAGGAAATGAATAAAAAGAAAGGGAAGAGAGGAATAAGGAGCTGCAAGATCTTCAAAATTATGTATATATGTTCATATAACGCAACTCTATTATCGCGTGAGTACCCCATGCTCCTCCACGGGGCATATCTGTCGGCTAGAGATTAGAGGCGCACAAGAGGGGGTGAAAGACGAGTGGACACGAGGAAGTCCATTTCCAACCTCGCACTCATGTTCCACTTCCACACCGACTTGGCCATGCAGTTTCCTAAAAAACCCTTAAATCTTTTTATGCAACTGTATTTATAAATGAGGTTACAGTAGTTTCGAAAAATTAACTGACTTTATTTCAAATCTTTATTTCAAATCACAATCTTAAACTTCTTCCAAGTATCATAAATAAAGACAATTCTACTTAGGGACCGGTCATTATTTATCGCCTGGGGGGGGAGAGGGGAGGATTTTGGGCTAAACAAGGTGAATTTTAGCTGATCCCCCCTTTGAATGCTACTTCACTGAAGTGATCCCCCCTAATAACTTTTGATGACTTTCGCAATCCCCCATCCCATGTCTTCATTTTCCAAGCAAATTTGAGTGTTCCCCTTCTGAATCCTTCCAAAATTTTCATCGATCCCCGCTTTTGGGTTCTCAGTTACCACTGATCCCCCCTAAAATCCTTCCTCCCCCCACCCCGTCAAGGCGATAAATAATGACCGGTCCGTTATCCGAGGCATGTGCGATTCAGTCCTTGTGACTGGCCGGGTTGATCATTCTTTTTTTTTCCCTGCAGTCTTTCGAGCCTTTTGAGAATTTTTCAAGAAGCTCATCAATAATGGCTTCCTACAGAAGCGGCCAGCTCTCACTTTATTGCAACAAATGCAACACACTTCTGGCCACGTCTGACATTTTAATGTTGGCCAGCATACCACCGACACAGACGCACATAGCTGTAAGAAACGAACACGAGGAGACAGCCTATGAGAAGGTGCGAAAAATCCCCAATCCGGATCCCAAGAGAGCTGGTTTTAGTCCGTACAGAACACTCTGCAAACAATGCGGTGATGTTATCGGAACAGTCAGCATTATTGAAGAAGCAACACTGATTTGTTTCAAGACGGAAAAGATTCACTTCAGGCGAGGATACGAACAAATTAAAGGGAAGAAGTTAAAGCAGATTAAGGATAAAATTATACAGTATGGCCTTGAAGTCGTTAATGTGTCGCAGCTAAGTGGAACGATTTCACGGGCAGTCATGCATACACGGACACCAGCACAACCTCTTGTCTATTGTGACGTCAACCTCAGTACAGAAGAAATTTTATCCTTGACAAAAGATGCACCCAGAGGATACCAACGAGAGCTCTTCTTACAGGCCATACGCGGGAATACGCTGGTCTACTTGCCCACGGGCTCAGGAAAGACGCTGATAGCAGCAATGGTTTTGAGCTGTATGAAGAAGCTTAACCCGGACAAATTGATGGTGTTCCTTGTTGACAGAATCCCCCTGGTTTACCAGCAGAGTGAATATGTCAAGTCACAGGTACCAGATTTAAGGGTGGAGATACTGGCCGGGGATATCGGACGTTTCCCAGGGGATAAATCACGTTGGATAGCAACCATTCAAGCGCTTTCGGAAAACAAGATCGATCTTCTGGTGATGACGAGTCAAATTCTCATAAATCTGATGGCTGATGAGTGCCCTGTATTGCGCATGTCCGATATATCGGTACTGGTTTTTGACGAGGCACACCATTGTTTGGGTAACCACAGCTACAATCAAATTATGAGAGATTACTACAAAACCACAAACAACAGGTTTAAGCCGCTGGTGCTAGCGCTTACTGCATCTCCTGCCGGAGCAGACAAGCTGGAAACCACACAGACGAAAATCGAAGAACTGCTTTCAAATCTGTGCGCATGCGCGCGTATGCCTTTGTGGTCAGGTGATCTGGAGTTGTACTGGAACAGACCACAAACATCCTATCATGTTGTTCCTTTGAACGGAAAGCAACAACTTCTTCAATCCTCCGTGGTATCGTATGTTGAATCCCTGACGAAGATGATCGAAGACGAAGCAGGAAGCCCTCGCGCGCTTGATAGATTATCCATTTTAACCCCATCTTATCGTGGCGCCTTGCGCAAGCTGATGGAAAGTTGCTATGGTGACCAGAGCCGAGTAAGAGGACTGGCACTAGGGGAACATGCCATGCACATGCTGAGTGTGATAGAGATCAACAATATTCTGGGCAACGAGTATGCGGTTGATTGCATCGAAGATTGCATCAGGCAGATGCAGACTGCCACTTCGCCAATGGAGAAACTAAAGAAAAAACTCATTGGTTCCTTGAATCAGTTGAAGACTCTGGAATTATCGATCAAAGACCTTAAGCGCATTTCAAGTCTGTTCACATTTAGTGACAGGTATCAATATCTTGTCAAGGAACTTCAGAACTTCATTCGCAAAGTTCAAGAAGACGAAACGTCCAGGGCAATTATCTTCGTCAAGATGCGAAAGACTGCATACAAACTTGGTGAGCGGATCAGGCAAGAAGCTAGAATTCTAGCTCATCTTAACCCAGCTTTCCTTGTAGGTCATGGACAGGCAAGTGATGGAATGGACTGGAGAGGAGAGCAGGAAGAGGTGTTAAAGAAGTTCCGCTCAGGCGAAGTTAAAGTCTTGGTCAGTACAAGCGTGCTGGAGGAAGGTCTGGATGTGCCGGTATGCAACCTTGTTGTCCGCTTTGACAGCGCCCTTACTTTGCGGGCGCTAGTCCAGAGTCGCGGACGCGCTTCTCGCCGGCCGGATAGCAAGTTTGTCGTAATCTGTAGTGATACAAAGGAACAAACTGAGGCGTTTGATGCAATTCAGAAGGAGAAGAACATGGAGCAAGCCATGAGGATACAGCAACGGTGGAATTCCTCAAGTAGCCCCTTGCAAGGCGAGTCCTTTGGTTGCCACTTGAAGAAACCCGACTTTAGCCCCCCTGCTGAACCGGTGGAAGCTCCGTACCAGGATCAGCAGCTGGAGCAGGAGCACACTGCTGAAGATGAAGAAGACATGGGGATTGAGTACAGAAATAGTCCAATGACAATCCATGAAAGGGGGGAAAGCTTGGCTTCGGGAGGACCCAGAAAAAGAAAGAAAAAGTACATTCCCAATGTGACGGTTTCCATACACAATGTCATCATTGGAATAGAGAGCAAGGAAATTGGATTTCTCACAGAGTTCTTTGAAGCGCACTTCGAAGTAAAATCACTAAAAAGCGAACGTATTGAGGCAGCAGTGGCAGTGGCGAAGGACGAAGCGTGTGATAGAAGCCTTACGTCGGGCGTTCTTCGACTGAATCTAGAGCCGCTTGAAAATCAAGATTTTCGCTCCAAGGAGAAATTTTTTACTCATATTGCCGAGTCTTGGTGTTCTCGTTCTAAAAAACTGCGAAACCAAACAGAGAAACTATGGCTTCGCCGTGCTGATGCCGTTAGGAATCAAAAACGTAAGCCAGTGCTGGTGATCAAACCAGATACCATGGTTCTGGGATATTTTATTAATCAAGCCTGGTTCTGTGTCCACTGGCCTTTTAATCCAAGGTTTGAAAACATTCGCGTTGCTTTTGAACATGACTTGCGAACGATGCTGGTTTGTTTCACGGTTCCCAATCCTTTAACCCAGTGGAAGGCAGATCTGTACAAGCTCCAGATTCGTTACAGCGAGCTGCACGAATTCGTGTTGGTGGATAAAGCGAAATCTTCCTCTATCCACCAAATCTATATAACACTGAGACACCCTCCCCGCATGTTCAAGGCAAAAAGCTTCATTAAAAAAGACCAAGCCGACGATGGAGAAGAAAACGACTTTGAAGAATGGTACTTTGAGGATGACGACTACGATTTTGACGACGACCCCGATCGTCACCTTAGCGACGAATCAGCTAGCAGCTCAGAAGATGAACGAGGTAACATCGGAATTGAAGCTTCGCAAGAAGACGAGAAACCCGATAATGCAGCTCTACTTACGAGTTCGGATATCGCAAGTATCGATGAAGTGGTGAACTGGGAGCGTGTTACCGAAATAGAAGATAGCGGGGATGCATTTGGCCTATGCTGTACTTACAACTTCACTTTTAAAGCCAGCGAATGGAATGAGGTCAAAGATGTTCTAAGAACAATCGGGAGATACGACAAGAAGGCCTTCTTTGCCTCAATGCAAAAGTCAACAAGACGATTGCCAGTTGTGAATTTCCCCGAAGAGCTGCCTTTCAGCGTCAAATACACTGCACAATGCCTCTTACATTCTTTTCCGTTTATCAGAGGAAGATTGACCCATGACTTTAACACCATGTTAGGTAGAAAGCCTGAAAAAGTCGTTTTGTTTGCCTTAGAAAAACTCTCTGCTGCCCTCCAACGGAATAGTTTTTGTGACCCAGAAGCAACGTTTAAAAGGCTCCTTGATGAGAAGGATTTTAAAGCCGGTGGAATGTTAAAGCAACTCGTTCCTTCCCAGTGCGCCTTGATTAAGCGCATGGTCATTACCCCCACGCGCCTGCTGCTCTACACGCCGGAAGTGATGTCCAAGAATCGCGTACTGAGAAATTACAACACTGATCAGTTTCTGTGTGTCAATATCCGCGATGAAGACTTCTCGAGGCTTTCATCAGCCGGAGGAAGCATTGAGAAGATTTTGGAACGCGTTAAACAGACTTTGGATAGCGGGGTAATAGCAGGCGGGGACTGGTTTTATTATCTTGGTTCCTCCAATAGCCAGCTGAGAAACCACGGCTGTTGGTTCGTTCGACCTAGTCCACACCCGGAGGAGATTCGACAATGGATGGGCGACTTCAGCAAAATAAGGTAAATAAAAAATAATATAAAACAGTCTTGAATGTTTTATAACTTGAATTTGTTCTTCGGAGCTTTTTTTTATTACTTTAGTGATTCACGCTTCCTTGTGTTTGATCAAGTGTTTTCTCTAAC
>OZ037786.1:18033971-18053971 GCA_964035525.1 Porites cylindrica | reverse complement strand
TTTGGGGGAAGTAATGTTGATGTGGGAGGGAAATATATGAGGGTAGAATAGGTATACACATAATCCAGTTAGTCCGCTAATGGGATCAGATGCACCTTGTTATGGTATTAGACTATCTGGTAATTGTCTACTAATTATTCACTTCATATTTCAATTTTTAACAACCCCCAAATGCAATATTTTCCCTTTTTATCCAAATTTCAAACATCTCCCCCCCCCCACCTAAATTTTACACATTAAAACCAGTCGAAAAATTATCCAAAAATTCACAAATAATCGTTGAACTACGGACTGTAACTTAATTGAGTCATTTTTTGATTGAATGTAATCTTGGCCAGATATTTAAGAAAAAGGGTGGAAATCAACGAAAAATAATGCTTTTAACAAGACTGCCCCCTTAAAGGTCTAGTTTCCAGTCCTCTTTTTGGGTGCTTGGTCACTATATTCCGCGTTATACTTCGCAATAAAATGCTTTAGAAGGTAAAGTGATAATTTACATCAATTGCAGTGATTAACAGTTCAGTAGAGGCGCTTAGTTGCTAAAAATGTTCCAGTTTGAAAAAGTCGACAGTTTTCATCCCAAAACTGTAGTAAGCCACCTTAAGTCATTCAAAATGTTTCATATGTTTTTCGTTAGTTATTAAAGAGGTGATGTGCTTTTTCTTTTACCCAGCTCCACGCATTGATGAACTTGTATGGCATTGAAAGCGAGGGTGAACTTCTCTCAGGCTGTTTTTCGAAACTGCATTCTCGCCTTGGAAGAGAAAAAGTGGAGATAGCTGACATCGTAAGCAGAATTCTTTCGAAAATACGCGAAAACTTCCGAAAAAAGTTCTTCGAAGAGTTCGATCTGGCTGGAGATGAGCGAGGGTCCAGCGAAGCAATTTCCGAAGAATTGCAACAGAAGGCATCGGCGTGGTATTACGTCGCATACAGTCACTCGAGAGTCGCCAAGGAATCAGAGAATTCCTCAGACGACCCCATTCCGCAGTTTCTCAGCTTCCCGTGGCTTGTGGATGACGTCATGCTTTCAATTCGACTTAGTAAGGTTTGTGAAGAACAAGACTCACAAAGCGTGGTCACTTCAATCAGCGACAGCGTCATCAAACTGTTTGACTATGAACGAGATACACTGGTACAAGGTTTTCACGACAGGATACAGAAAAAGAGTGTCATATCACGTTCACTTCCGGGTGTTACTTTGGCCATGTTTGGTTCCTCAGCGACATTTCTCTTCCGGCAAGACTCCGACCTTGACCTTTGCGTTATTTATCCCACGCACATCGCTCTTCGACAAAAGCTTGGACGAGACGATCAGATCACCGTGCTCAAAACCTTACTCCCAGTCTTAAGTAATCTGTTTAAGCATGCGCGGCTTGTGGATCATGCCCGGGTGCCGGTGAGTGTTCATTCTTATACCTAGCGTTGCGATCCTTTTCGCCAGCGCCACAAGTCGCTTTATAGCGCTAGCCGCTAGTCAAAAGTATGACGTTGCCTTCCAATTATTTGACTGTCACATAAAAATTTACTCTAAAGACTGCAATTTGGCGGCCTAGTTCCATGTATTGGTTGATTTATGTTCTTTTTCTCTTTGATTTGTTGGAGTTCTGCAGTGAAATTGTGATAGCTATAACGAAGTAGAAAAAGGAAGCTACAGTCGGTGGATACCACCTTCCAGGTGACTTGCCTATGCTCATGCGCATAGTACTGGTCATTCCACGGATGGTATCTGAGTACCTCCCTCCATTTTTTGTTTTAACTTTGAATTATTTTTACTTCTTAATATGATCGTATCCATATTTAATTCCAGGTGATTGCCTGTGACAATCCCGCAAAGCGATCTGGCTCACTGGCAAGCGTTAAAGGTGATGTTACAGCGTCATGCGATGGCCTTCTGAAAGCCATTGTCTTATCGAGCTACATTAAATCATACCCAGCTCTTCTACCTGTTCTCCGTCTTCTTATGAACTGGGGTCAAGTGACGGGTCTCTTGGGGCATGGGGTAGACGCGGGAATCAAGACCAACTTGTTGACTTTTCTGTTTCTAATATTCTGCGTTTCCAAAGGACTGGTGAATGATTTCAGTTGGGAACATGTTTGGAACCGGTGTTTTCAAATTGCGACTGGCAGAATCAATGACGCAGTGCTCAAACAAGAATGGGACAGGGTTATGAGCTCTTTTCAATCAACAGAAACCTCGGATGCTAAGAAAAGTGGTCCACTGATTCTGGGCGATCAGCAAATAGGCGAGATTCTACTGACATTTTTCCAAGCCTACAACACAACCCTCGACTTGGCAATCCCACAAACCTTCGCTTCCTTACTGGGCGTGCGCAGACTTGAAGAACTTCTTGACTCAGAGCATCTGCGCCTCCTTAAGGAACACATGCAACGCGCATTTCATCTTCTGGCGCTTTATGGCGACGCCGAAGTGCTCCTCACCATAAGCGCTTCAGAAATCGATCGCGTTATATTTCTCTCTCAGGCACTATCTTACACCATGGCCGGTTCAGAAAGGCATAACGCGTTTGAACTCTCGAAAAAGACTGGTGCGAGGGTAACCATTCGTCCCAGTCTCCCAGGATCAGGATTTGGCCTTGTTTTACAAGCTATTGGTACCGAGTCTGCTGTGGCGTCAGTGGAACGGGCGCTAAATGCCATGGCAACGCAGGCACTGCGCAACAAGGCAGCGGTTATGTCAGTGTGTTTTGTGAAGGAAGCTAAACACATGATCTTTGAAGGTAACATGTCTCCTTCATTAAGGGGCGGTACGGTGGACAAGTGTCCTGACAATTTTGTTGGGCCATAATCATTTGCTGTCCAAATATCTTTATAACATCCCTTGTTGTGAACATACAAAATTTTCCTTTCCCGTGGGGTGAAATTAATGAAAGACCAAATAGCATCAAGCATTCATCTTTCGATCTCACTAAAGAAGCAGATTAGTGCTTCTAGCAACCGCAAGTGACATCATACATCAGTCAAGCATGAGTATACAAAATTCTGACAAGTGCTTACTCCCTCTCGCGCTCTCATTTCTCCATATTTTCCTCCTTCCTCAAATTTTCGTTTCCACATTCTAAAAAAAAGTTGTGTCGAGTAGTACCAAAGTCAGCCGATAAATTATGATAGTTTTTTGTTTAGAGAGCTTCAAATATAAGTGAAGCATTGTGCACCCTCTATCCCAGGGCCCCCGTCTCTTTTCTCCGGGTTGAAGTGGAGAAAAGAGACCCTGGGAACCAGGTTGGCAATCGTGTTGGTCTATTTTAAGGTTGCCTAAGCGATGACGACGGTGTCACCTTGGTACCGTACTATGGAAATCATCACCCCACTCATGATAGTCTGGCTTTGTACGTACCCATGTTAGCAAGCCCGAGGTCTGGACTGCGCAGAATCGGAGCGGCATACACGCGACATGAGTTCCTGAGCTTCGCGGAGAGATTTCATACTCAAGTGCAGGTACTAAGATTCTCGGATCAGTAAGAGATAAACTGCCCATCACTCCCCTCCCCTAACTTTTCATTTCCGGGAAAATGTCGGCGCTTTGCTCAGGCGTCATGTATTTGCTTCGAGATTTGATTGGCTCGTTTGATTGTCTCACAAGCGCCCTGATTGAGCAATGTAATTACGTTGGTTTCAAATCAAAATTGCTCCAAGGCGAAATGTATTGTGGGTCAAACTTTAAGAGTCAATGAATGAAATCATATGGAACACTTTTAGATGAAAAGTACTTTGTTTTCTAAGAAATGTCACAAAACGAATATAGAGCTTGGTCTTGAATTTGAATGGGAAAACGATTCTTTAAGCTGTCAATAATCTCGTTTTTTTAAATCATTTCTTTTTAGGTAATTGAGAGAGATTTTGTGCCTACAATTCATGGTGAAATGGAATTTGCCATTCATTTTGGGCGTCTATACGTGTTGAACGTTCCAAAGTCCTTTACAGAGGACACCGAAGCGCCGAGCGTGCGTATGTTTCAGACAAATCTCACGCGAGGCTACAAACCACGCCCAAGCGTCTTGTCCGCCCCTCGAAACGTTAGAAAATATGGCAGATCGCGCGTCATCTGTACTGGGGGAAAATTAAAAACTCGATTACACAGGATGCGAAAGGGAATCGAAGTAACGAAGGACGGAAAGAAAATTCCTAAAGAAAAAGCATCCCGAAGTTCCTTCTTTACTGTCGTTTCATCGCAAGAGAAAGTTGACCGTTTCTTGTCCCAGCGTGGCTTTTCAGTTCACGCGGAATCTGCAGAGAAGTACTCAGTTGAAATTCACACCGATCACGAGTTTTTAGTGATAACGGACAAAGCTTTTAACTTTCTCGAGATTAGGTTGCCAAAGTTACGATGGTGTGCGGTAGATGTTAAGAGGGCATGGAAGGAAAACCCTGAGGAACATGACATGACCGATTTGGACGGAGTTGAGACTGACGTGCGCTTTGTTCTGCAGGTACTGAATAAATGAACAGTAGTTTCCTTTTATTGTTGTTGCCATTTAACAATTTGTTTCAAATGGGTACCACAAATTACTGTAAACTATTCTTCTCAGTAACCGTCTAAGAAAACATGTCAGTTAGACTGTGACAGCTGGTCTACGTACCCCCCCCCCCCACTCTTTTTGAAAAATATAATGGGTTTCTTTCACGTACCCTTCTAGTAACTGATACTCATGTATGGATGGAGGCATGGCCCCCAATCTAATGTCACCACCCAAAGCTTAAAGACGCGATCGTTTGAACTGCTGAAATGAAGCAAGGCCTGAATCACAACCACACAAATGGAGCAGCCAGCATAACAATCTTACCGAATTATTTACAGACATTGGTTACTGGTACGGTGAGGGTCTGAACTCGCGGCCTTTCGCTCAGCAGACTGACACTCTCCCAACCAAGATAACTGGGAGGCGGTTCAGTAGTTTTCATTTGAATCGTCACGCTTTAGCATTTTGTCTGCAGACGCAAACTTAACGTTAGAACCACCTTGTAGAGCATAATAAACAACATCACAGAAAAGTACTGCTCAATAGCTTTCATTTGAATGGTCCCACTTTAGGATTTCATCCACAGATTTAAAAGTTTGAACCACCTTGTAGAGCATAATAAACAGGATCACAGGAAAATACTGCTCAGCAGCTTTCATTTGAATCAGGGTCACACTACAGGATTTCATCCACAAAGTCAAAGTTACAACTATCTTGTGTAGCATAAGAAACTGTACTACAACAAAGTACTGCTCGGTAGCTTCCATTTTTAAGGATGTCATTCACACACTAAAAAATAGAACCACCATGTACACCTGGTGTACAGCACAATGAACAGTACCACAAAAGAGTACTTTCATTTGACTAGTCACACTTTAGGATTCCAACGACAGACTGAAAAGTAAGAATCTGTTAGAACCTTATAAACAGCACCGCAGAAATTCATTTCCGAGGTAATACCTTCGCATTTCATCCACAGATTGACCAAAAAGTTAAAACCACCTTAATGAGCGTATAGACTCAGACGTTCGACATAAAGCCCCTGAACCTTCTTCTCCCCTTCTGCTGATCTTTTTTATGATAGGCCGTTTTACTTTTACTGCAGACCCGTCGTTCTTTGCGCCCAGATGACATCCGGGGATCTAATTATGAGCAGTACCGGGATGTATTGCAGCCTCAACCTCATCGGCAATCCACCCGGAGTCCATTCGTAGTGAAACCGGAAATTTGGAAGGAGGTAGCTATGATTCGCCACAAGAAATCCCGGATATATCGGGTCAAGGATTCCACGTGCACTGTAAGCGAGTTTAGGAAATCACTCAGTGTCAGTGTGAACGAGGTCACTGAGTATTCTCGCCCCACTAAGCACGCCTCTGCCTTTAGCAAAGTGTTCACACGGTGTGAAGTTGCTGTCAAAGCCGGTTTACCTACTACTTGGAGCAACAAGGAGTCGCTGGAACAGTTGTTGAGGGACATTTGGGCGTTCGGGTTTGCTTTCGCCTCTCACATGTCCGATTAGAAGTCCACAAAGATGTACTGATGTCCGATATAGAGTACTACAAAAGTAAAATTTAAGACTATATGACAGAACTCCCTGGGAGAAGCAAGCCTTTTTCCGTTGTCTCTTGCAAAGCAAGGGGGAGACGAGTATTCAGGGACACCCAAAGAGAATAATGTTCAAAACCACTTAAACATAGCATTTTTAAACGCATTTTAGTATTTAAACGGTAGATATAGGCTTATTTTTATCCCCTAAAAATTTTTCATCTGTTCGGATTTCCCAGCTGAAAGTCTAGTGATCCGGAAATTATAGGGATCAAAACTTACCTTTTCGAAAATTTCAGCCAAAAAAAAGGCTCCCGCAAATTCTAGGTGACATTTTTAGGGTAAAAATCCGTGAAAATGGGCAATTATACCATTTTCTAGATGTTCGAAAATCCTAGGAGAGGCAGGCAAGCAAGAAATTTTACAACAAATGTTACGAATCTCAAATCGTCTTCCGAACAGATATTTTCCGAAAACTGACGTTGGGTGCCCCTGGACTATTAGGAACATTATTCAATTATTTACACTAGTAGCAATCAAAGATTGATAAAGAGTGGTCCGGATTCCAATTCGTGTATTATACAGTCTAACCTCCACTAACGGCCACCTCTCTACAATGGCCACATTTTTTTGGCGGACAGTCCATACATTAACTCTTGTTTAAACCTGACTCTACAAAGGCCACTTTCTTCTTTCCCCAAGGTGGCCGTTGCGGAGAGGTTCAACTGTATCACATGGTTTTAACACTTTAAACCCTAATATGAAAACTGAGATTCTCATTTACTGTCCCTAAGCTTTTTCAATAGAAGTAGTGGGGAGAATTTGTACAATATATCAGTTGCACACATCTTCCCTGATCATGACCTCAATTCTCATTACCAGTCTGTTTTCTAAAGCAATGATATTATTTGGAGAAATTTCATGCTGATCACTTTTGTACTCTTAGGGCTGAAAGGGTTAAGGCAACAGATACCGTGTGTGATATATCACATGGTTTTAACGCAAAAACGAGGCAAGCAGTTTGCGTGAAAACAAAGTAAATTTTCGCAACACGAAAAGAGAGTGTAATATGCGAATTGGAAATGGTTTTAAGAAATATTTTTGTTGCAATGATGACATAATTTCTGTTTTATGTAAACTTGTAATGTTGCGTTTTGCGACCACCTCCGGGTCTGAAAACGGGTGTGGAAAATGACATTTTTGTTCTGAAATAGGGTCAGAATTTGGAGAACCGTGCGGCACAACCCCCCCCCCCCCCCAACAACAACAATTCCCAGGAGTACCCACCTGCGGTTTCATTAGGTGACTGTTCCAGGATCTCAGGTGGTAGAAAACCAAGTGGGTAGAGTAAGCATTCGAAAAATAAAATAAACAAACAAAGAAGAGCATAAAAGTACTTGCCCTCTTTCTCCCTCTAACCTTCTTTGCGTCGCTGTCCATTTCTGAATGTTTGGAACACACTATTCAAACCCGTTGTCTCCTGTGGTGAAAGCTTTAAAACCTTATTCTCAACAAACAAGGGTAAAATTTAGTGGTTTTTTTTTTCAACTTTTTACCGATGATTCTTTGCGTTTAGCCCCTTCTAGGTTTCCATCTGTTCAATGCAATTCAATTTTATTCACACTTTTATAAAATATTTACATTATATATAGCAAGGTAGGAATACACTAATAAAAAAGAAGAAGAAGAAGGTAAAAATAAAATTAATGGCTTGGATAGAGGTGTACGGTGGTCAGAGGAGCTTAGCTTTCGATCGAGCTAACAACCGCTGTACAATAAGTACATACTACAATGTCATAAATAATAACTTCACGCCGATAAATGTAGAAAAGTGTTATTCTTGGGACCGCTATTTCAATATCACACGATGAGCTTTCAGACTGCTCACATCATCTTTATTATAAGGTAGATTTAGGAAAGACAATTTGATGATAGTGACGACCTCGATCCGCCTTCATCGTCTTGTTGGCTAAAGGCAAAGTTACAGCGCAAATGGCAAAGAGGCAAATCGAGTATCGGAAGTCGCGTTCCAGCGCAAATTGAAACTATTTCCCGCCAAAGAAAACCCTCATAAGCAAAAGGCATTGTTCGATTGGCCAATTGTGTTGCAGTATGACGTCAAAGCGAAGTATCGATTGATTTCTAGAAAGTTCTCGGGCATGAGGTTTTTTCACCCGAGCGTTCGCTTAACCAACCAAAAGAAACGCTCTTCTGTATCCGTTCGATAAACCAAATAAATTGCTCTATTTCCGTTCGTTTGTTGTTTCTGTTTTGTTCGCGCGTTTTGATTTCAAGGTCATACGAAAATCGCTCCAGCGAGAAAAACGAACGCGAAGAGCGCAAGGGTGACACACGCACGTGTCCAGTTAGTGCGTTATAAACAGTTGTGAGCTCAAGCAAAGACGTTTCTAAGCGACGCGCGTCAACAAGAAGTGGACCTTTTTCATGCATGAGTATGGTTTAGCCCACATTTCGGCCAAATCGTCTCTATGAGAGTAAAGACACTTAGCAATACAAATTTGGTAGCGTCAAGTCATATTATAAGAAAATTTACGACATATAGAGCGATTTTCGCATGACCTTGAAATGAAAACGCGCAAACAAAACAGAAAAAACAAACGAACGGAAATAAAGCGATTTGATTGGTTTATCGAACGGATACGAACGCGCGTGGCTTTTGGTTGATTAAGCGAACGCTCGGCTGAAAAAAGTGCCCGAAGAACTTTCTAGAACTCAATCAATACTTCGCTTTGACATCATACTGCAACACGATTGGCCAATCGAACAATGCCTTCTCCATATTAGGATTTTTTGGCGGGAAAACGAAGAGTCTCATGTTTTGATCTTTTCATCCATTGGCTGATAAAACAAATAACGAACACTTACCGAAACCATTTTTCAAGGTCATACGAAAATCGCTCTTTTCAATTTATTAAACCTGTTGCTTTTTCTAGTTTAGTAGCCGACCCATGGAGAAGGGGTCGGAGGGCCTCCCAACCCTAGTATATCCATTAGATAGCTGCTTTGAAACTGAAATAATAACCACCGAACATGCTTGTATTTTTAAACATTGTGGTTTTGAAACTACACTTGTGTCGCACGTTTTAATAAAGGCACTTGTTGAAATTAAAGAAAAATGCATGGCCGGTGGGGGATGGGGGGTCGCTCCGCTTCACAGAAAAGCAACTTCTGCGAACCGAAAAGGCCAAACAATTTCTGTAACGTAAATCGACGTGATGTTGATAGGCTGTCAAACAATGATCAGTTGTTTCGTTTTCGAACATTGACGTCATGCTATCCTATGCTATGCTTTGCTATATTTATCCCTACTTCAAACATAGGCTATTCCCCCATAACTATGCTTCCAAAACACTCGCTCTCCGGCCATTCCGGTAGACCTATACGCAACTCTGTGACAACAATTTGGTTTCCATTCCTTATAATTTATAGTTTTTAAAACCTTACCATAACCGGAAATTTAGCACATTTATTTTAAAAGCAGTGATGAATTGTTTCATTTTCCAACGCTGGTGTCATACCATATATTTCCTCACTTGAAGCAATGCTAGGCCATACCCCTCAACTGAGCTCTCATGAACTAGCTTACACAACTCCATTGGACACATCAAGATTCCTGTGAGTACATATTTCTTTTCTTTTCCTTATCATTTATAGATATTTAAGCATAACTTACTTTGTATCTATGCTATGTGGTTAACCTTGGTCGACAAAAAGCAATAAACAACTGAGGATTAAATGGATGAAGGGTACAACAATATAATTTTAAACTGTTTTATTTAAATAGCGTAATATCTACTAAAATTCCAGTCATTATATAATCTCGAAAATCACGATAATTGCATTCAGTTTCCATAGAATTATGGTGAATGTCCTCCTGATTATGATCAATATTTTATTTCACAGAAACTGAAATATGGAGTAAAAACGCCGAGCAGGCACAATATCTCGTCAATAGCCCTTCAAGCGTTAAGTTTCTTTCAGGTTTGTTTACAATTTTAAATTTTTTACATCCTAAAGCACTTAAAATTCAAACTCACAGAGGGGAATCACGCTTCCGTAGAGTTTTACTCTAACGTGCTATCACAACTCGACTCTGACCAGGGCACAACAACAACAATTTTTTTTGTACCCAACGGTATACAAAAATATAGAGGAGCGACAGTGCCCCAAATAGCCATAGGAGCTAAAGAAACGTGGCAGCCATACTTTGGTGATTTATCTATAATTATTTCGGTCAGATACCACACACACACACACACCCAAACATAACATCCACACACAAAACACACACGCGCCCATGCGCAATCAACACCAAAAGAAAGAAAATAAAGAAAGTTAAGGATGTCAACGTAAAAAAAAAACAACGGGAAGCCAGATGAATTGTGGTGTTAAGATACCTTACATTTTTTAATAGCTTTTTAAGAAGAATTAGCTTGGGTTTTCTTAAACCGTTAGAGAGGAAGAAGCTTTACATAAATAATGCAAGTTGAAGGGTGATAATGTCAAACAACTTGACAACATTTAGATCTTTAAATAAAGGACTTGAATGTTCATTATAAATAGTGAAAGTAATTATTCTTAATAGAAATTATTCTAAAGAAGGCAAAAAAGACTTAAGGCAAAAATTTAAAAAAAAATCAGTTTGATATTGAGGGCAGTTATGAAAAAACACCAAACCTTGTTACCACCAAGGTCCGGAAGGCCTTGGATCCAGTTTGGTTGTGGTTTGCAGTTTGGTTCTGGTTTTACTCTGACGTGCTGTCAAAACTCAACTCTGACCAGGGCATCAACAACAACAACAACAAAAACATTATTTGTACCCAACAGTAAACAGAAATATTGGCGAGTAGTACAGGCTGCCCCAAATAACCATAGGAGCTAAAGAAAAATGGCAGCCATACTTAGGTGATTTATCCATAATCATTTGGGTCAGATATCGCACACACACACTACGTTCATTACAAAAAGTGAAAGTAATTATTCTTAATAGAAATTATTCTTAATAAGGCAAAAAAAACTTAAGGCAAAAATTTTAAACAAATCAGTTGGATATTGAGGTCAGTTATAAAAAACACCAAACCTCGGTACCATTAAGGTCCGGATGGCACTGGCTCCAGTTTGGTTGTGGTTTGCGGCTTTTGATTAAACCCACTGCTCAGTACATTTTTGACAATCAAAATCAGTGTTCGTGATAAGCTGTAATGGAACCTAAAAGTTTTCATGATGCTATAAGTGGCCGAGTTCTCATTGTACAACTTATTTTTGCATGAGCCCTAGAGAAAGTATCGAGTGAGTCATTCAGGCTCATGAGGGAATGATTTCGTCACCTGCGGCTCAAACTGGCTTTCTGCAAATACTGTTGTGGACGTAGATAAAGATGTGTGGCCTCCAATATTGAACTTCATGAACGGTTTGGCCCCACGATATATAAACAATACCACATCTTCCTGTTTTTTACGACATGCAGAAGATATATTACAATTTGGGGTTTACAAAACGAAAGCAAACAATAACCAGTTGAAGACCGGGTTTTAAAGCTAAACGAAGTAACAAGGGGAAGTTCAATACAAGAAATTGTTGCAATTGTTTCATATAATTTTAAACTGTTTTATTTAAATTGCGTAATTTCTACAAACATTTCAATCATTTTATAATCTCGAAAATCATGATAAATGCATTCAGTTTCCACAGAATTATGGTGAATGTCCTCCTGATTATGATCAATATTTTATTTCACAGAAACTGAAATATCGAGTAAAAACGCCGACCAGGCACAATATCGCGTCAATCGCCTCCTTCAAGCGTCAAGTTTCTTTCAGGTTTGTTTACAATTTTAAATTTTTTACATCCTAAAGCACTTAAAATTCAAACTCACAGAGGGGAATCACGCTTCCGTAGAGTTTTACTCTGACGTGTTGTCACAACTCGACTCTGACCAGGGCATCAACAACAACAAAAACAACAACTTTATTTGTACCCAACAGTATACAGAAATATTGGCGAGGAGTACAGGCTGCCCCAAATAACCATAGGAGCTAAACAAAAGTGGCATCCATACTTAGGTGATTTATCCATAATCATTTGAGTCAGATATCACACACACACACACACACACAAACACAAAGCACACGCGTGCGCATGCGCACTTAACAGTAAAATAAACAAAATAAAGAAAGTCAAGGATGTCAAAGTAAAAAACAACGAAAAGCCAGATGAATTATGGTGTGAAAATACTTTACAATTTTTAGTAGCTTTTAAGAACAATTAGCTTAAGGTTTTTCTTGAAGCGTTAGAGAGGAAGCTTTACATAAATAATGCAAGTTGAAGGGTGATAATGTCAACAACTTGACAACATTTAGATCTTTAAATAAAGAACTTGAATGTTCATTATAAATAGTGAAAGTAATTATTCTTAATAGAAATTATTCTTAATAAGGCCAAAAAAAATAAGGCAAAAATTCTAAACAAATCAGTTTGATATTGAGGTCAGTTATAAAAAACACCAAACCTCGTTACCATTAAGGCAGGAAGGCACTGGCTCCAGTTTGGTTGTGGTTTGCGGCTTTTGATTAAACCCACTGCTCAGTACATTCTTGATAATCAAAATCAGTGTTCGTAATAAGCTGTAATGGAACCTTAAAGTTTTCATGATGCTATAAGTGGCCGAGTTCTCATTGTACAACTTATTTTTGCATGAGCCCTAGAGAAAGTATCGAGTGAGTCAGTCAGGCTCATGAGCGAACGATTTCGTCACCTGCGGCTCAAACTGGCTTTCTGCAAATACTGTTGTGGACGTAGATAAAGATGTGTGGCCTCCAATATTGAACTTCATGAACGGTTTGGCCCCACGATATATAAACAATGCCACGTCTTCCTGTTTTTTACGACATGCAGAAGATATATTACAATTTGAGGTTTACAAAACGAAAGCAAACAATAACCAGTTGAAGACCGGGTTTTAGAGCTAAACGAAGTAACACGGGGAAGTTTAATACAAGAAATTGTTGCAATTGTTTCATATAATTTTAAACTGTTTTATTTAAATTGCGTAATTTCTACAAACATTTCAATCATTTTATAATCTCGAAAATCATGATAAATGCATTCAGTTTCCACAGAATTATGGTGAATGTCCTCCTGATTATGATCAATATTTTATTTCACAGAAACTGAAATATCGAGTAAAAACGCCGACCAGGCACAATATCGCGTCAATCGCCTCCTTCAAGCGTCAAGTTTCTTTCAGGTTTGTTTACAATTTTAAATTTTTTACATCCTAAAGCACTTAAAATTCAAACTCACAGAGCGGAATCACGCTTCCGTAGAGTTTTACTCTGACGTGTTGTCACAACTCGACTCTGACCAGGGCATCATCAACAACAACAACAACAACTTTATTTGTACCCAACAGTATACAGAAATATTGGCGAGCAGTACAGGCTGCCCCAAATAGCCATAGGAGCTAAACAAAAGTGGCATCCATACTTAGGTGATTTATCCATAATCATTTGGGTCAGATATCACACACACACACACACACAAACACAAAGCACACGCGTGCGCATGCGCACTTAACAGTAAAATAAACAAAATAAAGAAAGTTAAGGATGTCAAAGTAAAAAACAACGAAAAGCCAGATGAATTATGGTGTGAAAATACTTTACAATTTTTAGTAGCTTTTAAGAACAATTAGCTTAAGGTTTTTCTTGAAGCGTTAGAGAGGAAGCTTTACATAAATAATGCAAGTTGAAGGGTGATAATGTCAACAACTTGACAACATTTAGATCTTTAAATAAAGAACTTGAATGTTCATTATAAATAGTGAAAGTAATTATTCTTAATAGAAATTATTCTTAATAAGGCCAAAAAAAATAAGGCAAAAATTCTAAACAAATCAGTTTGATATTGAGGTCAGTTATAAAAAACACCAAACCTCGTTACCATTAAGGCAGGAAGGCACTGGCTCCAGTTTGGTTGTGGTTTGCGGCTTTTGATTAAATCCACTGCTCAGTACATTCTTGATAATCAAAATCAGTGTTCGTAATAAGCTGTAATGGAACCTAAAAGTTTTCATGATGCTATTAGTGGCCGAGTCCTCATTGTACAACTTATTTTTGCATGAGCCCTAGAGAAAGTATCGAGTGAGTCATTCAGGCTCATGAGCGAATGATTTCGTCACCTGCGGCTCAAACTGGCTTTCTGCAAATACTGTTGTGGACGTAGATAAAGATGTGTGGCCTCCAATATTGAACTTCATGAACGGTTTGGCCCCACGATATATAACAATGCCACGTCTTCCTGTTTTTTACGACATGCAGAAGATATATTACAATTTTGGGTTTACAAAACGAAAGCAAACAATAACCAGTTGAAGACCGGGTTTTAGAGCTAAACGAAGAAACACGGGGAAGTTCAATACAAGAAAGGGTACAACAATAATTGTTGCAATTGTTCCATATAATTTTAAACTGTTTTATTTAAATTGCGTAATTTCTACAAACATTTCAATCATTTTATAATCTCGAAAATCATGATAAATGCATTCAGTTTCCACAGAATTATGGTGAATGTCCTCCTGATTATGATCAATATTTTATTTCACAGAAACTGAAATATAGAGTAAAAACGCCGACCAGGCACAATATCGCGTCAATCGCCTCCTTCAAGCGTCAAGTTTCTTTCAGGTTTGTTTACAATTTTAAATTTTTACATCCTAAAGCACTTAAAATTCAAACTCACAGAGGGGAATCACGCTTCAGTAGAGTTTTACTCTGACGTGTTGTCACAACTCGACTCTGACCAGGGCGTCAACAACAACAACAACAACTTTATTTGTATCCAACAGTATACAGAAATATTGGCGAGGAGTACAGGCTGCCCCAAATAACCATAGGAGCTAAACAAAAGTGGCATCCAATACTTAGGTGATTTATCTATAATCATTTGGGTCAGATATCACACACACACACACAAACACAAAGCACACGCGTGCGCATGAGCACTTAACAGTAAAACAAACAAAATAAAGAAAGTCAAGGATGTCAAAGTAAAAAAAACAACGAAAAGCCAGATGAATTATGGTGTGAAAATCCTTTACAATTTTTAGTAGCTTTTAAGAACAATTAGCTTAAGGTTTTTCTTGAAGCGTTAGAGAGGAAGAAGCCTTACATAAATAATGCAAGTTGAAGGGTGATAATGTCAACAACTTGACAACATTTAGATCTTTAAATAAAGGACTTGAATGTTCATTATAAATAGTGAAAGTAATTATTCTTAATAGAAATTATTCTTAATAAGGCAAAAAAAAATTAAGGCAAAAATTCTAAACAAATCAGTTTGATATTGAGGTCAGTTATAAAAAACACCAAACCTCGTTACCATTAAGGCAGGAAGGCACTGGATCCAGTTTGGTTGTGGTTTGCGGCTTTTGATTAAACCCACTGCTCAGTACATTCTGGATAATCAAAATCAGTGTTCGTAATAAGCTGTAGTGGAACCTAAAAGTTTTCATGATGCTATAAGTGGCTGAGTTCTCATTGTACAAGTTATTTTTGCATGAGCCCTAGAGAAAGTATCGAGTGAGTCAGTCAGGCTCATGAGCGAATGATTTCGTCACCTGCGGCTCAAACTGGCTTTCTGCAAATACTGTTGTGGACGTAGATAAAGATGTGTGGCCTCCAATATTGAACTTCATGAACGGTTTGGCCCCACGATATATAACCAATGCCACGTCTTCCTGTTTTTTTACGACATGCAGAAGATATATTACAATTTTGGGTTTACAAAACGAAAGCAACCAATAACCAGTTGAAGACCGGGTTTTAGAGCTAAACGAAGTACAACAATAATTGTTGCAATTGTTCCATATAATTTTAAACTGTTTTATTTAAATTGCGTAATTTCTACAAACATTTCAATCATTTTATAATCTCGAAAATCATGATAAATGCATTCAGTTTCCACAGAATTATGGTGAATGTCCTCCTGATTATGATCAATATTTTATTTCACAGAAACTGAAATATCGAGTAAAAACGCCGACCAGGCACAATATCGCGTCAATCGCCTCCTTCAAGCGTCAAGTTTCTTTCAGGTTTGTTTACAATTTTAAATTTTTTACATCCTAAAGCACTTAAAATTCAAACTCACAGAGGGGAATCACGCTTCCGTAGAGTTTTACTCTGACGTGTTGTCACAACTCGACTCTGACCAGGGCATCAACAACAACAACAACAACTTTATTTGTATCCAACAGTAAACAGAAATATTGGCGAGCAGTACAGGCTGCCCCAAATAACCATAGGAGCTGAACAAAAGTGGCATCCAATACTTAGGTGATTTATCCATAATCATTTGGGTCAGATATCACACACACAGACACACACACACAAACACAAAGCACACGCGTGCGCATGCGCACTTAACAGTTAAACAAACAAAATAAAGAAAGTTAAGGATGTCAAAGTAAAAAAAACAACGAAAAGCCAGATGAATTATGGTCTGAAAATACTTTACAATTTTTAGTAGCTTTTAAGAACAATTAGCTTAAGGTTTTTCTTGAAGCTTTAGAGAGGAAGAAGCCTTACATAAATAATGTAAGTTGAAGGGTGATAATGTCAACAACTTGACAACGTTTAGATCTTTAAATAAAGGACTTGAATTTTCATTATAAATAGTGAAAGTAATTATTCTTAATAGAAATTATTATTAATAAGGCAAAAAAACATTAAGGCAAAAATTTTAAACAAATCAGTTTGATATTGAGGTCAGTTATAAAAAACACCAAACCTCGTTACCATTAAGGCAGGAAGGCACTGGATCCAGTTTGGTTGTGGTTTGCGGCTTTTGATTAAACCCACTGCTCAGTACATTCTGGATAATCAAAATCAGTGTTCGTAATAAGCTGTAATGGAACCTTAAAGTTTTCATGATGCTATAAGTGTCCGAGTTCTCATTGTACAAGTTATTTTTGCATGAGCCCTAGAGAAAGTATCGAGTGAGTCAGTCAGGCTCATGAGCGAATGATTTCGTCACCTGCGGCTCAAACTGGCTTTCTGCAAATACTGTTGTGGACGTAGATAAAGATGTGTGGCCTCCAATATTGAACTTCATGAACGGTTTGGCCCCACGATATATAAGCAATGCCACGTCTTCCTGTTTTCTACGACATGCAGAAGATATATTACAATTTTGGGTTTACAAAACGATAGCAAACAATAACCAGTTGAAGACCGGGTTTTAGGGATAAACAAAGTAACACGAGGAATTTCAATACAATTTTAAGACTGTTTTGAATTAAATCGCCTGCTTAAACAAGAGTCAGTTTGCATAGAACAGGGGTGACCCAGAGACTGGTTTCTCCTAAATACCTTAAGACTTGTGTAAGACCATCAAGACTGCTAATTTAAGCTTGACCATACATTCTAAAATAGCCAGCTTTGTTAACGTTTTTTCTGTACGGTTATCCCGGGCAAATTTAGCTTTTGAAATTTATTAGGGTTTCTCATTATTACGTTTTGGTTCCCGATCACTTAGCTATTGTTATAGTAACGTTTTACGAAAACGAGGGATTTTCTGATACCTCTTTCCGTGACTAATCTCAAAACCAAAATTTAGGTGTTCTTTCTAGCAAACATGCTAGCCACATCTAGAAAGTGTTATGTCAACTTCCGAAAATCGTATATAGGGAAGTTGAAAAAAATAGTTCAAATCGTGTATAGATGAATGGAACAATCATCTAGAAATTTTCAGCCTTTCTTAAGCTATAGAAATTGCAAGACAATATTTTTTCTTTTCCAAAAGATGTTTTACAGAATACATTCGTTGGGTTCCTATGAAAGAATCCTGCTGAAAGCCTTTCAACTCGTGTCAATCGTTTATTCCACAGAAACTGAAATATCGAGTAGAAAACACCAAGCAGGCACAATGTTCGTCATCCGCCTCAAGATGATTGCGGCTTACCAACAGTTAGAATTAGATCTGAATTTCTCTATCAACATCCCGTAAAAAACCATACTTCTCTTACGGAACTGCTCACGCCATCTGCGTTTCAAAAATAGAATAAAAGCATGTTCCAATTAAAATGTGGAAAAGCAAAAAAGGGAGGAGAGAAAGTGAAAAGATGTTTTTCGTGGTAGAAAGAGCTATTTTGCCTTTTTTCGTCATTAAATATGCACGATTTACAAGAATCAATGAGCCAGGATTTGAACAATTTGTCATGGACAATGAAATCGGCTGGTGATAGAACTTGCATAATTACGTAACGACTCAGAGATATCATATATAAACCAATGAATACTTTTCTTAGTTTTTAGGAAAAAAAAAAAGCCACTGGCCTCCATCGACCTAGAAATTACCAGAAAACCTGTCCAACTGGTTGAGTCACCAATCGTACCGCATGACCTTATCTCAATGAAATTCCTCGGCGTTTTTCTCATGGGATAAAGACAAAGGGTTATGACGTCATCAGCGTTACTTCATTCCTCCGCAATTGAATGCGATTTCTCCACAAAAAGGGGTTCTTTTTGTCTCTACTATACTACTTATAATATCGCGGAGAGGAGACGTTAGCCTTTATTTTCTAACATAGGCACGTTTAACGTGCACGAGCTATTTTGAATGCTTTAGTGTAATCGTATCAACAATCTACTCTTTTAATCCTTAACGTAGACTATTTTTCGTGCGAAATTTGGTATTGTTGTACATTAATGAAAAGGCGAAACGCTGCACACAGCTGAGTCGATCCTCATACTACAGATTCACTTTTCTTAGTCTTTCCTTCGGATATCTGGTGCAAAATAAACAAATTGTTAAAGTTCTATGATTATCAACTCACCCAACGTTGCTCAGAGGGAAGACTCAAAAGTTTCAAGGTTTCCTCATGGTGTCTTAAGATAAGATCGTTGAACATCGAATAGCTAAGAAATGTTACTATTTTCATCATTGTTGTAGTTAGTTGCATCGTCATGATTATTCACGAGGTTGTCACGTGCGATTCTACTTTAAAATGAAACAGTCTTTAACTCTGACGACTTGATTCTAAAAGTGTTATAAGCCTTAACTTAAGGCACTAGTTACAAAGCTAAAGAGGTCTTCATTTGTTCAAGTTACTATAATTATTACTATTATTACAGTTTGCACGTGAAAGTGTTTGTACTTTGCCCCTTTCGTGGTTCGCACGTGAGAGAATTCGAGTTATCAGATAGTAATCCAGTAAACAGGATTATAAAATATAACTCATGCACACAGTGAAGATGTTGGACTTTGTCCCTTTTACAACTCGAATTGTTTACTAGAAAATTTGCTCAAACGATTTTAGGGAAACACCTCGGTTTTACAACATCTGCAATTAAATTATGCTTCATGCAACGGTAAGGTTGATAGCCTAACATTTATTTACTTCCCAGAAAATTATCAAACTGCCGAAATATATTTCTACTCATATCATGTTATTTCACCCAATAAAACAATATCTAATTATTTTGTCAACTAGCTTCTTCCAATTTTTATTCCCTGATGCTATCGTTTCTACTTAAGTCACGCATCTTTACTAAATAAAATACGTTTCAATAACTATGATGACTCGTAATCCAGTAAGCAGGATTATTTTTACATAAGCTCGGATTCCTTTGTTCTTTTCGGGGAAATATTAAACATGACGCTATAATTACTAAAAGTAAACTGAGCTGCGTTTCTTTTGTGCCACATTCAAGGATTTTCTTAGTTGTTCCACAGCCAGAACGACAGTCCGAAATTGAATGGCTGCTAACCCTTTCACTGCCAGAGTGCTTGATGGAGTTTTGTAAGGTGACTGTAACTATTGAGTCTGTGGACGAATGCCATTCATATGAAAGCTCTCTGCTAGAACTTTCACATGATGCTATTTGTTTGTCAAAATTTTAGAAAATGAAATTTGGATATTTGGTCGAAATTTGCCTTTGGCCACATTTGGCA
>OZ037786.1:18008971-18028971 GCA_964035525.1 Porites cylindrica | reverse complement strand
TTGTTGCCGTTTTCTTCTGCTTTACTTCCTACTTTCGAGTTTATAACCTCTTTTTAAACCAAGTTATCTAAAGAAACTTCCTTCTTGTTTAGGCCTAATTGTAATTTATTCCATTACATAATTATTTGCGTTCTACTGGTAGGTTTTCTTTATAGTCTTCAATCATTATTACATGTAATCCTTATTGATCACTGAAGAACCCATACGGATATGTATTCAATAAAATGTACGTATCTATGTATGTATGAAATATTATTATTATTTTTATTTTATTCGCCCATTATTGTAATTAACTAATATTGTACATTTGTTATTTGTAGCTATACATGAGCAGGAGATCTCAGCAGGCTCTGCTGAGCTTTTCAGAGGAGATTCCCAACTTTACTTATCTTTAAATTACTAACATATTGTTTGCCACTTAATATTACAATATAAATTCTATCGAATTTTAATGAAATGTTACAAGCTTCTCAATGTTAGGAATTTTAATGTATGTCACATACCGTTCAACCTTTTAGACGTTCTTTTAATTCTTCCAAAATAGTTGTTCCTAACTTAAGGTGTCATCCAGAGTAAAAAATCATCATTTTTCTAAATTTGCAATTTTTAGACGATTAAATAGAACTCATCAAGGTCTTTCTTTTAAAAACAATTTCAGGAAAAAATGCTTTTTTCTGTGCAGACTTATGGAGTGCAAAAGGTGTTTCTATGCAAATTATTTTAATTGATCGTTGACAAGTCCTGTCATACTTGATACGCGTGCCGCTGTTGAACCAAGCTAATCACGAAATTGACAGAAATCGTGCTCACTATTTTTCCCTGGAGTTTGAAAGTGAATGCCTCCAGAGAAGAAAAAAGAGCTTGTCCGTTTTCGTCCTCGACTCCAAGACGAAAGAAGACGACAAAATCGTTTTGCCGCCAAAGAGTGGGCTTCTAAATTAGCAGAGAGCGAGAAGGGCTCCAACTACAATCAAGAAAAACGGCTAAAAGATGATAAAGCTCCTGAAAAACCCATTGAAACTACCGCAGAATCGAGTTTCACGAGTTCGTTAGCGAGCGGAGCGAGCTTTTTAGGCCGCGAAGCAGCCAAGCGAGAGACGAAGTCTCGAGAGGTCCCGCGCCATATAAAAATAGGACGAAGTAGTGTTTTGAAAGTCTATTGTAGCGGGAAAGAAGCTTGAAGAAAAACTCCGGGAAGCGGTTTGTTGTCGATTTTTCCAGGGAAGTGTCGAACTTTTAAAAAATGTATCGAGTAAAAGTGGGCTTGGCTCAACTTGGCTTGTCCGGTGCGAAAATGAAAACTGCCAGTTGCAAATAACTAATGAAGCTTTCTCGACAACAGAAAGGATCGAACAGAGCAGATGAAATAAATTGTTCATCTGTTGTTGGGGTTTGTTTCCAACTTTTTCTGCTGTCACTATTGTTGTCCCTTCTATGGTATGCATCAACATTGACGGCTTTGGTGTTATAATCTGTTATAATCTCGTCACGGATAATACGCCGCCAAAAATCTTTTTCCACTGTTTTCTCGAAATGAAAATCAGGGTAAGTTGAGGGTACGTTTTAAACTCCAAGTCGGCAACCCGGGAACCAATTTGGCTGAAATTTGGCCAGCTTACTGTCAGATAGTTTTTCTAAAAAACATTGTCTGCGAATTTTGATTTCTTTCTTCGTTAGAGTATTTTTTCACAGGTAGTGCCAATGATTTGCTGTCCCTAACTTCACCTGCTTATAACAGCAGAACAAACGCACTTGACAAAAATCTGAGACACGGTTTTTTAGTCAAACGTGTTAAGAAGTGAATGCCTTCTTAATTGGCTTCTTCCGTTAATTTTTGGCTGGACTGGACTTAAATTTACAGTGACACCCACTTTCACAAAAAGCTTCTCATTTATAAACCGCGTTAATATTTTCAACGGTTTATGGGAGTATTTGTTAAAAGCAAAAGCGCTAGCGCCGATCAACGCGACGAGAGTGCTTGAGGGTGGATGATCGGGATACCTTAAAATTCTACAAGAGAAACCACCTTTTTAAAAAATGCAAAGAAACCTAAAAACTAAAAGATTTCTTGTAAATACAAGACTGCAGATACACGTTGTATAGATTTAAAAAAAACAGAACTCATGATCATTTACTTCAACAAGTTAACTGCTTTTACATTTAAGTAGCTTTATTTTGATGATCCGGGTAACCGAAATCTTTCGTAACTTTGTATTCCTGGGTAAGTCCATTTAACCGAAACAGAATGTTTCGTGGAATCACAGCTACGATAGCATCAGCTTAATTTACAATTTTAAATGACACCTGACAAGACCGCAGAGTCGTTACGTATGAGAAAAAGCTTTTTCATTTTGAAGAAAACCTTTTTGTAGCTATTTCTTAGGCCAAAATCTCATTATTATAACGTTTCTAACTCAGTAACTGGCTTCCTTATTTTTTTTATTTAACATTAACTCTATTTCCGTAGAACCATTTGCTTATTATTCTGGTCTTGTTTTTTTACCTGTTTATCCAGTTTCAGGAAAAACCCAGATGGTCAAGGTTCAAGAAGCTATTCACCATGGCATGATTGCCGCAGATTTTCTTTCAAACACTAAACGAGTTGTCCAGGCTATCGAGCTGTGGAACGAGTGCTTAATACTACTAAACAAAACAACCTTAGAAAACGAACAGGACCTTGCCACAATAGTGAGTATAGCGCTGTATGAGAAGCTGTTTTATAGAAATGCTGCTATTACGAAACTTTCACCAGTTATAGAATCTGCCAAAAAGATTTTAGTCCGACTTCGTAATCGCAGGAGAAAAAAAGAAGAAGCTAACACAGCCTCAATGTTATCAAAACTGTGCTTCCAAAAAAGTAAATACCAGGAAGCACAAGTAGTCCTCAAAATTGCACTCTGCGTTTACGAAGAAATCGAAGACAAAGACGGAGAAGCGTCATGTTACTTAACCCTAGGAAATGCGTTTAAACGTGTCAAAGAATATGCCAAGGCTAAAGAATATCTTCATAAAGCACTTACCATCAGCACAGAAATTGGCGACAGAAACGGAGAAGCGTTATGCTACATAAACCTAGGAAAAGTGTTTCGATCTGTCGGAGAATATGCCAAGGCTGAAGAATATCTTTATAAAGCACTTACCATCACCACAGAAAGTGGCGACAGAAACGGAGAAGCGTCATGCTACATAAACCTAGGAGCTGTGTTTGGATCTGTCGGTGAATATGCCAAAGCTGAAGAATATCTTCATAAAGCACTTACCATTAAGACAGAAACTGGCGACAGAGAGGGACAAGCGGTATGCTACATAAACCTAGGAGCTGTGTTTCAATCTGTCGGAGAATATGCCACGGCTAAAGAACATCTTCATAAAGCACTTACCATCAAAACAGAAATTGGCGACAGAAACGGAGAAGCGTCATGCTACATAAACCTAGGAAATGTGTTTCGATCTGTCGGAGAATATGCCAAGGCTGAAGAATATCTTCATAAAGCACTTCCCATCAAAACAGAAATTGGCGACAGAAACGGAGAGGCGTCATGCTACATAAACCTAGGAGATGTGTTTCGATCTGTCGGAGAATATGCCAAGGCTGAAGAATATCTTCATAAAGCACTTACCATCAACACAGAAATTGGCGACAGAAGCGGGAAAGGGTCATGCTACGGAGACCTAGGAAATGTGTTTCTATCTGTCGGAGAATATGCCAAGGCTGAAGAATATCTTCAGAAAGCACTTCCCATCAAAACAGAAATTGGCGACAAAGACGGAGAAGCGTCATGCTACATAAACCTAGGAAATGTGTTTCAATCTGTCGGAGAATATGCCAAGGCTGAAGAATATCTTCATAAAGCACTTACCATCAAAACAGAAATTGGCAACAGAAACGGAGAAGCGTCATGCTACGTAAACCTAGGAGCTGTGTTTCGATCTGTCGGAGAATATGCCAAGGCTGAAGAATATCTTCATAAAGCACTTACCATCAAGACAGAAATTGGCGACAAAAGCGGGAAAGCGTCGTGCTACGGAAACCTAGGAAATGTGTTTCTATCTGTCGGAGAATATGCCAAGGCTGAAGAATATCTTCATAAAGCACTTATCATCGACACAGAAATTGGCGACAGAAACGGAGAGGCGTCATGTTACATAAACCTAGGAGCTGTGTTTCGATCTGTCGGAGAATATGCCAAGGCTGAAGAATATCTTCATAAAGCACTTACCATCAAAACAGAAATTGCCGACAGAAACGGAGAAGCATCTTGTTACATAAACCTAGGAAATGTGTTTCGATCTCTCGGAGAATATGCCAAGGCTGAAGAATATCTTCGTAAAGCACTTACCATCGACACAGAAATTGGCGACAGAAACGGAGAAGCGTCATGCTACATAAACCTAGGAGATGTGTTTCGATCTGTCGGAGAATATGCCAAGGCTGAAGAATATCTTCATAAAGCACTTACCATCAACACAGAAATTGGCGACAGAAGCGGGAAAGGGTCATGCTACGGAGACCTAGGAAATGTGTTTCTATCTGTCGGAGAATATGCCAAGGCTGAAGAATATCTTCAGAAAGCACTTCCCATCAAAACAGAAATTGGCGACAAAGACGGAGAAGCGTCATGCTACATAAACCTAGGAAATGTGTTTCAATCTGTCGGAGAATATGCCAAGGCTGAAGAATATCTTCATAAAGCACTTACCATCAAAACAGAAATTGGCAACAGAAACGGAGAAGCGTCATGCTACGGAAACCTAGGAAATGTGTTTCTATCTGTCGGAGAATATGCCAAGGCTGAAGAATATCTTCATAAAGCACTTACCATCGACACAGAAATTGGCGACAGAAACGGAGAAGCGTCATGTTACATAAACCTAGGAGAAGTGTTTCGATCTGTCGGAGAATATGCTAAGGCTGAAGAATATCTTCAGAAAGCACTTACCATCAAAACAGAAATTGGCGACAGAAACGGAGAAGCGTCATGTTACATAAACCTAGGAAATGTGTTTCGATCTGTCGGAGAATATGCCAAGGCTGAAGAATATCTTCATAAAGCACTTACCATCGACACAGAAATTGGCGACAAAGACGGAGAAGCGTCATGCTACATAACCCTAGGAGATGTGTTTCAATCTGTCGGAGAATATGCCAAGGCTGCAGAATATCTTCATAAAGCACTTACCATCAAGACAGAAATTGGCGACAGAAGCGGGAAAGCGTCATGCTACGGAGACCTAGGAAATGTGTTTCAATCTGTCGGAGAATATGCCAAGGCTGAAGAATATATTCATAAAGCACTTACCATCAAAACAGAAATTGGCGACAAAAGCGGGAAAGCGTCATGCTACGGAGACCTAGGAAATGTGTTTCTATCTGTCGGAGAATATGCCAAGGCTGAAGAATATCTTCATAAAGCACTTACCATCGACACAGAAATTGGCGACAGAAACGGAGAAGCGTCATGTTACATAAACCTAGGAGAAGTGTTTCGATCTGTCGGAGAATATGCCAAGGCTGAAGAATATCTTCAGAAAGCACTTACCATCAAAACAGAAATTGGCGACAGAAACGGAGAAGCGTCATGTTACATAAACCTAGGAGCTGTGTTTCGATCTGTCGGAGAATATGCCAAGGCTGAAGAATATCTTCATAAAGCACTTCCCATCAAAACAGAAATTGGCGACAAAAGCGGGAAAGCGTCATGCTACGGAGACCTAGGAAACGTGTTTCAATCTGTCGGAGAATATGCCAAGGCTGAAGAATATCTTCAGAAAGCACTTACCATCAAAACAGAAATTGGCGACAGAAACGGAGAAGCGTCATGTTACATAACCCTAGGAAATGTGTTTCGATCTGTCGGTGAATATGCCAAGGCTGAAGAATATCTTCATAAAGCACTTCCCATCAAAAGAGAAATTGGCGACAAAAGCGGGAAAGCGTCATGCTACGGAGACCTAGGAAACGTGTTTCAATGTGTCGGAGAATATGCCAAGGCTGAAGAATATCTTCAGAAAGCACTTACCATCAAAACAGAAATTGGCGACAGAAACGGAGAAGCGTCATGTTACATAACCCTAGGAAATGTGTTTCGATCTGTCGGTGAATATGCCAAGGCTGAAGAATATCTTCATAAAGCACTTACCATCAAGACAGAAATTGGCGACAGAAGCGGGAAAGCGTCATGCTACGGAGCCCTAGGAAATGTGTTTCAATCTGTCGGAGAATATGCCAAGGCTGAAGAATATCTTCATAAAGCACTTACCATCAACACAGAAATTGGCGACAGAAGCGGGAAAGCGTCATGCTACGGAGCCCTAGGAAATGTGTTTCAATCTGTCGGAGAATATGCCAAGGCTGAAGAATATCTTCAGAAAGCACTTACCATCAAAACAGAAATTGGCGACAGAAACGGAGAAGCGTCATGTTACATAAACCTGGGAACTGTGTTTGGATCTGTCGGTGAATATGCCAAAGCTGAAGAATATCTTCATAAAGCACTTACCATTAAGACAGAAACTGGCGACAGAGAGGGAGAAGCGTCTTGTTACATAAACCTAGGAAATGGGTTTCTATCTGTCGGAGAATATGCCAAGGTTGAAAAATATATTCATAAAGCACTTACCATCAACACAGAAATTGGCAACAGAGAGGGAGAAGCGGCATGCTACATAATACTAGGAACTCTGATATTTCAGGCTGGTGAATGTGCGAAGGCTCAAAAATATTTTGAGAATGCTCTTCAAATTAGCAGGGAGACTGGAAACATCGATTTGCAATTTCGAACTTCTCTTGTTCGAAATAATTGTTCTTTTAAAATAACAGGAAACGTATCTGAAGCCTTATCCAATCACCGGACAAGCATTCAAATTTGCGAAAAAATGCTTACTTCTCTAGGAAGCAAAGATAGCCACAATATATCATTTTTTGACGAACACGCGTCTCCCTATCGGCTGTTTTGTTTATTGAGTTGTTCTTGTGGGAAACCCTATGAAGCTTTACACGTTGCTGAACTTGGACGGGCCAGAGCTCTGGCAAAACTTATGTCAAATCGGTACTCCATTGAAAAAGAAATATCCATCAACCCACAATCGTTTGTCGGCATCGAGGAAGTAATTAAGAAAAATGGCAACAGCACCTGCCTCTACATCTCCTATGACTACGATAACAATATATTTTTGTGGGTTTTGAAACAGAGCAAACCGATAGCTTTCCGAAGAACGAAACTTTGTGAAAGCGATGTTAGCAAGCACGGTAAAATCTCTGTGTATGACCTGTTTGGAAACGAAAGCTTCCTAAGAAAATTTCACGTTTTACCTGAAGAGCAATGCGAAGACCGATCACTCTTCTCTTTATTCGCCGACCAACTTACAAACGAATCAAAGCTGGAAGATAGCCTCTCATCCTTGCGTCCTCTTTTAGATGAGGAAGAAGTATACACAGACCCTGAACCACCAACACTTTTTCAGGTTTACAACATGTTGATTGCTCCCGTGAGTGACTTGCTAGAAGGATCTGAGATCATTGTTGTTCCTGATCGCTGCTTCTTCCAAGTTCCGTTTGCAGCATTACATGATGAAAGTAAGCGCTATTTATCAGATTCTTTCAGGATACGCATTGTCCCTTCTTTGACGACTCTCAAGCTCATTCTGGACAGTCCAGCGGACTCTCACAGCGAAACTGGTGCATTGATTGTGGGTGAGCCAAATGTGACGGATGTGTATTTCAAGGGAGAGTTAAGGTATCTCTGTCCATTGCCTGGCGCGAAAGCGGAAGCAGAGATGATTGCAAGACTACTACCTGAATCTCACCTTTTAATAGGAGAGCAAGCAACAAAGCAGGCGGTTCTTCAGAGAATACCCTCAGTGAGTCTCGTACATTTCGCTGCTCATGGTGATGCCGAAAGAGGAGAAATTGCTCTTACCCCCGCTGACTCCACAATGGGGACTCCACATGAAGCAGACTACTTACTGTCAATGACCGACATTTCACAAGTTAGACTGTCAGCCAAACTGGTGGTCCTTAGCTGTTGCCATACCGCACGTGGACAGATCAAAACAGAAGGCGTTGTTGGGATCGCTCGAGCATTCTTAGGATCGGGTGCACGCTCAGTGGTGGTGGCATTGTGGGCCTTACAAGACAGAGCAACAGAGGAGTTCATGAGAAGATTCTACGAAAACCTTGTCCAAGGGAAAAGTGCGAGTGAATGTCTTCACCGGGCCATGAAGTGGATGCGAAATAACGGTTTCTCAGAAGTGAGGCAGTGGGCACCTTTCATGCTGATTGGAGATGACGTGTCATTTCACTTTGGTGAAGAAAAGTGAAGGTAATTGTTTTCTGACAATTAGGGCCATAGCAAGTCTGCCAGGTCTTTTTGTATTACAGTTTTATCAACTTGGGTAAAAGTACCAAAATAGAAACAGTATTTACCCTTAAAAGCCACATTATTGACTACACTTGAAGTCAGCTTTTACTATGACTGAGGTATAATATCAATTAACCGCTTTTTAACATCGAATATACTAAACATCACAATTATTGACCACACGTCTGTACTTATCAGTCTAAATTACAACCCGTGCATATGCGAGGCTTTGCATTTGAAAAAAAACACTAAAGCCCTGAATCCCTACAGTAACACAGAATGATTTAATTCTTTTCTCCCTTTCCTGATATATGAGGCACAAATAATTGAATATTGTTTTATTTGCTGCGGCTCAATATGATCGTGAGGGTTTGCTGACAAACTGTTTTCTTTCTGAATATGATGGGAAGAGAATTCAAACGAAACCACCCAAGGTAGCTTTGTGTTTGATATAAAGATAATTAGATTAAAAATATTTTGGCGGAGATCTAGATCTGACAATTGATCGAAAGACTGAAAACTACAAATTGTGGACTGTGTATGGAGTCTTGACCGTATAGTAACTAGGGGGCTTTTCGCGGACACTGCCTGAAGTACAGTAGTGCCACTGGTTCTAAACTTGGACCAAAGAGAGAACTGAGACCGAGATTTCATAGGTCATCAAGGCAAGAAGTTTCAAACCTATTTTAGCTGTGCACCCTGCTTTTTATTTATGATGCAAATGATTGGAAAGTTTTAGCGGTGAGATAAAATTTACTTAAATAAGTAAACCTCTTCCGTCACGATAAAGCCGGAGGATCCCTCTTCCATGTAAAATGAACCTAAATGCCACTTAGCCCAGCTGGAGTGTTTTGTGATGAGTAGATGTGTTTTATTAATTTTTATGTCTCTTATACATTACTTTTGCAGGTATTACACCAACGACACACCATGGAATAACGAAACAGCCCCTCCGCAGAATTCCAATGAGGTAGTCCCCGGCGGAAAATGTAAAGGGTCAATCTCTGCAGCATACGAACATTAATTACAAGAATTAGAAGAGAACTGACTTGCTTGGCCCAGCGGTTCATCTTTGCCTGCTTAATTATTTTTCCCACTGATTTTACTTTGTGTGTGTGTGTGGAGGAGGTACCTTGAGTACTCTAATCTCTAAAATGTCTTGCAAAAGCTCAAATCACCAGCTTTGTAAAAGTGTACATCGCTAACTCGGACAATGATAAAACTGTAATTGCGACACGAATAACATCACTGAGGATTAGCTAATTTCGCTGTCTTTTTAGGTAATTTGTCAAAAAAACCTTCTTCCCTAATTAGTCGCTAAGGCTACAACTAAAAAATACTTTTTATGTAAAGGAGATTTTTTATCGCAAATTGAAGTTTGATTACAATGCAAACAAAATTGCAACGTTTATAGTTTAGTAGAATTGTATATATTTTAGAGCAATCTTTTTGTGAACATAGAAGCAGTAGTTTTGCAACCTTGCATTATGAAATAAGGTTTGACGACTCAATTAAGTCAAATAAACGCCTAGCGAAACCAACTTGTCCTAACTCCAAACTAGCCCAGTTGTAAACTAAAGGTTATTTCATTGTATAATGTTCATGCCTGAGCATAGGTTAGTATGTTAGTATAGAAGAGTAGTATTTGCTTTAAGTATGATGCAAAGATTTGGTGGTCCAGTTTCAGTAGTGCTTTGAGTAGAAAACTAATTTTAGTAGTTCGAACAGCATGTCGCGTATCCGAGAAGGTCGCACATGGAGGTTTGATTGTAATCTGTAAATAATCTCACCAAGTTTCTTAAAATAAAGCGTATTGACATAGCAAATTCGTGTTTATCCTTAATCATCTATTTGCTCTTTAACCAAAAATATTTCCTACAATATCGGAGAGATTTAGAATCCATTCAGGTCAAACGGCAACGTCAATTTGTACGTGACTAAGGTATCAGTCTTAAAAAATAAATAACTAACATTGTAATCTGTAATTTGTTTTCCCACGCAGCACTTAGAAGTTGTTAAGAACTCGCTTAAACGAGTCCCTGCGTTGCGGATCGATTTGGAATTTGCAAAGGTTGGTTTTTGGGGAGAGGGGAAAACCGGAGCACCCAGAGAAAAACCTATCGGCAAAGAAGAGAACCAACAACAAACCGATCCTTTCATATACCTGAAACAAGAAAAAGGTACCCCTTTCGGTCGGAGCCTCACCACAAACACCATTATAGGGAGTAACCCCGCCCCCGCGGGGGACCCTTGCGCAGTTTTCGTCAGAAGCCGATTCAGTTGTTGTATCTGCACAGTCTCATCCATAACAATTATTTTGCAAAGTTTGTACCTGTTCATTTCCTAATTCAAGAGTCGAAAATGTCACTTTTGGTCTAATGTTTGCCGTTTGCCGTAAACGCGACTCTAAATCTCTCGATTTTCCTTTCAACGACTGGAATCCATAAATTTGGTCTCATAAAAGTTACTGCCACGATCACTCCAGTCGATTTGGAATCGTAGAATTACGTTGACGACAAAGTCGGAACATCAGGTTCAAGTATTACAATTACTCAAGTTAGGAAATCAACTGAGAACATTAAATTATCCTTACGGATAAACCTGGCATGAATGTCTTTATTTTGGGGTATTAAAGATAAACATTAAATGACAAATAAAGAGAAAGCTTAGCAACATGTTTCAAAATGGCGTTAACTGTAAACGTGATTCCAAATCTCTAGACGCCTGCGTTCGCATCGAAGTTCTCCAACGAACCAATGGGGCAGGAATGGTAACAATTCTTTTCGGTCAGTTTTACCATCCCTGCTTTACTTCCAAAAATCCCTAGGTGATCCTTTTTTTTTTTAACTACCGTTCATCCTTTGCACAGATACCAGGAAATAAATTTAAGACTTTTCCAGACTTTTTTCCAAAACAATAATTTCTTTTTCCAGACTCAAGATTATCAAATAGGTCAGTGATCAATAGAGACCTTAAAAGAACGCTGGAACAAAGCTTTTTTCACGATAGGCTGCAAACATACGGGCGAAATTAAATAAGATTTGACCAAAACGAAAACATGTCACTTATAAAGCACTATTTGTTGTAGCTTTGAAAAAAACTCAATGCAAGATTTTTTTACTATTTTTTCAGACTTTATCTCCATTTTCAAGACTTTTTTCAGGTCTGGAAAATTGCTGAAAATTGATGCTCTGTACGATCACTGAGTTTTGAACAATGTATTTCACTCCATAACTTGCACGTGTACACCACCGTAAAGAGAGCTACTTTGGGTCCCAGCGGAGATGGATTTTGATTTTCGTCACTATCCATCTGGATAGTGACGAAAATCAAAATCCATCTCCGCTGGTAGTACTTCTGATTGGTGAAAGCAAATTTTTAACCAATCAGAATTACTACCCAGACCTGGGTAGTGAGCGTCATCGGTGCTCGTTTCTCAGACTTCATGTCGCGGGGAAACCAGTGGTGGCGTCGCGAAATGTCGGCTGTTTTCTCAGGCTAAGCTGTGTCATTTACAAGTGAAAATGCCACATTTGATACGCGTATCATGGCAGAAAGGCTCTACGTACGCGCGACAGAAATTAATATGCAACGATGCTATAGTAAGGTGACGGCTAATCCTAACACTGAACTGATGAGACCTATTTGTATTGGGAACCAAGTAGTTGAGACTGTGAAGACATACAAACTACTCCGAGTACCTATTAGGGAAGATCTTAAATAGAACTCACATGTTGACTGTATCATTGCTAAAGCCGCAAAACGTCTGATAGGATAGAATGTATTGAAAAGAGAGCACTCAGAATTATATATCCTGAATGCACAGCCTATAATCAAGCCCTTTTAGAGGCAAAAGGTCTCATCGCTAGCAAAAAGAAGGGTTTCCCTGTGTCGTCGATTTGTCTGTGATGTGGCTAGCAATCACAATCATCATTCCTCATTCCCAAATCTGAAACAAGATCTGTCTGTTATAATTTAAAATCTGGTAGTCAAAGAACAATAAACATATTAAGAAGAACTAAGAGAGCCGACGAATTTTTTACATCATGACTACTAGTACAACTGTATACTCCTAGCGTAGTTACGTTGTATTTTTTGGATTGTATACATATCACTTGTTCATTCAGTATTTTTTAACTGCAAGAAAGTGAAATAAACTATATTTATTTATTTATTATTATTATTGGCGTTTTGTCCAAATCCTAATAATTTCCCAAGCATTTGGGCTCCCTAATTTCACGAGTATACCATTTGATTACCTATTAATATCATGGGTGACGATCGAATTACGTTTAACTTAGCAACCGTGAATTTTTGACATGTTTATCCTGGATCGTATCGATCGAGAACTCCACTCAGTCAAATGTTTAGACCTTAAATTTGGCTTAAGTTTAGAATTTTCAAAATTTTTTGACAAAGTACCTGTTAGAATCCTTCTTGATGTGCTCTTTCGTGTGTTCAGGTTTTCTAAAGCGTCTTTTTGTGCCCTGACGTCTTCATTCACGGCATTTTAAAACTTCGTCGCCATCCTGACACTGAGACGTACCGTGGAAGGTTCTACTACTACTACATGAGAAAGTTCTGCAATCTGATTGGCTTAGAGCAGTGGTATTTCTTCTTAGTTTGCGGGTAGTAAGCAAATAATAGCATCATTCGTACGTGATACTTAGCATAAATACCACTCGTGATATTTCAAAATTGTCTAAAATTTAATTTCAATTACGTATAACAATTTTGAAATATCACTCCTGGTATTTATACATTAATGCCAAATATCACCACAAATCATGCTATTACCTATTCAAATTTCGCGCCAAAGTTAAGGAGTAATTCGTCACCTATGATATTATCATCAAAATTAGCCCACCTTTCTCCCTATCAAAGCTTTTAAAGTTATGATTAAGTCCTCAGCTTTTATGTACATAAGATTTAAATCAACTTTCGCAGCTTAGAAGGACTGAAAATGATCAGTAATAATTGGTTTGTTGGCTCCGCAGTTTTTCTGCAATCAGAATGATTTACTTGACTACAGGTTGTGCACCCTTCTATAATCAGAAGTAATCATATACAAATTAAATTCCCATCAAGTTGGCGGCAAATCTTTAGAAAGCTTCTTTGATTTACATCAAGGATGGAATTTCTTAGGATAGAAATTTCTTATGATTGAGATGTCTTTAAAGGATATCGAACGAGGACTACAATGTCTGAAGAAAGCTTTTCTTCTACTAAGCCACATTCGGAGGCTGGCTGAGAATATGCTTGTTTGAGTCGAAAGACCAAATAGTTTTGGTCTTACGGAACCTGAAGCTTTCTTTAAAATCTGGTAGTCAAAGAACAATAAACATATTAAGAAGAACTAAGAGAGCCGACGAATTTTTTACATCATGACTACTAGTACAACTGTATACTCCTAGCGTAGTTACGTTGTATTTTTTGGATTGTATACATATCACTTGTTCATTCAGTATTTTTTAACTGCAAGAAAGTGAAATAAACTATATTTATTTATTTATTATTATTATTGGCCTCAGCAGTGTGCATAAACCTTTTAGCCTAGCCTGCGTAGCAGGCGCTTGGAAGTAGTGGGCACAAGAAAAAACGGGAGCGCGAGAAGGAGACACGCGAGGGGAGAGGTAGCTCCCTCACCCCTCGCGTGTCTCCCTCGCGCGCGCCCGTTCTCTCTTTCGCCCACTACTTCCACGCAGGCTACTTTTAGCCAGGCGGGAATGAGGGAAGAAAAAGCGTCCTTTGAATTAAGCTTCTTTATAGGGTTAGCTTTTTGCCAGGGTACTTACCCAGAAAACTATAGGCTGAACATTGGCTTACATGAGCTGTGGCACGAAATGTATTATAATTCAAAAAGAGAGAGTTGCCACCAAAGTGAGTAAAACATAAAATGAAGCCTCAAAGCACTAAGATAAGATATGAAAATACAGCAAATACAAAAGGAAGCATGGATAGACAAACATGAAGAAGATTGAAACGGATTATAATTGTTTGTTTTAAAAAAAGGTTTTTCAAAGTTCGTTTTTGTTGTTTGCAACGTTTGATATACAAAATGCTTTTAGGGAGATATCTCATTGTTTGACACGAAGCTGTGAACTTGTCATTTTCAGGAAAATCCTGGCTATAACGTCAAGTAGGGGAGGGGGGGTAGGCAAAAGATTTTTTAAGGGTCTTAAATTTTTTTGAAGGGAAAAGGGGAGATGGTAAAAATTTCTGAGGGCAGGAGAAAGGGATGCTAATTTTTTTAGATGCCATTGAAAGATTAAGTATTTGTAACATTTATTGAAAACCAGTACACATGTGAAGTTCCTTACTTTTTAGTTCAATGAAGCTCGGATGTTTTTATTATTAATGCACTAAACTGTAATGTTATTTACTTTGTGCAGCAACCAGCTCTATCTACATAATCATTATCTCCTTTACTTTTATCCTGCTTTTATAACGTCGGCGATTGTTTTCACTGTCATGAATATTATTGTCATCATCATCACCATCATTAGTATGTGTAATGAAATGGTGACGAGTGAAATTAGGGAATAATTTCACGCGCGTTTTGTCCAAATCCTAATAATTTCCCAAGCATTTGGGCTCCCTAATTTCACGAGTATACCATTTGATTACCTATTAATATCATGGGTGACGATCGAATTACGTTTAACTTAGCAACCGTGAATTTTTGACATGTTTATCCTGGATCGTATCGATCGAGAACTCCACTCAGTCAAATGTTTAGACCTTAAATTTGGCTTAAGTTTAGAATTTTCAAAATTTTTTGACAAAGTACCTGTTAGAATCCTTCTTGATGTGCTCTTTCGTGTGTTCAGGTTTTCTAAAGCGTCTTTTTGTGCCCTGACGTCTTCATTCACGGCATTTTAAAACTTCGTCGCCATCCTGACACTGAGACGTACCGTGGAAGGTTCTACTACTACTACATGAGAAAGTTCTGCAATCTGATTGGCTTAGAGCAGTGGTATTTCTTCTTAGTTTGCGGGTAGTAAGCAAATAATAGCATCATTCGTACGTGATACTTAGCATAAATACCACTCGTGATATTTCAAAATTGTCTAAAATTTAATTTCAATTACGTATAACAATTTTGAAATATCACTCCTGGTATTTATACATTAATGCCAAATATCACCACAAATCATGCTATTACCTATTCAAATTTCGCGCCAAAGTTAAGGAGTAATTCGTCACCTATGATATTATCATCAAAATTAGCCCACCTTTCTCCCTATCAAAGCTTTTAAAGTTATGATTAAGTCCTCAGCTTTTATGTACATAAGATTTAAATCAACTTTCGCAGCTTAGAAGGACTGAAAATGATCAGTAATAATTGGTTTGTTGGCTCCGCAGTTTTTCTGCAATCAGAATGATTTACTTGACTACAGGTTGTGCACCCTTCTATAATCAGAAGTAATCATATACAAATTAAATTCCCATCAAGTTGGCGGCAAATCTTTAGAAAGCTTCTTTGATTTACATCAAGGATGGAATTTCTTAGGATAGAAATTTCTTATGATTGAGATGTCTTTAAAGGATATCGAACGAGGACTACAATGTCTGAAGAAAGCTTTTCTTCTACTAAGCCACATTCGGAGGCTGGCTGAGAATATGCTTGTTTGAGTCGAAAGACCAAATAGTTTTCAGTACGGAACCTGAAGCTTTCCTTGGAGTAGGCAGTGCCACTGATCTCAAATTATATTTTCCTTTTGTATAAACTCATTTTCATAGTCCTTACAATTCCCTGGTAAAAGAAAAATGAACTTGAACCAAGGTCAATTTTGGCTATTTTTATTCTTTATTTGCTATTCTGCTGGCCAGAGAAATTGAAGCATAAAAATAAGAATATAAACTTTCTTGTAGCCAAAACCTGCACTACAATCAAGCACTATAATCCTGCTGCTCCAAGTATTTCTTATGTCATCAATCCTGATGGTAGTGAAGGTCTTGCCCCCTTTGTTGTCTCTTGTAACATAACAGACAAGAAACGAGTTGGTGTGACAGTTGTCAGTCACGCTACTGCAAACAGAATGCTGTTTGACTGCTATGAGCCAGCCGGATGTTACTTGCGCAATATAAGCTACCTTTCAGGGAGTATATAGTAACGAGTGTTCAACAACTGGCCAAACTGGCCGATACATCCACACACTGTGAGTACTTTGTCGAGTACGAATGTCTTGACTCACAGCTCCTCAATGGTCCAGGCAGCATAGGTTATATGCCTGATTGATGGGTATCAGGCGACGGCAAGGCGATGACGTATTGGGGAGGGTTGAATTATACTTCTTACATGCACGCGTGCGGGTTAAATCGATCATGCGCAGATCCGCGCTTTGGATGCAATTTTGACATAAATGATTATGTCTCGCGGGAGAGCAGAGAACTGTTTACAACTAAGGCTGGACTTCCTGTGATTCAACTGAGATTTGGTGATACAGGGGAAGCTGGAGACGATGAGCGAGGTAACCACACCCTTGAAACTGGTGCGTTACGGCATAAATTGAGAGTGTTGCAAGTTATACATTTATACATGTCAGACAACTACTAATGAAAGACAGAGTGCATCAAAGCAAAAAATCAAAGGTCTTTTAAATCTGATAAGAAACTAGAATCTATGGTACTTAAGTATAAAATACCTTGAATACTTGCTTAAATTGAACACAGCTGGCTTATGTTACCATTGGGTTACATGCGTAGTCGTTTTGAGAGTCGAGTTTGAGTAAGGCAGGGAATTAATCCTCGTCTGGGCCAGTCAGGTCTTGTTATGTTAAAAGAAATTTTAGCCCGGTCATTAACTGGGATGTACCATGGTTTACGAGATAGCATCATTATTTTTTGATTGTTATATTGTTGTTGTTATAACAAAAAGGAAAGGTACTTAACTAAAAGAAAAAACTACGACTTTTTTGTATTATCAATTATTTATTTATTTGCAACGCAACGGTAAAACTACAAAAATTGTAAGATAAGTGAAAAAAGGAGGATTAGAGAAGAGACCTAATACAAACTATGAGAAGCTTAGGCCTCCTTGAACCACGCTCTATAATTGTTTACACCAAGTGATGCAAACTATGGCGGAAGGTCTAAGGCGGTGGAAATGATTTAAGATCGTTTTTTATATTTACTTATTAATTTAATCTTTAGCATTTTCTTAAAGGAGGAAAGGGATCGAGAGTTGACGACTTCGTTGTCAATTGAACGTTTTTCCTTGGAAAAAAAAGACTGAAAACTTTGTAATGTTCGTTCGACAATAGGGTAGACGGTGGACCTGGAGTTTCCAGTATTGTAAGGGTGGAATTGATTTGGGAGAAATTTCTATAAAACCTTAGAGGTTATTAAAAAAAATTTTGCAAGAATACATTAATTAAGCTAATTGAAGCCAATGGATATGGATACTTAGAAAAGGTCATTCCCTGTCAACGCTGTTCTTCTTGTTACAGTATCATTCCAGTCAGGAAAATACCTGAATTTGAACCAAATAATGACACTACTATTAATAATACCTATAAGATAAAAATTGAATAAAAACCCTTCCCCGTTATTTATAAAAAGAAATAAGTAAACATTTATGCGACGTATATGGAGTAGGAGCTCTCTATCAAAATAGATCAAACAAGACGCCGATGACTATAAGTTCAAGGGTGTAGACCTCAAGCACCCCTAACGATTAGAACATACAAAACAGTAACGAGACTATAAACAGGGGAAGGATGAAGGCAATGGATGGCAGGAGCTGGAGAAACAAGACCATGCATGATCATGGCCAAGCGTAAGTACTTCTACTAAAAAAGCTGCGACCAGATTACTGGCATTGGAGTTAAAAGGAAAAAAAGCAGGCAACCAAGCTAAAAACATAGATAAACTTGTACAACAGCACTAAAATGGCTGGCAGCGATTAGATCTTATTACAATGCCGAGCAATATAGAGGGAACGAGGCAGTATGACAAACCGTAATAAGAAAGACAATGTCTAAATGATATACTGAGATGAAAATGTGACCACTAGTGCCTAATGATCCTAACATCCCTCCCCCCTCCCTCTAATAATTACCTGTGCAACTTTAAGCAACTGTGGTGTTTTTTATCTATTGCTGTGATTATTAAACTGCTGTGTGGTCATTGAACTGATGTGTGTTCACAGGGACGTAGCCAGCATGAGGCAAACCGAGGCACTTGTGTCAGTTATTTTGAGCGCGGTCTCCCAGTGTTGTTTTACAGTGTAGTCATCATTAAAACCCTAAATAAATAGGAAAAGCATTTAACCATGGGCATTGCCTTGGTCGTAATTTTTTTCTGGCTATGGCCCTGCAACTTGATCTGCTGTGTTTTTTTCTTCCCCCTCAATACTTAAACGAATAAATATAAACAACACTAACACCAGAAGGCTGTGATTACTGAACTTGTTTTGTGGCCTTTGAAATACTGTGTCTTCTCTGAACTACACTTACTGACCGCAAAGGAAATTGAAGCAAATGGATATGGATACTTAGAAAAAGTCATTCCAATACTATGTCTGCTCAGTAATCTGATGTTAAACTACGTCAGGTGCTTAGATTGACTGGCCTGGCTCATTAGTTCTTAAGGGAAGACGTTAAAGGAACTAAAAGAAGTCAAATGATGGAGCGAGTTCATAGAGTACGTAAACTTAATACCAGATGAAAATGAAAGAAATCGCACCTTTTTTGTTTCGCACACAAAATGAGATTTTAAGGCATCACGATTTCACTTTCAACTAACCACCTACTGGATCAATTAAATATTGGCAGTCACTGAGTTTTGAAATTTTCAAAATGGCTGTTGAAGAAGTTGTAATTGAACTTCGTGTCGTGCAATTTTGGTCTGAAATCATGCTTGTGATTTCAAATCGAACTCTCGCTGCACACTCGTCTGATTTTAAAATCACGCGTATGATTTCAGACCAAATTCACTCCACTTACACGTTTAGTATGAAAATTGATGGTGTTTACTGTCACGCCATCAAAAATTAAAAATAAACGACAAATTACAGAATCTGAGAAATGAAATAAGGTTAATATAGAAAGACCCTCGCCAAGATTCGGGTCAGTGTGATTTTTCTTTTTTCGGAACATTCCAAGAAATTATTTACCCAAATTAGTAGAGCTTTCTATGGAGACGCCATGTTGGTGGCATGGCGGCCGGAAACCAGCAGAAGCTTCTGTCACTGAGTTTTGTTATGAAATCGTGAAATTATCTCTCAAGGAACTCATAAACATTAAATTAGTACCTTTCCTGATAAAATGACTGTCTAAATGGCATAATCCCCCAAAATAGGTCATTTTTATAACCTACATGTACATGAAAGCTCTGTTGCACGCCATCTAGATGCTGCGTCACGCAAAAGCTTAGTCAAGCGTACTGTACCACAAAACGAAGAGCCTTTTCGAAGTTAAAATTTGTGTAAATTTCATTTTTAACTGCTCTAGTACTACATGAAAGTAAAAAACTTAAAATCGATAGCTAAATGGGTCTACCATGGATAATAGAAAGACTTTCTATTATCCATGGGTCTACAAAACGCGGCCCGCCCTAGTCGCCTGATTGGGCGTCGCCCAGATAAAATATGAGATAAACTCTATATGGAATAATTATTGTTATCTTAGGTTATAC
>OZ037786.1:17943971-18006471 GCA_964035525.1 Porites cylindrica | reverse complement strand
ACTTTCCATGCTGTATTGTAATAGTGCACAATCATCGGCTTGCCTTCACCGTTGAAATCGACGCAGATAAAATGATGCTCGTATGGAACCAGCCCAAGGAAGGAATCTTTTCTTACTAGATGATCGCCAAGTCGTATGTCCTTAAAGCTGTGAATTGGTTCTCTAGCTTGCAGTTGCCATTGCAGAAGATGTTTTTGCTGATCCTTTGGAAGTCTCTCAATCCAATTCCAAATCTCTGCAGAGGCTCGCGCCATGTCTTAGAAGAATTGGTTAGAAAACGAACGTTCAGCAACGTTTCTCCTTCAGCTGCGAGACTGGAGGCTCTTTTTGAAGACTTTTATTTATTTACCTCTCACAGGGATTTCCCCCGCGGTTTAATTTTAGAAAAATTCGTCACATTCTACTGAGATTATATTACCATCCATGTGGATACCGTGTTTGTAACATGAAATGACTTCGTGACTTCAATTGACTCCAAATACGTACCTTATGCTGCCTGATCTAAAGCAACAAATCAGTTAAGACCTTTTAAATGTTTTCGAGGAATCCTTACACTAACCTTGTGAGAGTAAGTTAGAACCCCTTGGTGTTTTCCTACCTCAGCTACGTCGCCAAATGTTAGTAACTTAACCAGAGGCTTAGTTTCGACTGTGTTGCAGAGTATTTCCTACCGGCCCTTCTAGAGAATTCTGTTTGTGACCTTTAGGCCACTTCAGTGATACCATCATCAACACTTTTGTACCTTATTAAACCAACAACGTAGCAACCATTAGAATAAAATATGATTAGAGATGATACACTATGATTATTGTTAAAAACGGGTTTCGGAGATTTTAAGCACCTTATGCCTTATTTAAACCACTAAAGAAGAATGAAAACTTCTCGGATCAGTAATGAACATCCATTAATTTTCAGCGTTCTTTGAACTGTTTCCACAAGCAGGCGTTTTTCCCGCTGTTGTTGATTGGATAAAAAAATGAGAAGACATCACATGAAAGACGTTTTATGTACCCAAGGTTGAGTTTTAAAAGAAAGTATTATAGAGACGAGAAGTATGACGTCACGTCACCATGGTAGAACTATTTGTGGATGACAACAAAACCAACGACGACGGCGACAGGACGGAAGGAGAACGGCAAAAAAGTAGAATGTTTTTATTGACAAAACAACAAATTTGCACGTGCGTTACACTATTTTGTACATTTCTTTGCCGTCGTTGCACCCCTGCGACATGAAACTTCCTCATATCACACGCTTGCTTTATGGAGTAGGTGAACACAACATAAAAGTTGTCTTTTTCCTCTTCTTAACTTAGATACGGTCCTGTTGGATTCAACCCGAGGAAATTTCGCCAATATTTGCCAAATTAAATGAAACTGAGTAAGTTCAATGAAGTTTGAGCGGTGCGAATTCACTTCTTAACTGACGTTTTCGGTTTGTTGTCATCCAAACATTTTGCTACCATGACAACGTTACGTAACGACTTCTGATCCACCAATTAAGCGGACACCCCCTATTAAGCGAACACTAAGCCGGGTCCCGAAATTAACGTCTTGTATTTCCCGTTATGACGAACCCCTATTCAGCGGACAACGCTGTTAAGCGGACGCGGACACTAAAATAGATTGTATTTGGCTAATTTCTATCGTTAAAAACCTCTATTAGGCGGACACCGGACTGAATTGACAATAGTAGTATTGGATTACGTCATTGAAATACGTATTGCAGTCGATTAATGAAGATAAATTAATACATTTAGATGTCAATAAACTGTAAATGAGACCGATATCCGGCCTTATGGTTGTCATCCACGATCAAAGTTCACATAAAAGTCTTGCCCAAAGTACAGCACTTCTTGGAACTTTATCACAGTACAGAGTAACCGTTGAATGTTAATCTTTAACAAAAATTGCGCTATGGTTATCCATGATTGGATATCCATGACTGTATAATTAATTAGTTAATTTTTTATCTCAGGTAATTTTTATTTTTTCCTTTGTTTTTGGTGATGGTAATGCAAGCTAATGACTTGAAACGAAGGGAAAAAGTTACCTGAGATAAAAAATTAACTGAACCATACACACAAGGTTGTGTTAAAGAAGGACTATCTGTTTTTGAACTGTTTCCACAAGCGGGGTTTTTTCCAGCGATACTGAGTTGACTGGATAATAATTTCTGAGAAAACATCACATTTTTCACTTTTTCTTTTTCTTATTTTTCAATTTATCAGTGGTCACGTCCTTGTGTTTTTGAAAAATTCAAGACTCAGTTCATTTTTTTTTTCATTTGTCATCAGCACTGATGTACTTTTAATTTAGACCGCCTGAATTGATACAGACGCCGATCGTCATTGCAGCTGAACTAAGCTCAACAGTTGTTAGACTATGACACCTGTCAACATCTACTATTTTTGAACAATATCATGGGTTTCTTTCACGTACCCTTCTAATTGATATTTTAAAGCTGATTTAGCAACAGAGCGGGAACGTCAGTTGACGACGGTGCGCGCAAATCAAACAACTGGTTTGACCAATGGCAGAGCGGCAAATTTAGGCACCGGAAGTCGCGTTTAGTTCTTTAGCGCGCTTTCCCGTCGTCAACTGACGTTCCTGTTCTGTTGCTAAATCAGCCTGTTCGTGGAAGGATGGAGGCATGGCCAACAATTTAACGTCACCGACCAAAGCCCAAAGATGCGATCGTTTGAACTGAAATAAGGTTTGTTTAGATCACACCCACACAAATGGAGCAGCCAGCATAACAATCTTACTGGAGTTTTTAGAGACCTTGGTTACTGGTACGGTGGGGGTCTGAACTCGCGGCCTTTCGCTCAGCAGACTGACACTCTCCCAACCAAGATAACTGGGAGGCGGTTCAGTAGTTTTCATTTGAATCGTCACGCTTTAGCATTTTGTCTGCAGACGCAAAAGTTAGAACCACCTTGTAGAGAATAATAAACAGGATCACAGGAAAGAACTGCACGATAGCTTTCATTTGAATCAGGGTCACACTACGGGATTTCATCCACAGACTCAAAGTTAGAACTATCTTGTGCAGCATAATAAACTGTACTACAACAAAGAACTGCTCGGTAGCTTCCACTTTTAAGGATGTCATTCACACACTCAAAAATAGAACCACCATGTACAGCATAATAAACAGTACCACAAAAGAGTACTTTCATTTGACTGGTCACACTTTAGGATTCCAACGACAGACTCAAAAGTAAGAATCTGTTAGAACCTTATAAACAGCACCGCAGAAATTCATTTCCGAGGTAACACCTTCGCATTTCATCCACAGATTGACCATAAAGTTAAAACCACCTTAATGAGCGTATAGACTCAGACGTTCGACATAAAGCCCCTGAACCTTCTTCTCCCCTTCTGCTGATCTTTTTCATGATAGGTCGTTTTACTTTTACTGCAGACCCGTCGTTCGTTGCTCCCAGATGACATCCGGGGATCTAATTATGAGCAGTACCAGGATGCATTGCAGCCTCAACCTCATCCGCAATCCACCCGGAGTCCATTTGTAGTGAAACCGGAAATTTGGAAGGAGGTAGCTATGATTCGCCGCAAGAAATCCCGGATATATCGGATCAAGGATTCCACGTGCACTGTAAGCGAGTTTAGAAAATCACTCAGGGTCAGTGTGAACGAGGTCACAGAGTATTCTCGCCCCACTAACCCCGCTTCTGCCTTTAGCAAAGTGTTCACACGGTGTGAAGTTGTTGTCAAAGCCGGTTTATACTACTTGGAGCAACAGGGAGTCGCTGGAACAGTTGTTGAGGGATATTTGGGCGTTCGGGTTTGCTTTCGCCTCTCACATGTCCGATTAGAGGGGTGAGGGGTACTCCATCATATAAGCCATATTGGTATGTGCCGCCCCAAAGGTTAGGGTTTTTGCGTCGCTTTGGTCTGAAAACGGGTATAGATTTTGCCCATTTTGGTCTGGAACTGGGTATGGTGTACGAGGGAACTACGATTGTGTATCAATGTGTTCGTCGTTTCAATTCCTAATTCTCTATTTTCGAATTCCCCGTAATACACTCTGTTTGCCCCCCCAATTCTGCATAAACCATTGTTTTTAAATGCTCCTGGGAGTATTGTATTTTCCCAAGAGCATTTTAAGACAATAAGTTGTGCAAAATTTGGGGGGCAGACAGAGTGTATTATGGGGAATTCGAAAATAGTCAATGAATACGAAAGAGCGTGTAATATGCTAATTGCAAATGGATTTTAAGAAATGTTTCTGTTGCAATGATGACATAATTTCTGTTTTATGTAAACTTGTAATGTTGCGGGTGAAAACGGGTGAGGAAAATGACATTTTTTGGTCTAAAATAGGGTCGGGATTTGGAGAATCGGGCAGCACATCTCCCCCCCCCCCCCCCCACAAAAAAACAATTCCCAGGAGTACTATTCCAGGATCTCAGGTGGTAGAAAACCAAGTGGGTAGAGTAAGCCTTCAAAAAACAAAATAAACAAACGAAGAAGTACATAAAAGTACTTGCCCTCTTCCTCTCTCTAACGCTCTTTGCGTCGCTGTCCATTTCTGAATGTTTGGAACAGACTATTCAAACCCGTTGTCTCTTATGGTGCAAGTTTTAAAACCTTTTTCTAAACAAACAAGGGTAAAATTTAGTGGTTTTTTTGGTTTCAACTTTTTACCGATGATTCTTTGCGTTTAGGGACTGGTCAAAAAGTATAGGTGGGGGTGGGCCGGAGCAGAGAGGGGGTGGGTCATGAGGTTTTGAGCCTTGTGCCAGGGGTGGGTCGGGCAATTTTCAGCTACCCTTACGGGGCGGGTCACCCTATTTTATTACATAGATAGGCACTAACTACTAACGAGACAGTTGACTACACTTGTTATATAAAACACAGCCAGCTTATTGCTAAATTATTGCTAAAATACTCACAAACTTGTTATGCGAGAAAATACAAAGGGTGACAGACCGCACATCTATACCGACGTGGAACCCTCTGTTAAACTTTTTTTTTTGGCTCTAACGAGCATGTCCTTTAGTGATTTTCCTTTTTTGTAAGGAAATGATTGGTGGTTCTTTAAAAATTTATTGAAGTTATAGTTGGTTTTGTATATGATTCCATATTTTCATTCAAGCTTCCTTTATAGTAGACACTGAGGGCTGGTATTGTGTCAGGAATGGCAATATTTCTTTTTCCTCCTTGTTGTTTTGTTTTAGGAGTTTAGACTCCCTTTTGTGAATTTTATTTCTGATAGTAGGTTTTCTATCAAAGACTGTGGGTAGCCTCCGTCCATCAAGCGTTTTTTTTAAAATTTGAATTATTTTCCTCAAAGGTTGTTTTTGAGGAGTTTTTTCGTAGGATTCTCAAGGCTTCTCCTTTGACAAATCCTTTTTTAACATTTGGAGGGTGACATGAGGTGAAATGTGTGTGCAAGAAGGTTTCCGTGTGTCTAAAATGTGTCTTTGCATTAAGGATAGATTTTTCCTTGAATCTTGCGCGTTTGTATACAACCGTGTCTAAAAACGCAGTCTCAGTGTCAAATGTTTCGGCCGTGAATTCAATAGTTGGGTGATGTAAGTTTGCTTGTTCATCAAGGCTTCGATGTCTGGTTTACTTATGTCCCATAAGGAAAAGATATTGTGTTTGTAGCATTTCCAAACTGTTGTTCTAAAGACAGTTTTGCCTAGAGTTGTTGTTTCAATATATGTCATGAAAATATTGGCAAAGAAATCAAAACTGCTGTCTTTGTGCCCATTACAGTTCCCTGGTTTTGTAGGTAGTGCTTTCCACTGAAGTGGAAGAAATTTTCTTTGAGGATTAATCTAAGCATTTCCGGCAAGTAATGTGTAGGAATGGGTTGTCTTTCTAGAAATTTTCATATGCTATGTGACAGACAATATATCTTCGTTTTGCTGTATATTTGTGTCAGGACTCATAACGTTCATCGAAACAAGAAATGATCGGTTTTCCACATTTGTCTTTTCAGTGAAAGGTATGATTTCTGAGATTTTGATATTGGTTGTAGCAGTGTATCAACAAATTTTGTCAAACACAGAACAAGGTTTTATTGGATTATTAAGAGGAAACCAAACATCCATGTTGTAACTAGGGGGTGGGTCATGCAATTTCCAACCCTGCTTTAGGGGTGGGTCAGTCATTTTTGTGCCGAAGGGAGGGGGTGGGCCATGTGTTTTTTATCAACCATATTTCCAAATGCTCCGGCCCACACCACCCCCCCCCCCCCCCCCCACCTATACTTTTTGACCAGTCACTTAGCCCCTTCTAGGTTTCTATCTTTTCAATTCAATTCAATTCTATTTTATTCACAGTTTTATAAAATATTTACATTATATATAGCAAGGTAGGAATACACTAATAAAGAAGAAGAAAAAGGAAAAAAGAAAATTAATGGCTTGGATAGAAGTGTACGGTGGTCAGAGGAGCTTAGCTTTCGAGCTAACCACCGCTGTACATATTACAATGTCATAAATTATAACTTCAAGCCGATAAATGTAGAAAAGTGTTATTCTTGGGACCGCTATTTCAATATCATACGATGAGCTTTCAGACTGCTCACATCATCTTTACTATAAGGTAGATTTAGCAAAGACAACTTGACGATAGTGACGACCTCTATCCACCTTAATCATCGTGTTGGCTAAAGGCAAAGTTACAGCGCAAATGGCGAAAAGGAAAATCGAGTATCGGAAGTCGCGTTCCAACACAAATTGAAACTATTTCCCCCAAAGAAAACCCTCATATGGAAAAGGCATTGTTCGATTGGCCAATCGTGTTGCAGTATGACGTCAAAGTGAAGTATCGATTGACTTCTAGAAAGTTCGCGGGCATGAAGTTTTTTCACCCGAGCGTTTGCTTAACCAACCAAAAGAAACGCACTTCTGTATCCGTTCGATAAACCAAATAAATTGCTTTATTTCCGTTCGTTTGTTGTTTCTGTTTTGTTCGCGCGTTTTAATTTCAAGGTCATACGAAAATCGCTCTAGCGAAGAGCGCAAGGGTGACACAGGCACGTGTCCAGTTCGTGCGTTATAAACAGTAGGGAGCTCAAGCAAAGACGTTTCTAAGCGACGCGCGTCAACAAGAAGTGGACCAAATCGTCTCTACGAAAGTAAAGACACTTAGCAATACAAATTTGGTAGCGTCAAGTCATATCATAAGAAAATTTACGTATTTTAGTATTTCTTAGTATGTCTATTATAAAGGAAAAGGCCTCACTTCTGGTTGACGTACGTCGCTTAAAAACGCCTTTACTTAAAGGAGCTGTGTCACGGCAGTCCAGATCATTAAGTTTAATTTCGCCCATTACTCGCCCTCAATCGCTATGGAACTTAAAGTAAGTAAACAAATTACAAGTAAATGACAAAGTAAGAGATTCGAGACAAACACTGATATGTCTCCTGAATATTATTTTTGAAGTTGCAAACAACAGAGATAAACTTTGAAAAACTGTTACGCTGAACAGTTTTCAAAAACTCTAATTTCAATCCGTTTCAATCTTCTTCAGTTTTGTCCATCCGTGGCATCTGTTGTATCTTTTGTGTTATTTTGACCTTCCTTTAATGTTTAAGCGGTTATTTTTATGTTTCTCTTGGATTTAACGGGCATTTTGTAATACCTAATTTGGCTGAATTTCGTGACACAGCGCCTTTAAGCAGCTTCTCTCCCAAGTTACAGGTGATGATAGATATATGAAGTACCTCGAGAAAGGAGCACTCTCATTGGTGTAAGAACACTCCTAATCGAGTTAATCAGCGGGTTTATCAGGAGACAACCAGTTGTCTATATGTTCAGCCAGAAATTCTGTGAGGCCAAATTCAGTGAGCAGTTTTGAGGCGAAATGGCCTGATAAATAACCAAGTACAGCTCCAATTATGCCACCAAGGACTGGAATAGGGATTAACAACTGGCCAACTATCATTCCACCAATACTTCCACCGGCACGGAAGGGAGCTGACAAAACACTATCAATGACTTCCTTGATAAACTCCTTTCTGGTCTTTATGACAATTCCCTCCTTCCATTTTTGTTTAGCTGACTTAATTTCTCTATAAGCCAGATAACCTTCTGCGAAAATGGCCACTATTGCTCCACCCCAGACACCGATTCCTTTCGGAAGAGCTGCCGCAACGGGCTTTGCCCTGATTAGTCGCATCGACGCAAGAAGTATGTCGTCGCCAAACTGTTCAACAAGTGCTTTTGGAACTTGCTGAAGTGAATGTTTAAGAAAATTATATCCACCGCCAATAACCTCACGAAAATAACGAACAGCAGCGGTCACTTGAAGGCTGATTTGTAAATCGCAAAAGCACCACATGATTAAGGTCTCGCAGTTATTCGTCTCTAAATCGTACCATCTTTCTTTTTTTCTAGCCCTTTCCCTGGCTCTTTTAGCCCTTTCCTCGGGAGGATACCGAGGCAGTTCCTCTGGCCACACGACTCTTGCCACTTCGTTTCCTTCCGTTTGCAGCTTGGCTTCGCTGACGTACTCTTCAATACACATCTCCTGAACCACTGCCAGTTGTTCTATGGGAGAACCACAGCCTGAGATACTAGGGATCAACTGAGCGGTGGCTTTCCATGGTGTATTGTAGTAGTGCACAATCATCGGCTTGCCTTCACCGTTGAAACCGACGCAGATAAAATGATGCTCGTACGGAACCAGCCCAAGGAAGGAATCGTTTCTAACTAGATGATCGCCAAGTCGTACGTCCTTAAAGCTGTGAATTGGTTCTTTAGCTTGCAGTTGCCATTGCAGAAGATGTTTTTGCTGATCCGTTGGAAGTCTCTCAATCCAATTCCAAATCTCTACAGAGGCTCGCGCCATGTCTTGTTTAGAAGAATTGGTTAGAAAACGAAAGTTCAGCGGCGTTTCTCTTTCAGCTGCGAGACTGGAGGCCCTATCTGAAGACTTTTATTTATTTACCTCTCACAGGGATTTCCCCCGGGGTTTAACTTTAGAAAAATTCGTCACATTCCACTGAGATTATATTTCCGTCCATGTGGATGCTGCGTTTGTCAGCATGACATCGTGATTTCAAGTGACTCCAAATACGAACCTATGCTGCCTGATCTAAAGCAACAAAATCAGTTAAGACCTTTTAAATGTTTTCGAGGAATCCTCACACTAACCTTGTGAGAGTAAGTTAGAACCCCTTGATGTTTTCCCACCTCGGCTACGCCACCAAACGTTGTCTTGCCCCGTTTAGTAACTTAACCAGAGGCTTAGTTTCGACTGTGTTGCGGAGTATTTCCTACCCGCCCTTCTCGAGAATTCTGTTTGTGACCTTTAGGCCACTTCAGTGATACCATCATAAACACTTTTGTACCTTATTAAACCAAAAACGAAGCAAGCATTAAATAAAATATGGTTAGAGATCATACACTATGATTATTGTTAAAAACGGGTTTCGGAGATTTTAAGCACCTTATGCCTTATTTAAACTACTAAAGAAGAATGAAAACTTCTCGGATCAGTAATGAACATCCATTAATTTTCAGCGTTCTTTGAACTGTTTCCACAAGCAGGCGTTTTTCCCGCTGTTGTTGATTGGATAAAAAAATGAGAAGACATCACATGAAAGACGTTTTATGTACCCAAGGTTGAGTTTTAAAAGAAAGTATTATAGAGAGGAGAAGTATGACGTCACGTCACCATGGTAGAACTATTTGTGGATGACAACAAAACCAACGACGACGGCGACAGGACGGAAGGAGAACGGCAAAAAAAGTAAAATGTTTTTATTGACAAAACAACAAATTTGCACGTGCATCACGCTTTTTTGTACATTTCTTTGCCGTCGTTGCACCCCTGCGACATGAAACTTCCTCATATCACACGCTTGCTTTATGGAGTAGGTGAACACAACACAAAAGTTGTCTTTTTTTCTCTTCTTAACTTAGATACGGTGCTGTCGGATTCAACCCGAGGACATTTCGCCAATATTTGCCAAATTAAATGAAACTGAGTAAGTTCAATGAAGTTTGAGCGGTGCGAATTCACTTCTTAACTGACGTTTTCGGTTTGTTGTCATCCAAACATTTTGCTACCATGACAACGTTACGTAACGACTTCTGATCCACCAATTAAGCGGACACCCCCTATTAAGCGAACACTAAGCCGGGTCCCGAGATTAACGTCTTGTATTTCCCGTTATGACGAACCCCTATTCAGCGGACAACTCTATTAAGCGGACGCGGACACTAAAATAAATTGTATTTGGCTAATTTCTATTGTTAAAACCCTCTATTAGGTGGACACCGGACTCAATTGACAATAGTAGTATTGGATTACGTCATTGAAATACTTATTGTAGTCGATTAATAAAGATAAATTAATACATTTAGGTGTCAATAAACTGTAGATGAGACCGATATCCGGTCGTATGGTTGTCATCCACGATCAAAGTTCACATAAAGTCTTGCCCAAAGTACAGCACTTCTTGGAACTTTATCACAGTACAGAGTAACCGTTGAATGTTAATCTTTAACAAAAATTGCGCTATGGTTATCCATGATTGTATTTAAAAAATTGGGTTAATTTTTTATCTAAGGTAATTGTTATTTTTTCCTTTGTTTTTGGTTATGGTAATGTATGCTAACGAAGTTGAAACGAAGAAAAAAAATTACCTGAGATAGAAAATTAACTGCAACAAACACACAAGGTTGTGTTAAAGAAGGACTGTCTGTTTTTGAACTGTTTCCACAAGCGGGTTTTTTTTCAGCCATACTGAGTTGACTGGATAATAATTTTTGAGAAAACATCACATTTTTCACTATTTGTTTTTCTAATTTTTTAATTTATCACTGGTCACGTCCTTGTGTTTTTGAAAAATTCAAGACTCAGTTCATTTTTTTTTTCATTTGTCATTAACACTGATGTACTTTTAATTTAGACCGCCTGAATTGATACAAGCCTCTTTCCGTTGTCTCTCGCAAAGCAAGGGGGAAATGAGTACTAGGCGCATTATACAATAATCTACACTAGTAGCAATCAAAGATCGATAAAGAGTGATCCGGATTCCAATTCGTGTATTATACAGTCTAACCTCCACAAACGGCCACCTCTCTACAATGGCCACATTTTTTGGGCGGACAGTCCATACATTAACTCCTGTTTAAACCTGACTCTACAACGGCCACTTTCTTCTTTCCCCAAGATGGCCGTTGCGGAGAGGTTCAACTGTATCACATGGTTTTAACCCTTTAAACCCTAATATGAAAACTGAGATTCTCATTTACTGTCCCTATACTTTTTCAATAGAAGTAGTGGGGAGAATTTATTGAAATATCAGTTAAACACATCTTCCCTGATCATGACCTCAATTCTCATTACCACTCTGTTTTCTAGAGCAATGATATTATTTGGAGAAATTTCATGCTGATCACTCTTAGGGCTTAAAGGGTTAAGGCAACAGATACCGTGTGTGATATATCACATGGTTTTAACGCAAAAACGAGGCAAGCAGTTTGCGTGAAAACAAAGTAAATTTTCGCAACACGAAAAGAGAGTGTAATATGCGAATTCGAAATGGATTTTAAGAAATATTTTTGTTGCAATGATGACATAATTTCTGTTTTATGTAAACTTGTAATGTTGCGTTTTGCGACCACCTCCGGGTCTGAAAACGGGTGTGGAAAATGACATTTTTGTTCTGAAATAGGGTCAGAATTTGGAGAACCGTGCGGCACAACCCCCCCCCCCCCAACAACAATTCCCAGGAGTACCCACCTGCGGTTTCATTAGGTGACTGTTCCAGGATCTCAGGTGGTAGAAAACCAAGTGGGTAGAGTAAGCATTCGAAAAATAAAATAAACAAACAAAGAAGGGCATAAAAGTACTTGCCCTCTTTCTCCCTCTAACCCTCTTTGCGTCGCTGTCCATTTCTGAATGTTTGGAACAGACTATTCAAACCCGTTGTCTCCTGTGGTGAAAGTTTTAAAACCTTATTCTCAACAAACGAGGGTAAAATTTAGTGGTTTTTTTTTTTCAACTTTTTACCGATGATTCTTTGCGTTTAGCCCCTTCTAGGTTTCCATCTGTTCAATGCAATTCAATTTTATTCACACTTTTATAAAATATTTACATTATATATAGCAAGGTAGGAATACACTAATAAAAAAGAAGAAGAAGAAGGAAAAAATAAAATTAATGGCTTGGATAGAAGTGTACGGTGGTCAGAGGAGCTTAGCTTTCGATCGAGCTAACAACCGCTGTACAATAAGAACATATTACAATGTCATAAATTATAACTTCAAGCCGATAAATGTAGAAAAGTGTTATTCTTGAGACTACTATTCCAATATCATACGATGAGGTTTCAGAGTGCTCACATCATCTTTACTATAAGGTAGATTTAGGAAAGACAACTTGACGATAGTGACGACCTCGATCCGCCTTGATCTTCTTGTTGGCTAAAGGCAAAGTTATAGCGGAAATGGCAAAGAGGCAAATCGAGTACCGGAAGTCGCATTCCAGCACAAACTGAAACGAACGCGACAGATGAAGCGATTTTGGTATGACTTGAAAAATGGTTTCGGTAAGTGTTCGTTATTTGTGTTATCAGCCAACAGATGAAAAGATCAAAACATGTGGACTCTTCGTTTCCCGCCAAAGAAAACCCTCATATGGAAAAGGCATTGTTCGATTGGCCAATCTTGATGTAGTATGACGTCAAAGCGAAGTATCGATTGATTTCTAGAAAGTTCTCGGGCATGAAGTTTTTTCACCCGAGCGCTCGCTTAACCAACCAAAAGAAACGCACTTCTGTATCCGTTCGATAAACCAAATAAATTGCTCTATTTCCGTTCGGTTGATTTTTCTGTTTTGTTCGCGCGTTTTGATTTCAAGGTCATACGAAAATCGCTCCAGCGAGGGAAACGAACGCGAAGAGCGCAAGGGTGACAAACGCACGTGTCCAGTTCGTGCGTTATAAACAGTAGGGAGCTCAAGCAAAGACGTTTCTAAGCGACGCGCGTCAACAAGAAGTGGACCTTTTTCATGCATGAGCATGGTTTAGCCCACATTTTCGGCCAAATCGTCTCTATGAGAGTAAAGACACTTAGCAATACAGATTTGGTAGCGTCAAGTCATATTAGAAGAAAATTTACGGCATAAATGTTAGGTGAGTGTTTCTAAGTATGTATATAATAAAGGAAAAGGCCTCACTCTTGCGCTTTTGCGCTTGCTAGCTTCTCTCCCAAGTTACAAGTGATGATAGATATATGAAGTACCTCGAGAAAGGGGCACTCTCATTGGTGTAAGTACTCTCCTAATCAAGTTTATCAGCAGGTTTATCAGGAGGCAACCAGTTGTCTATATGTTCCGCAAGAAATTCTGTAAAGCCAAATTCAGTAAGCAGTTTTGAGGCGAAATGGCCAAATGAATAACCAAGTACAGCTTTAATTATGCCATCAAGGACTGGATTAGGGAAAAACAACTGGCCAACTATCATTCCACCAATACTTCCACCGGCACGGAAAGAAGCTGACAAAAGACTATCAATGACTGCCTTGATAAACTCTTTTCTGTCCGTTATGACAATCCTGTCATTCCATTTTTGCTTAGCTGACATAATTTCTTTATAAGCCAGAAAAGCTTCTGCGAAAATGGACACTGCTGCGCCGACGTAGAAACCGAATCCTTTCGGAAGAGCTGCTTCAACGGGCTTTAACCACGACGCAAGAAGTATAATGTCGTCGCCAAACTGTTCAAAGAGTGCTTTTGGAAGTTGCTGAAGTACATGTTTAAGAGAATTATATCCACCGCCAATAACCTCACGAAAATGATGAACAGCAGCGGTCACTTGAAGGCTGATTTGTAAATCGCAAAAGCACCACATGATTAAGGTCTCGCAGTTATTCTTCACTAAATCGTACCATTTTTCTTTTTTCCTAGCTCTTTCCCTGGCTCTTTTAGCCCTTTCCTCTGGAGGATACCGGAGCAGTTCCTCTGGCCACACAACTCTTGCCACCTCGTTTCCCTCCGTTTGCAGCTTGGCTTCGCTGACGTACTCTTCAATACACATCTCCTGAACCGCTGCCAGTTGTTCAATGGGAGAACCACAGCCTGAGATACTAGGGATCAACTGAGCGGTGGCTTTCCATGGTGTATTGTAGTAGTGCACAATCAGCGGCTTGCCTTCACCGTTGAGACCGACGCAGATAAAATGATGCTCGTACCGAACCAGCCCAAGGAAGGAATCTTTTCTTACCAGATGATCGCCAAGTCGTACATCCTTAAAGCTGTGAATTTGTTCTCTAGCTTGCAGTTGCCATTGCAGAAGATGTTTTTGCTTATCCGTTGAAAGTCCCTCAATCCAGTTCCAAATCTCTACAGAGGCTCGCTCCATGTCTTGTTTAGAAGAATTGGTTAGAAAACGAAAGTTCAGCGGCGTTTCTCCTGCGAGGCTGGAGGCTCTATCTGAAGACTCTATCTGAAGACTTTAATTTATTTACCGCTGACAGGGATTTCCCAAGCCTGCGAACAGCAGACGCATTTCCGGTCGTCGCAATGCGTCTGTTGTTCGCAGGCTAGGATTTCTCCGTTTAATTTTAGAAAAATTCGTCACATTCCACTGAGATTATAAATATTTTCCGTGCCTTCAAGTGACTCCAAATACGTACCTATGCTGCCTGATCTAAAGCAACAAAATCAGTTAAGACCTTGGAAATGTTTTCGAGGAATCCTCACGCTAACCGCCTCGTGAGAGTACGTTAAAACCCCTTGGTGTTTTCCTACCTCGGCTACGTCACCAAACGTTGTCTTGCCCCGTTTAGTAACTTAACCAGAGGCTTAGTTTCGACTGCGGCCCTTCACAAGCATTCTGTTTGTGACCTTTAGGCCACTTCAGCGATACCATTATAAACACTTTTGTACCTTATTAAACCAAAAACGTAGCAAGCATTCGAATAAAATATGCCAAAAAGATGATGCACTATGATCATTGTTAGAAACGGGTTTCGGAGATTTTAAGGACCTTATACCTTATTTAAACCACTAAAGAAGAATGAAAACTTCTCGGATAAGTAATGAACATCGATTAATTTTCAGCGTTCTTTGAAATGTTTGCACAAGCAGGGGTTTTTCCCGCCATACTTGATTGGATAAAAAAACAAATGAGAAACACATGAAACACGTTTTATGTACCAAGGCTGTGTTTAAGACAGGACCATCTGCTTTTATCTGTTTCCACAAGCAGGGGTTTTTTCCCGCTATAGTGGAGTGGATGGAAAAAAATTGAGAATACATCACATTAAATACGTTTAATATGTACCCAAGGTTGTGTTTTTAAAAGAAAGGATAATTTTTTGTTCTGTTTCCACAAGCAGGGTTTTTCCTGCTATATTTGATGGATAAAAATAGACTGGAATGACATCACATTAAATACACAGGGGTTTTCTCCGCTATGGTTGATTGTATTAAAAAATTCAGTTAATTCTTTATCTCAGGTAATTTTTATTTTTTCCTTTGTTGTAGGCTACGGTAATGTATGCTAACGAAGTTGAAACGAAGGAAAACAAAAATTACGTGACATCAGATAAAAAATAAACTGCAACAATGAACATACACTCAGGGTTGTGTTGAAGAAGCTATACTGAGTTGATTGGATAATAAAATTGAGAAGACATCACATTTTTCAGTGTTTGTTTTTCTTATTTTTTAATTCATCACTGGTCACGTCCTTCTGTTTTTGAAAAATTCAAGACTCAGTTCATCTATTTCTTTTTTCATTTGTTTTAATTTAGACTGCCTGAATTGATACAGACGCCGGTGTTAATTGCAGCTGAACTAAGGTCAAAAGATGAAAATGCTCATTTCGGTCAAACTGCTTACAAAATACGTTATAATAATTTATTCATTAGGTTCGGAACATGAAAAGTTCAGCGCCTGAATCAAAGCCGTTCCAAAGGTGCTCCAAAGGCGAAATTTTCGGCCGGGCTAGGCGAAAAGAACGGCTGAGCCGTTCCAAATTTCTAATTGATTCAGACACCGAACTTTTCATGTATTTAATTCATTGTATTAGGTTCGGCCCAAGAAAAGTTCGGCGTCTGAACCGGGTCTAAGCCACTTTTATGAGGATGAAAATAGAACGCGCGGACAAAGATATTAATTCACGCGGTAATAAAACGATCTAAACCGGACTTTAATAGACCTTTTCACGGTTTTTCCAACTTTTTATATGGACCAGTTAAGGAAACTCCGTCGACACCACTGAAAAGACCGTTTTAAAAATAGTAAAATTGCCAAAACAAAACCGACTTTTTTGAGGCTTGAATAACTACAGATAGAATAAAGATCTTTTTTATTACACTTTGTACTCTAGTTACTGTTTACTGCACTTGCAAAATAGCGAAAGACGCTCTCAGAATTGTCCTTTACATTACAACTTTTTAAAAGCAGCTTTGCGCTGTGGCTCGTTTCGTCTTAAAAAAGTGATTTGTCTACGACTGTACGTATGTAGCTGATATGTACAATGTTGTATGATACTGAAGGACAGTGTCTTTTTACTGTGAATTAATAAACTTAAATGCAGTTTAAAGACGAGTATAAGCCTAAATATAGCTACTGAACGCTTAAAACTGTAAGCGAAGTTATAAAAGTGACGTCATCGTAGTGACCTCTTTTATACGTACACCTCTCTAATACGGACCCTTCGCCCTGTCCCTTCGATGTCCGTATTAAAGAGGTTCGACTGTAAGTAGAGGAAAACCTATGGTTTGACCATTCAGATGAAACCTCTTTGATTCCATTTGGTTTTCAATTTCTCACAGTATAAAATTTCAATATATTCACGAATCGCGACTAGTGACAGGGTCAATTTATGTTTCTAAGAAACAAAGCATGACCTGTCTGAAGTTTTGATCCGGCGGGACTTTCCAGCCAATCAGTGATGAGTTATGTAAAATAAGTATTAGTTTTTCCCATTGTCACGCACATAAGGGAATCTTCCCTTTCTGAGACTGAAAAGGATTTTTCACCGAGTCAATTCGATCTGTCACGAACCGAAGCCCTCCGAAGGAGTTTCATATTTCGTGGATGGAAAGCTTGAGCAGAAGTTTATTCCTTGGAAAATGGTGCATTTGAACGCTAAGAATGCCTGATCGTCCACCGATTCAGTCGAGAGATTTGTTGTCCTTCTATCTCCTTCTAAGAATGTCCTAAGCAACGCCGGTATTTTACGTCGTTTCAAAGGTGACTGAGGGTTTACAGCTTGCGAAACGAAATAAAAAAAGGCAAGAGTGATGGTGTTTGTATTAGTTCTTTTGCATTCGGGTTCCTTAAAGGATTTGTGCTTGAATTGCTATGTAGAAGGGCAAAAAGAAAATTAAAAAGATCGCGGCGCATAGACGGCTCTTAAGAGGACAGACAGACAAACCAACATCAGACATAGGTATGCCAAAACTTTTATCGCTTAGGTGGAAACAATTTGACAAATTGCCTTCCTCGCGGAAGAGAAAGTTTCTGAATCCCTACCCCCAAACAAGGGAACCAATTTATTGGTTATTATGACAAACAAAAGGGCGACCATCTTGTTCGCGCAAGTTCAACAATGATGGGTTTGCAGAAATTTGAACACCATTTTCTTTGCATTGGCCACAACGAAAGAGGAGCGCCATCAGTTCATTGTCCATTACAATGCTACGAAAAAAGGGGACTTTAGGCGAATGTTTAGCTGTTCACTGACACATCCGAGCCTTGCAAGAGTGAATATTATGACCCTTCCAGACTACATCGATGAAGATAATCTTCAAAAGTAGGGAGTGGAGGTGAAAAGACTAAAGAGTCTTTTCGCCAGATGAGCTGAGGCGTTACAGTGTAGAGAAAATTACATGGAGGGCGCTAAAAGACTTGGTGAAGCACACTACCATGTGACAGAAAACAACTGTGAGAGCTTCGTCATGTGGTGCATATGCAACTCCAATGTGAGTTTGTAAGCGACTCCGGAAAGCATTTTTGCTTTGAAGATTGTTCAGACCTTTCATTAAATGAGGACTTTTATATTTAACAATTATTCTTTGAAATCGAGGTGAATAGTGGCAAAATATTTACCGAGACGCGAAAGCGGCGAGGTAAATATTCCCAAAGCCACTATTCACCGAGATTGAAAAGAATAATTGTTTTAGTATATACACATGAAGTGATCTCAACAAAATCAGAGAGGAAACCATTCAAAAGTACGATTTGATTGACAGATCAAATCACGCGTAAGTTTAAAAATAGATCTTTGCAGAAATTTCAAACATGGCAATTCACAAGTTTATCATTTCGCAAACAACAGCGTAATGGCTTAAATGGAACCGCTAAAAGTTTGAACTGTTTCCTTACCTGAGAAGAAAAGTAGAGCTGTGTTGTTTTCTGTTGACTCGCCACGTTTATAGCCAAAAGGGTTTGTTGTGTCGTTCTTCGCATGAAGTGCTGACAAAAATGGCGGCTCATTTGCTCGAGGTAAGACGTCGTCTTTCTGTATCATTCTTTTTCCTGTTTACTTGAAACGTAGAATTTCTGCAAACATTTCCTTTTAAATTTGTTTGTCATAAATAAACTTCGATTTTTGAGCTAAAATTGTCTTCTTAGAAAACGGAAACGGCTTCTTCTACGCGAATACACGGGAGTTGTAAACAATCCATCGAGCACAAAACTCCTGCTACTACTGAGTGCTACAGTAAATTGAAAAACGCCGTATTGAATCCTTCCAAGTCTTTTCTTGCCTTAAAAAAAGTCAGCCCTAGGATTCTGTCGACTTTTAAAAGATCGTTCTCTAAAAAATGGGAAAAACACTGAGCTCACACATTATCCACTCGCTAGGAGGTGAATATTGTTGAATAGTCCGAGATAGCGAACCAATCAGATTGCTTAAATCACCAAGATCACTGAGTGTGTATATAAAACAGTTTTATTTCTTACAACCTTTCTGGCTGTGAAGGGGATACTCGATCCATCTGTGGATACTTTTCAGGTACTTTTATGTAAAGTTGAATTACCAGCGTTTTATGCAGTCGCTGCACTTTATCTGTCCCTCTATTTTTTGGCAAAAAAATTTACCCTAGAACGTGGAAAATATCTTCTTAGTACTTGTGGAAATCCGCGAGAGTATGAGAAGAAACTTCGAGAAAATGTAGAAAATGTTGTTCTAAAAGCGGCGGCCAGCCTAGTAACGATCATCCCAATTGAAATATCTCGTGATCGTGGGTTTAGAGTTTTCAACTTAATTTGCTTGTCTTTTTTTTATTGGTCAAGTCGGTGGCCATCTTGTTGGCAGATTGACTTACCATTTAATGCAATATTTTCTAGCCTAATTTTTTGAACGTTTTCTTTTTAACTGTAACATGATTTCTTATTTTTAAACCTTTAAGCTCTAATTAGCCTGTACTCAGACGCCCTGTTCATAGGCTTGCACCAATATCTACATGCAGATTCTCCACACTGATGTCCATATATTTCCTAGAAAAATTAGCTGAGAGCTGGAATTTGTTGAAAGATCAAGAATTTTCCTACTAATCATTTTATTAATTCTCGTAAACCTTTTTTCTCGATATTGTTACTTAGGAGAAAATTGATGTTGGTCACTCATTGGGTTATTGTACATGGCTAATGCGACCATTTTGTATACATTGTTCAAATAAGCAAAAGCTTCTGTAGGAAGAAAGCTGAATCGTCAGAGAAGGCGAATTTACTTAAAGGGAGATTTAATTTAACTTAAGGATAAGATGTTTGCCATCTTTTGAGCAGAGTGCAAATTCGGAAGGTTTGTTGTACTTTTTCTAACTGACTTTGTTTACAAGACTTTTAGCTTTAAGTCTTTTCCTGGCCAAGATTAAGTATAAGTTTCTTTAATAATTCTCTTTTTTGTGTGATATCCTTTGCTGTCATGGTGTCAGTGAGAGCTTTCTCTCTGTTACCAAGAAAGTTTTTGCAAAGTTCCTCTGTAATAGTGATGACATAAACACCACAATCATAACCTGTGGAATTAGCAAATAAATGAGCTAAAGTGAAATTTTGCTCTCATTTACACTTTGTGGATCTTGTGTCTTAAAGGGGTGTCAACTGACATATTGGTTGAGTGTCCCTCAAGACTAAAACTTGACTTGAGGAGCAAGGGATGGCGCAGTGGTGAGAGCACTCCCCTTCCACCAATGTGGCCCAGGTTCAAATTCCGGCATTGACGTCATATGTGGGTTGGGTTTGTTGTTGGTTCTCTCCTTTGCTCCAAGAGGTTTTTCTCCGGGTACTCCAGTTTTCCCCTCTCCTCAAAAACCAACTTTTCCAAATTCCAATTTGATCAGGATTCGGGTAAACGAAGAACCACTTTGTGGGTGTACTACCTCCAAATCATTATTATTATTAAATTATTATTATTATTATTATTATTATTATTATTACTGAAACTACTGTAGATCCTACCTGTCCATTTAGTAAACTTTGTCCATTGATATTACTGTACATCTTACATTTTTTATTAAAATCATAATATATCAATGCATAAATTTAAATTACAGACTAGTGAAATTATCCAAATTAATTAAAGTAACCCACCATTTTGCTGTTGGGGGCACTTGTCTTCAATGAATGATGGAGTGTCCTTGACTGCAATAGGAGATTTAAACTGATCAGTGATACAAGCTATTCCTACTATTCCTACTATTCTCACAAGTGTTCCAGCCAGAGTGCGCCATTGCGTGAATCCCGCAAAAGATCAAGAGATGGCCCCCAACAAAAGAGTTCAAGGGCCATTATGGCCCTTTCCTTATTTAATTCCCCGGGCTTTAAAATGTCTCTGTCACTTCAACTACAATAATTTTCCAGTTAAACAGAATTTTTTAATCCAAAGAACAACAAATTTAATTTAATTTAATTTAATTTATATATAGCAAGGTAGGAATACTCTAATAAAGAAGAAGAAAAAGGAAAAAAGAAAATTAATGGCTTGGATAGAAGTGTACGGTGGTCAGAGGAGCTTAGCTTTCGAGCTAACCACCGCTGTACATATTACAGTGTCATAAATTATAACTTCAAGCCGATAAATGTAGAAAAGTGTTATTCTTGGGACTGCTATTTCAATATCATACGATGAGCTTTCAGGCTGCTCACATCATCTTTACTATAAGGTAGATTTAGACCTCTATCTGCCTTAATCATCGCGTTGGCTAAAGGCAAAGTTACAGCGCAAATGGCGAAAAGGAAAATCGAGTATCGGAAGTCGCGTTCCAACACAAATTGAAACTATTTCCCCCAAAGAAAACCCTCATATGGAAAAGGCATTGTTCGATTGGCCAATCGTGTTGCAGTATGACGTCAAAGCGAAGTATCGATTGATTTCTAGAAAGTTCTCGGGCATGAAGTTTTTTCACCCGAGCGTTTGCTTAACCAACCAAAAGAAACGCACGTCTGTATCCGTTCGATAAACCAAATAAATTGCTTTATTTCCGTTCGTTTGTTGTTTCTGTTTTGTTCGCGCGTTTTAATTTCAAGGTCATACGAAAATCGCTCTAGCGAAGAGCGCAAGGGTGACACAGGCACGTGTCCAGTTCGTGCGTTATAAACAGTAGGGAGCTCAAGCAAAGACGTTTCTAAGCGACGCGCGTCAACAAGAAGTGGACCTTTTTCATTCATGGGCATGGTTTAGCCCACATTTTCGGCCAAATCGTCTCTACGAAAGTAAAGACACTTAGCAATACAAATTTGGTAGCGTCAAGTCATATCATAAGAAAATTTACGTATTTTAGTATTTCTTAGTATGTCTATAATAAAGGAAAAGGCCTCACTTCTGGTTGACGTACGTCGCTTAAAAACGCCTTTACTTAAAGAAGCTGTGTCACGGCAGTCCAGATCATTAAGTTTAATTTCGCCCACTACTCGCCCTCAATCGCTACGGAACTTAAAGTAAGTGAAGAAATTACAAGTAAATGACAAAGTAAGAGATTCCAGACAAACACTGATATGTCTCCTGAACATTATTTTTGAAGTTGCAAACAACAGAGATAAACTTTGAAAAACTGTTACGCTGAACAGTTTTCAAAAACTCTAACTTCAATCCGTTTCAATCTTCTTCAGTTTTGTCCATCCGTGGCATCTGTTGTATCTTTTGTGTTATTTTGACCTTCCTTTAATGTTTAAGCGGTTATTTTTATGTTTCTCTTGGATTTAACGGGCATTTTGTAATACCTAATTTGGCTGAATTTCGTGACACAGCGCCTTTAAGCAGCTTCTCTCCCAAGTTACAGGTGATGATAGATATATGAAGTACCTCGAGAAAGGAGCACTCTCATTGGTGTAAGAACATTCCTAATCGAGTTAATCAGCGGGTTTATCAGGAGACAACCAGTTGTCTATATGTTCAGCCAGAAATTCTGTGAGGCCAAATTCAGTGAGCAGTTTTGAGGCGAAATGGCCTGATAAATAACCAAGTACAGCTCCAATTATGCCACCAAGGACTGGAATAGGGATTAACAACTGGCCAACTATCATTCCACCAATACTTCCACCGGCACGGAAGGGAGCTGACAAAACACTATCAATGACTTCCTTGATAAACTCCTTTCTGGTCTTTATGACAATTCCCTCCTTCCATTTTTGTTTAGCTGACTTAATTTCTCTATAAGCCAGATAACCTTCTGCGAAAATGGCCACTATTGCTCCACCCCAGACACCGATTCCTTTCGGAAGAGCTGCCGCAACGGGCTTTGCCCTGATTAGTCGCATCGACGCAAGAAGTATGTCGTCGCCAAACTGTTCAACAAGTGCTTTTGGAACTTGCTGAAGTGAATGTTTAAGAAAATTATATCCACCGCCAATAACCTCACGAAAATAACGAACAGCAGCGGTCACTTGAAGGCTGATTTGTAAATCGCAAAAGCACCACATGATTAAGGTCTCGCAGTTATTCTTCTCTAAATCGTACCATCTTTCTTTTTTTCTAGCCCTTTCCCTGGCTCTTTTAGCCCTTTCCTCGGGAGGATACCGAGGCAGTTCCTCTGGCCACACGACTCTTGCCACCTCGTTTCCTTCCGTTTGCAGCTTGGCTTCGCTGACGTACTCTTCAATACACATCTCCTGAACCACTGCCAGTTGTTCTATGGGAGAACCACAGCCTGAGATACTAGGGATCAACTGAGCGGTGGCTTTCCATGGTGTATTGTAGTAGTGCACAATCATCGGCTTGCCTTCACCGTTGAAACCGACGCAGATAAAATAATGCTCGTACGGAACCAGCCCAAGGAAGGAATCGTTTCTAACTAGATGATCGCCAAGTCGTACGTCCTTAAAGCTGTGAATTGGTTCTTTAGCTTGCAGTTGCCATTGCAGAAGATGTTTTTGCTGATCCGTTGGAAGTCTCTCAATCCAATTCCAAATCTCTACAGAGGCTCGCGCCATGTCTTGTTTAGAAGAATTGGTTAGAAAACGAAAGTTCAGCGGCGTTTCTCTTTCAGCTGCGAGACTGGAGGCTCTATCTGAAGACTTTTATTTATTTACCTCTCACAGGGATTTCCCCCGGGGTTTAACTTTAGAAAAATTCGTCACATTCCACTGAGATTATATTTCCGTCCATGTGGATGCTGCGTTTGTCAGCATGACATCGTGATTTCAAGTGACTCCAAATACGAACCTATGCTGCCTGATCTAAAGCAACAAAATCAGTTAAGACCTTTTAAATGTTTTCGAGGAATCCTCACACTAACCTTGTGAGAGTAAGTTAGAACCCCTTGATGTTTTCCCACCTCGGCTACGCCACCAAACGTTGTCTTGCCCCGTTTAGTAACTTAACCAGAGGCTTAGTTTCGACTGTGTTGCGGAGTATTTCCTACCCGCCCTTCTCGAGAATTCTGTTTGTGACCTTTAGGCCACTTCAGTGATACCATCATAAACACTTTTGTACCTTATTAAACCAAAAACGAAGCAAGCATTGGAACAAAATATGGTTAGAGATGATACACTATGATTATTGTTAAAAACGGGTTTCGGAGATTTTAAGCACCTTATGCCTTATTTAAGCCACTAAAGAAGAACGAAAACTTCTCGGATCAGTAATGAACATCGATTAATTTTCAGCGTTCTTTGAACTGTTTCCACCAGCAGGCGTTTTTCTCGCTGTTGTTGATTGGATAAAAAAAATGAGAAGACATCACATGAAAGACGTTTTATGTACCCAAGGTTGAGTTTTAAAAGAAAGTATTATAGAGAGGAGAAGTATGACGTCACGTCACCATGGTAGAACTATTTGTGGATGACAACAAAACCAACGACGACGGCGACAGGACGGAAGGAGAACGGCAAAAAAAGTAGAATGTTTTTATTGACAAAACAACAAATTTGCCCGTGCGTTACACTATTTTGTACATTTCTTTGCCGTCGTTGCACCCCTGCGACATGAAGCTTCCTAATTTCACACTCTTGCTTTATGGAGTAGGTGAACACAACACAAAAGTTGTCTTTTTTTCTCTTCTTAACTTAGATACGGTCCTGTCGGATTCAACCCGAGGACATTTCGCCAATATTTGCCAAATTAAATGAAATTGAATAAGTTCAATGAAGTTTGAGAGGTGCGAATTCACTTCTTAACTGACGTTTTCGGTTTGTTGTCATCCAAACATTTTGCTACCATGACAACGTTACGTAACGACTTCTGATCCACCAATTTAAGCGGACACCCCCTATTAAACGAACACTAAGCCGGGTCCCCAAATTAACGTCTTGTATTTCTCGTTATGACGAACCCCTATTCAGCGGACACCTCTATTAAGCGGACGCGGACACTAAAATAAATTGTATTTGGCTAATTTCTATTGTTAAAAACCTCTATTAGGCGGACACCGGACTGAATTGACAATAGTAGTATTGGATTACGTCATTGAAATACGTATTGTAGTCGATTAATAAAGATAAATTAATACATTTAGATGTCAATAAACTGTAGATGAGACCGATATCCGGCCGTATGGTTGTCATCCTGCACTTCTTGGAACTTTATCACAGTACAGAGTAACCGTTGAATGTTAATCTTTAACAAAAATTGCGCTATGGTTATCCATGATTGTATTTAAAAAAATTGAGTTAATTTTTTGTCTCAGGTAATTTTTATTTTTTCCTTTGTTTTTGGATATGGTAATGTATGCTAATGAAGTTGAAACGAAGAAAAAAAATTACCTGACATAGAAAATTAACTGCAACATACACACAAGGTTGTGTTAAAGAAGGACTATCTGTTTTTGAACTGTTTCCACAAGCGGGTTTTTTCCCAGCCATACTGAGTTGACTGGATAATAATTTTTGAGAAAACATCACATTTTTCACTATTTATTTTTCTTGTTTTTTAATTTATCAGTGGTCACGTCCTTGTGTTTTTGAAAAATTCAAGATTCAGTTCATTTTTTTTTTCATTTGTCATCAGCACTGATGTACTTTTAATTTAGACCGCCTGAATTGATACAGACGCCGATCGTCATTGCAGCTGAACTAAGTTCAACAGTCGTTAGACTGTGACACCTGTCAACATCTACTATTTTTGAACAATATCATGGGTTTCTTTCACGTACCCTTATAATTGATATTACGCTGATTTAGCAACAGAGCGGGAACGTCAGTTGACGACGGCGCGCGCAAATCAAACAACTGGTTTGACCAATGGCAGAGCGACAAATTTAGGTTTACCTACTACTTGGAGCAACAGGGAGTCGTTGGAACAGATGTTGAGGGACATTTGGGCGTTCGGGTTTGCTTTCGCCTCTAACATGTCCGATTAGAGGTCTACAAAGATGTACTGATATCTGATATAGAACACTATAAAAGTAAAATTTAAGACTATATGACAGAACTCCCCGGGAGGAACAAGCCTCTTTCCGTTGTCTCTTGCAAAGCAAGGGGGAGATGAGTACTAGGAGCATTATACAATAATCTACACTAGTAGCAATGAAAGATCGATAAAGGGTGGTCCAGATTTCAATTCGTGTATTATACAGTCTAACCTCCACAAACGGCCACCACTCTACAGCGGCCACTTTTTTGGCGGACAGTCCATACATTAGGGACCTTACAAAACTACGACGGCGACTGCAAGGGGAACGTCAAAAAAACAATAGGTTTAATGAGCAAAACAACAACTCTGCACGTGCATCACCCTTTTTGGTACATTTTTTTGCTGTGCCTGCACAACAACGACGTGAAATGACCACACTTTAAGTTTACTTGAGTACGGGAACGACAAGGCGATAAATTCTACCATCTCTGTCTGAACTCGGGCGCGGCCCCCTCTCTTCAGCTCCAACCAAAATTCCCTTCTTTTAAGTAATAGTGCGAATTGGGATGATCGCGAAAACGTCTAAAAGGATGCGAAGACCATTTTTCAACGACGTTTTCATGGACGTCGCCGTTGTCGGATCGTAAGGTCCCTATTGACTCTACAACTCATCTTCCCTGATCATGAACTCAATTCTCATGACCACCCTGTTTTCTAAAGCAGTGATATTATTAGGAGAAATTTCATGCTGATCACTCTTAGGGCTTAAAGGGTTAAAGCAACAGATACCGTGTGTGATATATCACATGGTTTTATCGTAAAAACGAGGCAAGCAGTTTGCGTAAAAACAAAGTAAATTTTCGCAACAGAGAAAATGGACGCTAATCTTTATCTTTTACCTCATAACAAAGAAAGGACGCGGTTTGTCGACCGCAGCAGGTCTCGAGCAACATTAATGGCCGCTGAAGAAATAAGCGAAACTTTTAGCTACGCGAAACTTGTAAATCATCCTCTGATTTGGGTAAATATATAGTTTTAATATAGAGTTCATAGCAACCTTGTCCCCTAAAGGAAATAGCCTGCGTAGCATGGCGGTTTTGTCGAGCCGGGCGCAGGAGCGGCGTAGCCGCGAAATTCGCGCGCGAAGCGCGCGAGGACGAGCGGCGAAGCCGCGAGAAAAATAAAAACCGCCTGCCCGGATTCGTGGCCTTTTCAACTGCCGCCCCCTTCAGCTGATTTTGACATCCTGTTGACAACTTGTTTGGTTTCAGTTTTCCCAGCCAATCAGAAATAAAGTGTTGACAGCCTAAACACGACACAAAAGCTCGTGATATAGTGTAAAACGTGACCTTGGCCGGAATTGGAGTTTGCTTGAACAAACACGGGTTTTTTCTTTGTGGCTATCTCGCGCATAGTTGACTACACTGCGTTCTAAACTTGACTGAGTAGATTTTATTTTTGCTGCACTAAGTCTTACATTTATTTAGAGGTCATGGAGTTGGTTTGTTTAATCCGTATTGAGTAACTATTTCCTGTGGTTAATGTTATTTTCGCTAATTAGAATTTGTTGATCTCAGATGCAGTTGTAAAGTACTAACTTCTTTGACCACTCTTAAAGCCTAAAGCTTTTTTATTACGGCTAAATAAATATTTTAGTTTCTTTGGTCTTTTCCGACTAAAATGCCTGGATCTGGACAACTACAAACCAAGGAGCCTTGGTTTGTAGTTTCTTTGTCACTGCTTTGTCCGTGAATGTTTTGACGCTGGACCCGGCTTTTTAAGTGTTGTTTGCAGGATGTTGTATTTTTACGTATAGCGCGATCTTCAGACTTGAGTTGTAGCTTAAGCTACACCAAGCAAAAAAGTATGGAGAATTACGCTGTGCGTCTTTCTTCTACCGTATGCGATTCATCGACCACAATAGCGGACACTGTTCGATGTATTGCGCTGGAGTGCGTTATTCTCTAACACCGAGTAATAGAGAAAATTGAGGTGAACTTTCTCGAAGCACTGAAATTTACTGTTTCTGTCATAAGGTCCATTGCTTTACAGCTCAGCGACAACATTTCAGATATCTGGTCGTCGATAGTACCTTTTAGAGGGGAAATTGTGATCATACCGGTTTTCGATGAGGATATTTCTTCGTTGGCCATAGCAAAGACAGTAAAGATCATGCTCTTGCCAAATCTTGTTGACAAAATTTCCATGACATCTCTCCTTTGAAGAAGACTGTAAACGGCCATTTCCTGTTTAGGCCTCAATACAATTGCCCTGTTTTTCCGTCAAATATTCAAGATCGACGACGCTCCGGTCAACGCTTCTTTGATATTTTGATTTTGTTTTGCGGAGATGTTCAGTCCCTCGAAACTCTCCCATGGGATATTACCGAAATATTTGATTGACAGGCGAACATTCCGAACCAATCGGAACGATCCGTACGCTGGCGTGCGGACCGACTCAAAAAAGCCCCCCGTCCGTGCAGGCGGTTTTTCAAATTTCTTCCGCCCCAATCTCCTTGCGGTTTCTCTGCCCTCGCCCGCCTTTATTACTTAGCGCGCCCAACCAAAACCGCCATGCTACGCAGGCTATAAAGGAAATGAAGAAAAGAAGTGTACATACACTCTTTTTTTTTATAAGAATATATTTTACAAGAATATCGAGGCTGAAATTTACGAAATTTTAAGAATATTTTAAGAATAAAGCCGAGGCTGAGATTTTGAAAAGGATAGATATAATTTTGTGTGTTGAAACATCTGTAAATACAATACAATTTTATGTTTTTAACTTAACCGTAAAAAATTGTTCCTTTCTCTGAACGGCGAAACTAGCCAACAAAACGAAAAAACCTGCACTAGCTATAGCAAAATGTTCAACGCTAATGACAGTTCGATGAACGGTACATGTAATACATGTACATATACCCCAATAAATTCTAAAACGGAAATGTCATAAGCTATAATTTAAGAATAATACAAGAATATTTTCAGCCTAAAATCGGCAGAAAAATAAGAATATTCAGCCTGGGCCGGAAAAACAACATTCTTATATAAAAAAAAGAGTGTAAATATCCTTTTGTCTTTTAATCTTCTAAGCTTAGTAACAAACTTATTAGTGAGATATACTATGAAAAGAAACGGCAGACGACGACGACGACAAAACGTAAAAGTAGTTCTTTCTCTCTCTACTTCCTCTTTGCGCAACGATCCACTTGCTGAAAGTTTGAAACACACGGCTTCAAACCCTTTGTCCTTCCAGCCGGAAGTTTAAATCTAGCTGCTTACCATTTGCACAAACCACTCGGGTGGAAATCTTGTGTACAAACACCAAAACTATGAAATTTGATGTAATGGGCGGATGACCTGCTAAAAACTTTGTCCAAATCAGCTGATGAACAGACTAATAAAAAGTGTAAAAATTACATCGCCTTAAACCGAATGACACGAACCATTTGATTTTCACCCGGAATTTCTGGTTTTCCCATGTAAATGGTAAGTACCCCTATATTCTTAACAAACAAAGGTTGAAATTCGGGATGTTTTTATTACCCATGAATCTTTACATCTACTTTGAAATGCCGTCTACTTGTACAACGACGTACTGATTTTAACATAGCTTCTAAGTAAACCGAAAGAAATATTTGATCCTTGGAAGCTCTTCTACAATATCATACTAAATGAGATTCTATAATGACCACATCATCTTTATAAGCAGATAGATTTTGCAAAGACCACACGACGAAAATGGCGAACGCAGATGTAAACACCGCCTGACAAATGGCAGAATTATTATTATTTTTTTTGTCACTTAATCACTGTTTATTTCAATTTCTTGCCTTACAATAATAACATTAATTTTTACATACATTACCGACATTACAATTTTTTTAAAAAATAATACACAAATAACTCACACACTACACACAACGACAGTATCAGTACTACTAAACCTTATTAAGTATTTATCGGCAATTGTGTACCACCTGTCAAGAGTTCTTGCCATTTCGATAAATGAAAAGACATTTTATGGCGGAAACGGATCGCAGGAGCGGCAAATCGAGGACCGGAAGTCGCGTTCATTCCTTTCCGGGTACCTTTGCGTTAAAACAAACTGGTACACGCGACGGATATTCCCTGTGTACAGTACAGACCCTCCCTCTCCTCTGGAAGGGGGGGGGGGGGCTCTTTACAAAGGCTAAATGGAGAACGAGGGAAACGAGTGCGAGGCGCGCGAGGGTGACACACGCACAAGACCAGTTCGCGCGTTAAAAACAGTCTCACGAGCGTCTATCAGTACAAGCAATGCCAAGTTACAGATGATGACAGTCATATGAAGTACCTCGAGAAAAGGTCACTCAGTCATTGTTGTCCCTAAGTTTGCACGGCTCCTAATCGAGTTTATCCGGAGACAAGTGGCTGTCAATACATTGAGCAAGAAATTCTGTGAAGTCAAAACCAGTAAGCCATTTTGAGGTGTAATCGCATGCAAAAGCACCGATTGCGGCTCCAATAATACCACCAAGGACTGGGATAGGGATTAAAGACTGGCCAAATGTCATCCCGCCAATGCTTCCACCGGCACGTAAAGGAGCTGACAGAACACTATCAATGACTTCCTTGATAAACTCCTGTCTGGTTGTCATGACAATCCCCTCCTTCCATTTTTGCTTAGCTGACATAATTTCTCTATAAGCCAGAAAAGCTTCTGCGAAAATGGACACTGCTGCGCCGACGTAGACTCCGATTCCTTTCGGAAGAGCTGCTTCAATGGGCTTTGCCCTCATAAGTCGCATCACCGCAAGAATTATGTCGTCGCCAAACTGTTCAACCACTACTTTTGGAACTTGCTGAAGTGACTGTCTGAGAGAATTATATCCACTGCCAATAACTTCACGAAGATATCGAACAGCAGCGGTCACTTGAAGACTGATTTGTAAATCACAAAAGCACCACATGATTAGGGTCTCGCAGTTATTCTTCTCTAAATCGTACCATTTTTCTTTTTTTCCAGCCCTTCCCCTGGCTTTTTTAACCCTTTCCTCGGGAGGATACCGGAGCAGTTCCTCTGGCCACACAACTCTTGCCACTTCGTTTCCTTCCGTTTGCAGCGCGGCTTCGCTGACGTACTCTTCAATACACATCTCCTGAACCACTGCCAGTTGTTCAAAGGGAGAACCACAGCCTGTGATACTAGGGATCAACTGAGCGGTGGCTTTCCATGGTGTACTGTAATAGTGCACAATCATCGGCTTGCCTTCACCGTTGAAACCGACGCAGATAAAATGATGCTCGTATGAAACCAGCCCAAGGAAGGAATTTTTTCTTACTAGATGATCGGCAAGTCGTATGTCCTTAAAGCTGTGAATTGGTTCTCTAGTTTGCAGTTGCCGTTGCAGAAGACGTTTTTGCTGATCCGTTGGAAGTCTCTCAATCCAATTCCAAATCTCTACAGAGGCTCGCGCCATGTCTTGTTTAGAAGAATTGGTTAGAAAACGAACTTTCAGCAACGTTTCTCCTTCAGCTGCGAGACTGGACGCTCTATATGAAGACTTTATTTATTTACCTCTCACAGGGATTTCCCCCACGGTTTAATTTTAGAAAAATTCCCCACATTCCACTGAGATTATATTTTCGTCCATGTGGATACCGCGTTTGTCAGCATAAATTTCAAGTGACTCCAAATACGAACCTATGCTGCCTGATCTAAAGCAACAAAATCAGTTAAGACCTTGGAAATGTTTTCGAGGAATCCTCACACTAACCTTGTGAGAGTAAGTTAGGACCCCTTGGTGTTTTCCTACCTTGGCTACGTCGCCAAACGTTGTCTTGCCACTTTTAGTAACTTACCCAGAGGCTTAGTTTCGATTGTGTTGTCGAATATTTCCTACCCGCCCTTCTCGAGAATTCTGTTTGTGACCTTTAGGCCACTTCAGCGATGCCATCGTAAACACTTTTGTGCCTTATTAAACCAAAAATGTAGCAAACATTGGAATAAAATATGGTTAAAGATGATGCATTATGATTATTGTTAAAAAACGGGTTTCGGAGATTTTAAGCTCCTTATGCCTTATTTGAATCACTGAAGAAGAACGAAAACTTCTCGGATCAGTAATGAACATCGATTAATTTTCAGCGTTCTTGGAAATGTTTGCAGAAGCAGGGGTTTTTCCCGCTATAGTTGATTGGATTAAAAAAACAAATTAGAAACACATGAAATACGTTTTATGCACCCAAGGCTATGTTTAAAGGAACAGTATCCCGTTACTGCGCATGCACCAAACTTTGATTTTTGGACAGGATGTCCGGAAATCAAAAGATGCCAGGAGAGTAAGAGAATCTTGAAAAATCCGTTTGCATCGCGTTTGGCCGGGTTCAATACGACACTAACACTTCTCAGGATTATAGATCAGTGATATATTGTTCCTGTTAAGTTTCGATTTGGGCAAAATCTGGATTTTTTGGCGTTACTTTTATTGCCGTTGGCCGGAGGACCAAAAGATTGGAAGCACTTTGATGCCGATTGAAGGCTTATTTCTTCTGCTAGCTTCCATACAAGTTCAGATAATTGTGAAGGGAAGACGCAGAAATTAAACAGCAACAATAAAGACTGTAAGAAAGAAACCGTTGAGACATTGATGTGACTAAGGAGATCTTGTGGAGGGGAGCTTCGTGAAGCAGAATGTTTTGCAACGACGCGTTAGTAAACTTTTAAATGAATCTCCCTACTGCCGACAAAATCAAACAAACAGGCGCTACACGTTTTGAAAAACTAGTGACATGAAATCATAATATCATTTTTGACTAACCTTTGTGATGATTCATAGCGTTGAGATTGCATTTTTATTTATGTCTTTCAAATGTTTGAGGCTAGAACGCGAGCAAATCAGGCAGATATTACTGGACTTGGAGCGATTGACCTCTGACACGAGTTTCAAATTAGAAAATATGTTTTCAAAGCGAGCGGAACGAGATTTTCGGGTCGCGAGGCGGCCGAGCTAGCGATAAAATCGCGATGAGTCTTCGAACCGCGAGCCAAATTTTTATATAAGACGAAAGACTTCTTCGAAAGTCTAAAATATTACTTGAGAATATAAACAACAAATCTCTGTCGGCGGTGCGGTCCGGAAGGAAATCTTGTCGAGTCAATTTGACAGTTCTATTGTCTTTTGAAGCAAAAAACAGATGACCCTCGCGCGTGCGCATAATCCGGACACTGTCCCTTTAAGAAAGGGCCGTCTGCTTTTATCTGTCGCCACAAGCAGGCGTTTTTTCCCGCTATAGTTGATTGGATAAAAATAGATTGGGAAGACATTGCATGAAATACGCAGGGGTTTTCCCCGCTATGGTTGACTGTATAAAATCATCTATCATTATCTCAGGTAATATTTATTTTTTCCTTTGTTGTTAGTATGTATGCTAATGAAGTTGAAACGAAGGAAAAAAATTACCTGAGATAAAAAATTAACTGCAACATACACACAAGGTTGTGTCAAAGAAGGACTATTTGTTTTTGAACAAGCAGGTCTTTTTTCCCAGCTAAATACTGAGTTGATTGGATAACAATTCAGCATTTGTTTTTCTTATTTTTTAATTTATTACTAGTCACGTCCTTGTGTTTTTGAAAATATTCAAGACTCAGTACATTTATTGATTTATTTATTTTCTTTTGTCATCACAACTGATGAAGTTTTAATTTAGACCGGCTGAATATTGATTCAGACGCCGATCTTAATTGAAGTTGAACTGAGTTCAAAAGGCGAAAAATGCTCGTTTCGGTCAAACTGCTTACAAAATACGTTATAATAATTTATGCATTAGGTTCGGAACATGAAAAGTTCGGCGCCTGAATCAAAGCCGTTCCAAAAGCGCTCCAAAGGCGAAATTCCAGGCCGGGCGTAGGCGAAAAGAACGGCTGCGCCGTTCCAAATTTCTAACTGATTCAGACGCTTAATTCATTGTATTAGGTTGCGCTCATGAAAAGTTTGGCTTCTTGAGGATGATACTGGGACCTTAAGATCCGACGACGTCGACGGTTAATTAGCAAAACTACAATTTTGCACGTGCATCACGCTTTTTTGTACATATCTTTGCCGTCAATGCACGACTACGACGTGAAAATGCCTAATTTCAAGTTTGTCCCACCCAACATACAAACGTCTGTAAAATTTCGCGAGTTTGAGGAGCTGTATATTCACTAGTTTTCAACAAATCACTTTCAAACTTGGCAGTTTTACTAATCGCAAGGCGCTCTTTTCGGTGGTGACGATGGGTTTTCCTGAACTTGTCCATGTCAAAAGTGGAGTTGGTTCTAAGTTAGTAAACCAGCTTTCTAAAGTAAGACGTTGATAGTAGTCTGTTGAATACGTTATACATGTTGCAGAGTCCCTTCACTGAATCGTAGCCAACAGTTACCAGTGCCGTACAAACGACTTACTGACGAGATCAAGCAAAACTAACTACGAGAGAACGACTGGAGAACTGACAATTTGACTAACAATAGACGACTGTCAGTTTAACCGTGACAATAGACGGATCGAAACGCACCAATTACTGATTACGAGTCTTCATAGCCAATAAGATCACGGCTTAACTGACAGACGACCAATAACATCGCGACGTAATTGACCAATCAGATCAATAACCAGAGTCTAATAACATCAACTGACGCGATACAACTCACTTTGACTCTGAAGATGACTACCGCACAGGTTGTTCCCTGTCAACAACAGTCCTATTCAGGACTACGTTCACCCGGACGATCAAACTCAACCTACTTTTGAAATGACTCCTGGGTTCAAACCTTTCACAGTTTCAAGATTATTGATATATTGTAAGGCCGTAAAATAAGGACTACAATTCGTTATTATTATTATTTTTTATCGGACGTTTAGTCATTACAAGTGAAAGCCTCTCATTATTAAAGGTATTGGCTCCAAGTTTCATTTTCACGTGAACAGCAGTAACTAACAACGTATTTGAAAAATGCAAAAATGCTAGCTATTGTTGTGCACGAAAATATGAAACTTGGAGACAATACCCTGAATAATGAGAAGCTCTCACTTGTAAACACAAACGTTCTGACAAAATATTAGTGAATTGTGGCCCTTATTTTACTACCTTACAATATATCAATAATCTTGAAACTAAAATTTCATATAAAAGGAAGGTTAATCTCAAGAATCTTAAATTTTTTTAAAAATCTATCGACCGGTTTAAAAATTATTCGCTAATTTGTTAAAGTCGACCAAAATGTTTACAAACCGCTAACAAGAGCCCCTCGATACAGAGCTATCTCCATGATCTTTCACACACGTTTTTAAAAAGATTGAAACTACTATGAGGTGAAATTGCATGTCAAAAGCGCTTCGTTTTCTACAGATAATAGCCGAATATCAAGATTGTCCATTTTGTACCGTATTTCTAACCGTAAAAACTTTATCCCAAAATATCTCGATAACCGCTCTTACAGATTTCGCTTAAAATTCACGAACATTGAGGTGGCTATTGGAGGAAAAAGCTCCCGTGAATGATTTTGGAAGAACAGTTCCCAGTGCAGAGAAACACTGATGAAGGCAAAATAGGTAATAGCATCATTTGGTTGCTATGTCAACTCCGATGTCATTGCAATCCTGATCATAACAATTTTTCATCTTCATCTAATACAATTGTGGTGGCAATTTTTCCAAATCTTTGTTTATGGCGTCGTAGTTTATGCTCAAACTTGGGAGGTATTGACCCTGAAAAACTGTATCGAGCCACCTTAAAGAGGGAAAAGTAAAAATTTCAGCAGGTTTACGTAAACTTCATTAAGATGTTTGGGTCAAACATAGGAAAACTGTGCTTTTTACCAGTAATACTAAACTTGAAAATAAATTTTCAAAAGGTGAATTAATGCGGCATGAAATATAAAGTGACGGAGTTTACGCGGCAGATCGAACTCAAGTTCCCGTGAAAAATTCCGTGAAACAGTGAAACCGCCGCGGCCGCCAGCGTATTGTTTTAATAAAAAATAAGTCATCTTTAATTTTCTTTTCTATATTATCAGTGAATCTTTTAGGATAATTGAGCTTTTCGTGGATACGGTCGAAGCGTAAACCAGCTCTTCTTTCCGTGTTTTTATTATTTTTTTGGCCGCTAAATGTAGCCTATATACGTATGCATGCATGCGAATGTAGTTTTCGATACACAAAAATGCCAAGAAAACGTGGAACTGCCCTGTTTCTAAAACAACAATAAAAACGATCAGAACGATCAAATCTTTTCTTTTTATTTTTCGTTATCTTATGTAAAGGGAAGAAAACAATCATAAGTTATGTTTTACCCCAGTAGACACAACAGCCAAAAACCGTAGAAATATTAAATTTGCATACTGGTCAGTACAGTAATTTCCGTATTAAGGGACTGGTCAAAAAGTATACCGGTAGGTGGGGGTGGGCCGGAGCAGAGAGGGGGTGGGTCATGAGGTTTTGAGCCTTGTGCAAGGGGTGGGTCGAGCAATTTTCAGCTACTCTTAGGGCATGGGTCACCCTATTTTTTACTAACTACTAACGAGACAGTTGACTACACTTGTTATATAAAACACAGCCAGCTGGAATTATTGCTAAAATACTCACAAACCTGCTGTGCGAGAAAATACAAAGGTTGACAGGCCGCACATCTATAAGGGCGTGGAACCCTCTGTTAACCTTTTTTTTCGGCTCTAACGAGCATGTTCTTTAACAATTTTTTTTTAAGGAAATGATTGGTGGTTCTTTAAAAATTTATTGAAGTTATAGTTAGTTTTGTAAAAGATTCCATTTTTTCATTCAAGCTTTCTTTATAGTAGACACTGAGGGCTGGTATTGGGTCACGAATGGCAATATTTCTTTTTCCGCCTTGTTGTTTTGTTTTAGGAGTTTAGACTTCCTTTTGTGACTTGTATTTCTGATAGTAGGTTTTCTATCAAAGATAGGGGGCACACAACGAGAATATAGTTCAAAACCACTTAAACATAGCATTGTGAAACGTATCTTAGTATTTAAACAGTAGATATAGGCCTACTTTTATCCCCCCAAAATTCTTCGTCTGTTCGGATCTCCTAGCTGAAAGTAGCCTGTTCCAGGCGTTCAGATAGTGGGGAGCGGTGCAAAGTAAAAGGGAGCGCGAAAAAGTAAAAGCGAGTGAGGAGGAGAGGTGAGAGAGGGAACGCCTGTTAGATTTGTTTTAAATAGACTCTTCCGCCCAGTCAGACCGCATCAGCTGTAGGTGGTCTTCACTTGTCAATCAAGACTGGTGTTACAGCCAGATGCATTTATTATTTTTCTTGCGAATAAATCGAAGTTTGTCAGATCAAAAATTAATTTATGTTTACATAATCTTACTAAAAACCCAATGTAAGAGTTTCAGACAATAGAAGGCGGGAGAAGTATTCATGTATAATGAATTTATTTATGGCTTTAAAAACATGATTTCAGCGTGTACGTGACAAAAAATTATGAATCAAGTGACAAACAAATATCGCTCATTTCGATAGAAAGCCGTTTCAATACAGATCGTTAACTCAAGCAATGAAAATGCACAACAATTGCAGGGAAAATTTACTATTCGGTGATTGAGTGGACCTCGTCAATAGCGATAGCGGCAACTTGCTTTCCAAGCTTTTCTTTTTGAAGTCCTTTTGTCCATTCATTAGACAACCACGGTTTGGCACTTCAGTAAACAATTTCACAGCTTCCACTTTTAACGGCTTCATCCATATCTTCTCCCATCATTGCCGCCGCTACTCCGATCTGACTTGTTCAAATATTCGACTTGGTCCATGATGGTAATCAACGGAGTTACCACAACAATCGTAAATGGCATTCTATCCTGCCTTCATTCCAACGCACGCTTTATTCGAGGAAAAAACTGGAAATAAGAATTTTTCCAAAGCCAGTCGGTGAGAAATTGCTAAGACATCTATCCTACCGACTACGTGTTTTAAACAGTTTCTTTGCTTTTCGCTTTTAGCCTCCACGTTTGGAAAGTCACTCAGCGCTGTGTTTGTTGCGAGTTTGAATTCTGCGTGACGGCACGTAGAGTCTGTCATAACGGCCATATCGCATTTCTCGCTGTGATCGAAGACGCTCCACTGTTGACAAAAACTGTCAAAATCAACCAATCAGAGGGTATACCAGGATCTGGTATACCGGAACGCACTTTTGTTAAGAATTCTTACAAGCGTTCCCGCACCTCTCTCCCCAGTCCCCCTCTACTTTTCATCGCTTTCTCTACTCCACACCGCTCTCCACTATCTGAACGCTTGGAACAGGCTAAGCTGAAAGTCTAGTGATACGAAAATTATAGGGATCAAAACTCACCCTTTCGAAAATTTCAGCTAGAAAAAACGTGACACAAGGTGAAATGTGTGCGCAAGAAGCTTTCCGTTTGTTTAAAATGTGTCTTTGCATCAAGGATAGATTTTTCCTTGAATCTTGTGCCTTTGTATACAACCGTGTCTAAAACCGCAGTCTCAGTGTCAAATGTTTTGGCCGTGAATTCAATAGTTGGGTGATGTAAGGTTGCTTGTTCAATGAAGGCTTCGATGTCTGGTTTACTCATGTCCCATAGGGAAAAGATATCGTGTATGTGGCATTTCCAAACTGTTGTTCTAAAGACAGTTTTGCTTAGAATTGTTGTTTCAATATATGTCATGAAAATATTGGCAAAGGAATCAAAACTGCTGTCTTTGTGCCCATTGCAGTTCCATGGTCTTGTAAGTAGTGCTTTCCACTGAAGTGGAAGAAATTTGATTTGAGGATTAATCTAAGCATTTCCAGCAAGTAATGTGTAGGAATGGGTTGTCTTTGTTGAAATTTTCATATGCTTTGTGACAGATAATTTCAATATACCCTCGTTTTGCTGTATATTTGTGTCAAGACTCATAACGTCCATTGAAACAAGAAATGTTCGGTTTTTGACATTCGTCTTTTCAGTGAAAGGTATAATTTCTGTGATTTTGATGTTGGTTGTAGCAGTGTATCAACAAATTTTGTCAAGTACAGAACAAGGTTTTATTGGATTATTAAGAGGAAACCGAACGTCCATGTTTTAACTAGGGGGTGGGTCATGCAATTTCCAACCTTGCTTTAGGGGTGGGTCAGTCATTTTTGTGCCGAAGGGAGGGGGTGGGTCATGTGCTTTTTATCAACCACATTTCCAAATGCTCCGGCCCACCCCCCCCCCCCCCCCCCCTATACTTTTTGACCAATCCCTAACAGTTTCTCTTAAAAACTATACCTATAAATAAACCATTCTATCTGAAAGAAAAAATTACAAAGTAAGTAGAGGAAAACCTATGGTGTGACCATTCGAATGAAACCTCTTTGATTCCATTTGTTTTTCAGTTTCTAACAGTATAAAATTTTCAATTCATTCTCGAGTCGCGTCTTGTGACATGGTCAAGTTATGTTTCTAAGAAACAAAGCACAACCTGTCTGACGTTACTTTCCAGCCAATCAGTGATGAGTTATGTTAAATACGTATAGTATAAAGGGAATTTTCCGTTTCTGAGACTGAAAAAGATTTTTCACCGAGTCTCAAGAACCGAAGCCCTCCGAAGAAGGAGTTTCATATTTCGTAAATGGAAAGCTTGAGCTGAAGTTTATTCCTTGGAAAATGGTGCATTTGAACGCTAAGAACGCTTGCAGATCGTCCACTGATTCAGTAGATTTGCCGTCCTTCTGAGATAGAGAATGAACGCCGGTATCATACGCCGCTTTAACGGTGACTGAGGAGGTACAGCTTATTAAACGAAAAAAAAGGCAAGAGCGATGGCGTTAGTAAGTGTTTTTGTATTCGGATTCCTCAAAGGATTCGTGCTTGAATTGCTATGTAGAAGGGCAAAACAAACATTAAAAAGAACACGGCATAGACTGCTCTTAAAAGGACAGACAGACGCATCAACATCAGACACAGGAATACCCAAACTTTCATTGCTTTGCTGGAAACAATTCGACAAATTGCCTTCCTCGCGGAAGAGAAAGTTTCTGAATCCGTACCTCCAAACAAGGGAACCAATTTCTAGTTATTATGACATACAAAAGGGTGACCATCTTGTTCGCACATGTTCAACAATGATGGGTTTGCTGAAATTTGAACACCATTTCCTCTGCATTGGCCACAACGAAAGAGGAACGCCATTCATCGTCCATTACAATGCTGCGAAAAAGGGGGCCTTTAGGCGAATGTTTTGCTGTTCACTGACACATCCGAGCCTTGCAAGAGTGAATATTATGGCCCTCCCAGACTACATCGATGAAGATAATCTCCAAAAGCAGGGAGTGGAGGTGAAGAGAGTCTTGTGGCCTGATGAGCTGAGGCGTTACAGTGTAGAGAAAATTACATGGAGGGCGCTAAAAGACTTGGTGAAGCACACTACCATGTGACAGAAAACAACTGTGAGAGCTTCGTCATGTGGTGCATATGCAACTCCAATGTGAGTTTGTAAGCGACTCCGGAAAGCATTTTTGCTTTGAAGATTGTTCCAGACCTTTCATTAAATGAGGACTTTTATATACAGTTTTATTTCTTACAACCTTTCTGGCAGTGAAGGGGATACTTCATCCATCTGTGGATTATTTTTACCTACTTTTATGTAAAGTTAAATCACCAGCGTTTTATGCAGTCGCTGCACTTTATCTGACCGTTTCTTTTTTGGCAAAAAAATTTACCCTAGAACGTGGTAAATATCTTCTTAGTACTTGGGGAAATCCGCTAGAGTATGAGAAGAAACTGCGAGTAAATGTAGTAAATGCTGTTGGAAAAGCGGTGGGCAGCCTAGCAGCGATCACTGTAATTGTAATACGTCGTGACCGTTCGTTTAGAGTTTTCGACTCAATTTTTTTGTCTTTTTTTATTGGTCATGTCGGTGGCCATCTTGTTGGCAGATTGACTTGCCATTTAACGCAATATTTTCTAGCCTAATTTTTTGTACGTTTTCTTTCAACTATAACATGATTTCCGATTTTTAACCCTTTAAGCTCTAATTAGCCTGTATACAGACCCCCTGTACCGCAAGCTAGCACTAATATCTACATACAGATTCTCCAAACTGATGTCCATATATTTCCTAGAAAAATTAGCTGATAGCTGGAATTTGTTGAAAGATCAAGCATTTTCCTACTAATCATTTTATTAATTCTCGTAAACCTTTTTTCTCGATATTGTTACTTAGGAGAAAATTGATGTTGGTCACTCATTGGGTTATTTTACATGGCTAATGCGACCATTCTGTATACATTGTTCAAATAAGCAAAAGCTTCTGTAGGAAGAAAGCTGAATTGTCAGAGAAGGCGAATTTACTTAAAGGGAACCTCCACTTCAACGAAAAGATAACTTTAAATCACAGGAAATAACTGTTACAGTCAAGTCAATCTAAAATATTTTTAAAGAAAGCGTTTGTATCCGAAAGAAATAACTTTTAGATTCGCCTATTTTTGTTTTCAAATTTTGCGGGCGTCGCCATCTTGAATAACTGTGACGTGTAATGGTTGCCCTATTGTTATTAAACAAAAGCTCTTTGTGTCAGAACAATAGAGCAACCGTAACACGTCACAATTATTCAAGATGGCGACGCCCGCGAAATTTGAAAGTGAAAATAAGCGATTTTAAAATTCTCTTTTCCTGATATAAACACTTTTTTAAAGACAAATTTCGAACAAATTTGTTTATCAACATAATTTTATTCGATTTAAACTTATTCTGTAGTAAGAGTGGAGGTTCCCTTTAAAGGGAGATTTAATTTAACTTAAGGATAAGATGTTTGCTATCTTTTGAGCAGAGTGCAAATTCGGAAGGTTTGTTGTACTTTTTCTAACTGACTTTGTTTACAAGACTTTTAGCTTTAAGTCTTTTCCTGGCCAAGATTAAGTATAAGTTTCTTTAATAATTCTCTTTTTTGTGTGATATCCTTTGCTGTCATGGTGTCAGTGAGAGCTTTGTCTCTATTACCAAGAAAGTTTTGGCAAAGTTCCTCTGTAATAGTGATGACATAAACACCACAATCATAACCTGTTGAATCAGCAAATAAATAAACTAAAGTGAATTTTTGCTTTCATTTCACTTTGTGGATCTTGTGTCTCAAGACCAAAAGTTCACTGAAACTACATGTACTGTGGATCCTACCTGTCCATTTTAATAGTAAACTTTGTCCATTTATATTACTGTGCTTCTTACATTTTTTATTAAAATCAAAATAAATCAACACACAAAATTAAATTATAGTAGTAAAATTAAGCATATTAATTAAAAGTAACTCACCATTTTGCTGTTGGGGGCACTTGTCTTCAATGAATGATGGAGTGTCCTTGACTGTAATAGGAGATTTAAACTGATCAGTGATACAAGCTATTCCTATATCGATGCTACGTAAATGGAAAAATCTTAAGCTACATGCAGACTTGTGACTCTCGCTCACAAAGATGCCAACCTCTGGAGATCTAAAATCTACCCCCCACCCCCGAATGTCAACCCAACTACCCTCCCGCTTCCCCAACCAATTGACCCAGCCTGAATGGGAATGGCTTAGGACATTATATGAAGTCTTACATGAATTACATACTATCAAAATTCACAATCATTGTTTTAATGTGGAAAAGTCTTTGTTAGAGACTAGATTAAATATGTGCAAAAATGCCCGAGAAAACGTACTATAGATGAAAAACAAAAATTTTGAGGGGAAAATGTGCTAAATCTCAAACTAAAGCACAGAAAAGTTCAAAAGATGATTTAATCTTGGAGATTGGGTGACCAGTATGGGAGAGCGGGAGATCGGTGCCATATCCAGGAAACTCCCAGATAATCTGGGAGAGTTGGCATATGTGCGGCTTCAGACCTTTCTCACGACTTACACAAAAGTTCCACGTATGACCAGTGCAAAAGTAACTAAGGCTCTTTTGCAGCTATTCATATGTTTCGTGCATTTGACATTAGGGTCAGGGCTCAAAAAGAGTCCCATATAGTTGTCCAGGACAGGTAGGATTTTCCTGCTGGACAAATTAACTTTTAAAATTCCCTGGGCAAGGGTCTAAGCCACTCATCTTGTTCTAACTAAATCATCACTAACTAAGAGGAGCACAAAGTGGCACAATGGGCAAGCAAAATGAGAGAGCTGCTTGCCCAAAGGACAAGCTGGTCAAGCTGAATTATTCGCCTTTCTTTTTATAAACCCTATAGGTGCAAATGAAAATTAACTACATCAATTATTATTAAAATTATGCCACCACATTGCATTATTTTGGTGTGGTTTTGTAGGAAATCTTATTTCAACCAGCTGTGTTGTGCTTTAACAAGATTTTGGGTTTGTGGTTATTTAACAATGATATTTGGGTCATTTTGATGCCATTTTAACTTTTTTTAAAATTCTTCTAGGTGGTTTTCCCATTTTCCAACCCCCCTCCCAAATTCCTCCTACACAAAATACATGTATCAAAAAATCATTTTTTTATAACACTAAACAAATCTGGTCTTTTTCCTAGCTTACCAAGTAAGAAGGGCTCCACATTTTTGGCAAGGGATCTGGCAGCTGACGTGTTAAACGGAGTGGAGGAGTCATAATGATGAAAACTATTTGTTTGTCTTTTATACAAAAGCAAACTCCTGAAATAAATGTAGAAAATTTGACATAAGTAATCAAGTTGTAATCACAGTTCTAGGGAGCTTAAGCTACAAAAACAGCAATGGCAATGACGTTTAGTTTCAGAGCAAAGAAGAGCGAGGAAGGAGAGTTTTGGTTTTCACCACGCGAGAAATGAAGCGAGAGATAAAAAAGGAAAGAAGTGGGAGGGGAGGGGAAGGAAGGACATGCTTGCAGACAAAGCCCTCAATTTTGAAAACCTGCGTTCGCCAGTGAACGCAGTGCCTGATTGGCTCGGCTAGTCCAACAATATTGACATGTGTCAATCAAAGGTTTGTTTCATACTGAGAGGTCATGTATGGTGAGTGACACAAGATTTGCCCTCCATTGCAAGAGCATTTTCTTTGACCTCTTTTGAGCAAAAGTGGCCCTCTTTTATTGCCATTTTCTGATCAGTTGCTGGGTTAGCTTTGTTCTTAGATGCTTTTACAAGGGATACTCTAGTTTTCTGTGCTGTGGCGAGAACTGTAAGACATTCTGTCTAGCTGAGCTTTGAACTTGTATAAATATGCGATGCGGATTAAAAATACTTGACTTGAATGCTTGTCACATTTTACCACTTCAAATCCAACTTTCTGGAAGTTTTGAGCTAAAACTTCAAAACTTCACCCTTGTGGTCGTTCCTTTCAGACGGATTAAAAAAACAAATGAGCAAAGCCTGCATTGATCGTTCGGATTCATTGAGATTTCACCATTAGCACCGTCCACGCAGTCCAAAATACAAAAAATAAAATTAATTATTTTGGTTTCACACACGCGTCCTCTAAAGTTCACTTCCGCTCCACGGAAGGCCAAACATTTTATTGGTCAGTGAATTATGACAGCTGATGACAGCATCAAATGTCAGTGCGCGAACTCAGGCATGACAAGCCAAGTGAGCGGTTTTCAAAATCCAGGGGTTTGTCTGCAAGCGTTTCCTTCCTTTCCTCCCCACCCCCTCCCCGTTTTTTACTTGTGCCGTTTTTTGCGCGGCAGTTGACTCTCATTCCTCAATCTTTGCTCAAAGACAAAACAGAAACGCTTGCTACGCAGGCTATGAGAATGTCAAAAGAGCAAGAGGTTTAATGAGGTAAACATGACTCTAATAAGGTGTGTCAAACTTGAAGTAAATGTTGTTGCTATGACTGCATGAATACAATGTGAAGTCTCCTTAGTTTAAGTTTTGGTACATATACAGAAAGTGTTTGCAAATGTGTCACCTCACCCATATTCCCCCTTTTCTCTTTGAAATTGGATGCACCGACCTGCATTTGAGAAATACCCATAGCCCTGGTGAGTTGGAATAACCATCATGAAGCTTTCAAAAATGCAATTAATGCACTTTATAAGGGGCATGTTCTTTACTGTTGCTGCTTTGAATGCTTAAGCTCTCTAAAAATTGAGGGATGAGATTTCTGTGGCTGTTCTTGTGGCAATTGTTTAATAACTCATCAGGGTGCAAAGAAAGTCAGTTTTACAGCCTGCATGCGGGCAACCTGTAGCTAGCATGTACTAGCCCACAAGTCATTTCTGATCAACTAGCCCCAAAAACCTTTTTGATTAGCAGGATTGATTACAATCCTTCTGTGATTTGAATTACCCCCAAAACAGCACTTGCCCGTCGGGCAAGTTAAGAAGAAAAATCATTGCCGCAATAGCAAAATTCACTAGCCCCGTGCTATCAAACACGACTTTCTTTGCACCCTGACTTATATTTCTTTGACTCTTCGTTGTGCTTGACAATAGAAGAAGCATATTTCTATTTCTGTCAGTAAACTGTAAAACAGAATTTTGGAGACTGTCTTTAGATTTAGTCAACTATGTGGTTACATAACAACCCAAGGACTTGTCGTTTTTAAACTGGGACTCAATGGTTATGGACAGTGAGTCATGATTTTTCTAAAGATGAGTCCCAGGATTAACCACAAGTATTTGTAACAAAATCAACCCCAAATCCCCTGCTCTTGTAAATAAAGAAAGTCAAAGATAAGTATAAAGACATACCAGTGAGATCCTCCAACAGAATTTGTTGATTCATTATCATTCACAGCAAAGAACACAAGCTTATGACTTGGAATATTTAAGGGCTCAATGAAGTCTCCAATATCAACACCTAAGGAAATAAAATTAATGAATAATAAAAATTACAGTTTTCATCCAATTCATTTCCAAGAGACCTCAGGACTTGAAAAAGTCCCATCTGGTCATCCAAGATAAGATGTTTCTCTTGGTTGGCAAGTACATGTAACTCTAAAAGCTCCTGTCGAGACAAGTCATCTTCCAATTAAATCAATACCTCAGACTAGCAAGTAGGCTGACCCCAACAAGCAAAATGAGAGGGCTGCTTGCTGGAATTCAAGATTTTTTGGTGCGCTGGGCCTATGAAGAAAAAATGTTGTTCCAACATTTGGGTCTGTGGGATGAAATCCTAGTGTGTCGCCATAAGGTCAAAGCTACTGAGAAGTACTTTCCTGTGGTACTGTTTGTAAAGCTGTTGGAAGTGATTCTATTTTCTTAGATTTGAGTCAAATAAAAGATACTGAGCTATACAATATGCTTCTAAATTTGAATCTAGAAATAAATCCTACAGTGCAACTATTCAAATGAGAGCTATTGGGCAGTACTTTCCTGTGGTACTGTTTATTATGCTATACAAGGTGATTTTAACATTTGAGTCTGTGGATGAAATCATAAAGTGTGACCATTCAAATGAAAGCTACTGAACAGTACTTTCCTGTGGTGCTGTTTATCATGCTGTACAAGGTGGTTCTAACTTTTGAGTCTGTGGATGAAATCATAAAGTGTGACCATGAACAGGTCTAAAAAAAAGGATTCCACTTGATATGTTGTGGTTCATTTTAATCCTTGGTTCAAATTTTATTTTCCTTTGTTTCAAACTCATTGGAGCGATTTTCATATGTCCTTGAAAAATGGTTTTGGTAAGTGTTTGTTATTTGTTTTATCAGCCAATGTTTGAAAAGAAAAAAACATGGACTCTTCGTTTTCCCGCCAAAGAAAACCCTAAAATGGAGAAGGCATTGTTCGATTGACAAATCGTGTTGCAGTATGACGTCAAAGCAATTTCTAGAAAGTTCTTCGGGCATGAAGTTTTTCAGCCAAGCGTTGGCTTAACCAACCAAAAGCCAGGTGCGTTTCTATCTGTTCAATAAACCAATCAAATCGCTCTATTTCCGTTCTTTTGTTGTTTTCATTTCAAGGTCATACGAAAATCGCTCTATCATACATTAACATTCCCTAAAACAAAATTAAAACCAAGAATAAAATTGAACCACAACATATACATTACATGTAGCTGTTATCATTTGCATGAAATTTATCATCGTTACTATTTCTATAGTAGTAAGATTGTTCCCGTACGAACGACGCAACGCTGCCGCAGCGCTGCAGCAGTTCACTTTTATGGTTGCACAGCGCTTAAGCGTCTGTAAAGCAGTGCTCGTGAGTCGCTAAAGCAGAGAACGTCACATTTCGTGCACTGCGAAAGCGCTGCAAAATTTTGCCACGGTAAAGCAGCGGTAAAGCAGCGCTGCGGGCCGCTGCTTAAAAGCTGCAATGAGACTTAGATATAAACATTGAAACCACTCCATATGACAACCTGAATACAAGCGACGCTTGAGGCTGCATTATCGCTGCACAACGCTGCAGATAACAAATAAGGACTTAAAGATCTTCAAAATTAAAACCCTGGAGAGCAAACCCGTACGAAACTTGCAGCGCTGTACGGCGCCACAAAATAGCTGTACAGCTAAATTACAGCTGTTTAGCAGCATTTTAGAAGCCAAACAACAGCTTAATCCAAGTTGCAGCGGGATGCAAAAGCGCTGGTGCTGCCTTTGAAGCTCTCGGCAGCAGTTTTGCAGCGCAGTTGCCGACTTTCAATAGCTGCAGTAACGCTACAATTCAGCTACGCTGGATCTGATAGCACAACGTTCTTGAGCGCTCATAACATGAACCGCCAGAAAAGCCTTTTGCCACAGATTACAGCTTTCATAACGAGAAAACTTTGACTGTACCTCTAAGAAATGTGAGTAAGCTTGTACGCAGGGAAGATCACTTATTGAATAAACCTCCAAATTCTATGCTTTTGGAATAAAGATTTCAATAAATTTTATTCCGTGACTGGCAAGTGTGGGAATGTTATCGCTAATTCCCTGGAGACATTCTAGGCTGTAATCTAATTGGTCGGCACTTTTGCATCAGATCACATTACATAGCTGGACAAACATTTGCGACCGTTGAATGAAAGGCGCAAACATTCATACATTGTAAGTGTTTAGCATCTAGTTCAGTGTTTCGAGGTGGAAGTTCTGTTGATGTTTTTGGATGGAACAGCTCAAAGGTATTTGTAAACAACGGCACTGTTCAGTGAATTCTACGCGAAGTACTGACGAATCGAACCAGAGCAAGCAACACAGATACAAGAATCTGAGCTGGGGTACGCATGTATTTACAAGATTCAAACGTTCACGATGATGTACGTTCCTTAGACCATTGTAAATTTAACGACGACCAAGGTAAAATTGGGTTGATTTCTTTCATGAAAACAGTGACGGCAGATCGTGGATCATGGACAAAACGTCAAGGTGAGCGATGTTAGGCTGTTGCAACGAATCAAAACATCATTTGGCTGCTGTCCGTGCAAACTTTATGTAGAACAGTCGCTCTTATTCTCTTTATTTTAAAAAAAGATAAACTTCAATGTCGGCATGTTAATGGATGTTCTTACATTTAGATGAGTGACCGTGATTACTGAATATTTACAAAGCGAGACTGTCGTAGATTTTTTATATGTCACCTGCTTTTGTAACGTGTACGCGTGAATACTAATAAAGTATCAGTTGCATTTTGTATTTCTTGTGGTTTTTACTCCGCTACTATAAGGCCTCTTGTCAACTCCTTTACCATGTCTCATGATTATTGTATTGTTGAAGTCTGCATTTCTTTTTTTTGTACAACTGTTCTTGGCAGCGCTTCACTAACGCTGCACAGCGCTGCATAAAAGCTGTTTATCGACCGTATGGCCTCGTGTGGCTATTTTTTTGCATCTTTACGGCAGCGCTCCTGCAGCTCTCAGTGTCGCTACCGCAGCGTTCACGCAGTCACAAAAATGCACTGCTGCAGCGAACGGAAAACAGCGTTCGTGCAACCTTTCTGCAGCGCTCGTTGCAGCGCTAATAAGTCGCTAAAGCAGCGCTGTTTTAACGTCTTCTGTATCGTACGGGTTACTACCTTCAGCAAGCTTCAAGAACTGTGTGACATCAGGACTGATAAAAAGCACATCTTGTGAAATCTTTTCAAACTGATGATGTGTAAAGTAACTACAATCAAATCAAATTAAATGTGGCATTAATAGATAATACTTTAAGTCACACCTTTATCAAAAGTCACCTCTCTACAATGGCCAATTTCCCAGTGTGCGACAAACACAGACTGGCAGACTGGCAGACTGGCAGGTAAACGAGGAAAACCTAGTTGTGGAATGCTTTAACCCTTTAAGCCCCAATATCAACATACAAATTCTCCAAACTGATCTCTAAACATTTCCTTGAAGAATGAGTTGAGAGAATTTGATAAAAGATCAAAGCATTTTCCCTTTGGTGATCATTTTATTTGTTCTTATAACCTTATCTCTTGACAATGTATGGATGTTGTTAGGAGAAAATTTATTTTGGTCACTATTAGTCATTTAAAAGTCTAGTTTAGGGATAGAGTATATGTTAGAGCATTCTACAACAATGGTTACTTCATTGACCTGCCAGTCTGCAGTCTGTATTTGTTGCACACCGCCAATTTCCTCTGTCCACCATAGTGTAGGCAGCCAGGGCTCAAAATTACGGCCAGAAAACAGACAATGGACTATTGCATTTAATACCCACCCTCTTTCTTCACTGGTTGAGGTCCAATGAAATTCTTCTGGGATAAGTTATAAAAATTGAGGATTTCTTTAGGAGTTAATTTTAAAAAAAAGTATGGAATTTTGGGGGGGGGTTGAACCTTTAATTTTTAACACAATCATGGTCTTCAGGGTTGAACAAGGAAAATCACCTTCACGAAATTTTTCAGAGGTAAACCCATATTCTTCAGGGGTGAGCCCCAAATTTTAAGTCATCAAGGGTAAGAAGAAATGGTAAGTCCTCAAGCCGGGGGAGGGGTGGTACGGATATTAAATGTAATAGCCCAATGTCCGGCCAGAATGGCGACTGACTGGCGAAAAAACTTGACTCGCATGTTGACCGGTCACACATGCATTCGTTCTTTAAACAAAATATTAAATAACAGCTACATCCTCGGCTGTAAATCTTAGATTTTGTCTCTTTGTACAAATTCAATATCTTTCCCCGGTATCGTTCATAAATTGAAAATTAAAAAAAGACAAGTTAACTTTCGACCGGTTAGAAACGAGACTTATCGAGCAAAAATTTGCTTCTGTACATTTTTGGAAGAGAAGAAAAAAAATACATACTCAAACATAAATCCTATAAGTCTGTCGTTTAGCCACCGACCTTCTTCCAGCAATCTTAGATCTGATTGACGAAGAAGACTGTCTTGAAAACTCAAAACAATTTCATCCGCCATGTTTTTAAAATTCCCTCTCTGAGCATGAGCTTGTTGTCACACCGCTGTTACTATTAGCGCCCGCAGGACACTTCCGATGCTTGAACAAAATGGCGGAATCAATTTGTCAGAACAAATTTACATGATACGCTATGATGGGTGTTTAATTGATGTAATGGATTGATCGGAAGTGTATGAGCTTATTTATTTTAAGGTAGGTGATGCGTTATTCTTGTCGTATTTTATTTGACTGCGTGATTGTTAGTGAGTCAAAATGGCCGCGCGTTCAAAGGTTCTATTTGCTTTCTTCGTCATTTAACAGCTTTCAGCTAAAAACATCTCGGTGTTGATCACCGTTGATTTTAAAGATTACATTTTATCTCTTCTCATTAGGCTCAGGTCACTTTTATTTTTCTAATTTCTTTCACCAAATGATCGAAAATTGAATTGTTTCTCGAGCTCATCATATGGACTTGTCATTTTCAGTTCGGAAGCTATCGGAATTTTCCGAGACCTTACGTCTGGTTACGACAGTGACGTCACGGAATTGATGGAAAGCAACAAGCGGGAATGAAGTTGTAATGGCGAAAATAGACTGTCATTCTTTACTTTCTGGGAGCTCATGGAGTTCCTTCGAAGAAGATTCGCCCATGGAGGAGCCAGAAGGTTTGTACAGCTATTGTGCTTTCTATCTGTCGCCGCAATTGCGTGAAAAAATGCCAAGAAAACTTTTTTCAGGGGATTTACCGTGTGTTATTCTTTCCACTATAGCAATGGAAGTGGACGAAAACAATGGTTTGGGTTCCGTAGAAGCCACCCGATTGCACCAAGAAGGTAATGAGTGTGACTTTTAAAAGCTATACTTACTTGGAAAAATGAGATATTGTTGCACAAAATGCCAGGTAGTTGTTTCCGCCCAGGGCAAAATTTACTACTATTGGGTTCTGTTACTCGCAGGTTGAAAGTAATTAGCATGGGACAATCGTGTGGACTGCCTATGTACGTGCACCCCCCAAACAGATCGCTGTCTGAGATGTACTTGGCTGTTCATCTGTGGCTCATTTAACATAGATTAGAAGAATTTAAGTTTTGTTTCACATAAGCAGCTCGAAACCAAACATGCTTTAAGTTTTGGAGTGGCTTACACGTTTATTAATAATGTAAGCAGGACATGATTAACTTTATATGCTTCACGCTTTGATCTACAGATATGACCCTGTTCGGAATTTGCCCAGAACAAGAGGAAATTATCCTTGTTGTGTGCAAGGAGTGTGGTCGCGTGGTGAAAGCATCGGCATTGTTACGGCATTGTGGTAAGTTCCTTCATGAAAAAATTTTCACTTTAATGCGTTTAATAATCGACTCAACGCGTTGTGACAAAGACTCCTCACATTGTCATTTAAACATCGTGTCACTTTCAGCCTTAGAACCAAAACATAGCGGTATTTGAAATTCAAACTTTGCGAGTTTGAAACATTAACTTATATATTTTTGTTTCCGTATTATCTTAAAATTCTGAATTATAAACACTTTTTGCTTGGTTTTTAAATTGAATCAATACAAATGTTCAATTAATAGTGCTTTTAATTTTGTCTGTTTATTTAGTCTTTCCTGGTCATATAGTTAGTATCTCTGACCAACTGTGATATTATTTTACTTCCTGGTTTCAAAGTGGTCTCTGTGCTCTTTTTATTTTAACAAGCTCGCTGAGATAGAATTTTGTTTTCTAAATGGCAAATATACTTTTTATCGCCTGTGAGACAATGTAACAAAATTACTTGTTGATGCATAGTTGAAGATGGGAAATCTATTAGAGTGAACACTGAGTGTTCAAGTAGAGAGATATCAAATAGTTCCCATCAAAACAATTTCATAAATGCTCTCATTCTTTAAAATAAATAAATAAAAGAACTGAGTGTGTACCAGTTTGATGCTTCAGGATACAATAACATTAAACATGATTCTAAGTGCCTTAGCAAACCCTTGGACAAGCTTTGGTCAACAACTTCTCAGGTTTCAGACATAAAAGGGAGTCAGTAACAGAAACAAATACTGTGTCTGTTTCAAGATATCTTCTTCAAATGTTTAACAACAAGTGAATATGTTAAAATTTGTTTCTTTTTCCAAAGGGGAGCTTAAAGTGGCTAGAGGACATTTATTATTATTATTATTATTTGTCACAAAATTCCACTACTTACAAGCTCTAAACTTCCAATTTATTGACAAAATTACAGCTACATAACAAAGGTGATCTGAAAGATGATGCCTGAGTGCTATAAATAAATCACACAACATAAAAACTGAAATAAAGTAATGAAACAAATATTGGGTTAAATTTTCTAATTCTGCCTGACTCTTAATCTATTTTTATTTTGTCTTTTCTGTTCTTTTGATCTGTTCTAATTTTCCATTAAATTCTTACATTTGTTGACCTGGACCATGTTATTTGGCACATTATCTTTTAACCCTTAAACTTGGACCTTTTTTGTGGATTTTTTGTTGGCCACTATTGAGGATGAAAGGCTTAATCTTCAGTTCTTTATTAGTTCATGTTGAGGATACAAAGAAGATTCAACGTGGCCGTGTGGAAATACAAAATTTCTCTTTGTGTGTTTAAAAATACGCTAACAAGTGAAATTTTGTATCTACAAGCGGCCATGTGATGTTCTATTAAATAGAACATTACAGTGAAATACCAAACCTGTTCTCTTTCTCTTTTCACTGTGAAAGGAGCAATTTATCATGTAACCATTGCAATGGAGCTCTCTTCACCTGTGACGACGACGTGTTATTTTCAGATGTAAATATATCATGGTTTTTGTGCGAAAGTTCATCTGGTTCTTAGTTAGTGGTTGCATAATAATACCTATCCTGATAGCAGTTTGGATATTATATCCTAATTACCATAAAATCTTGCAAACGTTCACGCTGAATATTTTTCAAGAATTTATTATTGACAGGACTTCTGATACTGCACGCGGTCGCGGGGCTGTAAAATTCAGATAAATCTGCAAAATTCACAAAAACATGCAAAATACCCCAAAATTCACTATAAATCTTATCTAATACTTAACAAATAGATTCCATGTTGCTGTGCGTCTGTTCAGTAATAGATCACAGATGACGTCAAAATGTCGTAAAAACAAAGAAGTGGCATACGAGGCGCAGGCGAGTGTGTCACTGTTGTTTTTACCACATTTTGACATCCTCTGTGATCTATTACTGAACAGACCCACGGCAACATGGAATCTATTTGTTTTATACAATGATCAGAAAAGAAAAAGACCAATACACATACCTGCCTCGAACCGCTTGACCTTTTGAGGATTTGTGCTAGTTTAGGCATTTTTTAAGTCCCAAACACAACTTTTCATCTTAGCTTCTTCTTTATCTTACTTGTGTACAGTTTCTTCGAAACGTTTTTCACCGTCTTTTCTTGCTCAAAGAAGAATAATAGCGAAAACAATTTGCAAAACAGCAAGGCTCTCGTAGCAAAGACACACGATGGCAACTGTTGTGAAGATTTCTTGTAGTTTAGGCATTGTCAAGTAGTCAATAGCTTTTTTGGTCTCCGTTTCTCCATTTTTCTTCTTTGTAAATAGCTCCTGCTAAACTTTTTCCGAAGCTTTCACTTGCCTCAATCCGAAGTAATCTCACAAACATTTTCAAAACCGCGTGCCACGTTGAACAAAACAAAGAAAACAAGTTTCCCGTGACGTCATCCATGTATCTGTACTCTAATAGATCATGGGCAATGACCAATCACAGCGCGCGTAGCATTCACATCATTGTATAAATGTCAATACAACATATTTGAATCTTATCTCAGCTATTGGGGTTTTTAAATTGCCGTAATCTTGCAGATTTATCTTGAATCACGAGCAAACAACGTCCCACGACTCTTAAGGGGTAAATTATGTTCCGATTGTTTTTCGGCAAAGTTAGCCCCAAAAATTCCTGTGAAATGGGCCAATTTTTCTGCAAATCTGTCTCTGAAAATCCCGTGAAATTTGACTTTTTTTCTGCAACCTATCAGAAGCCCTGTAAACAATTAACCCAGTGTTTAATCCAATGTCCAGTCCCCTTTATCAAAGTCTAAACTACTCAAGTGCACCTTAGTTTTGTAACCCACTTTTAATGTTTGGATATTGAATATGAGTATTTGTAGGCACTGAAGGAAGCCATTTCCAAGGAGCTCTTGGGCTCTTTTTCATTGTGAAGCTAAGCCCATAGTCTGTGGTGTAAAAAAAGTTTTTCCTTTTTTTCAAATTGAACTTATTTTGAATTGAAAGGTTGCTCTTGGCATTACTTTGAAATTGAGTGTTTTTGGAACTTGAGATGGTCTATCTTTAGAAATGCACAACCCAGCCCCTTAAACAAACACACCCTGACTTCTCTCAACCCTCTATAAATGATGATTTAGGTGGCACAATTTTTTGCTTATGACTATTGTGCACGACTAGCATACGTCATTACCTCACAACAGATTGTTTAGTGTAAATTAGACATACGACATTCACACGACACCTGTGGATGTCGTAAGTGAAAATTTTGCGGGTGTGGATGGTCGAAAGTAATGATGTATGCTAGTCGTGCACAATAATCATAAGCAAAAATCGTACAGCCTATCTAAATCAGCCTTAAGACAGACACCTTTGGGATAACTGGGACTAACTGCCTGTTTAAGACTGATATTCGTCTTATAAAAAGTCAAATAAGGGAAGTAATTGAAGGCAGGGACCAAATGTGGGTGTCTGTTTTACCAAGGTGTTCGTCTCCTAGAACATGGTTCATACTGGCCCTGAAAAGTCCTTGGAAAAGCATCATGTCCTTGAAAATCCTTGAAAATTGAAAAATTGTGGAATATGCTTGAAAAGTCCTTGAGTTTTCCACAGAAGTCCTTGAATATTTTTGAAAACGACTTGAATAAGGTAACCTTCGTTAAAATTATAATGGTTTGCGCAAAGGAATGATTGAAAACACAGCAATACACAAATTTTCTTGGTGGTCATGAAAGTGTTTTCTTATGATTTTGGTGTTTTTTGTTCATCTTCTGTTATTTGAAGTACCCTAGGAACTGTGCCTTAATGAAGGAAGGTATTACAATAAGCGAACCACCCTCCACCTTCACATTTTAAAGGTCTTTACTTCATGTTATTGGGGAAAAGAAGTCCTTGAAAAGTCCTTGGTTTTTTCCCAGAAAATTCTGTATGAACCATGGAGAGGTGTCCGTTAAGAAAGAGTTGACTACACTTTGGTAACCATTGTTTTTTCACCTCCATTATTTGTAGAGCTCCATCATAAGAAGACCATACCTGTCCCCACCCCCTCCTCTCCTGACATGGTAACGACATCAAGTGCTGTAGTAGAGACACTTCTCCAATCAGGCTCAAGGAAAGGAAAAGTTCTAGACTCAGTCATCACCAATCAGAATATTGAACTGATGGACGCCACAGTAAAAATTGAGGAAATGCCACTGACAGTGCCATTATTCAATCATGGTCACTCCACTATTGTTAAAACGGACACTCTTGTTAATAATGTATTAAAGAAAAATTCTGCTGAAAAAGCTTCAAATAATAAAAAATCTCCAAGAAAACAGATTCCAACAAGAGGTAGGTTATCCATGACTGTCAAGTAGTTTTTAATAATCAGTGTTTAAAAAAGATTAACGATTGTATTTAAGGCTGGTTTGCAAGCGTGGCTTTAAAGATGTGTTATGTTTTGTTTAAAAAATAAGGTATACAAGGCTGTTGCTAAGATTTTAGGTTGCCTAATACATGCAATTGGTAAGACCAGGAATTTAACTGCTGGAAAGTTCTCTGGATTCTATTTTGATAGCCATGCCAAGCCACCCACTGCAGCTTGACCTTCGTTCCAAATTCATAAAAATGTACACACAACATACCCCTAGAAAGTTGGGACACTAACAAAATTACAAAGTCGCACATTACATTCAAACAGCCTACAAAACTGAAATCTTAGGGTGGGTGGGTGGGTGGGAAGGTCAGTAACAGCGGACTCAACAAAAGCAACTGCCTGCCTTCTGGTCACATGACCTATATCCAGGCCCCCAGAGAAAAGCATTTTCCACTTATTTTGTTACACTCACTGAGTGGAAAAATACCCTTCTTTTGTTGCTATAAAAGTAGCCTGGGTTCATGCCTATTGTCAGTATGGTAGCTTGGGGGAATCCCCGTCCCCGCTTAGTGACAGCCTTGCAGTGTGGGTGACCTGTGCTATTGTTTGCTTTATTCTAGATTGCACATGTGATGCAATGATCCAAGGATAAGCTAAAAAAAGAGGAATTTCCTATAAATTATTAGAGTTTTTGCTTTTAATTTCACTGTTGTTTTAAGTCGAGTGGGCCCTTTAGGGCACTGCGTAAGAAAAAAGCAGCAGAAGAAGAAGGATAGAAGGAAAAAGGAAAAGGCATTTAATAACAACAGTTTTACCTAACATAACATTTGCATTAATGGTAAAATGCTGCATCTGAATCAGATCTAACACCTGTAATTTAATAGACCGATTTTGTTATATCAAAAATATTCAAACTTGACACCAAGTCTTAGGGGAATAATACGAAAGAAATCATCTTGAGGCTGAGCAATAAAAAAAGTACATTTCTTTTGTTTTAGTCCCCCAAGACTTGAAGGGAGAACTGGTCTATTTATGATTTTATTGTCTTTAAACTGCAACTAGAAAATCATCATACAGTTGACTCCTGATAAGTTAAACCTTGAAGCCGGGGAAATAGAAAAAAGTTTGAGTTATCGGGAGTTTGAGTTATCAAGGGTAAAATATTGTTATATAGAAAACGATCCAAAGGGAAATGAAAATTGCTTCGAGTTAGCAGAAGGTTCGAGTTAGAAGGTTCGAGTTACCGGAGGTCGACTGTACTTCATAAATGGCTGCCTGTTTTAGAGTGGTACATTTTAGTGGTCTAATAGAGGTTGAACCATGCTGGTATTGATCTCCTTTAGGTGTTTATTAATAATAAAGTATTGTAATTGTTTGAGGAACATTTCACCTCTCTCTGTAGAACGAGAGTTTGATGCTGACAAGCATTGTGGAGTTTGGGTAGCGGAACTTCAAAAGCAGTGTACACGCTCGCTTACTTGCAAGGTAGGAGAAAGGCTAGTGTGGATAGTTTTGATAGCGTCAAGCAATAAATGTAAGAACAGAGATGTTAGTCAAATGTATTTTAGTTAACTTCTAACTTGAATCTTTACACTCATGAGACTTAAAGGGGTTCAACCACCTGATGAATTCTGATTTTCACCTTCCATCACCGGGTGGTTAAAAAAAGTTATGTAAAGGGTTTTGTTTATTTTTTTTTTCTTGCGACAGTCACTCAGATATTGATTACAATGTTTCAACCACATACTGCAGGCAGGGTGTAAAGAAAGTCAGTTTTACAGCCTGCCATTCAGGCAAGCTGTAGCTAGTATGTACCAGCCCACAAGTCATTTCAACCAGCTCCAGAACCCTTTTTGATTAGCAGGATTGATTGTAATCCGTCTGTAATTTGAATTTCCTCCCAAAACAGTACTTGCTTGTCGAGCAAGTTAAGAACAAAATCCACTAGCCCTGGGCTCTATAGGACACGACTTTCTTTGCACGCTGCTGCAGGTCTTCATCAGGTGATAGCGTTGATTACTGAGTGGGACTATCTGTACCACTGTGGTCGTTAGTGACTAGTGTATCCCGAACCTCGCTTATGATTGGTTGGTTGGTTTCGATCCAAAGCATTGTTGGCATTTTTAGAGGAGGAAACTGTTCCCTCAGTGATCCCCTGTAGTAGTGATTGGCTGCTGTGTTGACTGATTATAAGCATTCCTGCTTCAGGATTCTCAGTTCCAGTCTCTGTTGATGTTGTCAGGATGAAATCTTATGTGAATAGCCTCTTTAACTCAATGAGAGTACAAGCGAGGGTCTTGGTCCATAAACTTAACCTCTTCCCACATTATAGCTGTGTACTGTTGTTACCCATAACTTGCTTGAGCAGTTTGAAGAGGGTTATCCAGAAAAAATTACAATTAAATAGAAGTTGTAATAAAATCAAAGCTACATGCAAAAAATTATTTATGTTATTGGTTAATTTAAAGCATCTTGCAAGTCTAGTAGGGAACTAAAACTAATATTATTATTGTCAAACAGAGTGTTAAAGGTAAATGTTGTTAATATAAGTGTCCAAAAGCTAGAAAATAACACACTAATATAAACATGAATCTCCTTCAGACACATGCTCTGTCATTACGGCGTGCTGTTCCCGGCAGACGGAAACCTTTTGATGAACTGCTTGCCGAACATAAAGCACGGGTGAATTGTGAGAAAGAGCAGCAGCAAAATCAAGCTCTTAAACTACAAGAACAGGCAGCACAGAAGTCCTTAGATGCTACTCTTAAGAGAACAACAAGTACATCTGAAGCCTCGGTGACCTCCTCAGAAAGCTCGAGGTTGGTAAAGTTTACCTTTGTATTTTAATGATTTGTTGCTATGCAACTGCAACAGCACAAACCCATCAATTTAAAAACGTTAAATTCCAACTGAAGTTATCTTAGTCTGAATTAAAATTTCATGAGCTGCTGGTTGGCTAAACACTATTTTTGTTTTATTTTATTGCTCATTTACCATGTGCTCTGTTACCATGCTTGAGATCCAATATGAACACGTCCATTTCCCTGAGAAAAGTAATGTCAAGATCGTGAAACTGGGCACGAAAGTGGACATCGGTTTATACCTGAGTGCACTTTGATCACACAGGGCTGCAAATAATTTCCCGGCTGGTGCCGGTCAAATTGTCCGGTCAAACCTATTTTTGCTCAGATATATCCCATTTTTGGCCGGACAAACATCGATTACGTCTTATCGCTATAAAAGTACCCCCTCACCCCTTCACATGATGTTTAAATATGAAACAAGTAAATTTTCAAAGCATTTATTGTACATGAGCATCGATCTCAATGCAGGAAAAGTGGAACGCATGGTACAGCAAAATCAGTATCACATTTGTGCCTACTACTATTGCTTGAGTTCTACGTCTTGTATACGGTTAGTTATGAAGTTGATGAAATTGACTGAGGCTTGCAATCTAGTTGATTTTAAATGTTGCCAGAAACAGGGAAGCTCTTTCCCTAAGATGCGTGATTGAACTTTTAAAATGCAATAATGGAAGAGTTTTTTTAGACATCCGTAGCCTGTTCACAGACCCTCTGTTTTCTCTTAAAAGTCCGTTGAGCGTGGGTGATAAAATATAAACCGCAGGGGATTTATTGACCGCCAGCGCAAGGGGGTGGTGGTGGGGGAAGATAAATATACATATTCTTTATTTTTCTTTCTCGCGCTCCGCGCTCGCTTCGCTCACCAACGTTTTTGGGAAGAATGAAAAGAAAAATAAAACGTCTGTTTACAGGCTAAGACATCCGAGGACATCATCTTACGAAAATGCGGTTTGGACATAAGGGAACACCCAGATGCACTGGAAAGGGTTTTCGAAGACGTTGACGACTATGTTCATTAACTGAAGTCGTTACATACCACATTGGCAACATTTATGAAGGATTATCGCAAATACAATTTCTTTCTAATCCATTGTGTTTCGACCTTCCTTACCAGCGTAGACGACCGGACAAATTGTCCGGCCATCTAAGGATTTGACCGGACAAAACCTATTTTTGACCGGACATTGTCCGTTGACCGGCCGTTATTTGCAGCCCTGATCACAGTTCACTGCTTTGCATACTCATAACTCCTGGCTATGCTCACATTTCAAAATGATGTCTGACTGAACGATATAGAGTAAAAATGCACAGGGTTACTTATTGGGCAGGACCACCAGTTTAGTGTGTTATCCATTTTGTGAGCTACAGGGGCAAGTTATCATATAGTGAGATCTACTGGTTTTTCAACATTTTCCCAGCAAGATCTTGAAATTTCATCACCTCACTGGCAATATCTTGCCAGGAAGATGTTGAAAATATAAGACCTTACCTTGAAGATGATGAAATTTGAAGCCCTTATTGGGCACTCAGTGTGTGAACACACCACTTTGTACACACATGTACCAGTACCCAGATATTGGTGCTTGGGTAACAAGTGTGAACATGTCTTCACGCACCAGTATGTATTGTGTGAGATTTAATGAAACTTGCTTGCCTTTGACAACAGGTCAACTATTGGGAGATCTTCGTCCATAGAAGGTGAATTTATTTGCTCTTTGTTGTAATATAATTCCTTGATTTATTGTGATTATTCACTAGTGTACAGTTGTAAGGTCGATAATAGGTTTTTGTAGTTGCTGTTGAAATAATGTAAACAATGATGAGGAAGACAGTTTCAAAAATGTCTCTTGAAATGTTAATATATTATTATGCTGTTTTAAACTTTATTGCTCGTCTTCCATGTTGTTCATTTTGTCGAATGTTGGTGAATTTTTTTGGCGTTGAATACTTAAGGACTGTATCTAAGTTAAAAAAAGAAGAAAAAAAAGGTTTTTATTGCTTTTATAACCCCATCAAAGTGTAAAAATCAGGAAGTTTCTTGTTGCAGTATGAGGGCAAAGAAATGTACAAAAAACAGGATGCATGTGCAGAGTTTTGCTAATCTAAACCTATTGCATTTTTGCCCATTCTTGTTGTGGTCGTCTTTGTTGCTTAAGCTTTATCATGTACCTAAATACTTTAATGACCTTTTACCCTTTTTTGCAGATGAAAATGTTTGTGCAAGTGGAGTTGTCAAGACTTCTAATGATAATGAAAACAGTCATCCTGCTAATGCCACAACCTTGAATGGGGTGATGACTTTAAATCGTCATCCTAGACCCATGACAGTAAGTGAATCATTCTCATCGTTACATTGCTCTGTGACAGTTTGTACATGTATTATATTCAGCCTTGGGTCAACTTGCCAACATTCAACACTGCCTTAAAACATCAAGAAAAATTTCAAACTTCACAAACTGAAAAGCATGCTTGTATTAAGTACCACATGTACGAGTACCTCTCGATATCTTTCAGTTAAATGGTAACTCTTTAGGATCTCCAAAAACTCAAAAACTACAGCCACTTTGTGTAGCATAACCACACAAAAGATCAGCCCTGTAGCTTTCATTTGAATGGTCACACATTAGGATTTCATCCAGACTCAACACTAACAACCACTTTGTACAGAATAATAAACAGTACCACAGGAAAGTACTGCTCTGTAGCTTTTGTTTAAATGGTCACAGTTAAGGATTTCATCCACAGAGAAAAAGTAAGAACTACCTTGAACAGTGTACACTGTGCAGTGTAACAGGAAGGTAACCCCCCAGGAAATTTATTGTCTTACACAAATTTCTTCTTTTCGCAGTCTTGTCGTTTTGGAAGTAGATCAGTAGGAAGAGGCTGTTATGTTTTCAATCGCAGAAGTGATCATCTCCGATGTGCTGTTCTTTCTATGGTAGAGAGATGTCTTAATCCATCACTCCCAAGGTAACAAGAAAACCATGCACCTTGCTTTAATGAAATGTACTGAGACATGGTTCGCATGGGCCTTGAAAAGTCCTTGAAAAAGCATCATGTCCTTGAAAAGTCCTTGAATTTTCCCCAAAACTCCTTGAATATTTTTGAAAGCTCCTTGAATGAAAATAGCCTGTTGATTACAAAAAGTGTTTTGCGCAAAGGAAAGATTTGAAAGCACAGCAATATGTAAATTTTCTTAGTGATCATGAAAGTGTGTTTTCATGTAATTTTGGTGTTCCGGCTAAAGTTCATTTGCCGTTATAATTTGAAATACCCTACGAGAAGGCTATTTGTCTTCCTGGGGGAAGGTATTGCAATCATTTCAATGAGCGAACCCTCCTCCACCTATGCTTTTGGAAGTACGGATATTTCAATATTGTTTTGAATTGGAATGGCGATGGCAACCCAGTCAAAAAGATTAAGGCAGAAGGGTCAGTGTCGGTACATTAAGAAGCGGGAATTTGAGGAGATTGAGGAAATGAAAAAGAAAAAGGCAAGAGTAGATTCCGATGTATGACTGAAACACCAGACAAACTTTGCTTGAAAGCAGAAGCCACAGGCAAATTAACTTTTGTCACCCTAGCCAATTCACTCAGAAAAACTCACTGCCTATAGAAAATGCAAGAATTGGCTGACTTGGATGCAAAGATTTATGTCAGTTTGCAAAAGCTCAAACAATAGTCTAGTCAGATTGTGTCCGTAGTAGACGCAAATTATCTGAACATTTTCCACAGGTTTGTAATTTTACTTCATGTCATTCTATGTTAAATTATGGGGAAAAGAAGTCCTTGAAAATATGATTTTGGTCCTTGAAAAGTCCTGGATTTTTTCCCAAAAAATTCTGTGTTAACCATGTGGCATATCTGGTCTTTCTTGCCTTAACAAATTAAACATTGGAGACATTGGACTTGGATTCCAACTTGTCTTTTGAACAAGCAGCTCTCACATTTTGCTTGGACAAGGCCAGTTCTTGCTCGTCTTAGTTAATGATTAATTTTTATTAGAGGATGACTTGCCTGGACTCTTGCCCATTGGGCAAGTGAGCTTCAAATGT
>OZ037786.1:17866471-17941471 GCA_964035525.1 Porites cylindrica | reverse complement strand
CTGTGGCTTCAACATCATCATCATCATCTGCATACAAAGGAGTACAGGTGAGTTCTTAATCATTCCGCACCAAACAATGAATACTATAGAGTAACATCATGAAAGATATTTTATTATATAAACATCAATAAAAAAAAACTAGGTGAGCTTTCACATGAAAACATGATATCTTCACACGTGAAAATAATAATTGTTATCTTCATATGTGAAAAGATCACCTTTGATATGGCTACATAATAAATAAATCATGCCTTTTGCAGCAAAAAGTATTACAGTAAATTGTTTTGGTATTTCATTGGTGAATATTACAATAAATAGAAAATTAATGGCTGCTTGGAGAAAAGAAATTTTCTGTTCTTGTGTTCACTGCACACACTTGTGAAATATTTTTCAACACTTGTAGAAAAGTTTCATATCTCCTCCCAGCCATGTAATATCCTCTCTATATATCAATGTTTATGTGTATATTAAAGGGTTTCATTTATCGTTTGTGTTAGGATAGTCACTTGGATATTGATCACTATAGTCTTTTCCTTGTTGTCCTTCGTGTTGTCTGTTGATCGGCAAAAGCTTCGATTTTGGGCTTTACTTTTTGTTAAACAGCAGTTTAAGGCCGCACTTGAACAGTCTTATATTGATCGCTATGTTTTAACCGTGTACTGCAGGTCTTCATCAGGTGATATTAGGAACCTTAAGCAACGACAATGGCAACGGCAAAGGCAATGAAAACTTCACCCAAAAATAGTATTTGTGGGGTTTCAAATTTCTTTTTTTTTTTCCAACTCTAGCTCTTCTAGTTTGTCATAGGTGGCCAATTTTTTCAGGAGTTGAATTTGGCATATCCTGAACTTTGCTCATGATTTGTGGGTTTCAATCCAAACGCTTTGGATCAAGACCCACAAACCATGAAGGAGGTTCAATTTGATGGCATAATACCGCTACTTGTATCAGTTTGATGTAGATGTGTGTTACAGTATTTTGTTCATTCCATTTGATTCATGGGAAAATGATAGGAATTAGCATTTTTCATGTTTTTTTTGCTGGTATTTGTGTAACACATTTCTTTGTTTATCATTTCAGATCACTTCCCAAGTTGGTCCTTCAACTGGTATGTACTATGATGATCACTTAATACATGTTACCTTCAGTTGTAGCCTGACATTATAAAAATAATAATAATAATAATAATAATAATAATAATAATAATAATGAAAGTTAAATCATTATTAATAATTTATTTGAATGTCATTATTTTTCTTTGCCTTGTTATAGGGAAGGTGACATCAACCTCTGCTGGTCAGAGAGTCAGTCCTATATTCTTCAAACAGGTACATTTCTCCTTACACTTGGGAACTTAAGCTTGAATGTACACTTTCAAAAAAAACTAAAATGTTTAAATAAATTATTAATAATAAGTCACTTCAGTTAAGTTGTCCAGACCAATAATTGTTCCACGCTTTGTCTCCAAACATTTCAATCTTCCAAAGGCGATTTGTCTCATCTAGCTGAATCCTAAAATCTTAGCACATTGATCAATGACTTTGAAGCGAAATCCCCTTAACATCCCAGTTTGAAGTCCACCATCTTGTTATAAGCCCTTCTGTTTGCAGGCCTGTCAGCCTGCTAAAAACAGTATTTTGGTATTTCTCCCTGTAGCTCGGCCGTCTACCCCTGGTAAACTCCCAGGTAAACTTAAAGTTCATTTTTTTTCACTCTCCATTTCAAAATGATATCAAGGACTTTTAAGGATGGATACACTCCAGCAAGGCTGTGCTCTCACGAAAATTGAAGGGAGTGCAGTGCTCTGAACCTGTAAAATCTAGGGTGCGCAGCAAATGATTTGTATGAAAAAACTAAGATTTTCTAGTTGCCGAGAGAAAATGTTAGGCGCCAGGGGCCGCTGGGCTCTGATAGAGCACAGCCCTGCACTCTAGGACGACTTTAAATTAAAAAAAAGGAAAGTGAATAGTGTGAGTAGAGTAAGTGTGGAAGGATAATCATTGTTTCCTCGTGTCCCTGCTGAATATAAGCTCTCCGGATCACCATCCAATCTAAAACTCCTACACATTTTTGTAATCCCAGGACTAATTAAATAATTACGATGGATAATTTATCCAGGGTAATGGTAATGTGCAAGTGACGCCACTTCCCAATGGCACTGGCCCGTCGCCACCTCCACCCCAGCCGGGAGAAACTGTCAAGGGATACCCACTGAATTTTGTGATCAAGGGCAACTCAGCAACGCAGAATGCAATTACATCTGTTGCTGGAGTTACAGCATCAACAGCAACTTCTACAAATCTTAGTAAAGGACAGAATATAATTTTCAATAACATGATCCAGCATCAGTCACAGTTAGTTATGCAGCAGCCTTCGTCCCCGTTGAGTACCAGCATGCATCAGCGAGGCAAGTTTACTTTGCTTATGAAGTATTTTGCTTGTGATTTTCATTACAGCTGTTTTGGATAACATGCGACCTGCGATGTCAGAAACATCTTTGGATTTTAGGTTTTTCTGTGATGTCAATCAAAATTTAGAGGCCTAGTGGCTATAAAGTTTTCTCACTCTATGTCTTGTCAATCGGGAGGATTTAGTCTTTAATGTTCTGTTGTGTGATGTTAACTTTTCACGTTTTAGCTCTCAAGTATTTTTTTTACCTTCTTACTGAAACATGGCAAGTTTAGATTCCCAAGGTGAAGACGACTGTGAAATTTTTCTTTTAGAGGTTCCAAAACCAGAAGGAAGGATTGGATGCTATGGTAACGGTTTGATTGACGCCAAAGAAAAACCCAAAATCTAAAATGTGTACGACAATGCAGGTCTAATGTTATCCAAAACAGCTGTAAGCCTTTTACATTTTGTAAGTTATAAACTCCAGCTAGCATATCAAGTGTAAGCATGAAAGATGGTAAATATGGTAAATGGTTTGAACCCAGGAGTCAGCAATCACCAGCACCTTACAAAATATAGTTGACTCCAGATAATTTGAATCTTCAAAAGTTTCAGTAATCAGGAGTTTGAGTTATTGAGGGTAAAATTATATAGAAAACAATCTGAAGGGAAATGTAAATTGCTTCGAGTAAGCGGAAGGTTCGAGATATAGAAGGTTTGAGTTACCGGGATTCGACTGTAGTGACTTACTGACAAACTCAAACAGAACTGGCAACAATGGTGACTAGACAAACTGACAATTTGACTAACAATAAGAATGATCGTGGTTATAACTGTGACAAAAGATGGATCCCAATGCGCCGCTCACATTTACACTGTAGAGTCTTCATAGCCTATGACTTAGCAACTTAACTGACAGTGAGCCAATAACATTGTGACTTAATTGACCAATCAGGTCAATAACCAGAGTTTAATGCCATCCTCTGACAAAATACAACTCTTTTTGAAGAGATTTAAGAGGACTGCTCTACAGGTTTTAAAAATATCGGTCAGTGTCAACAATACGGCCGTATAACACTTAAATGGCTGATAAAATAGTTTCATTGTCAGTTCCTGCCGCAATTCAGAGGTAGACAAAAATAATGATACATGATAATAAACTAGTATTAAAGAAAGATAGTATATTTTTTTGTAGTTGCATAGAAGGCCAGATGTCTTCTCTTTGATGAGGTCTTTAAAAAACATCTCAGATTTGGTTAAATGACCGTCATTTCTAAAACTTCAGTTTGGTGGTGTGCTAAGGGAATGCAACAAAAAATTGTTTTGATCTGTGCAAACATATAAATCTCAAATTTGGCTGATTTCTTTATGTCATTGTGATCATCATATAAAGAATTCTTAGATGCTCAGTTCAAGAGGGTCAGTTCAAGAGATTTGGAATGTCTTAAATGTAATTAAGAACTCTAATGTCCGTTTTCATTTATAGGAAAAGTGGGGAATGTTCGGCAAGGATCTCCTCACAAAGGGGTGCAAAAGGCACCCTCTCCGTCATCTCATGTGCAAGTGGTCCAGTCACTCTCATCTCAGCAACCAGTCATAACACAACAACAGAAGACTGTTGTAGTTACAAGTCCACAGGGCAACCAAACGAAGCTGTTTATCAATCACAATAATATATCAAGTTCCCAGCAACCAATTGCACAGCTTAAGCAACAGGTTGCCCAACAAAAGCAACAGTTACAACAGATTACTATCCAACAGATTCAGCAGCAGCAGCAACAACTTCAACAACAAAAACAACACATCAACTCTCAACTTATAAAGCAGCTTCCTATTCAACCTCGCCTCGCACCAGCTCCTCCATCACAATCATTCATCTCACAACAACCTCTAACAGGTCAGAACGTTATTGTCAAAGTCACAGAACAGCTTAAAAGTCCTCCAAATACAGTGTTTGTCAAGACAGAACCTCGGCAAAACATTCAGCACACCGTGTGCCAGAAACCACAATCTAATGTTGTTTGATTCATTTGTTTATGTTTTGTTCCTGTTTTAATGATATGCCACTGGTATGCAAGGCATAAATGTAACAGAAGTTGTAAGTCTGGTGGTTCTTGTTTGTGTCACCACAACTGAATAACATTGAATGGACCTTTTTGTGAGGTATTCAAGATTTGAGGCCTTTGTCGATGTAATGGTAAGCAGATCATCTGGTTAACAATTATTAGTAGTACTCTTTTAATAAACTCTTGCACTCAAAAGTGTTCTTAGGGTCACAAAATATTGTGATTTACCAGTTTCACTAAAACGTAAAGCTAAATCAATTTTTTTCACACTTTCGCGGGAAATTCATCCACGGTTTCACTCCAGAGTTTTACTCCACATAATAGAATGCACTGTCTGTAAAGCAATGCTCAGTAGCTTTCACTTGATTGGTCACATTTTCATTTTTCTTCCAGACTCAAAAGCCGCACATAACTTCTTAACATTTTCTTTGAGAGATGGAAGTGAATAAAGGCAGTGTTAGTAGTGTTTTTCGGCCTCGCTAAGTTTTGTCAGCGTAGTAGCTTCAAAGAAAGATATCAAAGTAAAAAATATATTAATATTATGTGAGGGTGAGAAAGGAAAAAATAATATTTAAATGCAAGCGTCGGATGTAAAATATTATGTTGTCTCCAACTGTTGTAGTTTTATTTAAAAACAATTTTTTTCTTTATACCTTTTTTCGACAAGGTGAAAGATAAGGTTTATATAATAAGAATGTGCATGCCAGAAACAAAATCTAGGATTTTTTTTTTTTTACGGTGGGCTGACTCTTTCAGTCAAATTTGCACCTAACAGTAATATGGAACTTTTTTTCCAAGGCCATATCTTCAGTTGACAAATAAACTTGTAAAAGACCTTTGACAATAGTGAACAAAATTGTATGGTTTAGCCTTTTTTCTCAAATATTCATGTGTGTATTCTTCGTTCTTGTCCGCATCAGCTGTGGTATGGAATTGTTTGAATAATACCTGTAGTTGTTGTCTTCAAGGGAGACTCACTTTTGAGTTTGTTTTTTGTTCATTTTCATAATCTCTCTGATTGATTAAGCATTCACATTGTGCACAGCTGATACTAAAGTATTTCAAGTTATTTCTTACATGCGTGATATGGGAATGTTTTGCCTCAGTACACTTTGAGCTCTGGAAATATGTCAGGAATGTTGATTGTTTAGAGACAAGAAAACCAGAAACCTTCCAAAGCAAAATTTGTGTCACATCCAAAACATGCAATTTAAACATTGGAACTAATATTTACATATTAATTTATTTTAGTTGTTCAAATTATTTCCAGAGTTACATCTTATAAATTGTTAATTATTATTTGTAAAACTAAAAAAATTAAAATATGGTAGACTATATTTTGCTGCAAACAAAACAGGTACTAAGTTATAATGTAGAGAAATATTATTACTTTAACATTAATAATATTATTCTCTTTTTCCTTTTTTTTCTGTCTTAACCTGTTATACATATTTGTATTATTATCAATGATGCTTACGTACTGGCTCCAGTATTTTCCAAAATCCCTTTAGTCCCCAAGAATATGAAAGTTCTGGGATCAAAGGATCTCAGTTGAGTTTTAACATGTAAGGATTTCATTCTAACATATTTGAAATCCCTCGTAAAACGACTCACCCAGAACCACTTTTTAAAGTATTTTAAGTTAACTGTGAAGAAAAGAAAAGTACTGCTTTGTAGCTTTCATTGAAATTTCATTAATTTGGTCATACCTTAGGATTTCTTCCTCAGAGCTAGTAGTAAGGGCCAAGACATATATACCCACAAAAAAGTGCTGTTCAGAAGTTCATGGGTGAAATCGTAAAATTAATTGTGAACATTCAAATGAGAGCCACTGAGCAGTTACAAGATGGTTCTAACTTTTGATTCTGTGGATTAAATGTTCAAATTGTGACTATTAAAATGAAAGATATGGAGCAGTACTTCCCTGTGGTGCCACTTGCATGTATTTTACACGTACTTTTCAGTCTTTGGATGAAATTATATTCTGTGACTATTCAAATGGGAACTCCTAGGCAGTACTTTCGTGTGCACCTGCGTGCTACAGTATTTTACAAAATGAAAGAAATGGGAAATTTTCTTGAATTTGGATTTAAGATACTCTTTAAGTCCAACTCTTTTTTGGTCCTTTTTTCAAACTGGTTGATATAATTATTCTTCTTCTCTGGTGGGAGTTTGTCAGGTACAAGCGTCACTAGGAATGGGCACTCAATAAAAGATAAAAAAAATACTATATCAGTCTTTTGCACCAATATTTTTTCGGAAAACAAAATAATCAGGGCTTGCTTTTATAATATTTTTTGCGTCTCAAATGTGTGAGACAAATATGTTCTACTTTCACAATAATAAAAAATCTAGTCTTAAAAAGTGACATGAATGAAATCTTCAAACCCCAAGAACTGTCTACTCATACAATCTTTCTGAGCGACTGTCTGTTATTTCCAATAGCAGTTTGAGAATTAGTTGACGTATCGCAGTTCAACATTAGCTGACAAAGTGATGGCATCGGTTAAACGACTCAGTTCTGATAAATATATTTTATTGTCATTTGTCATGGTAAGAGATATTAGACGCTAGGTCTTGGGGTTTGAAGATTTACTACTCTATATATGTCATTCTTTATAGAGTGGTATCTATGGTGAAATGCAGTGCAAGAATAATGTGAAGATGTATTTCATTGATGGCGTGTACATTTAATTAATAATTATTACAAATTAATTATTATTATTACGTGAACTGAATGCACCATGCTCGAAGACTTACACTAAATCAATTTTGTATCTAACTTTTGTAAATAAAGTATTTATATGTTCAGAGATCAGAAATATGCGACTGTTAAATGTTATTTGTTAATGATAGCCTGCAATAATGGTGTTGAAGACTGTGCATGAATTTGGTGCATCCAATTTTTTAAAAGCTGAGACCAAGTGCAAAGCCTTTTAATGTGAAATGAGTTTTATTTGCGTGAGAATTATGAGCCTACTTACCCTCATTTTGTAAAAAAAGGCCTTGTGGTCTGGACAGGGGCACTCCCTTTAATGGCCTTAATAGGAAGGCTTCACCCACAAGGAAAACCTTTTTTGGGCTTCAGGTAAATGAAGAGTAGGGAATTCATGAGTGAAAGTATGAAAGGGTAGAAAAATCTACACTTTAAGTATTTAAAAGGTCTTTTAATTAATCAAATTGTTTTGAAAAGATGTGCCTTTAATATGGAATTATTATTTTGACTTATAAAATGTTGCATGAAAATGACAAAAAGACTTCCTGATTTAGTAATTATTATTTTCATTACGAAGGTATTTTAAAGGGGTAACATTTTTCAATAGAAGGTGTATGGAAAGGGTACCTTTTCTGTCCAAAATGGTTTAGTAAAGGGTAAGTGTTTGGGCCTTGGGTTGGAGCCTCTCCGAAAACAAACCTTAGTTGAGTAGCCCACCCCTCTCCCCTGGGGGAAGGGGTTACTCAAAAGTGATCGTCAACTAGGATCCAAAGAAAGATTGGTTCATTTTAGTTATCTTGGCGGGAATATCCCTATTAGTGGCCCCAGCCAGTCAGTTTTCCTATTTTATAATCTCTTCGATCCTATATAGACCTTTGTCACACGGCGGCCATTTTGGCTCAGGAGATTTAAAAAGCTTTGTTTATGCAAGGCTAGCCTCGTTCTCTAAGTCTATCCTACACAAAGGTGTTTGGATTTTTTTATCCTAACCTGAGACTTTCTCCTCTCCCCACCCAGACAACAGCCATTTATCTCAGCTTGCTTGCAATCTCTCTCTCTGTGCTTTTATTGAATACATGTAGGTCAGGTGGTATCTCTGTGGCCAAAGAGACACAAAATACAACCTGGGTGCCCTGTTCTATTCTTTCTTGTGGGGAGTGAATTCTCTAGAAGTGATGACAAAACAAAGTGTGAGGTTTTTAATACTTTCAGAGGGTCAATTTTTCAGGGGTTTATTTTAATATTCTCCCTTAAGTTTAGTCCCGCTGCCGTCCCGCTGAAACGTATATAGATCACTTCCGGTATGTTTCAGTTTCCAACAGATCAAGTGAAAGTCACGTGAACTTCCGGAGCGAAAAATGGCGGCCGCCGGTTGCGTCTTTAGTTAGACAAAAAGTTCATTAAAATGTCCGAATTAACTTTTAAAGTGATCATAATAGGCGATGCCACAGTGGGAAAAACGAGCTTTGTTCAGCGTTATGTTAACAGCCATCCAAGAAGAGATTACAAGCCTACAGTAGGAGGTATGGAAGTGTTATGTTGTTTATTAATTCATATTTCGAGAATAATAATGATAAAACTTAGCGTTTTTTAAGTGCAAGTGAAAGAAGTTTTAAGTGTAGACTTTACTTCGTACATGTATGAAGTTGGAATAGTTGCAGAATTGCCAGTCACTGTGGATATAAACAGTACAGTTTAGCAGAAAAAGCTCACACCTATCGATCACCTCGCTGTCATATGGACCATGTATATATACTTGGTGTAGAAACAGCATAACCGGTTTATACTTAATATAAGCTTAAACTGACGCCTTGTACTGGTGCCTTTGGTACAGAATATTCCTCAGTTGACTCACAACAGTTAGTAGTACAGGCGAACCTCCATGTTCGAGCAGCTTCCATAAGCGACGGCCAATCCAAAACACCAAAATTTCCCCCTGTCAAAGCGCTACATTTAATTGGAACCTCTGGGAGGTTCGACTGTATTTTCCATTGCGGTGGATGCTTCTACATAGATAATGATTTTGTGGACAACAGGTGCCTCACTTTAAGGGAAAAGGACATTCTTCAAAAACATTTTTTAGATTGATTGATCATTGCGTCCCAAAGGACGCAAGACATCAATAATTATTATTCTGCGTCCTTGAGAATTTTTATGTGTCAGAGACACAAGACGCAGGGGTAGCAAAATTACTCAGAGAGACTGTAAAAATCAGGGCAATTTTTGGTAATTTGTTTATGGACAGCCCTCAGTGAGACCAAAATCCAGCTGCTATTTACATCCCTAAACGAGACGAAGACCACCCTCATCTCTTTTACAAGGGAGTTCCCCCCAACTCTTGGGAAAGTTGCTTGTTAAGGGCAGTGGGGCAAACCTAGGGGACTACCGTATGGAAAGGATAGGGATGCTTGCTGTCTTGAGATGTAAATACAGTCAACTTTCTTTGAAGGCCATTGAATTTTCATGGTATGATTTTTGCTTTTGACTATTGTGTGCCACTAGCATACATCATGACTTCATGACAGATCACGTTGTGTAAATTAGACCCTCGACATCCATATGACAGATGTTCATGACTTGAAAAATGTCCTAGCTGTTTGAAACCTGTTTCAAAATTACGCGACAATCATAGTCATGAATGAGGAAGGAATGGCGTGTTATGACATTTTAATGCAAATTTTTGAAATTGATGTGAGTCAGCAGGCATAAGTAGTTGTTTGCATGACTTTGTGGCTCGCTCTTCATGTTTGAACTGGAATAAACTGTCTGAATGTACCTTTTTCCCATTTTCTTTGTAACCATACCCATATTTCCATAACTTACCTTTTCTATTCATCTCTTCCTCCTTTTCTTGCATAAAATGCCAACAACCATGGCCAACAAGATTCCGGCGTCGGCCATTTTCGTAACATTGCTTGCGATATTTCACGATGTCTTAAGTTGTGCACGTATGGATGGTTGTGCACAATGGTTGTAAGAAAAAATCATACCATGTCAACTGACATTAAGATGGTCAACACCACTAGGACTAGCCTCTGTGGTCTGTCTTAGAGAGGTGTCTACCCAGAGAGAGTTGGTGGTATGCAGGGCTGTCACTAAGAGCCAGGGGCCAGGGATTTGGTCTCACCCTAATGGGTGAGAAAAAGGATATTTTTACCCATTCAGATACACGTATCCAGCTTTATATGGTTCTGTGAAAAGAGAGTCCAATATATGAATACCTATTGGTGCCACACTCTGTGGGTGTTTAAGGATGGAAACATTTTTAAAATTGCTAGGTGAATCAAATGATGCCTGCTATTAAACAACTGTTACAAAATTATTAACACATGTTTATGCATTTTTTTCAGTGGATTTTGCATTAAAGGTCATTAAACTGTCCGAGGATACTACAGTGAGACTTCAGGTGGGTATAGATTTGCGACAGTAGATCATTTTCAAACATACAGTACTCTACAACAAAGTACATTGTATGTAGTTACCACCCAACATTTAAAGTAGCCTGAGAAAAGAGACGACATTTCGCAACACGACCAATGGTTTCCCCGTGAATTGATGATGCGAGATCTGGGTAGTGCTTCTGATTGGTTGAAGCAAATTTCATGAGTGGAACAACACGACCAATATATTAGAAGCACCACCCAGATCTGGGTAGGGATGTGTCATCAGTATGAAATTTCTGCGCTTGTTTCTCAGATGTCAATTTGCGGGGAAACCAGTGGTGACGTCACGAAATGTCGCCTGTTTTCTCAGGCTAACATTTAAGTCATATTTAAGTATTTTTGGATTTTTGCATAAAAGAATAATGATCAGATCTACACTTTCTTCTTTACTAACGTTCCTTGAGGTTTCATTGTAGCATTCGAAGCTACACTGAACATTTGTAATGTTTAGATAACTCCATAGGCAGTGTAACTCTAAAGTATGCCATATATTTTTACAAATCTCATACCTAGAGATCAGCACTCTCTTGCTCGGGTGACACAGAGCAATTTGAGGAACACGCGTGATCAGCTCATACAGTTTGACAATGTATTACTGTAGTTTGTTTCTTTTTCTTGTTGTTGTTTTTCAACGATTTTTTTTTTGCTTTTTTATGACTTGAGAGATGTTCACACCCTGTCCCAATTTCCATTTGTTTACTTATGACATTATTTTTATTTTGTGTTATTGTTTCTTTCTGTGAACTGAACATGGCGAAGTTATGGGACATTGCTGGTAGGTTATCTATTATATCTGGTCTTTATTATGAATTATCCTAGTTTGAGTTAATTACTTTATTTCAGATTTCAGTGACATGTTACTAGCAAAACAGTGAGTCCTTTGGGTTGCCTCACAATGGAAGAGTTTTTGAACATGCAGTTGAAATATTTTTTTGTGTTAGCCACACCCCTACCTTCTAAATAATGAAAATCAACAGGGAAATACCCACAGCAAGTGTTCATATTTAACAAAGGTGTTTGCATTGAAATATTGTGTTTGTATGTTGTTTTGTTTCCATCGGACCAAATAAACAGTTCGTAGTGGAGTTTCACCATGCAGTTTTGGTATTTCCCTGACTAAGTGAATATGTTAAGGCCATTTCCGAATTGCCCAAAGCCTCTGTTTCAAAGCAAGGCCACGTAGGTCCAAAGCCACTGATATAAAAACGATTTTTTTTACTCTTACCATGAGGTGTCCATTTAGTGCCCAGGGCGCTTATTTACCTTTGTTACCTCAAGGGAGGGTGCTTATATATTTTAGTTAGGGTTGCTTATTTGAGACAGGGCACTTATTTCTTTTTTGTTCAAAACAAGAGTTTAATATTTACTAAAAAAGGAGCAATGACAGAAACTGTTTTGTAACAGTAACAAATATATGGTGAATGTTCAGTTAACATGAGGGAGTTCTATCATTTCTATGCGCCAATAGCTTTGACAGTGTCACTTACATCAATACCACAAATAAAAGCTCTATGGTGCGGTATCTTCAATATCCAATTCATTGAGCCAAAATTCTGCTAGTTACTTTTACAGACTCTCATTATTATGGACACTGAATCTTCCCCGCGAGGGTGTCTGCAATAGCGGGAGTCAACTACACTTGTTAACGAACAAAATTATTCTGTCTCTGCAGGGCAAGAGCGATTCACGTCAATGACAAGAGTTTATTACAAGGGGGCAGCTGCTTGCGTTATAATGTTTGATCTCACTAGTCAACATACCTTTAATAGCACTGTAAAGTGGAAAAAAGACCTGGATAGGAAGTGTACGCTACCTAATGGAAACACTATCCCATGTATCTTGGTAGGAAATAAAGTAAGTTCTTAGGGCAAAATGTTGGCTTAGGGGAGGGGTAGGTGGGTAGTTTCCCAGAAACCTTAAGTGGTCCTAATAAACTCAGTGAGTACTCTGTGATGATTAGGATCGTGTTCTGATCGTAAAATTTACATCAATAGGAGTTCTCTTACATTGTGGCAATGTCTTGTTTGTTTTCCCATTGCAGGACAAGTGGCATTTGAAGGGGATTAATGGTTTTGAGTCTTCCGTATTAAATTTTTTTGTACATTATTTACGCACATGAATAACTCACACAAAATTTGACAGAATCACTTCTATTATAAAGGACAGTGCAATGGTAAACAAGCCATAATTATACTAGCTTATGTTAGGGTCACTATGAACATAAGAAGAACCAAGATTTAAAAAAAATTAATACTTTCCAGTACTATTTTTAAGTTGCTAGGGTGATACTAAAAGTCATAAAGTTTTCATCAATTATTTTGTAATCCTAAAAAGAGATAGGAATTTTTGATGAGAAATATGTTTTCTATCATTTGACAACTTTTTGATCATCAGAGTGACCTTGCCACAAGACCTGTTGAGAAAGATATAATTGAAAAAATGTGCAGAGAGAATGGATTTCTAGGTTGGACAGAAATGTCAGTCAAAGAGGACATCAATGTCACTGAAACAATGAAGTAAGGTTTAATCTCTTAACTTTCAAAATATTCTTGTGATTGTAACCAGTTTTTTTTTTTTAAGTACAAAATGAAACATTCATGCATTAGTCAACAAAAAGGAGGGAACTATCAATGATATAATAATAATAATAATAATAATAATAATAATAATAATAATAATACAGATAGGGAAGTGTCAGCAAACAACCCTGATATAGTGATCAGAGACCATGCCAACCAGTGTTGCAAACTTACAGATGTACACTGTATCAGTACCATCCAACCGAAACACCTCGACAAAAGTCATTGAAAAGCTCTCAGAATACAAAGATCTTGAGATTGAAACCATGAGAATGTAGGGAATGAGGAGAGAGACTGTGCTGGTTATTGTTGTTGCGCTGGGATTTCTTAGAGAGGGAATGGACCAGAATTTATGAAAGATTCCTGGAGCCACTAAACATTAATGAGCTGCAAAAGATCATCCTCTTAGGAATGGCGCACGTACTGAGAAGGTTTCTGTCCATCGAATAAAAAAACTGCCCCGATACCTCAGGACCAAGGATTGACCCTGGTTCCAGGAGAGTGTAGGAAGCAATTAATAGCACTGAAAACATTTGTAATAATAATAATAAGGTGCTGTAAGGACCATTTGGTTCAATATGATGAATTAGCACGTCGATTAGAATAATAATTATGAATAATATTTTTGATTATCTCACAGAATTTCCTTTACTTTTCTGTTATTTTCAGTTACCTTTTGCAAGAACTGTTGGACAACTATTCAGAAGAAAATGGTGGTCTGTCCCAGAGCCACAAAACAGGGACAGATCAAGGAGGATTTATTGAACTTACCAGTCACAAAACTCCAAAGGAAAATGTTAAATCAGGCTGTTGTTCCTGATCATGTGGATGGTCACATGCTCAATGAAGGGGTCAGGGGTGGGGCGGGTGCCGTCAAATCTTGCTGCCTGTGTTAAAGAAAACAGCTGTATTGCCATTACCGCTAAAATTGTACCCTGCCGGCAGAGCGTTTTTGTTTCCTTGATTTGGGCATACTCAAGGAAGACTGCATGAATCAAGTAAGATCCTTGTTGGGCATGTCCCAATTAAGCCTAATAACCATGCACTTGGTACAATGAACTTAGTTGTGACCATGAGTTTACCATAAATAGATGCTCGCACTCTAAAAAAAACAGTTTGATAAGAGAAAACAAGATTGGCTAGTCCAGAAGTTTGGGCTATGTTGACTTCAAAGGCTTGATGCAATTCAGGCTGTGCTTCTTGTCAACTCTTCAAACAAGAAAAAAGAACACAAAAGGAGGCTCTGTCTGCACAGTAAGAAAATGGATTAAAAATTCTAAATTTTATATTTAAACTCAATTTTTTTATATTCTTATAAACAAGTAGCACCACAAATAGGTACTATTAAAGATGTCTAATATAAATTCTCACTACATATGTATAATATTTTTATAGAATTGTTTATTAAAGTAGTATTTCATACTTAGCCTAGAATTCCATTATACCATCTAGCTATCACAAGCGAAAGAAGAGATGACCTGGGTATCAACTCTGTCAGATGCAATCTGCCAAATTTTGGAAAAGGTCAGGGAAAGTATTTTTGTAGTGAATTGATGGACTACGCTTGAACCCTGTCTGTCACAATAATGTCAAATCAAAAACCCAGAATAAGTTAAAATATTAAAATATTAGTTGTATTGTTGAAGTAGTGGGGCTTAGAGGGTTTAATGCCAGTTGGTTTTTTAGGTAGTACTGATTAACCTTATTAGTAAATAAGAGTAAGTTATATAAATTATCATCATTTACATTAATTTTAGGTTGGCAATTAGTTATTGGGACTCCCTTAGATGCTGGGACCATTCCTGGGGGCGGGTGGGGGGCACTCCGCATATGAAACGGGTTGGGATGCTTGTCGGAAATTTTGAATTAAACCCCTAAAGGAGACCGATCTGGGCGGGGCCCAAGCTTTTTTTGACCCCTAAAAGAGACCATGTTAAAACACAGACAATATGTATATTTTTATATTTTTTCGCGTGCAACCCTAACCGAGACCTTCATGGCTAAATATGATGGCGTTTTGCCCAGAACATCCTAAGTGAGACCAAAATCCGAAATTTATACCCAAGCAAGACAACGAGCATCCCCACCCCTTTCATATGGGGAGTCCCCCCCTCCCCCCGGACCGTTCTTTAAAACTCTTTGAATGAAAAGACTTGTTGGTAGAAGGTTCAAGATTCTGAGGTGTTAAAAAAAAAAAAAAAAATGAGACTCATCACAAATGCTTGCGAGATTTCAAGATCAGGGATTGATTGCGTAAAACCTTCTTAACCCTTTATAAGCCCTAAGAGTGATCAGCATCAAATTTCTCCTCGTAATATCAATGCTTTGTAAAACAGAGTGGTCGTGAGAATTACATGATCACACATGATGAATTGGCTTGATATTTTATCAACTTCTCCCCATTACTTCTGTAGGAAATGAATAGGGGCAACAAATGAGAATTCAAATTTTGATCTTAAGGTTTAAATGGTTAAGATGAGAGGGCTCTTAACGTTTGTTCTGAAACAATAACCTACTTTTCTGAAATAATAGTTACAAGTTCCCTTAATCTTAAGATTTTTTTTTTTTGCAGCCCAGCCCAGATCACGTTCTGTGTATGAGACAACTGACTTTCTAGATAGAATTTGTCTTCTCCTTTAATTTTAAATCCTAAAAGCACCATTTTCTAAAATCTTTGAAAATAATGACCATTTTTTCATAGTTAGTGAAAACTGGCAGAGATCTATGCCATGTCCTGACACTAATAGTCTCTGTCTCCCTCTGGGGGTGATGTTTGCATTATACTTAAATATTGGTCTTTTCTTATATAGCTAGGTTATGAAAACAATAAGGAAATACTTTGCCTTAACTTAATATTAGTTTTTCCTAGTTGTCTTCACTTATTTTTTACTTATATGTGGTTAAGCTTGAAAGAATTTGGCTGGTATACCATACAATTTAAAGATATTTTTAAAAATTATTTAATTTATGTTTTACTAGTAATGTAACTCGTGGTTACACATTTTGCTCATCAGACGCATTCAGTACCATACGACTTACAGACTCTCAAGATACTAGACTTGAATCAGTCATTGCTCTTTAAAAGACAACAAAACGTAATTGAGATATGAATAATCGTGATTATGAAGCATTTTTATGTAATTCAAGGGCATATGGATTAATTATGAATAAATGAAATGAGAATCTTATGCTGAAAAAAATAAAATTTCTATCATTATGTCACATTGCCAAGGGGCTTTTCTCTCCCATGTTCCTTTGAGGGGTGTGGCTACAGGACTAAAGTTTATAAGGACAACAGATTTATTTTATAAACTGTGACGAGGACTTGTGAAAGATTTAGGTGGCTAAAAAGAAGAAAGAATATTCAAGTTACAGTGTTCTTACAGACCTTGTCACGGTTTTCAACGCCATCTTGACGAGTAGGCAAATGCGTGAGAAATTACAGTGTTGAGAATCTGATGTCGAATAATTTCCGTAGAATGGCTGTTCTGAAAAAAGTATGAACTGTACACTAAAGCCTCACTCCCAAGGAATCTACTGAAAAAAATTGAGGACGTTACATGTGCTAAAAGACCTAGGACCACTTTTTAAAATTTTCTATACATTTGTCTGTAAGAGAAAGTCCCGGGAAAAATTACAGACAAATATATAGAAAATCTAAAGCAAGCCTCTGGAGAAATTTAAGAACAGGTTTTCAGTACAATCCATTGTTTTGTAGCTTTAGTTTACAAGTCATATTTTTTTCAGAACAGCCGTTTTACGGAAATTATTCGACATTAAATTCTCATACAAACACTGTAATTTGTCACATGTTTGCCTACTCGTCAAGATGGTGTCGAAAACCGTGACAAGGTCTGTTTCGGACGAGGGAAACGATTGTTTGACTTGGGGAAAGGTTGCTTTGATCCGTTTCAGTGCACGTGGTAATTCGCGGACAGATGCATTTATCATTTAAATCATAAAAGTGTAGTCCAGATATTTGTTTATAATTTGACCTTAGAAGACATGGTGTGAGAGACGACGTGGGCATTAAAAGACTGTTATTTATTTTTTTGACTGACTTGAAAGGGAGGGGACAATAAATTTTAGACAAGGGGGTTATCCCATTATTGCCACGAATGACTGAGTTTCCGTAGACGCGCGTGTAATTCAATTTAAATACTTTTGTTTTGTTTTTTAAACAATAAAGAAGGAGCAGGAAAATTTTTGGAAACTTGGAAAACAAGGGGGAAACTAGCGCGCGAACTGCATACTCTAGGGGGATCGGGGAATCCCCATGGTACCATGGGGATAGTCCCAATAAATTAATATAGTACATGACTACATCATGTGCAAAGTACATGACGTATATTCTGTTTCCGCTGACCAGTTACTCAAATTTTCCCTTGGGCCGCAAGACGGTGGCTGTATTTCGCCTCAACCTTACCAATGTCTAAATTTAATACTGTTGTTTCTGGTTGTGCTGGAAACATAGTGGTAGGAGATCATGCTGTTTTAAATGTTGGAGCCTCATCTACTGATGGTAAGAAAATGAAGTTCCTAACTTAGAAAAATCTCTCACTGTGGTTGAACATTTCACTTCCGGTTTCTTTAAGTGAATTTAGCAAGATTTGCGAATTTCTTGTAGGGAAGCAAGTCTTTGCACTTCATTTAGTTGCCTTAGTTTTAGGTGTCAGTTACGGTTTACCCGTGTAATGTTGTATTTACGAACATAATCTGCGCTGAAATACAGAAAGTTGTGACACTTTTAAGGACAAATCGTGGCAAAAATTGAAACCATGTGAGATTTGCAGACAATTCTGAAAACTTATTGAGCAATTTTCACGGGAATTCCGAATCTTGAAAGTGACTTGTCGATTTTCAAAACTAAACAAATTTCAAAATACTGATCGTGTGCTGTAGTGCACGTCTGAGACTGGAAATTCACTTACACACGTTTCTAGCTCATTTCTTAAACCGCCAAATTCAGTTGACACACCTTAAAGTTCGTTCGTCTTTTGAAAGAAGAAAGTTGCGACGATGCATGGCTTGTTAAATAAAATCCAGCATATATCTATTACATCATTTGCTGAAGGGATCGTGCTGGACTTCGCAACTTCATTCTGAGAAAAATTAAAAACACTTCGCTGACTCTCTGTAACCAGCAAGAAGAAGTCCTCAAACCAAAAATCCTTAAGGATTATAGGTCACTTCGTCTTCAGCAATCTGGTCGTTGATAAAGCGTAGCCGGCGTGGTAGGCATTTGAAGTCAAACAGCAGATAACAAGCACACGGGCAGCATGATTTTTCCTTTCTTTCTTCTAATGAGTAAAACAAGCCGTTGGGAGATAAGACTTCTCAAAACCAGTCTGTAAAACTCATCTAGCTGATAGGCCTTTTCCTTCATACGGTTCTTTTAACTGCTTAATTTCTTCTATTCTCCCTTCAAACTGAAATTGATGCCCTCAGTTTCTAATTCTAACAATGAATTCCGTACAGAAATCTCATCACACTTCACTTACAAAATATTTTTAAATGACAACTGAAAGATCGATTAAGTTACTTAGTAGTGTGATGTTGATTTCAATCAATCAGATTAGGGTATTAAGGCTGTGATTGACTTGTTTTGAAAACTGACCAATCAGGATTTTAACATTTGCCTGGTGGATGTTAAAAACAAGAAAAACAGTGGTCTCGTGGCAGGTGTTTCTGTCCCTCCCTACTTGCAGGCCCCTTGCGTCTCTCTCGCGCCTAAATCTCCCTTCCCTTCCCTTTTGAACACCTGCCATGCAGGCTAAGACAAAGGAAAAACAAACATTAACTGACATAAAAATTAACTACAACATCTAAATATTAAATATCATTTGTTGAATTGATTTTACAGCTCGTCCACGGCAACAACCACCCTCAGAGGAGGTACCCCCCACAGGACCCTGTAAGTTCACCAACATTTGACCCAGTACTCTAATATTTATCAAAATTAATAATTAATACCCTTGAGACTCATATCTAATAGTGACCAAAGAAAACAGCCATGTGTGTCTTGCTGTGTGCCAGCAATTCTCCCCAGCTTATGGCTGGGCTCAGCGTAGAGGTTGGGTGTGCCTGTCTGTAAAGCCATTGAAATAATAAAAAAAGTTTACAGTGATTATATATACATAGAAGAGATGATAACTGCCGGAAATCTTAAATCTGGGACTTGCAATTCCCCCCTTCCTCAGTCACCCTTAGCTTCTTTCTTCAGAGCAACGCTCAGTAAGCGAAAAGTAAAATTATGCTGGCAGAAAGGAGAAGAGGTGGTTACTTGTCAATCTGTGAACAGCAAAAGATCACAGTCTCAAAGGAGTCAAATTTTTGCTGAAGCTTTGACTTTGGTAGCACATTAAGTCAAACAGACATGTGTTGAGAACTACACTCCATTTTCTTAATGGAAGCCTTGGGCTCCTGTCATCTTTTTGCAAAGGAGTCAAATTTTTACTGCAGCTTTGACTTTGGTAGCACATTAAGTCAAACAGACATGTGTTGAGAACTACACTCCATTTTCTTAATGGAAGCCTTGGGCTCCTGTCATCGTTTTGCATCATCAAAATTTCCATCTGTGACAACAGATGGTCAATGGCAAATTCTATGAAACTGTAACATGTGTCCAAAATTTTTGAATTTTGGGGAAAAATGGGTTAATTTCTAAACTAAAGCTCAGAATTTGCTCAAAAGAGGATTTTACTTAGGAGAATTGGTGATCTGTATGGGAGACTAGGAGATTGGTGCCAGTATAGGAATTTATTATATACATACTGAGAAATACTCACCAAAAAGTTGTGTTGTAAATTTTGATACGCAAATGAGTTCTTAGCCAATCAGAGGAGTGAACTATGGTTTTCACACGTGAAAAAAAAGTAATGATACATCCAATCAGAATCGCGAACGACGTTCTTTCACATGAGAGAAAAATGATACGTCCAATCAGAAGCCAAAGAAGTGTGTGAGTTTCGCGCCAAAATTCCCGCCTTTTCTTCCAACTTGCTGAGCCCCGCTTTGCACACATTTGAGGAGAAAAGTTTTTCTCAAAGAGTTTTTCTCCTTAAAAAAATGAAAAACATTTCAGAAATGGAGTGGAATAGTTTCGTTTGTTTCACTGTCGATAAAGAAAACTGTAAAGGGCCGGCGAAACAACCGCAGAAGTCTTCCATTTATAAGTGTAAGCTTATATTGAAACTGGCATGGCCATTTTACTTAAAATCACTCATTTTCAATTGTACATTCAGAACAAACAGTTAAGATTACTTGTAGTTCTTGGATTACCTCATATCCTTACCGTCATTAATTTTATGTTTTTAAGAAATGTTTCTACTAAAAAACTGATACTTTGTTTTCATTGTTATTTCGTGTTGTGTAGCAGCAAATTTAAGCATTTTGGAAAGAGTTATTAAAGTAAAAAGGCCACCAAAATGATGAATGTCTCAGTATGTATACAATAAACACAATACCACATGGAAAATGCTGGCGTACTGTATTTACCCACTCGTTGTTTTTGTATCAGAAATCTTACTCGTTCGCTGCGCTAACTCGTTCGATTTCTGATACGAAAACAACTGGTGTGTAAATACCGTATGCCAGCACTTGCCATGAAGTATTCTCTTTATATGACATAGCAATTTAATTCCTGCTAATTTAGGTCCTACAAGGTGAAATGGGTTTGTAACTGGTCAATTTAGACAATGGCCTAACCCATGTGCCTAGCCGCGCACTGGGGCCAAAAATTGTCACAGCAGGACCTTCTGTATGTACAGTTGACCCTGCGGAATGATGGGCTTTCTTTAATAATTTCCCTTTTCTGCTTTTATTTACAGCTCATGTCCATTGTCAAGAATCTGGTGGTGATAGCATGAACTATTTGGCAAAATCTGGTTATGTCTTGGTAATAAATAACTATCTCTTCCCACAGAGGGTTAATGTTGAGCGAACTGGGTCGAATGATGATGTTCAGAACCTGACAAATCTGTTTGATGACTTTAACTTCCGGACCCGGACTCATGATAACCTAACTAGAAGTGAGATGCTGAAGTTACTGACAGAAACTGCAGAGAAAGACTTCTCAAAGTATGATTGCTTTGTTTGTGTGATCCTAAGCCATGGTTCAAAAGATGGAATCTATGGAACAGATGATGAGGTGATTAATATTGAAGCAATCACTTCACTTTTCCGCCGCGATGAATGCTCTTCCTTGGAAGGAAAACCAAAGATATTCCTGATTCAAGCTTGTCGAGGAAATCAACGAGATATAGTACCAGTGGAGAGTGATAGTGACCCAATGGTATTTTCAAATCCAAGTTTGCCAGCTGATGCAGATTTTCTCATCTGTTTTGCTTCTGCACCAGGTCATCAGAGCTACCGACAGCCTCTTCTTGGCTCATGGTTCATAAGTGCAGTTTTTGACGTGTTCAAGGAGCACGCAGAAAGGGAGCATATTATGGACATGATGTTAAGAGTCAACAACCAAGTCGCAGGATATTTCAGTAAAGATGGTCTGAAGCAAATGCCATGCCAGATCTGCATGCTGACAAAAAAAGTGTTTTTTCAACCAAGATATAGCAGTTCATGAAACTAAAAGTAGAAAATAAGGAGTTGTAAAGTTAAATCAAGAGCTGAAAAGACGGTACCTTGTTAGTATGTGCGTAGTAAGTCATTCATTTGTTATAAAATTTAGTAGTAACACTTGTTGTGTCTAATTTTCGTGTTTTTAGACAAGAAATGTTGCTTGCATTGTCACCTTCCCCACCCAGGTGTAATACTGGTACTTATAACTTGGGTGCGTTTTTAGACAGAACACTGTTGTCCACATTCTCTCTTTGCACCCATGTTGATCAAATTTAACCAAACATCAACTTGCAAATTTTCTTCTTAATTTGTATGTCATGTATGTATTTCTTATGTTAACTAGTAGGGAAAATTGGTTTGAAAATCACCCAAAGACATTTCATCATTAAATGATGAAATGTCTTTGGGTGATTACTACAATTATGTTGATCACAAAAATTTTTTGTGATCAACATAATTGTAGTAATCTTAAATTTTTAAATTTATACAACCTTTAAATGCAATTTAAGGAAGTGAAATTAAAAGAGAAAGTAAAGCTTAGAAGTAGACAATACTGATTTGTAGAGTTTGCATGAAAATTGCCACCCATAAGGACGGTGAGCTACAGTAGGCAAGATATGCAAACGTAGGTGAAAATTTCATCCCACAAGGAATTTTCATGCCTGTTCATGTATTTTGTTCACTCTTTTATCCCTCAGAAAAATGAGGGACATCTCATTGTCTGGCTGGTTACTAAAATTAGACCAAGTTTTATAAGCTGTGGCCATAGGGCTCCTAGTGTTTTTCCTTTCATGTACTGGGTAAAGGCCTGCCTAGTCCCTAGGCGTTCTCTCTTGATCCATTGTCCGCGCGAACTCTGGGAGAAAGCGGGCAAGAGAACGGAGTTCTTGGCGAGTATCTCTCGGTGACGTCACAGCTCATGGTAGAGTCCAGAAATGACCGAGCCGAAAACGCATGGGGACTAGGCTGGGTAAAGGCATAATTTCGAATTCTATGTTTGACATGATTATAACTAATTTTTTGAAAAATTGGGGGTCAAATAAACGTAAGACAGTCTTTTTTGTTTGAATTTTAATTTATTATCAAACAAAATTTACTGTTTTATCACTGTACATTAAGGGCTTGCCATTTTATTGGCAAATTTAATTTATTTACTGTAGGTTACCAAGAGATAATGAGCTAGCTCATTCTCTTTTGAGGTTACTAAACTTTAATCAAGGACACCTGCTAGGGTCACACAATCCTAGTTCCTCCCTATCTCCCTTCCATGGTTGTTAAGTAATGGTTTTTCAGTGGATTTTTCTACTTTTGAAGCCAACATTGAAATAGAGAAGAAAAAGGAAGTTGAGCACAACATGTCAACTGACCCAAGTTGTAATTAATATCACGAACTGTAGATGACCATTAAGCCAGAAAAATGAAAGTATTTCTCTCCCACTAAATGGGAAATTGTCCAGCCTGGTAAAGCATACCTTTTCCAGTAACTAATTTGGAAATTACCACTTAAGGTGCTTGATATTGCTGCAAGGATATGCAGTATTGCAGATTATAGTTCTCAGTTTACCTAAGCTTATAATTTGAGTTGGAAGAGCTCACTAAAATTAATTCTTAGAAAACTAACACCGTGAGTAGATTTATGTTTGTAATTAATTTTGTATGTCATGCATAGGAAACCGGTAATAAGTATAAGAAAGTCATAATAATAAAGATCAGTTTTCAAATGTTTTAGGCAGTTCAGCCAGATTTAAACCCCACTCCATAAATTTTTTTGAGTTGTGGGAAAAACACTCCTGGCAGCGACCAGTGTCATTTTTTGGCACCGCTTACATCTTTCCACCCCGTTTACATCCTGCGAATGGGCTTAATATCTTTTTTAATTAGTTTTAAATTTACCAAAAGCACAGGCTAATCGTGGCAATCGGGAAGGCAGTAAATGATGAAAAAAACCCATAACTAAGGTCTTAAATGCGACCTAATTTGGAAACCGCACACAGGTATACCGAGCGCAAAAATCAAAGATTTTATGTCATGCTATGGCAGTTCCTCTGGTATTGGAGGTATTATGGGTATTAAGAGATAATTCACTAGGAATGGGCAAAGCGACTAAATTATACTGCATCTTATAAAAATGTGAAAGTTCAATCAATGTTCTTCGCGCTCTTGCAGTGATGACCAATTAGGTTCGTCCATTAAGAAAGACACCGTTTCTGGATCTCTGATAGTCTATCGTTTTTAAAAACACAAATCTCCCGGAAAACAGGCCGCTCGCCTTTGCACCGACTCCGTATGTGGTATGGGGATTCCAATCTGTACTTGGATACTTGGCTATAGGACGCACAAGGGACTGATATGCACATTCTTGAATTTCGAGCGGAGTGGAGTGAATCTGCGTTGTTAAACGGCAAGCAGGCGATTTGCCTTTTTTCCCGACTTCCTCTAACCCGCGCAGCTGGCGGTATTTTGTGATTAAAGCCAAATCTCACTCGACTAGTACACAATACCGCCAGCTACGCAGGCTAGACTTCCTCACGCTACTTGTTCTAATTCAATAACACCATACATATACCGACCACCCTTAGCCCGAGGTGCTTATAAAACTGCTGACGCTTTCGATGGAGGGTATTACAAAAATTAAACATGTTAAGTCACACTGATTCTTGATTGGTGCAAATCTCAGCTACCAATAAGAGGCCCACTCCTTGTCAAAGGAGTGGGGACGTTCTTCGGAAAATTAGAATTGGACCAGTCTGCTAAGAAAACTAAGAAAATGGGGGGAGAAAGCCTGGGAACGAGGTTGGGCGTGGCGCGGGTTCATTTGACCCCTGCTGTAGTTCAGTTCTGTTCAGTTCACGGTTCAGTTCATTAATTAATTCTCAACAAATTTTACCAAAAGAACAAATATTTCGGGATTCCCGCAGTTAACAACAGCTATAGTCCAGGCGAGTAGAGGTTATATACATAGTAATATAACAAATCTCTTAAACAAGTCGAGGAAAAATATCCAAAACAAGTTGTCGAAAAAGTCAGTCACTGTCAACAACAACAGTCCTATTCAGGACTACGTTCACCCGGACGATACAAGTTTTTTTCGGGTGTGGCTAAAATGTTTACGGATAACCGTTGCGTTCGTCTAAGATATTCGGAGTTTTTCTAAACCCTTCCCTAAGATATACGGAGGTTGTGTTATTCATATCCGGTACCATTAATTACTGCAATTTTTCTGTTATCAACAGCGGCGGATCCAGGAGAGCTCCCCCCACCCCCCTCCACGCTTATCTCAAGGTTTAGCCTGAGTATCAGGCCTTCCTAAGGGGCTAGGGGAGGGGGCAGAGAAAGGAAGGGTTAGGGTTAGGATTTCTCTTCTTTCGCTCTCTCCCTTTTTCGCTTCTCTCGTCCCCCTTTCCTGCCCTTTCCCTCAAGAAACGCCTCATACTCAGGCTACTCAAGGTCTGGTTCCGGCACTGATAAAAAAGGTGTGATAGGAACCGATTTCAAAACACCTTTTTAAACAAAAATCAATGGAACGTCAAGTATCTTTTGTATCGTTGATTTTTGTTTTTTAAAAAAGGTCTGACTGACCGTCTACTGAAAATTTGTCAAACGACGAAACGACCCTGAGAATCATTTCCGAACAGTAAGGCAGTTCTAAATTAGCCAAACAGGCTTCTAAAGCATAGAGCTACAGTCGAACCTGTATATAACGTATAACGGCCCTATATTAAGCGACCAGTTTTCAAAGTCCCGTTATTTCGCTCATACAAACGCTGTATTTTTTACCTGTGTTAGGCGGCCAAGCTCGGCCACCTCTCAGTTAAGCGGCCGCGGCCACCCTAGCCTGTAGCAGTCCCATGTTTGTCTTTCCTTGGTATTTTTTCCTTAGCCTGTGACAGGCTCTCAGATAATATAGTGGGGAGCAGCGTTAAGGCTTTTCAGACGTCATCAGATTTATTGCACAGAGTGCGTTTACATAATCTTACGTATATTATACCGTTAAGTTACAACTTGGCACTGAACTTTGTTTAAGGTATTGATCGCTTGAAAGAGTGTTGATTGTCCTATTTTTTCTTTGAATGAAGTGTTTTTGCATGATAAATTGACATTAGACCACGCCCAGTGAATATTTTTAGTGATCCTGTATTAAGCGGCCACCTGTATTAAGCATCCAGTTCCTCAATTCCAGAGGATGGCCGTTATATATAGCCGACTGTATTTGAACCAATTCTGATGTAATTGGAAACATCCGGTCGTTGGCCATGGGTGTCTAGATCATGAACAATGTCCGTATTAGATCGGTCAGTATACCCATGACAATTGCGAAAATAGCAATTTGCGAAATTGGAAATAGCGAAAAAGGGCAAAATCTTTCAACTATGCAGTTTCTTGCTTGATTAATAAGAGGTTGCGCATTGTATCTTGTTCAATTCCAAGTTAAATGGTTAAATGTAAGGACTCTGACTCCATCGAAGTTGAACTTTAAAAAAACGAAAAATAAAAATTGTTCTAACGAGGCCCTAAACAGACTTGAAAATAAAATTACAATCCAAGCTTTCGTCGATCAACGGCATCATCAAGGAAAAACGATATTGATGTGCACACGACCTAGACGTATCAATGGATGGACTCGATTGCCTTCAAGGCTGAGGTGATATATTCGCCAGCTGAAGCATAGTTTTGTTGAGCACAGTTGTTAGATAATTTAGTTTAATTAGTCGCAGTTCTTTTAGCTGGGCTAAAATTAAAGACTAATAAAAACACGGCAACAACACATATGGCGCAAAGGGGGCAACACAGCTCCGCGATCGGCGTGGCGGACGGGTTCCATAGCGTTACCATAAACGGCTTTACAGTATCTCCCCGGCGCAATTGTACGCGCGCTGGATCGGACAAGTTCAGGTAGGTCCAAAAGATAGGCTTGGATAAATTCTGCTCGTAAAATGGCTTATTCTGCCTGCCGGCAGTGCTCGCTTATTCTGCTCAAAATTCTGCTCGGACACCCTTACTCTGCTGGAATTCTGCTCGGTATCCGAAAAAATTGTCGGCCCCTCTGGCCTTTTTTCTTTTCGCAAATTTAGACGGGAGCCTGGGCCTAACCCTTAAAAGTAATAAGATTTTCATTATGCGCGGGATTATGCGTAGCTAAATTGTAATTTCATCTTACTTTTAATGTGAGTGCGTTGTAGCTATTAAATATTATAATGAAATTAATCACAAGGTTTTCCATTTCCTTTTTATGTCGTTTTAAATTTTTCTTACAACTGTTAATTATGCAAATCATTATTTTCCCTTATTCTGCTCAAATTCTGCTCGAAAATGCCTTGTTCTGCCGGTAGAATTTATCCAAGCCTACCAAAAGAAACAAACTTATTAATACGGCCTAACACTCCACGGCACTAGGAGCTCAAACCTCCAGCCAGCATCGTGCAACCTAATGGAACGGTGCAGGCAATTATTCCGTTCTGGGAACTTTATCTTATCGGCCGGCAGGTACTGGAATACAATCAAATATACAAGTTTTCGTTAAAATATCAAAGCCTGGGGAAGTCGCCGTGAGACTTAAACCGAAAGAAAATCAGGGAAGAAAGCGGTGAGCCCGTGTTTATTGAGAACAACAACAAAACCTCCATGGTGGGAATTACAAAACTTTAGGACGGTTGAACTATTACAACTTAGCAATACAGCTCAGAATGAGACACAGGATTTTTACTGGGCCTTTTGTAGTTGACCTGCTCTCTGAGGGTAAGCCAATGAAAAATACTGTACTATCGAATAGAACGTGCACTTGAAGTGCTCCACGAGATGTGCATGAGGGGATTTAATTTTACTAGCCATACAAAACGAGCAATACATTAGAAACTAGCCCCGACTGCACCATAAACAAGGATTGCCATTGTATCCGTAATTTTCCAGCTGTGGAAGTAAATCAAGAGCCATTATGGCTCTTGACTAAATTTACGTGCCACTCAGTCATTTTACCTACTACGAGTAAAACTCCAGCAGATGTGATTAGGGCTGGCATAACGTTGCGTTACATGTTGCTGATTGAGGGCGTCACTTTCCATTAACTGCGTTTTACAACTGAGTTGTAAAACTTTCGTAGCATTGTAGATCTAGAATCTGTTGACTAAGAATTTTTCTACATTTTCTAGGGAGAAATGTGTTTACCCTTGTTTTTCTATTATAACCTTATCGTTTCTCAGGCTTTCACGGACAGCGACTGGGCACGAGTCTAGATCTGAAGCCAGAGGTCAGCCGGAAGTCGAAATTCGAGGAAATCTATTCAGTCTCTATTCATTATCCATCATCTTCAGTATTAACGGTTTGCGAGAGCTTCGTACCGCCAGGAGATAAACGATCTAATGTTTCCCTAAAGGCTACGCTACAGCTGAATATAAGGTTCCCACGAACCACATCACTTACAGTGTTGTAAAGGATCTACATATTTTAAAACATCGGCAAAGGTTGCTCCGTACGACGCCAAGGTATCTGGTTACAAACTTTGTGCTGCAATATTAAATACTCAGTTTAAAACACGATTTCTGTTTTGAAGTCTTCCAAATTTTTGCTCGGAGGGCTCTTAAAAAACATTAAAGGTAAGATTGAGCAGTATTTTCCGGGGACAAGGGCTTTTTTCACCTCCATCACTGCAGACCTTGATCAGTCAATGTCGCTTTCACGCCTTCAGTTTATATTTAATTGAGATTGATGCTTAAAGTCATGCTGTTTCTTTTTTATTCAGCATTTCTGAGACGTTTTCAGTGAACTGGAGAGAGAAATTACAAGCATGCACATAGTGCAAAATTTTGGGCTCATTATTTGGTGTTGCTTCCTTCTCATCATGCTGTCTTTCGCTGCGGACAATGAGGATGCAGATGTCATCAAACACTGCATGAATTCCACCAATTCAACGTCTTGCAGTTTAACGTATGAGCAAGTCTACAAAAGCTTAACAAAGAATGAGAACAGTTTTAACATATCCCATGCCTTGTATCCTGAAGGAGGAAAGCCATCATTTCTTGTCAAAGTAAATGTTTATGGGCCCAATAAAACGCACAACTCTGTACCACTAAAGTTTACCTGGAGTATACACTGTCTGTTTTCTAATGTTCGTGCAATTGCGCTTGAAGCGTTGTCTCTTGGCTCCATTATTTTGACGTCTAGAACACGAGAGCTCAACATACAAATTCCTGCATTTTGTTGCAACTTATCAGAGAACATAGAGAAAAGAAAGGAAATGATGCAAGGATTTCTTACAAGGGCACTATTTGAAGTAAGTGCACATTTTGTCTGAATATTAAAGTAAAGGTCGCCCTGTACTCCCGTAGGCGGGGAGGGGAAAATTCTTGGTGGGGATGTGCTGGTTCTCCAAATCCTGACCCTATTTCAGACCAAAAGAAGTCATTTTCCACACCCGTTTTCAGACCTAACCTCTCGAACCATACCCGTTTTCAGATCGCATTGCCTTTAGGCAGAAATTATGTTTTCATTGCTTAGATAAGAGCGCAAACAAAAAATTCTTCAAATGCATTTCGAATTTGCATATTTCTCTTTCTTTCTTACTCATTTGGAATTGAAACGATAAATACGTTCATACACTCCTGTAGTTCCCTCAAAAACTATACCCGACTCCACTGAGACGCGGCGCAAAAAAAAGAAACCGGATGAAGCGGCACATACCTATATAGCTTATAAGGGGGTCCCCCCCCCCCAGAAAATTGCTTAACAGTTATTATTATTCATTCAAAATATTTCTCAGTTTCTGATTGGCTCAAAAGCACATGCATTTTTCACCATAACCAGCTACTGTTGACCAAATTTGGAAGAATTTTGCGATTAATCAACCAATGGTTAAACAATCAACGGACAGTTACAGGTTAATGCACTGTTAATTTAAACCGAGAAGACCTGGGGACAAGGTTTAGTTGTTTTTAAGTATATAAACGAAAGCCAAAATCAATAGCTGTTTCATTACTCATTTAAAATATTTCTAGGTTTTTAACATCATTACCTCCTCGTCGCATTTCTGTAATCATTTTCCTGTTAATCGGCATAGTTTCAGAATCATGCTGACACTTGAACAGGTGTTTTTTTCTTGCACTACTCCTCAAAACGTATGGAGAGGTATTGGTGTCAAAATTAAGGTCTCATTTTATTATGCTGTTCTCCTATTTTATGTTGTAGTTTATGCGGCATTTGCATTGTTTGTTGCTTATTTCTCATTTAAAGACGGAAAAATTTTATCTTATAGTGCACGTATGCCATTTTATGATGGTCTCGCTTTATGAAGGTCTCATTGTATGATGGTCTTATTTAATGATGGTCTTATTTTATATGAAGGTCTCATTTTATGACAGACTTATTTTATGAAGGTCGCATTTTATGATGACCTTATTTTATGAAGCTCTCATTTTATGATGGTGCTATTTTATGAAGGTCTCATTTTATGATGACTTTATTTTATGACGGTCGCATTTTATGAAGTAGCCTGCGTAGCTTGGAAGTAGTGAGCGAAAGAGAGAACGGGCGTGCGCGAGGGAGTCTCCTTCTCGCGCGCCCGTTTTTTCTTGTGCCCACTACTTCCAAGCTACGCAGGCTATTTTTATGATGGTCTCACTGGGATCGCTAAGCATCATGGACGGTGTTCAAAATCTGATCATTTGTGTCAAGATGGCGTGGGGTGAACATCTACCACGAAGCGACGAATATTCGTTAAATATGCTGTAGAAATCAGCTATTTCCCTTTATTTTCTTCCAGAGACATCTGTCTATCAAATTATCGGTGAAAAACAGTCTCATTAATCCATTAAGAAGTGTATTTTGTTCGAAATAACTTGCATGTAGTCGTTCGATGACGAATCGCTACCCCATCGCTACTTTGTTCGAAATATGCTTATGTCAGCTTCAGTCATGAAAACACTGGAGATAAGACCCGCGGGTCTCCGAAAGTTTTGATTTCACCGTCAGATGGTGCAACTAGATCTACGAGGTTCTACGACGATTTCTGTATTATTAGCAAGACGGATTTAAGTTGGCTTGAAAACAGACTGGCATGGGCCAGGTTGAATAATTAATCTTGTAAGATTGTGTATACATGCGTCAATTCCTCGATAAGATAGCCCTAAAACAGTTGCCATGATAGGAGAGGTTTAGGGGGTCAGCTTTACAGGGATTTAGTTCTCTGTTGCCACCCTGTTTGCATTTTTTCACCATCTGTCTCTTAATCACACATGAAGTAAATAAAAAGTAATTAAGGATATCAATACATGTACAGTGAGGATTTACCTGTGTCCTTTTTATAAATAACATTGAGCTCTTTCTTCAGGGATCTTTATAGTGTTGAATAACAAGCTAACAAACAGCTAACCTTTCTGAAAAATATGATTGGTGGGTGAAATGCATATAAGAAGTGTGATGTAGGAGTAGAGTTTCATAAAAGCCACCAAGCTTGCACTTTAATTCTAGTAAATGGAATATACATATTGCTCTGATTATTCTTGAGCAACAAATAAATTAAGACTAGTGTGTGTGTATGTGTGGGTGGAATCGTTATCACTATGATAGTCAGGGGCACTCAACTCAATTTTCGGAAAATATCTGTTCGGAAGACGATTTGAGATCTAGAATTTTCGGAACATTTGTTGTAAAATTTCTTGCTTGCCTGCCTCTCCTAGGATTTTCGAACATCTAAAAAACTGGTATAATTGCCCATTTTTATCGGATTTTTACCCTAAAAAGATCACCCAGAATTTTCGTGAGCCTTTTTTCTGGCTGAAATTTTCCAAAAGGTAAGTTTTGATCACTGTAATTTTCGGATCACTAGACTTTCAGCTAGGTAATCCGAACAGATGAAAAATTTTCAGGGGATAAAAATATGCCTATATCTACCGTTGAAATACTAAAATACGTTTAACAATGCTATGTTTTAGTGGTTTTGAACTATATTCTCGTTGGGTGCCCCTGGATAGTTTAGAGGTATTTGAAACAGCTAGGCAACAAACTGATTATACACTGAGGTCAGTCAACTTGTTTACCCTAACAACACATTTATATCTAGGGATTTGCATATTTTGCTGGTTTGAGCATTACTTTGCTTGATCATGATGTACTTATAATAATTGGGGAATCAAGGCTACGGGAAAAATCGGTGACAGGAAAGGAAATATCCAAAGTGGAAAAAATAGGTTACTACTAGAATCCACCACAGTAATAACTGCTAACCTATGAAGTTTATTAAAAGTTTATTGAGAGCAATTAATATGGAATGAAAAATAATATCCATCACCATAAAAAGACAGCACTGAAATACTAATTACCATGCCAGTACTTACAAAATTGTGCACCTAAATAACACCCATGACACAATATTTGAATTGAACAAACCTAATAATTATTGGATGGAGGGGGATCACCAGAAAGGAAAGAGGTCTCCCTCCATTTTGCCCCTGATTACAGGAGATTTGTAAACACGGATAAGATTTTTAAATATATTTTTTAATTATAAAGATTACAATTTAACATACAAAAAAGAAATGTGATGACATGTACATGTTTGTGCATGATGATACAATCATTCATATAAAAAATAAAGGCAAAATTCTTATAACTTAATCTGTTTTGTAATCACAAATACTAGTGTATGCCATTTTCAATAAAAAATTTCAAACCTTACATTCTGTGACTCATGCCAATAGAAAGCAGGGAAACAAATTTGCAACATTTCTTCATTAGCTTGTTATTTTTAATTAAAAAGTAAATAAAGGTATCAATACAATTTTGTACAGTGAGGATTTACATGTGTCATTTTATAATTAATAATATTAAGTATTTTCTTCAGGGATCTTTAGCTCAATATTATTTACAAAATGACACAGGTAAATCCTCACTGTACAAAGTTGTATTGATATCTTGATCATTTACTTTTTGTTTACTTCATGTGTGTTTAAGATACAGATGATAAAAAAAAATGTAAACAGGGTGACAACAGAGAACTAATTCCCTGTAAAGCTGACCACCTAAAACTCTCTTATAGTACCTGGCAACTGTTTTAGGGCTATCTTATCAAGATCTATCTTATCACGCATCTTCTTTACTTATTTCAGTAAGGGTTTTGATTTAGTCGATCACAATATCCTTATCCAAGAAATGGAGCTGCTGGGCGTGCATGAGGCCACTATCAGATGGATCGGCTCGTTTTTAACGGACCGTTCACAAAGAGTGCGAATCGGTCAGGTTTATTCGCATCCAGGTACACCGAATGGGGGAATACCACAAGGAACAGAACTCGCGCCATTGTTGTTCGCCATATTAGTGAACAATCTGTGTAGGGACTGGATACGTTGATGACGCCTCGGTATTTGAATCTATTCCTCGATGTTCACCTAGCTACCTCCATTTATCGCCGCAAATATTGACACCTACGCTTCCATGCGTAACATTTGGCTTGATGAGAAAAAATGTAAAGATATGGTTATCAATTTGTTGAAGTATCAACCCACTGTTATAACATCGATTCAGCTTAATGGTATAGTCATTGATAGAGTATCTAGTTATAAACTCTTGCGGTCGGCGGTGATGGCGGTCGGACACGTCTGGAAGAGCTGGCCGTGTATATATTTTTTTAAACTTTGTTCTGCGCCATTGCTTCCTGGAATCTTGGTTTCCAGTCATCCGTAAACCATTCTTTTTCCCGACGATATAGTCTGAGAAGGTTGGAAGTCCAAGAATCCACAGCAAAATGCTTATCAAGCTGCTCTGTGGCCGATGGCTTGGTAAGACGCCATATTGGAATCCACCTTATCAAGCGTGTAAGATTTACTCATTGCAGGGTAAACTATTATAACAACTGTGACGCTAGTTTTAATCTGGAGTTTCTCAGCTTATGTGGTGACATAAATCCCAACCCTGGACCCACTGCAGGAAAAACCTCAAGCAACTGTTCCGTTTGTGGACCTGCCGTGGCTAAGAATCAATTAGCGATTACTTGTGATAGTTGTTGCCAACAGACTCACATAAAGTGCGGTGGGATAACTGCGAAACGCTACAAACAGCTTCTGTCTTGCTCAAATTACTGCTGGGATTGTCCCACTTGTATGGGAAATTTGATCGAACAAGATCCAGCTAATGATAACCCTCTTTAAAATATGAGCTCCCACGGAGAACCAACTATCAAGTTTCCACGGAGAACCAACAAAAAAGAATGCACAAGTGCTCTTCCTGGCAAATTTATTGAAATCAAGGAATGGCTTGTTGATAAGGTTTTTGACATTCTCTGCATTCAAGAAACGAAAATTGACAGCACTTTCCCTAATTCTCAGTTCCATGTAAATGGGTACAATATCTTCAGACGAGATAGAAAGAAAGGCGGTGGTGGCATTTATGATCTGGATTCTTTAAATAATTGACCCACAAGAATATCTTCTCAATGTTCTTCATGCTTAGATGTTATCCTGACGAATGTTCCAGGTTATTTCAGGGAATCAGGAACTTTGGAGGTTGGCCTCAGTGATCATTACCTAGTTTATACAGTTCTAAATAAGAAGTAACCGCAACCTAAAGCCCAAATTATCCGGGTGCGCTCTTTCAAGAATTTTGATAAAGGCTCTTCTTGTAGCAACCTTAGTTTGGTTCCTTTTTCGAAGGCTTACGTCTTTGATGACCCTGAAGATGTATATTGGGCTTGGGAAAAATTGTTCGTTGAAGTTCTGGATGACCATGCTCCAGTTAAATCGTTTCGACGAAAACATGGCGAACAATTTCAATTTATAAATCCTGAATTACGGGAAGTGATGAGAGAACTTAGACCCTACATGGAGTGGGGGACCCCGGTTTAGTGGGGTAGGTTTCTTTTGTTTTGAGTCACCCAGAGCGTGAAAACAAAAGAAACCAACCCCACTAGACCGGGGTCCCCCACTCCATGTAAACAGGCCCTTAATCGCAGTAAAAGGCAGTTCAACAAGTCCAGAAAGCCTGAAGACTGAGAAAAATACCGCCAACTAAGAAACAGAGCTGTTAGCATGAGAAGAAAAAGAGTAAGGCGGATCACTTTTCCAGAATCTGCAATGATAAACATTCAGATCAAAAGAAGTTTTGGAACACAATAAGACCGTATATTTCATCCAGGAAAAAGCAGTCTTTCCGCAATGAGCGTATTGTTTTGAAAGACAATGGTGGTGTCATTAGAGAACAAAAGAAAGTCGCCGAGGTTCTGGCAGAATATTTTTCAAGTTCTCAGCACCCTGATTTCAATCAATTGCCTCCAAAGTCATACCAGACAATAAAAGCTCATCAATCCCGCCCCTTCACCTTAACAAACACAAGCCCTGGTGAAGTGAAGAGAATTATGAAGAATCTTAACACAGACAAAGCTACTGGACATGATCAAATTCCAGCCCGTCAAAGAATCCGCTGAAATTCTGTGTCAGCCTTTCAGCTGTTTAGTGGATTTTCTATTTGAAAGGGGAAAAGTGCCTTCGAGTTGGAAACTAGGTGAAATTGTCCCGGTCCAAAGAAAGACTGTACGTTAACAAAGACAAACTATCGCCCTATAACAATCCTGCCGGTCTTATCCAAAGTTTTTGAAAAACTCGTTCACTCAAGACTCCCTTCACACTTTGAAGATGTTTATCATAATAATGTCTTTGCATATAGAGATTATCATGGGTGCGACACAGCTATCCTTAGTCTAACTGAACAATTCAAGAAAGAATTAGATAATCACAAAGTTATTAGTTTGGTGTCTATGGATCTGTCAAAAGCATTTGATACCCTTTTCCATGATCTTATTGTCAAAAAGCTTGAAGATTACGGAGGAGACTCAAAAGTTATCAATCTTGTTACGAATTATTTAAGAGACAGACAGCAACGTGTCAGATTGAGTGGACAACACTCTTCTATGGAAACTATAATGAAGGGTGTCCCCCAGGGATCAATTTTGGGTCCCATTCTCTTTAATATTTTCATGAATGACCTGTCTTATGCTATAGATGAATGCACATTATTCACGTATGCCGATGACACTCAATTGTTTAAGTCTGCGGAAGATATCGACCAGGTTGAACATGCCATAAATACCGATCTGAAAAAGGTTGATGAGTGGTATGAATTCAATCAAATGAAAAGAAATCATTCAAAATATCAAGAAATTACTTTTGGAAGGGTCGAGAGAAATCCTGTGTTGACCTGTAAAGGAAGCGTTATCCCTATTCAAGACGAAATGGAACTCCTTGACGTTACTATCGACAACAAGCTTAAGCTTGAGGGACAGATTCGTAAAATCTGTCGTAAAGTTAGTCAACAGGTTGTTGTTCTCAATCGTTTGAAGAAAATATTGCCTTTTGAATTGAGGACAGATATATATCGTGCTTTCATTGCACCGCATTTCAATTACTGTTCAGAGTCGTGGCATCACTGTGGTAAAAGAGGTTGCGCCAAACTTGAAAAAATCAATGAACAAGCCCTTCGCTTTGTGACCCGTGACAAGTCAACCACGTACGAGACGTTGCTAAAACAACTAAACCTGCTGTCCCCTCTTAATCAAAGAATTGTTAAAATGGCCACTGGTGTTTACAAAGCTATCCATGGGTATAAAGTCCCTAGAGGAATAGGAGAGCTATTGCAACTAATTATAATCTTAGCTAGAGGAAAACACATCCTCGAGCAACCCAAAGTAAATACAACCACCTATGGACTTAAATCGTGGCGTTATACTGCAGCTAAGATTTGGAACGCTCTTCCGGATCAGTTTCGTGCCGCTATAAATAAAATCGGAAAATTTAAGAACTTAATGTCTAAGTTGGATTTCTCAAATTTTACATTTTAATCGCGCAAATACATGTAAATACATTTTGCTTAGTTTTAACATCATTATGTAAAAATCTCGTGATCTACTCTTAGTTTTAATAAATATTAACTGTATACATATTTTATTATATAGGTTTTTGTGAGATATCTTCTCTTTCTATTATTATTTCTAGTTTATTTATTTATTTTTCGTGGCATGTCTGTAAAGTAGCTAATTAGCTAAGAACATTGACCACGTTAAATAAAGGGTATTGTATTGTATGATCTCTAATGACCTCTCTTGGAACGAACATTGTGACAGTATCCATAAAAAAGCTACTAAGCGATTGTTTGTGCGGCGGACCCTCAAGAGAGTTGGACTGGGCTTTAACGATCTCGTGTTAGTCTATTGTAATATTGTTAGATCCATTGTTGAGTACGCCTCGCCAGTTTGGGCTGCGATCCCCTTTATATCTGGACGAGTTAATTAAGTCTGTACAGCGGAAAGCTCTCAAAATAATATTCGGCCGGGTAGACTATACGGAAGCCTTGGTCTTGGCCGGCCTGGAGTCTCTTAGTGACAGGAGAGTAGGAGCTTGGAAGTGGTTTATGGCTACTGCACGCCAAATGTCCCCCCTTAAGAACATCATCCCCTCTCCTGCCGTTACTCCTGTCGTTATTGAGTCTCATTACAGTATAAGGGTCCAACTTCCAAGACGTCAACATGGTCATACCAGAAGAATTAATGACTTTGTAACTTATAAATTTCACTGAATGTATGTAAATGGTTAATTGTATGTGACAATGACCTTCCCCAAAAATTCAGTTATTGCTGCAAGTGGGTGAAATAAAAAGAATATCTATCTATCTATCTATCTTTTTATCTATCTATCTATCTATCTATCTATCTATCTATCTATCTATCTATCTATCTATCTATCTATCTATCTATCTATCTATCTATCTATCTATCTATCTATCTATCTATCTTTTTATCTATCTATCTATCTATCTATCTATCTATCTATGGCGGCGTGTGCATTTATCTTCGATCGAATATTAATTATTGCCTTAGAAATGAAATAATTCCCAATAACGAGTTTGAAATGTTAAGTGTTGATATTAAAAAGCCTAATAGTAAAGCTTTTAACGTAACTGCGGCCTACAGGCCCCCTAGCTGTACGGTTGGCTTCTTTGAAGCTTTAGAAGCTATTGTTCGCATTATTGACATGGAATCTAAGGAACAAATTACCTTAGAGGATTTAAATTGCAATTATCTATCGGATAGAAATAACATGCACCTGTCTCAGTTGAAGCAATTAAGTTTGACCTATCACTTTCAACAACTAATCAATGAACCTACTAGAATCACGCCAAATTCTAGTACACTTATTGATATAATTTTATCAAATGAACCCTCAAGGATTTTAAAATCAGGAGTGGTGCATATGGGATTAAGTGACCATAGTATGGTCTATGCAGTACGTAAGTTTGCTATTTCATCTAATAACACTCATAAGCATGTGACCACTCGTTCTTTTAAAAACTTTAATACAAGTGCTTTCAGAGAAGACCTAAAGTCAGCACCCTGGGATAGCCTAAGAAACTGCACTACTCCCGATGAAATGGTTGAAATCTGGGAAAATATGTTTTTAAAAATAGCTCACGCTCATGCGCCCATAAGAACGCGGCGAGTAAGAAATAAAAAATCCCCTTGGATTACTACTGATCTGAGGGAGCTGATAACAGGTCGAAACAGACTGAAAAGGCAGGCTATATTAACGAAACAGCCATCTATCTGGGATAAATATAGAAAAGAAAGAAATAGAATAAATAATGAGATCAAAATGGCAAAAGCGAATTATTATAAATCAGAAGTGGAACAAAATGTGGGTAACCCGAAGGAAATATGGAGGACAATCAATGAATTAACATATCGTAAGTGCACTAGTAACTCTTCAATAAGTGAACTAAAAAGTGGTGATAATTCCTTCACAAAACTCGCAGAAATGTGTGAGATTTTAAATGACCATTTTACATCTGTCGGTCCAAACCTAGCCTCCACACTGCCTAGTGGAAATACAAGTTTTGACTCTTACATAAAGCCTGTTTCCACGACTTTTAATTTACAACATACCTCTGCCACTGAAGTTTTAAAGTTATTAGGTAAATTATCTCCGAACAAGGCCACTGGCCTTGATAACATCTCATGTCGGCTTCTAAAAGAAGCTGGCCCAATTATTGCCACTTCTTTAACCTGTATCATAAACAAAACCATAGATACTGGCCTCTTTCCTTCACAGTGGAAAATGGCTAAAGTGTTTCCTTTGTATAAAAAGGATGATCGCACAGATGCACAAAACTATAGACCAATATCTGTCTTGCCAGCCATTTCTAAGATTTGTGAAAGGGTAGTCTACGATCAACTGTACAGGTACTTAAATTCAAATGGCCTGTTGACAAAAAACCAGTCTGGGTTTCGTTCCCTTCACTCTACAGTGACAGCGCTGTTACATTTAACAAATAATTGGTATCTTAACATTGACAAAGGCATGACCAATTTGATTGTGCTGCTCGATCTTGCCAAAGCCTTTGACACCGTTTCACGTAATATTTTATTAAAAAAGCTTGAGCTCTATGGTCTGAAGGGTGTAACGCTCGACTGGTTTTCATCGTACCTATCAAATAGGCAACAGCAGTTTGTAGTAGAGGGCTGTGTATCTAAGCCCCAGTTGATAAGTTGTGGTGTTCCACAGGGTTCAATTTTAGGCCCTTTGTTGTTTTTAATTTATATCAATGATCTCCCTGGATGTCTTCTCCATACCAAAGCACACATGTATGCCGATGATACCACGATATATGCGTCCTCTGTATCCACTGCTGAACTATATGCCAAGGTAAATAATGACCTAACTCGCGTTAGGGACTGGCTTCTTGCAAATAAGTTAAGCTTAAATGTCACTAAAACGGAGTATATGTTCTTAACAACTACCTTCAAATTATCTAACTTAGGAAGAGACTTTCCAATTAAGATTGGCAACAATCATGTTAAACGAGTCCAAACAACAAAATATTTAGGAATTCACTTAGATGAAAATCTTAAATGGAACGAGCATGTTGACAAACTTTGTTCAAAAGTCAATCGATCCATCAGTGGTCTAAAACAGGCACGTGATTATGTACCATTAGGTGTTCTAAATACTATTTACAAATCTCTTATCCAGCCTGTGTTCGACTACTGCGACGTTGTTTGGGACAATTTAGACCAGGCACTTGCCACTAGGATCCAGAAATTACAAAATCGTGCTGCACGCATAATAACCTTTCAAGGTTATGACGTTCGTTCAGCACAAATACGAAAACAACTAAACTGGGAAGAGCTTGCCTCGAGGCGTCAAAGGCACTTAAGTCTATTAATGTATGATACAGTGAATGGAAATATACCTAGTTACTTAAGCGATCTTTTCTCGAATGTCTGTGAGAACAACCCTTATAAGTCTATGCTAAGAAATGCGGAATATAATGTTGTACTGGACCACGTTCCAAAAACAGAATATTATAAGGGGTCTTTCTCATATAGAGGAGGAATGCTGAGGAATTCTTTACCAAATGACATAAAAGCGTCCGAATCTAAAGCTATCTTTAAAAGAAAACTGGCTAGTAGGCAGGCAAACTGTTGACTACATTTTACTATATTTTATTATTTGTACATATTTTTAGTGTAGTTGTACAGTATTTACTTCTGTTTCTATACGGCTTTCATGTAAAGAAGTTATGTAACTTATGAAATTACCGTATTCAAATAAAAGTGAATCAATCAATCAATCAATCAATCAATCTATCTATCTATCTATCTATCTATCTATCTATCTATCTATCTATCTATCTATCTATCTATCTATCTATCTATCTATCTATCTATCTATCTATCTATCAATCAATCAATCAATCAATCAAGGAAGCCAGTGTTCCAGATAAGAGCCGGGTCTCGGGTCAATGACCCGACAAAGAAGGCTTCCTGACCCGACAGATGACATATAAGAGTTAAGTTAAATATAAGAAAAAAAATAGCTCGTGGTCTTTAAATGAGAAATGAGCAACAGACAATGCAAATGCCGCATCAGTAAATGCATAAACTATAAAATAACATAGGAGAACATCATAATAAAATGAGACCTTAATTTTGACACCAATACCTCTCCACAAAATCGCAGATGACATTCATCGAGGATACATACATTTTTACATTCTTGCATTTGTTTCAATCACTTTCTGTAATTCAGCTATTTGGTCCCGTTTGCTTTAACTGCGAGACTCTAAAAATGCAACCATTTCTTTTTCTTTTTTTGTGTGCGTGCGCCAAGAGGGAAGTCATGGTCCCAGGCAGTCCTAGCTATGCCATACATAGAAAGCTCACTCAGGAAATATTAATGCGGCAGGACTTCTCCACGTGTGGCGTGTGGCAGGGATACTAATACTGAAAATTATGATAATCAATAAAAGTTAATAATAATATCCTTATTAATAATGAACACAAATCACTGTAAATTTTCTTTTTGTTTATTTACAGCTGCAAGATCTGGCTGTAAGTCCGGATATTCGAGATCCATCTTTGAACACAGCTCAGTGTGTTATACTGGGTCATAAACCTAAATTCAGTGACACCAAAGGACATAGTGTTAAAATGTTATGGGTATGTAATGTTTTTGTAGTGAGCGCTGGCCTTATTTTCAGTTCGGCGATAATCGACATGAGCATATCTAACCGAGTAAGTGGCAGGAAGGTTACAAACAAAGTGAGTGCCATGTGTTTGTCGATTCACTTCTTGTCACTACTGTGCGCTGCACATATTGTTGTTTGCGTTGCACTTTGCTTTACTTTTTTAACTACATCTTTTTCAAATGTAACTTTTGGTTTTATAATTATATGGACTAATGTAGAAAACGCATTGTATGTGCCAATTCACTACTTATCATTTTCTGTTGCTAATCGTAAAGTTATAGCAGTATCACTGATTGGCCTATATACATTTGGAGGAAACACGATATGCTATATAAGTTGCTGGCTTGTAATTGGGATAAGAATCAATCCGTCATGGGGTTTAACTATTGCTCTCTTTATCATTTCTATTTTCGCTACATTTACTTACGCAGTGTACCTTTACCTGGAGGTATTTTACCCAAACGGTTATAACATGAGAGAGTCTGGAGAAAATATACTTCAAGACTTTTTATGGGGAACTTATACTTTGTCTGGCAACCCCCAAAACGATAATGATGACCAAAACCGAGTTATTGCGCTTTTTAAGTCCCTTGCTTTATCGGAACGCTTCAGAGGCATCAGGGCTAAATTTGTTTGTATGCTTGGATGTATTGCTGTGGGGTCCATTTTTGTCGTGGTAATGCTAGCAGGGCCCTCAATTGGTGGACAGACAGCTGCAGACGAACTTCTTAAAACCTCCTCTTTGTATTTTATAACTGCATTTATAACTTGGGCTACTTTGAAGAAGCACGCTTCTATCGATGCTCCCCTCCAAAAGGAAAGACCCCAAAATGCTGAAGGACAGGACACTGACCACCACACTGGAGACCACCCCGGTGGCGAGTTTGGCACCCTTGTTCAAAATAATTATTACTACTATCATTATTATCATGGTGACAGGCGCGTGTCTTACGAACACTCGTACACTTTTACGCGCGAAACAAGAGTGTAGAAATACAAGTTGTTTGATAGAAAATGCACGCAAATTCTGACCATTGATTACTATTAACGTTCGAGTGCTTTGAACTTGAAGTATATTTTAGAGTAATAAATATGCTGACTTGGTATAAAACTTCTATTATATGTCCAGAATTGCACGATTTGGCGAAAATTCGTCAAGTTTTTGCGAAAACTCCATTGTAATGGCAAAAGGAAAGTGGTGATTTTGACGAAAATGGCGAATTTGGCGACGATTCTCCAAAGTTTTAGTGAGCTACTAGTTGCGTAAAAAGTTGCAATTAAACTGATGAGTTGAGTGCGTTCTGTAGAAACTTGAATAATACTTCGGTTCGGTCGTTAAGTAATTTTCTTTAGCTCAAAGGGTTGGTCATGGTGAAGACAATTTAATCCGCTCCATTTTGCAGTATAATAGTATATTATTATATCCCGTATGTAGAACTGACTACCAGCATTCTTAAAGAATACACAAGATGTGGCATCTTTTCGTAGCCTTTTTACTGGATGTCAATGCAATAACTGCGTTTGATATTTCTTCTTAAAATTGATTCTTAGATTGTGTACTTTTTCAGTTTCTCTTTTTTAGTATTTTAAACATAGTTTAGGGAATTTTCTATTTGTATTTTTAATCACCCTTCCATTTTTATCAATTTACCTATTTATCAATACGCCCAAACCTGTTTTAGATTTTTATTCTTCTTAATTCTTAGTTTTTAATTGTCAGTCACTTTTAACATGAGCCTTCGCCTCGGGAGACTGGGTAACCACTCACTGTGTGTTTGACATTAAATAAATAATCTTATCTTATCCCAAAATGTACCTCGTTTGCCCCCCAAAATTGTGCATAAACATTGTCATCAATTTCTTTTGGGACAGCTGTAATACCCAGGAGAAATGATAAACAAAGGTTAAGCAAAATTTTGGGGGGCAAACAAGGTGTATTATGGGAAACGCGCAAATGGCGAATGCGGAAATGTCCGAGTTCTGTTCGTAGGTGTGACCCGAAATTCTTGTTTCGACTTTTTTCCTTTCCGTGTAGCTTTAAGTAAGTAGCTTCAAGTACCCTTCCAATTTTAAACAAATTTCAAAAGCGAATACAGTGCATTAGGGACCTTAAGCAAAGACGACGACAACAGCAGTGAAAACATCTCTAAAAAATGAATTTTCGTCCTTTCAAACTTTATCGCTTCTACTTGGAACCGCTTAATTATTCAAATGTAGGCGACTTTTCCTGGAGTTGAATTCTTAAGGGTTTATCCATGTTCAAATAGAGAAGGGAAAATTTGTCGTAGTATGTCCACGTCCTCCGTTAGACGTCGCATTGGGAGGTTTCACGTCGTAGTCGTGCAGTAGACGTCAAAGAAATGTACTAAAAAGCGTGATGCACGTGCAGAGCAGTTGTTTTGCTCGTAAAACCAATTTTTTTTTTGACGTTGTTGTCGTCGTTGCTTAAGGTCCCTAATAATATGATGTGAACTGCTGAGAATACATATCATACATATCTCCATATTTTGTAGAATACCAGTTGTATTAGAAAGACGTAGGTCATCTCAGGAAGGGAGTGGGGGGGGGGGGGGGGCGGTGCGCACCCCTGCACACTCCCACTAGATCCGCCCCTGGGCGTATAGTTTTAGACATATTGATTAATGGAAAAATGTGTTTGCAGAATGAATCCATAGATTTGTACACATTAAAAACAATGCATGCTATTTGTAGAAAATTAGATAATGCTAGCTTCATTCAAAAATACAAATTACTCATATTATTCATATTTTTAAATATTTCTTCTTTTGTTTAGCTACGATTTGCACCTAGTTACTCGTAACGTTAGACGGTATATTGTAACTCATCCCTGACGAACATTGTAATTACCTTTAGTTTAAAGAATCGCAGTTATTAGTTTGCACATTACTGAGTCATGAGTATTAAAAAAGTGTCCATTAAAGATAAAATGTCTTGAAGAAACACAGTCCCGTTATTGCGCATGTACCAAATTTTCTTGCAGGATTTTGCGAATTCAAAATATGCGAGTAGTGTCCTGTTACAGAACCTTTACGTTGTGCACGGTTAAGGTCGATACTACATTGATCCTTCTCAAAATTACAGATCAATGATATATTGTTTCCGTTAGGTTTCGATCTGTGTAAAATCGAGGGTATTTGGCGTTGCTTTCTTTGCCGTTGGCCGGAGAACCGAGGAAGGAAAGCGCTTTGATGCCAATTTGCAGGCCTATTTCTTCCGCCAGCTTCCATACAAACTTAGATACTAATCGTGCAGGAATAAGCAAAAATGGAGCAGCAGCATAAAATACTATATATGAAGAAAGTAACCCATGTTTTGGAACAAAAATATGGCCACCTTGACATCATGTGGAAACGCTCTATGCCAAGATGTCAAGAAATATGAATGAGATAATGCACTTTGCTGTCGTTCTGTTCACTGGGTGGATTTACCATTTACTATTTCGCCTGCAGATGTAATACCATGATACTACCCTTCACATTGCTCTATTCACTTTACGAATTGGCGTTTAGGATTATTCTGGCATTTTCATTATGGTCGTTTTGAAAGTTAAAGGAAAATTAAGCTGTTATCAAATTTAGGCCCTGTCTACTCGTATCCGTTTTCATATGAAAACGCAACTTTTCTTTACGGATACGGCTTCCGTCCACACGTGTCCGACGAAAACGAAAACGGAAACGAAAACGCTGAGGACACACTATCAGTTCCAATCTACTCCGCGCAATATAAGAAACTTATTCAAGATGGCGGACGCGCGCTTCCCTTTCTTGTCTTTTATACTTGGGCTTATTTCTGACCTAATTAATTGCTTATTTTCAAGCAAATTTAGCTTTGTTAATTCTACAAGCTGATTATTCCTGGAGGCGGCAGAACATTATCAGGTTATTTTCGTTGCCAGTGTCAAGAGGCGGAAGGTTGGATCTCCCTTTAGGTTGACTATGTTTTTGCCCTGATTTTGACATTTTAAACTGTTTCTGTGACTTTGAAGAACGTCACAATAATATAAAACCACACCAAAGAAATTGAAAGCTGGCGCAAAATTATTATTTCGCGGGGTCATTATAGCGAACACGTATGCGGCAAGCATGCGCAGTCGGGTAAGTTATCGTTTTCAAGTCGATTCATGGTATACGTGTGGACGGGCGAAAATGCTTCGAGTGGACAAGATTTTTTTCGGAAAACGGAGAACAACGAATACGGATACGTGTGGACAGGGTCTTAGGGAAAACGTGGAAAATTGAAGCCTGGAACAGGACGAAAAAACAAAATCGATTACTATACAAAGTTTACCAACCAAGATCGATTTACAAAAGGATTGTGTAGAGAATCGACGTCGGAACAGGGGCACCCAACGTCAATTTTCGGAAAATATCTGTTCGGAAGACGATTCGAGATCTAGAATTTTAGGAACATTTGTTGTAAAATTTCTTGCATGCCTGCCTCTCCTAGGATTTTCGAACATCTGAAAAATGGCAAAATTCCCCATCTTTAACGGATTTTTACCCTAAAAGGGTCATCTAGAATTTTCGGGAGCCTTTTTTCTGGCTGAAATTTTCGAAAAGGTAAATTTTGATCCTTATAATTTTCGGATCGCTAGACCTTTCAGCTAGGAAATCCGAACAGATGAAAAATTTTTAGGGGATAAAAATATGCCTATATCTACCGTTTAAATACTAAAATACGTTCAATAATGCTATTTTAAGTGGCTCTGAACTATATTCTCGTTGGGTGCCCCTGAGCGGTGAGCCCGTGTTTATTGAGAACAACAACAAAACCTCCAAAGGGAGGGAAGGGTGGAAATTACAAAACTTTAGGACGGTTGAACTATTAGAACTTAGCAATACAGCTCAGAATGAGACACAGGATTTTTACTAGGCCTTTTGTAGTTGACCTTCTATCTGAGGGTAAGCCAATGAAAAATACTGTACTATCGAATAGAACGTGCACTTGAAGTGCTCCACGAGGTATGCATGAGGAAAATTATTTTTACTAGCTATACAGGATTGCTATTGTATCAGTAATTTCCCAACTGTGGAAGTAAATTTACGCGCCACCCAGTAATTTTACTACTCTACCAGATGTGATAAGGGCTGGCGTTAACGTTGCGTTACATGTTGCTGATTGAGGGCGTCACTTTCCATTAACTGCGTTTTACAACTGAGTTGTAAAACTTTCGTAGCATTGTAGATCTAGAATCTGTTGATTAAGAATTTTTCTACATTTTCTAAGGAGAAATGTGTTTACCCTTATTTTTCTATTATAAATTTCGTACGCAATTCTGAGCTATCTGTTATAACAAGTTATTAGTATTATTTTTCGTAATTGTTGAACAGTTGATTTTGCCTTGCAAGTAGAAAATTATCTTAGGCGTGTAACCACATCCTATGACGAATAATAGAATTGACTCGGTTTGTTTTTATCAACCTTAGTGGCTTTGATTGTAATCGGTTTATGCGCGGTAAATAATAATTAAGGTAGATAATGTGGGATATGTTAAGGAAATAGGTATCACGCTCATGTGTTAGATCGCAAGAAATAATAGTGAGCCTTTGCCAAGTTCGGTTTGCGGCCGGACATACGTAGTCAAGGCGTTTACTTGTGGTAACCATAAAACTAGTAAGCATTGTAATTTTGAGTAGAACGTTTAGAACGATTGTGATGTACGAATGAACGAACGAAATAAAGCGAAAAAAGTGAAAGATACAGTCCTGATTGTTTATTGAACCAGCGGACGCGGAGATATTCCAAACGCAGTGGAAGATTCCGCAACAACTGGTCCTTCGAGCCGGATTAGAGAATGTCTAAAAAGAAAGTAAGAGCGGGCCATCGTGGATTCCTCACGAAAATCGTTGAAGAGGCTAACGAGCGTTTAGATGACGAATATTCAACCGTCAGAAAGGCAGAACTGCTGAAATGGAAAGCTAGTTTAGGAGAACAGCTTCAAAAGATCGTGCCGCTTGACGAAGAGATTTTGGCCGAGTTAACGGCAGACGAGAAAGTAACAGAGGAAGAAGTGGCGGACGAGATTGAACGGAGTGGCCGATTGAGGGCAGACGCGACACAAGTGTTAGCTGCCATCGAAGAACGACTGACAGAGCAACCTCCTCCACCGCCAGCTTCACAATTGGCACCTCAATACGCAAATTCAAGCCAAGGTTACCAGCCGATAAGTGGCCAACAAAAGACAGTGCGAGCAAAGCTTCCGAAATTAGAAGTAAAAAAGTTTAACGGAAAACTCTGCGAGTGGCAGGAGTTTTGGGACTCGTTTGAGAGTGCCATACATATGAACGATGGGCTTTCGAACGTCGACAAATTTTCCTATCTAAGGAGCTTACTTCTGGGATCGGCAAAATCGGCAATTGGAGGATTTGCGCTGACATCAGCGAATTACGAGTCAGCCATAGAGCTCCTAAAGAAACGTTATGGCAAAAAGGTAGCGATTCAGAGAGCACTAATAAGCGAACTGTTGAATGCACGTCCCGTGTTCAACGAGAGTGACACGCCAAGACTTCGCAGCCTCTACGATTTTGCCGAAACGAAGTACAGAGCGTTACAGGCCTTAGGAGTGGATGAACAAAGCTACTCAGAAGTCGTCGTGCCGACACTATTAGAAAAGATTCCCGACGCCATCCGATTGACGATTACGCAAGGAAGACAGTACCTGGAGTGGACAGTAGGAGACACGTTGGAGGCACTCCTAGTGGAAGTGGAACTGAGAGAGGACCATTGTCTGGCGCAGCACAGATCAAACGAGGCGAAAAAGGGTCCTGTCACCTCCAGTGCGCTGTTTGCCGGAAAGGGAGACCGAAGATGCGCATTCTGCCTGGAGAATCACCTACCGGAAGATTGTAAGAAAGTCACGAAGAAGGAGGAACGTAAGAAACTGTTAATTAAGTTTGGTAGATGTTTTAAGTGTATTAACAAGGGCCATCGTGCCCGAGATTGTAAGGCTTCCGTTCAATGTAAGAATTGTAAGGGATCTCACAACACGTGTTTGTGTGAGTTGGGATCACAGCAAACCCCAGCGGGGGATAGTGGTCAACCACTAGTAAATAGTCCGAGTAGTTTGCTTGTGGGAACAGAGAGTAGAATTGCCCTTCAGACTGCCCAAGCCTTAATTAAGGGGGATGTACCGGGGAGGGTAAGAGTTCTATTTGACTCAGGAAGTCACAAGTCTTTCGTAACAACAAAGGCCGCGAGTAATTATGGTTTAGAAATTGTAAGAAAAGAATGGGTAACTATTAACACATTCGGACAAACAGTTAAGGAATCGGGTTTGAGGGAAGTCGTCCAGTTTGACGTAATGCCTCTACAGGCCGACCGTTCACTTAGGCTTGAAGCTTATGTTGTGCCGGAAATATCTCACATAAGCAACGAGCACGTAGAGGTCGTCAAGAACGATTATCCTCATTTGCGTGATCTGTGGTTTTCAGATGTTTGCCAAATCAAAGAAGAGCTCGAAATAGATTTGTTAATAGGATCGGATTACTTGTGGGAGTTTCAAAAGGGGCGGACAATACGGGGGGAGCCAGAAGAACCGGTAGCCGTAGAGACTGAGCTTGGATGGGTGTTGTCGGGCCCCCTGAAAAAGAAAAAATCAGATAGCGAGCGACAAGAAGTGACTGTAAATTTCGTGGCGCATGAGGGTGCGGTGACCGTGGGTGATAGTTTAGAAGGGGCGGTCGGTAAATTGTGGGACTTGGAGAGTTTAGGAATTAAAGCGAGTGATGAGGTACACGAATTGTTTGAGAGCGATAGCAGTTTTATCGATGGGAGGTATTCGGTCAAGTTGCCTTGGAAACAGGGTCACAACCCCCTTCCCAGTAATTATGCAAACAGTTTGTCACGCATGAAGAGCCAAATCAAAAGATTGAAAAGGGAACCGGAAGTACTACAAGAGTATGACTCAATCATTAAAGACCAATTACAGGGTCGTAACATGGTATATCCGGGACCCATTGATCCCTATTTTCTTTCCGTTATTTTGATCCCTGAGCCCTATTTTCCCCAAAATTTTGATCCCTGAGCCCTTATAAAAGAATTGATCCGATCCATGTTTTTACACAAAATTTTATCTTAGGCAACTTTGTTTATCTCCAATTATAGAATATAGAACATGCTCAAATGGGCTGATGAGAAAAACATTAACTTTAATTTTTAGTGCAAGTTGTAGGTTCTATCAGAGCTTTCTATTCTGCTATCCCTGTTGATGCTGTAGTCTTATGTGAATTTCCTCTTTCACTCTGTGTGTGTTACAGTGAGGATCACGATCAATTACCAATAGCAAAATACCTGCTTTACATGAAGTAGAAAAATTGAATGATGCAAGCCACAGGTTCTACAGTTAAACATGTACAGCATATCTGTGTCAAGCCCGTTAATGGCTTTTCCTGGCTTGATAACCATTGTAGATTGTCAGAGGACATGTCTGGTTGTAGGTCTTCCAGACCTACTCCTTCCAGCTTCAAATCTAATTGGCTCTGTTGTCCACCTGAGCTTGCGACCCTTCCTCTTCGTCACCACCTGACGCAGGTGAATCATCTAATTCAATTGACCCCTGGAGCAATCCAACTAGGCGTTGCTCTTCAAGGCAGCTCAAACAGAAGTTTTTTCCATCTTTTATTATTTGAACTTTCCCGATGATACACTTAGGTGAATTTCTATCGTCACGGTGCCCAGTCTGGTATACAAGCGGATCTTCCTCTGACTGTTCCAGCCATCTCAAACCCATGTGATCTTCCAGGAATGCGTCAAAGTTATGGTGGAGATTTTTTAAAAGAACTTCAAGGAAGAAAGATTGATATACCTCTTGTAATTGTGCTTGAGAGCAACTACGTCGCCTTTTGAATAGATAATCTCATATTCTTCGGCTGCGTCTTGAACTGTAGTTTGTCGGTCCTTCACTCCCTTGAACCTCTTTCAGCAGATCGACTTCTCCATGTGCCGACGCATTCCTTCTGAACATACTCAGAGCAACTGGATTGAAGTGTACCAGCTCTTTCTTTGGTCTTCCCTCTTGTTCGTTGCTGTCATACACCCCGTCCGAATTCTTTCGCAAAGCTCTGCAATGCCTTCCTTTGTCGCTCGTTTCCTCGTCCACATCCTTCTTAAGGTTTACTCTTGCCGTGCGACTTTCGAAGCCATTCCGGTGCCTTTGGACCCAGCTTTCTCTGTGTGTAATGGCTTTGACGACCGGTATACGTATAAGATATAAACGAGGATTGGTGGAGCCTCTCTATTGATTCTAAAAGGTAGCTGGGCCGCCGCGATACGTAGTCGTTCAGAGCGGGTGTTCTCACTCCACTAAAAAATTCAGGGTCCAAATCTAAGGTGGCCTTTCGGGGCCAACCATTACATACACCGAGGCCGAATAGCCGAAAGGGCCCAAAAAATTCTTGTAGATCAATATTGTCACTAAAGTCTGTAAATTTTGTGGAAAACGAAATAGCCACTGCGAATGAGGTCTGAAAAATCTTGCATGAAAAAATAACCCATCCCCGACTCAAAAATCAAATAGTGGGCCCCTTACTGGTGGCCCTTCATGCCGAGTGCTATAATATATTAAATGCCTGCAGACTCTGCTACTTGTACCTAGTATGCAACATTCCTTTCACCAATTCAACCGTTTATTTTATAAAAAAAAAAAGCTAAAGAAAATAAACTATAAAGGTTTTGTTACTTTTATTTCACCGAGGTAAGTCTTTGGTGTTCCACTTATTTTCACTAATTCTACACTGTAATTTGAGACTGTTTATCATACAAGCTAGCGGGGCGTTTATCAGTGATACAGTAATGATATAGTAGTGATACAGTCCTTTACTTTCCCGGCCCAATACTAGTACTGGTAGGTGAACCGATCTCGGTTTCCCATCAGAGTTCGAGATAACCCTAAAACTCTATGCAATTAGAGCAGGTTTATTAAATTGCGAGAAAGCACTAATTTTGCAACATTTTAAGCGCGCGAATTCATTGTACTTTTGTATTCTACTTTTGGCGTCCATTCTAATTATTTATAAGTACTTTTAAGAGTCAAGTTACTGGTCAAAAAATACGAACCTCGATTGATAGTCGCCTTGTGACTTGCCTTGAGGCGATGAGGCAATCGGCACTTGTACAGTAAATTCCGCTTTCAATGAATCGGTTTGTCTATTGTCCTGGCGGTATTGTTTTGTTTGATCGGCCGAAAAACTCTATGCTTGGACCCTTGCCAGGAGTAAATCAGTCAAGGAAGTACTTACGTACCTTTCTCTGTCACAGGATTTCTTTTTGTCCTTTTTCTTCTTCCCCATTTCTCGCAAAAAAAGATATGTATAAATCGCTTTCTCTGCCTTCTGGCGTTGACAGCGCGTTGAGGAGTTGCGTTACAAAGCGAGAAAAGTGACTTGAGATTCATATTACGGCGCCCTCAACAATTAATAAATTAAGAATATGATACCATGTTTTCGTCAAACAACCAGGACTTCGTATGACAGGAACTGCTGCCAGCCGGAAGCAAGAATAGGTAATGTACCTCGGCCAGGAAATTCTATGGACACAAACCTTATTAAGCGGAAAAATAGTGTGATAAGAGATTTTTAGACCGTGTAATAAATCTGATCCCTGATTCGGGCTCAAAAGCCTTGTGATCCCTGATCCCATTCTTCTGAGCCCTGAGCCCTTTGCTCTGAGCCCTGATCCCAGTCATATTTTGGGCTTTGAGCCCTGAGCCCATATACCATGTTACGACCCTGCAATTAAGTTCGGGGATCATTGAAAGGGTAACGGATTTGGAGGGGGCGTGCAAGGTCCATTATTTGCCACATCAAGCTGTCATTCGCAAAGATGCGGAGACAACAAAATTAAGGATAGTGTATGACGCTTCAGCAAAAGAGGGTAAAAATGGGACATCCCTGAACGACTGTCTACACACCGGGCCATCTTTAAACCCCTTACTTTTTGAAATACTTGTTAGGTTCAGAGAAAATAGGGTCGCGCTTGTCGGAGACATTGAGAAGGCGTTTTTAAATATAGCAGTAGATGTGAATGACCGCGATTGTTTGAGGTTCCTGTGGGTGGATGACGCACGAGACAGCAATTCAAATGTTGTCGTGTATCGATTTTGTCGAGTTGTCTTTGGATTGAATGCTTCACCTTTTCTGCTAAATGGAACAATAAGGCATCATTTAGCGACCTTCGCAGAAGCAGATCCTAAATTTGTTAAGAAAATGGTTGACAGTTTCTATGTAGACGATCTGGTTTCGGGTGACAGCACAACTGACAAGGCGCACGATCTATACAGCAAAGCGAGGGCCAGAATGGCAAACGGAGGGTTTAGACTGCGAAAATGGAAAACCAACGACCCGAAGTTAAAGAGGAGAATCGGTTCGACGGAGACGGTCGCTAGAAAAGAGGAAATCGTCGGACGATTAGAAGATGAAGAAACTTATGCGAAATCGAAGCTAGAATGTCAAGGGGGCTCGAAGGGAGAAAAGGTCCTGGGTGTTAAGTGGAACTGTGAAGCAGACACCTTCCACCTTGATCTTGCACATATTGCTAAAAGGGCGGAAGGTCTAGAACCCACCAAGCGAAATGTTTTGAGCTTATTAGCCAGCTTATTTGACCCACTTGGGCTCATTAGTCCAGTGACGGTTAGTATGAAGATTCTTTTTCAAGAAATTTGTAGTAGCAAGTTTGACTGGGACGAAACGTTGACGGACGATATTAAAGGGAAATGGGCTAAATGGGTCGAAAATTTGTCGCAAACGAGGGAAATAGAAGTCAATAGATGTTTGTATGAGGCGAGAGAAGAGTGCGTGACAGAGTGTTTTTTGCATGGGTTTGGAGATGCGAGTAAAAAATCGTACTGTGCGATGGTTTACTTCGTGTACCGTACTGACGATGGACAGGCCCATGTCAGGTTAATGGCAAGCAAAACGAGAGTTGCCCCCTTAAAAGAGCTTTCAATTCCACGGTTGGAGTTGATGTCAGCGAGAATACTGGCCCAACTTATGAACACGATACGCAATTCGTTACAGTCACAGCTAAAAATAGATGGCGTGAGATTTTGGCTAGACAGCAAAACGGCCCTCAGTTGGATTCAAAATAAGGGAGAATGGAAGCAGTTCGTGCGGCACAGAGTAAACGAGATTGTCAGCCTGACGAGCAAAGAGAAATGGGCGTATTGTCCGACTGGTGAGAATCCAGCAGATCTCTTTTCCAGAGGGGCGCTAGCTTCCCAACTTAAGGAAAATGAACTTTGGTGGCTTGGCCCACAATGGCTGATAAAAAAGAGAGAAGATTGGCCAGTTACGACTGAGCAGCTTCAAACTCCTGAGAGTCTGCTCGAACAGAAGAAGCCCACATCGGCATTGTTGGTCGAGACAAGGAGCGAAGTCGGTGTTGCAGCAGTAATAAATCCGAGTGACTATAGTAAGTTGCATAAGCTGGTGCGTGTCGTCGCTTGGGTGAGGCGATTCGTTGACAATTTGAAGGCCGCTTTAAGGCAAAACGAAAGCACTAGACGAACAGGTAAGTTAGAAGTGAGAGAGTTGAATGAAGCTGAGCTCGAATTAATTAAGTCGGCCCAAGACAAATTGAAGAAACAGAGCAATTTCGAACAACTGGTAAGTAAACTTGGGATTGTAAAGCAAGGAGAAATTTTGAGGTGTGAGGGTAGGCTTGTAAATTCGGATTTGGATCTTGACGCTAGAAGACCCTTCATTTTACCCAGAAGGCACCCTTTGACTAAACTGATAATACGAGAAAGCCATGAAGGTGTGCACCACAGTGGTGTGAGAGCCACATTAGCTCAATTGCGTTCGAAATATTGGGTGCCAAAGGGCAGACAAGAAGTGAAAAGGGTACTGAGCGAGTGTGTTACTTGTAGAAAACTGAAGGGGAAATCGTACAGTTCGCCACCAACCGCCGCGTTACCAGAGTTTAGGGTCAGAGAAGCCCCGCCATTTTCGAGGGTAGGTGTTGATTTTGCTGGGCCCTTATACGTGAAAAGTAAGACGGGAGGGATGGAAAAGGTGTACATTGCACTATTTTCGTGTTGGGTGACCAGAGCTATCCATTTAGAGTTAGTAGAAGATTTGTCTGCCGCAGCGTTTAGGCGTTGTTTGCGACGATTCGCTGCGAGATATGGAACGCCTGCGCTGATTGTGTCTGACAACGCAAAAACCTTTCAAGCGACTGAGAAAGCATTAAACGAATTACTAAACCATCCAGAAGTTCAATCAGATTTGGGTCATATGAGGGTAGAGTGGAGGTTCAATCTAGAAAGGGCACCCTGGTGGGGGGGATTTTTTGAGCTAATGGTTGCGAGCGTGAAAGACTGTTTGCGAAAGACACTGGGAAATGCTAGATAACTTATGAAGAGTTATTAACAGTGCTTGTGGAAGTAGAATGTACGCTAAATGCGAGGCCGTTGACCTACGAATATAACGAGGTGGATGATGAAGTGTTGACACCTTCTCATTTGATCTATGGGCGAAGGATTAAATCACTTCCGGATGAAATAATAGAACCAGATGATGTGGTCAGTGAGGCGCAATGTTCTGAAAGGTTTAAATATCTAAGCACTCGATTAAACCATTTTTGGAACCGGTGGCGAAACGAATATTTAGCGAATCTGAGAGAATTTCATAGGTGTAAGGCGCAAAGTGAAAATAGGACAGCAGAAGTGGGAGACGTTGTTCTAGTGCTCGAGGAAGAAAAGAAAAGAGGCGAATGGAGGGTGGGAGTAGTTGAAAACCTTGTGAGGGGATCAGACAATGTTGTCAGAGGCGCTAAAGTAAGGGTTGTAACAAAGGGGAAACCTACCCACCTATCCAGGCCAGTACAAAAACTATATCCCTTGGAAATTAAGAGTCCGGGGGAGGGAGACGCAAGACGATCTGTACGAGCAGTTGAAAATTCCACAACAACCGTTCCGCGCAGGAATGCGGCACTAGATTCGCGGTGGAAATCACGCCTTATGCTTGACTCGTAGGCGAGTCAAGGGGGGGAGAGTGTTATAACAAGTTATTAGTATTATTTTTCGTAATTATTGAACAGTTGATTTTGCCTTGCAAGTAGAAAATTATCTTAGGCGTGTAACCACATCCTATGACGAATAATAGAATTGACTCGGTTTGTTTTTATAGACCTTAGTGGCTTTGATTGTAATCGGTTTATGCGCGGTAAATAATAATTAAGGTAGATAATGTGGGATATGTTAAGGAAATAGGTATCACGCTCATGTGTTAGATCGCAAGAAATAATAGTGAGCCTTTGCCAAGTTCGGTTTGCGGCCGGACATACGTAGTCAAGGCGTTTACTTGTGGTAACCATAAAACTAGTAAGCATTGTAATTTTGAGTAGAACGTTTAGAACGATTGTGATGTACGAATGAACGAACGAAATAAAGCGAAAAAAGTGAAAGATACAGTCCTGATTGTTTATTGAACCAGCGGACGAGGAGATATTCCAAACGCAGTGGAAGATTCCGCAACACTATCGTTTCTCAGGCTTTCACGGACAGCGACTAGGCACGAGTCTAGATCTGAAGCCAGAGGTCAGCCGGAAGTCGAAATTCGAGGAAATCTATTCAGTCTCTATTCATTATCCATAATCTTCAGTATTAACTGTTTGCGAGAGCTTCGTACCGCCAGGAGATAAGCGATTTAATGTTTCCCTAAAGGCTACGCTACAGCTGAATATTGAGTTCCCACGAAGCACATCATTTACAGCGTTGTAAAGGATCTACATATTTTAAAACATCGGCAAAGGTTGCTCCGCACCATACCAAGGTATCTGGTTACAAACTTTGTGCTTAAAACACGATTTCTGTTTTGAAGTCTTCCAAATTTTTGCTCGAAGGGCTCTTAAAAACCATTAAAGGTAAGATTGAGCAGTATATTCCAGGGGGAAGGGCTTTTTTCACCTCCGTCACTGCACAGGGGCACCCAACGAGAATATAGTTCAAAACCACTTAAACATAGCTTGTTAAACGTATTTTAGTATTTAAACGGTAGATATAGGCATATTTTTATCCCCTAAAAATTTTTCATCTGTTCGGATTTCCTAGCTGAAAGTCTAGTGATCCGAAAATTATAGGGATCAAAACTTACCTTTTCGAAAGTTTTAGCCAGAAAAAAGACTCCCGAAAATTCTAGGTGACCTTTTTAGGGTCAAAATCCGTTAAAAATAGGCAATTAAATCAATTTTTAGATGTCCGAAAATCCTAGGAGAAGCAGGCAAACAAGAAATTTTACAACAAATGTTCCGAAAATTCTAGATCTCAAATCGTCTTCCGAACAGATATTTTTCCGAAAATTGTCGTTGGGTGCCCCTGACTGCAGACCTTGATCGTTCGACTTAATGTCGCTTTCACGCCTTTATATTTAATTGAGATTGATGCTTAAAGCCATGTTGTTTCTTTTTTATTCAGCATTTCTGAGAAGTTTTCAGTGAACTGAAGAGAGAAATTACAAGCATGCACTTAGTGCAAAATTTTGGGCTCATTATTTGGTGTTGCTTCCTTCTCATCATGCTGTCCTTCGCTGCGGACAATCAGAATTCAGATGTCATCAAACACTGCATGAATTCCACCAATTCAACGTCTTGCAGTTTAACATATGAGCACGTCTACAAAAGCTTAACAAAGAATGAGAACAGTTTTAACATATCCCATGCCTTGTATCCTGAAGGAGGAAAGCCATCATTTCTTGTCAGAGTAAATGTTTATGGGCCCAATAAAACACACAACTCTACACCAGCACAGTTTATCTGGAGTATACACTGTCTGTTTTCTAATGTTCCTGCATTGGCGCTTGAAATGTTGTCTCTTGGCTCCATTATTGTGACGTCTAGAACACAAGAGCTCGACGTACAAATTCCTTTATTTTGTTGCAACTTATCAGAGAACATAGAGAGAAGAAAGGAAATGATACAAGGATTTCTTACAAGGGCGCTATTTGAAGTAAGTGCAGATTTTGTCTGAATAAGTAAAGGTCGCCCTGTACTTCCGCGGGGCGGGGGGGGGGGGGGGGGGGGGGGGGTTCCTGGGAATTCATGGTGGGGCGTGCCGCCCGGTTCTCCAAATCTCCAAATCTCCAAAATTTCGCACTAACCCTGGGTTACCGAGGGGTTATCTTAACCCGGAACCCAGCTTCAAACAACCCGGCCCAGACCTCTAAAATCCATACCCGTCTTCAGATCTGGCCTTTAGGAAGAAATTATGTTATCATTAGTTAGATTAGAGCGCAAACAAAAAATTCTTCAAATCCGCAATTTCGAATTCGCACATTTCTCTTTCGTTCTTACTGGTTTTGAATTGAACGATAAACCAGGTTCATACACAACCTCGTTCCAAGGGTTCTCCCCTACCCGCCCTACGGAGCTCCGTAGGGCGGGTAGGAGAGAACCCTGGGAACGAGGTTGGTTCATACACTCCCGTAGTTCCCTCAAGAACCATACCCGATCCCAGACCAAAATGGGCAAAGTGTACCGGCGTTTTCATACCAAAACGGCGCAAAAACACCAAAGAACCCGATGCGGCGGCACATACCTATACAGCTTATAAAAGGGAGTACCCCCGGGACTGTACTGCGAAAACTGCTTAACAGTTATTGTTATTCATTCAAAACATTTCGCAGTTTCTAATTAGCTAAAAGCACGCGCAAAATTCACCATAACCAGCTACTGTTGACCAAATTTGGAAGAATTTCCAATTAATCAACCGATGACGTCAAAAGTGCTGCACAGTTGCAGGTTAATGCACTGTTATCAAGAGAGGATAAAGGGGACAGAGAAGGCATCCTCCATACACACCCTATTCCATAGGTAATTCGTCTCGAGTTATTTTTAAGACCACAGACCCCAAGGGGGATTAGACAACAGCCAATCACATAGCGCGAATGTGTTCCGCGTGGATGACCCACGCTCAGAGCCACGCGTCCTTCACGAATTGAGGCAGAAAAAAATGGCGGAAGACGAGGAGAGCAATATTGCTATTCGTTTTGTCGACGAAAACGACTAAAGAGAGATTTCTGCTAAAGCTGTGTCAACGAAACGGAAATTAAAAAAGAATCGCCCTTCCTCTCTTGTATAGAGCTAACAGGACAGCAGGGAAATTCTTAACACAGTAAATATTCTCTCAGGATCATTTATAATTTACAGTTTGAAGAGAGCAATTTCTGGTGTGATATTTATTCTTTTATTAGTCTTTAATTGTTCAACAAAAATAAAACTTGGCGTCCTATAATAATAATGATAATAATAATAATTTAATAACTTCTAGAGCGCTATTTACATTCACTGATCAACAGCACTTAACAACTTTAAAAACTACAATAAAATTCAAATTTGTAAAACTAATTACATGTACATGAATATTACTTTCTACTTGCTTTATTGTACAAACGACCGGTTTCAATAGACCGGCGAAATTTCTCATTTTATTAAAGCACTGAGGTTACGATAACTTCGAGTTAAACTGATTTCACGGGTTGTCAAAGAGTCTAGCGATTCCCTTTTCCCAGGTGAGCGCCGACTCACTTCGCTTCAATATTCAGAAATGCTCTCGATCTCTTTACGCTTTCATTGCCTTTCGCCCGACATGTTTTGCATGGCGTTTAGTCATGCGAAACCTCCACGAAACATCCACGCAGCGCGCGAGGTAACTTTATCCCGATTCTAAAAATAACTCGAGACGAATTACCTATGGAATAGGGTGTGTATGGGGGATGCCTTCTCTCTCCCCTTTATCCTCTCTTGCTGTTATATAAAACCAAGAAGACCTGGGGACGAGGTTAGGTTTGGTTGTGAAAAGAAAAATGACCGAACAGTCGGCGGAACATTTTACTCGTTTCAAGACGAACTATTGTTTGAAAACATAGCAAAAAGACAAGTCGATGGACAACATTTGCTATTTGGAGTACATTTCCTGACCTGAACAGCCCTTTATTATCTTCTATACATGCACTATCGAGGTGAACTTAACATCGACGAAGGTAAGGGTCGTTAGTAAACCCTATAACGGCGTAACGAGAAACAGCGTAACGAGTTTTTTTGTCTTTTTTCTCTGAAACCCGATTTTTCTAAACCAGTCAAACTATTGAGCAAGATAAAAATCTTATCTTAAATTGTTTTGTCCGAAAAAGATATCATCATCTTTCATCTTTGATGAGATGATAAAAACGTTTACGTTTGCGAACGGGAAAGTAAAACTGAAGTAAAGCTAATCGAACGAAACCGAACCAAAAATTAATCGAACTCAATCGAACTCAGTCGGTAGGATTGTTGTTCGATTGGTTAGGTAAACGAACACAATCGATGGAACTGGACCTTTTCAGTAAGTTCGATTAATCGAACTTTTGAGCTCGATTACTGAACTCAATCGACACGATTTTCGTTCGGCAGAAAGACAAAACGCATCCACTGCATCCAGTTTCAATTGAATCGGAAACATCTGTGATCATCTCTATAGTATGTATGGGAAGCAGTTTCAAACAAAAATATTTCAATCAACCTGTAATGAACTAAAATCTTTATGGTTTAAGCGATTCAAATTCGATAAATTCACAGTTAATACGGAGGGACATGAACGGCACAGCTGACGGCACAGTAAAACCATGTAAAATGTCTTTCCCGGGACAATACCGTCCGGGATATTGTTAGGACCACCACCACTGTCAACAAATGAACTTAAGAGTGAATTTCTGTAAAAATCAAACAAAATCGGAAAAAACGCGGCCACGGTCAAGAATCGATTTCGCTCCTTTTTTGTCTGCAGTAAGCCTTAGATGTGCAATGAAATGAAATGAGGTTAGTTTTTGAAAATATTGTTTTTAACGGCCACAAACAAAAAACCGTCTCGACCCAAAGTATCAAAATTTCACTGGTTTTAAACGCGAAATTACGCGGTTTTCGGGAAGTCTTTATTCCGACACAAAAACTAAACTCAGACCTTTTTAACTGTAGTTGTGTACACTGGGTCTTCCTCTTTTTTTAAAAAAGTAATATGTGTGGCTTAATGTTTTTAATAAGAAATTTAATAGCGGATTTGTAAACAGCATGTTCGGACGTATCAACAACACGCGAAACATGGTTCCAAACAACTCAACAAAAATACATGTGGTAGTATCTCAAAATTAACCAAACTTCATTCACCTACCCTGGACGGATGGTTCTTTGTACATATTGGAGCGTGGCAAGAGGTGTGAAATAAAGAACAAAATAGAGAAAGTGGAGAGGAAGCTGAAATACATGTTATCTGATGACAAATATCTAACCTCCCTTTCTAGTCCTTCCGATATACCGAATTGTGAGCGAGGAGTCAAAGAATTGCCAAGTTTGGAAGAAGAGGTTTTAAAGGAAAAAGCTAAATTCCGCTGAAGAAAGTTATGGTGAACAGTTTAGTGACAATGGTCAATTATATGACTGGAACAAAGAGAAGAAATAATATTTGGAAATTTGGAAAATAAACCTTGCGATCAAACTGCTGACCCCCTCAAACTTCTTTATAAAAACGTTTAGCCCCCCTCCCTAGCCCATCTGAAATAGCCTTGACCCCCCCTTCTTTTTTCCCTCCCTGCCCCCCCCCCCTCTATATAAATAATGACCGGTCCCTTATAAACTCCAGTATGCCATTGAAATATAAGCAATAACGTGATTGGTGGCAAGTAAACCAATCAGGTCAAATGTTACAATTCATCATGTACAATTCCAACAACGGCTGTCTTTACACCAGGCTGTTAAGTAAGACTTAAGAGCTTCTAAGTTTTACTTAACTAAAAATTCGTGTTTGAAGGCCTAAGTAAAATCTCAAGTAACTTTCCTTTGCATCTCATTAAAGTCGGAAAGTTGAAACGATTCAAGAAAGTTTCAAGCGACTTGAAAACCATCCTTAAGACCGACTTAGCTGACTTGCGGTTACTTGCGGTTTCTTGAGCTTTGAGAAAGGTGAAACATGTCAATCAATCTCAATTATGTTGCCAGGGAAAATAGCCTTAAGTTAACCTGAAGTAAAAAAGAATCGGTTGTGTGTTGAAGTAATTAAAATGTACTTGTCTTGAAATATTTCTTAGCTTATTTATGCTCTAGTGTAAAGACTACCAACATCTTTTTCGCGCGTTTTTGGAGAAATTACGTCATGTGCTGTGCATTATGACGTCATCTACCAATTCTCAATATTTGAAGACTTAAGGGGTTGACAGCCCTGAGCGCGATCCATTCAACCAAAATTTCCGGAAATTTCGGTCCAAAACTCAATGGATCGGTTCGGTCCAACCGGAAAAGTTTCGAAAAAGCGGGTCCACCTTTTGAGGTGGACCACTTTTCCCGGTCGGACCGGTTGGAATTTTGGTTGAATGGATCGCGCCCCCTGAGTATCCACTTGCTAATTATCAGATGCTTTAACGATCTATGATCATTTCAACACCATCATTTTGGATTAAGAAATCGACGCAAGTTTTACGTTTGCCTCTAATCTAAATGAAGCTAAAAATGGCCGTTTGTCTCCACTACCCCATGACCATACACGGCCGAACACAGAAAAGTCAGAAAGCAACGTTTTGAGGCAAGGGCGTGAACACGGTCAGCTAAGTCCACCTTCATGATAAATAGTAGTCAATCCTGCGAAAAATAGCTCATCAGTAGCCCATCACGGGGAACCTCAATCTCCCATACAAACCTTTGGAGTCAACACTATCCCGAGCAGATTTATCAACAGAATTGTCCTCAGAGAAGCCTTCGCACGCTGACATTATCATCCATCACCATTATCATCCTACCTTATCATCATCGTCATCATAATCATCATCAACACCCTCTCATCATTATCATCATCATAATCAACAGCGGCAGCTGCAGTACAAGCAGAAGCATCATCATCAGTACTATCTTTATTATTATCGCATCAACATCTTCACCATTACTCCCCTATCATCATCATCATCATCATCATAATCATTACAAAACCATTTATATCATCATCATGATCATCATCGTCGTCGTCGTCGCCGTCGTTATTACAACTGTTTGGAACAAAAACATGTTGAAAAAGAGGTGGAGTATATGCCAGATTCGGTGGGACACCATTGTTATTTTTATTTCACAATCTACAAAAACGCTCCAGCTTAAAAAAGGGCTAAATTTTAATATGCGAAAAATTACTTCACAGTCGAAACTATATGTTGATTGCAATGATTGCGGCATGGCACAGTATATGTATTTTGATTACAAAATTTCATTTACAACTTGTTGAACTTTCTAAAACCGCGAACATTAATTCCTAGTAAGCACTGTACCGTCTTTTTTGCAAATCGCAAAAAATATATATTTCCGCAAAATACTATCGAAACAAGGAAGGAGGACACCTGGTCGCAGCTTACCATTCACAAGAAATGATTGCCAGTCAGTGTAGTAAAAAGGCTGGTATTCACTGTTTGCATGAATACCCAATTTTTCACTTTTTATTTCAACTGCTTGACTAAATAGTCTTCTGAACAAGGCTACACATGATACCCTGCAGTCAGTGCCTGCGTGGATATGAATAAATACTAGCTGAGACTAATTAGACGAAGCGAAGTGACTCAGTCATCACGCAGTCGATTCTCTATTTTACAGTTATAGTCCAGAATGAAGGCAACACTTTGAAAAACGCACTATTTTAGTTTATTTAAACAACACAATGACTATAAATAAGCCAAAATTGTCATTTATCTGATTTATCTATTTAGAATCTTTCAAGGTCAGATTGCGATTTTATGGAAATTTAGTCAGCGCTCGCTCGAAAACTTTACAAGATCCCAGAAAAACAAAACTGTAACTTTTAACGACTGTATTTTAGGAATTTATGGTAGCAATATCAAGGATTTTAACGGACTACCACATGCTTTTCCATTGCGATGATTTAACCCTACTTTTGCATGTCCTTGAAGGGCTGAGAAAATGCTTTCAAATTTCGAGTTTATTTCTTACAGAAATAACCTGAGACGAAAACTATCCATATATTTTTGCAAAACAAGGCCCCTACTGAATAGTTATAGCAAAAGAAGACTGGCTGCTATTTTTTAGATCGAACACGATTATTTGGCTGTGTATAAAAGTCGAACGGGGACAAGGGGACGGGGACATCGGGACGCGTGTGTGGGGACTTGGGACTTGGGGACGTGAGACGAGGGACTTGAGGACATCAAGTATGGGACGCAGGGACGTCAAATACAGGGACGCAGGGGACGCGGAATGTGAATAATTATTGCAAAAGTCGGAGGTAAATGCGTCACTTTTCTCGTGAATATGTTTTGGTGAAGGCAACCCACCCTGTCCTCCTTAGGATTCCTCCAAGCCTGTTTAGGAAGCGAAGACTCTTCGAAGACCCCAAGCATTAAAGAAGTGAAACCGTTGTCCTGGTCTTCTTGCTGATGGAATATTGGAGGCTAAAGCAGGGTGTGGTGGGTTGCGGTCGCCAAAGATTATGTAGAATAACAGCATTCGATTCCAAATAAATAAAAAATTACGTGGAATAAGAGAGCTTTGAATGCCGAAGTGCTATAATAACTCCGAATTCCATCGCCTGTACCACTAAGCCACGAGGGATTCAACTATCGTAGCAATATCTATTTTGTTCTACATATTTTTAGTGGCAAACCTAACAGTAAATGCCTGCTAACATTGATTTCCACTGACGCGTTTTTGGCTATGCACGTTAACGCAAGTAAATTTTAATCACGTAAATAAGATAGAGGCAAGATATAAATTGTTGAGATTAAACGTGAAGCTGAGCGAGATTCTACTTATACGCTTACGTGCGACCTTTCATACATTGCCTCTATTTTATTTGCGAACGTAAATTTTACGCACTTACGCATGGAAAAATTACGCGATAGTGGAAATCAACCCTAACCCTAATCACGATAGTCAGTGCGCTTACTCCTATTATAAAGAAATATTTTGTGTAAACATCATAAGGTGTCCAACGTAGTTTTGGAAGATGGAATCTAATGTTGACCGTAATATAAATAACACATTTTCACGAAGAAAGAGATATCGCCGTTACCTCCTACTTTCGCGATAGTCATTCACATCCCGCGTCCCCTGCGTCCCTGTTTTAATTTTGACGTCCCAGCGTCCCCGTCCCACACGTCTCCGCGTCCCATACTTGATGTCCTCAATTGCAAGTCCCTCGTCTCGCTTCCCCAAGTCCCAAGTCCCCACACACGCGTTCCGATGTCCCCGTCCCACTTTTATACACAGCCCTTATATAGTGTGAAATAACGAAATTATTGGCGGCCGTAATTTGCGGTTTTCAAACCAAGGATAGGAGCACGTCCGTCGAAGTCACTGTTACCGCTGCTTCAGTGCAAGAGAAGCATGGACGCGCTCAAGTCCGCGCTTCTATTTGTAAACGGGTGTCGAAATAAAGTGGATCTCCTTTTGTCAAGAGCGTCTATGTTCGCGCTGCTAAAACACAGGGGCACCTAACGAGGGTTTTTTCCTAAATACATTAAAAACACATTTTAGGCTATTCAGGGTATCTTGAGATCTCTAGAAATGCATTCTAAGCCGCGCTATAAAATTTGTATCTGTTCGGTCATCCTAGGGCAAATTGAGTAATTTCGAAATTACAAAGGCTTCAGCATTATTTTCTCGAAAATTTTAGATGCAATTTATTAGCGTTTTACGTACGAAAGTAAGAAATTTTCTGAGTCCTCTCTCCAACGCATTTTCGAGTCCGAAAATTTTAGGTTTCCTTTTTCTACGAAAATAGATTAATCTGGGTAGAGAAATGCAAAAAATTTAACTTCAGAAAATCGTAGGGAATTTATTAGATAAGCTTCGAAAATTGGACAAGAGTGGAACAATTATCAAGAATTTTTAGCCTTCCTCAAGCTATAGAAAATTCTAGGCAATTTTTGCTTCTGCGAACAGATATTTTACAGAAAACAGTCGTTGGGTGCCCATAAAAACATACTAACCGCTGTCGATGTAAGTTCATATCGATAATGCATTTTTATCGGGAAGTTTAGGAGATTATAAGGTCTGCTCAGGTCTGCAAATATACTCCAAATAGCAGATGTTGTCCGTCGAGTTGTCTTCTTACTGTTCTTGCGATGTTTAGACAATATTTCGCCGTAAAACGAGTTAAATGTTCCGCGAAAGTTCCGCCATTTTGTTCTTACTACCAAAACAACAGGGGCACCCAACGTCAATTTTCGGAAAATATCTGTTCGGAAGACGATTTAAGATCTAGAATTTTCGGAACATTTGTTGTAAAATTTCTTGCTTGCCTGCCTCTCCTAGGATTTTCGAACATCTAAAAAATGGTATAATTACCCATTTTTAACGGATTTTTACCCTAAAAAGGTCACCTAGAATTTTCGGGAGCCTTTTTTTCTGGTTGAAATTTTCGAAAAGGTAAGTTTTGATCAATATAATTTTCGGATCACTAGACTTTCAGCAAGGAAATCCAAACAGCTGAAAATTTGTTAGGGGATAAAAATATGCCTATATCTACCGTTTAGATCCTAAAATACGTTTAACAATGTTATGTTTAAGTGGTTTTGAACTTTATTCTCGTGGGGTGCCCCTGAAAACAACTCAACCTCGTCCCCACGTTTTCTCGATCAACGGTTCAATAGTCTGCAAAAGGCTGCATTTTTAACGTCATTTTGACGTCATCGGTTCAATATGGAAAATTATGCGTGTGGTTTTAACCAATAAGAAACGGGAAAATATTTTAAATGAATAATAATTTTGAAATCAATGAATTCGGCTTTCGTAGGATATTTGACAGTTAATGATTGAGGCTGAGTATCTTATGAAGAATTATGGAGATCGAGGAGGGTGTTATCCGTCGAGGCCGTAGGCCGAGGCGGATAACACCTTCCGAGATCTCCATAATTCTTCATATGATACGAAAGCCGAATTCAATAACTGTTTTATTATTCATTCAAAATAATTCCTAGTTTAAAAACATAGCTATAAAACATGCTTACCTCCATCGATCCATCGATGTTCAGTTCATCTTCGATAGTGTACGTTTAGGTTTGTCCATCTCCGCAAATATTCTCCAAATAGCAGATGTCGCCCTCCGAGTTGTCTTCTTGCTGTTCTTGCCCTGTTTTTAGCTATTTTTTCGCCTAGTTCTTACTCTTGAAACGAGTGATATGTCCGCCATTTCTTCAAGTTCTCAACCAAAACAACTCAACCTCGTCCCCAGGTCTTCTCGGTTAACGGTGACTTAACCAGCGAAAACGCTGCATTTTTGACGTCATTTCCTCGTTAAAGTCAAAATTCTTCCAAATTTGGTCATCAGTAACTGGTTATCAGAATCGGGGAAATATTTTGAATGAATAATAAGAAGAATTAAGCAGATCTCGGTCGGTGTTGTCAACCTCGGCCTTCGGCCTCGGTGGATAACACTCTCCGAGATCTGCTTAATTCCTCATATCCTACGAAAGACGAATTCATTGATTGCTTTATTATTCATTCAAAATAATTCCTAGTTTAAAAACTTAGCTAAAACATTCTTACCTGCATCGATGTCAAGTTCATCTTCGATAGTGTACGTTTAGGTTTGTCCAGCTCCGCAAATAGTGGATGTCGCCCTCCGAGTTGTCTTCTTGCTGTTTCTGCTATGTTTTTAGCTATTATTTCGCCTATTTGCAGCTGTAGTTCTTACTCTTGAAACGAGTGAGGTATCTGCCATTTTTGTTTTCACAGCCGAAACAACTCAACTTTGTCCCCAGGTCTTCTCGGTTTACGGTGCATTACCTGTAGCTGGCTACATTTTTTACGTCATTTCCTCGTTAAACACAAAATTCTTCCAAATTTGGTCAGCAGTAACAGGTTATGGTGAATTATGCGTGTGCTTTTAGCCAATCAGAATTGTGGACATATTTTAAATGAATAATAAAAAGAATTATGCAGATCTGGGACGGTGTTATTCACCGAGGCCGACACCCTCCTCGATCTGCATAATTCTTCATATCCTACGAAAGCCGAATCATTAATTGCTGATTGACTGAGGCTATGAGTATAATATCGCTGAACAATTATGCAGATCGAAGAGCTGGGTGGACGATGTGGAAATTAAAACAGCCTCGATTCCGAGAACTACATATTTTTTCATTTCAAACCAAAAATCAAGAGGTGTCTTATTAGACATATTAAACTCTGCAAGCAGAATACTGCAATGCTGATCGTACTACGTGAAAATTAACTCTGCAAGACATCAACACGACACCGAAAGAACTCAAAACAGAGCGGGATTGTAGCCATAGACAGCTGTTTCGCCCTCTTTGGGGCTCGTTTTATATTCAATTAAAATATTTCTAGGTTTTTAACATCATTACCTCCTCGTAGCGTTTCTTCAAAACATTTTCCTGTTAATCGGCACAGTTTCAGAATCATCATGCTCATGCTGACACTTGAACAGGTGTTGGTTCCTTGCAGATACTCCTCAAAATGAAGAACACATCCACCAAGCATACATACATTTTTAATATTCTTGCATTTCTTCCCTTCACTTTCTGTAATTCGGCTATTTAATCACGCTTGCGTTAGCTGCGAGACTCTAAAAATGCAACCGTTTCTTTTCTTTTTTTGTGTGTGCGCACCAAAAGGAAAGTCATGGTCCCAGGCGGTCCTAGCGGAGACTGTCGAAACTGGAGATGAGGTTGGTGGCATGACGAAAGCCATAGTATGTAGAAAGCTCGTTCAGGAAATATTAATGCGGCAGGACTTCTCCCAGGGTGGCGGGTGACGGATGTCGGGTGATGGGTGACAGGTGGTGGGCGACGGGTGGCGGGGATATTAATAATGAAAATTATGATAATCAATAAAAGTTAATAATAATATCCTTATTTTAATAAGGATGAACACAAATCACTGTAACTTTTCTTTTTGTTAAATTACAGCTCCAAGATCTGGCTGTAAGTCCGGATATTCGAGATCCATCTTTGAACTCAGCTCAATGTGTTATACAGGGTCATTACACTAAATTCAGTGACACCAAAGGACATAGTGTTAAAATGTTATGGGTATGTATTCTTTTTGTAATGAGCGCTGGCCTTATTGTCACTTCGGCGATAATCGACATGAACAAATTTTACAGATTAAGTGGCAGGAAGATTAAAAACTCAGGAATTGCCATGTGTTTTTCGAGTCACTACTTGTCAGTACTAGGCGAAGTATATTTTTCTGTTACTATTGGATGTTGGTGGTACTTGGTTTCACCTGGTTCAGTTGTTTTGGCTGTTTATTTTTTTTTCATATCATCGTGGATCACGCTAGCATGCTTTTTGTTCCTGCCACTTCACAGCGTATCATTATCCAATCATAATTTTATAGGAGCCGGATTAACGGTGCACTGTGTATTTGGAGGAAATTCCATATGCTATATAAGTTGCTGGTTTGTAATTGGGATAAGAATCAATCCGTCTTGGGGTTTAACTGTTGCTCTCTTCATCATCTCTATTTTCGCTGCATTTACTTACGCAGTGTACCTTTACCTGGAGGTAATTTACCCAAACGGTTATAACATGAGAGAGCGAGAAAATACACTTCAAGACTTTTTATGGGGAACTTATACATTGCCTGAGGATTCTTATCCTAATCCTCTGTCGAGTTCTGCCTCGAATGATGACAACAGTCAAAACAATAATGATGACCCAAACCGAGTTATTGCGATTTTTAAGTACTTTGCTCTATTGGAACGCTTCAGAGGCATCAGGGCTATATTTGTTTGTATCCTTGGATGTATAGCTGTGGTGTGCTTTTTTCTCATAGTAATTCTAGCAGGTCCGTCAATAGCTGGACAGACTAGTGCTGCAGACGAACTCCTTAAAACCTCCTCTTTGTATTTTATTACTGCATTTATAACTTGGGCTACTTTGAAGAAGCACACTTCTATCGATACTCCCCAACAAAATGAAAGAACCCAAAATTCTGAAGGACAGGACACTGACCACCACACTGGAGACTACCCCGGTGGCGAGTTGGGCACCCAATACCCGCTCATTATGTGGGAAACAAGCGTGTAGAAATACAAGTTCTTTGTTAGAAAAAGCACGCAAATTCTGGCCAATGATTACGATTAACGTTCGACTCCTTTGAACATGAAGTATATTTTAGAGTAATAAATATGCTGATTTGATTGATTGATTGATATAATGATATTGATTGATATAATAATGCACACTCCCACTAGATCCGCCCCTGAGCGTACAGTATTATAGATATTGATTAATGGGAAAATGTGTTTGCAGAATGAATCCATAGATTTGTTCACGTTAAAAACAATCCATCTTAATTATTTGTAGACAAGTAGGTTATGCTAACTTCATTCAAGAATACAATATAGTCATAGTTATCTATATCTTTAAATATTTTTTTTTTTGTTTAGTTACGATTTGCACCGAGTTACTCGTAATGTTAGACGGCATATTGTAACTCATTTCTAATGAACTTTGTAATTACCTAGTTTAAAGAATCGCGGTTATTAGTTTGCACAATACTGAGTCTTGACAATTAAAGAAGTGTCAATTAAAGATAAAATGTCCTAAAAAACCCAGTCTCGTTATTGCGCATGTACCAAATTTTCTTGCAGGATTTTGCGAATTCAAAATATGCGAGTAATGTCCGGTTAAAGAACCTTTACGTTGTGCACGGTTAAGTTCGATACTACATTGATCCCTCTGAAAATAACAGGTCAATGATATATTGTTTCCGTTAGGTTTCGATTTGTGTGAAAACGGAAGTATTTGGCGTTGCTTTCTTTGCCGTTGGCCGGAGAACTGAGGAAGGAAAACGCTTCGATGGTAATTGAAGGCCTATTTCTCCCTCCACAGGGGCTGATCCAGGATCTTTTTTAGGAGGCGGTGCACTCGTCTCTTGCTCTACTTTAACACCAATAAACCACATAGTTTTTTTTTTTGCAGAATACCAGCTGTATTAGAAAACCGCAGGTCATCTCAGGGGGGGTGGGGGGGGGGGGGGGGAAGAGGGGCTGCGCACCCCCTGCACCCTCTCCCTAGCTCCGCCCCTGCTCCAGCTTCCATACAAGCTTATTAATAGATACTAATCGTGGAGGAATAAGCAAAAATGGAATTACGTATATAATGCTGAAAAAAAAATCTTACACTGTTAAATGTCAGGGAAAAAATTTCTAATTCCAGGGATTTGGAAAAAACATTCTTGCTCGCAGCCTAATCCAAACTTAATCACCCATACCCCCCTCCCCCACAAAATTCACACGCGTTCATCATGTGGTGGTTTTCAAGACTAAAGTAGCCTGCGAAAAGATCCGTTTCTCCTCGCTCTTCGCCGCTGGGGACACCGCGCGAAACGTCCACAGCGGCGAAGAGCGAGGAGAAACGGATGTTTTCGCAGGCTAAGACTAAAGTTTTGTATTTCAAGATTGAAAATACGCCGAAAAAGATACAAATGGAAAGAGAGAGTTCAAAAAAATGCTCAGTTTTCTTTTTGTGGACAAACGAGAACTTTTCGTTATGAAATTTTCTTTCGAGGAACTGTGCTACTATCAGCAGGTTTTGATAATAATTTGCCTTCGGAATTGAAAAGTTACCGGGCCTTTCGAGAAACAGGCCCTGCTGGAAAGCTGTTCTATGTTTTATTTGTCAGGTCTGCATTCAAAATCAAAGTATCAATAATTTTTGAAAATGATAAAATGCAAAATTGACTGGTTTCTGAGCAAGGAATGGCCCAGTAAAGGCCTTCCGAGAAACGGGTGGTGGGGAGAACGAATTGAGAAGAAACTGTGCGAGCGACTGGGTACGAGTTTATATCTGAAGCCGGAAGTAGGTAAGAAAAGACGCAAAGGTCCGTGAACTCGATTTATGATCGAATGCAAGAGCTTCGTACCGCCAACAGAGAAGCTTTAAGTAGTTTTTTAAACCTTTAACGTTTCATTGAGGGCTAGCTTACGGTTGAACCTAAGGTTCCGACTATCTACACTACTTGGAACTCTGTAAAGGAACTTGTTGACATCACGTTAAGGTATCGTTACAAACTCAGTGCTGCATTTATAACTTAAGCTTAAATACTGTTTACAAGACTTCCAATTTTAGCTCGAAGACCGTTAAAAACTATTTAAGGTAAGATTGAGGAGTATTATTCAGGGAGAAGCGCCTTCTTAGAGCTTCGAGTTGTAAAATTCTTAGCACTTTTTTTCTTTAAAGTTACGCTGTGGCAAAATACCCGACGTGTTGTAACTGCTCAGCTGCGACGAGCCAGTTTGTTTTCCTGATCACTTGGTTATTCTAAATAAATGAGAATACCCTCAAAACGATTAGAAGAAGAGATTTGGCAGAAATAATCTAGAAAATTTTCTGACTGCAGGGCATTTTTGTGTCCCTTCCCGGCTGTCGGGCATATCATGACCACAGCGTACAATTACATGTAAATAAAGATGACTGGGAAACATTTAGGTTAACCGTTTTGGCAAAGAAAATTGTTAAAAGGTCCGGTATCTGTTAAGCATACACTTATTTGTAAAATTTGTACAATTATCTGTTAAAACATTTTCAGAACAAAGAATAAAGTATTCTCAAATAATTTGTACAATACAATACATCAATCCAGGAAAACAAAGCGCACCGAAGAAAAATCTAAATTATTACCGGCTAGTTTCTTCTTTATTTGCGCCAGCCAAGACAGGCCACGAACGTTCGATATAAAAGACAGAAAAGAAAGCAATTTAGTCAAGGGAAAGCTAAATTCAATTTCCCCGAAACAGACAAAAAGAAATTATGAAAGTACGTTATAATTAAATAAGTACTTAGCCCGTGTGAGCGTTTGATATCAAATGGAAACCAAGTCGGCAGACGGGTTGTCCTCGAGCTGCGAAGGATATTCCGTCAGAGAATAATAATCCTCTGCTGTTTTTGACGCGGAAACGTGGTGGAGCGGTCTGGCGTTAACATTACCATCTTTCTTCACGACTGACCTTTTCTGTCGCCACTTCAGCTTATGCGTATTCGATGTCAAATTGTTCCTTTGTAAATATCGTTTGAACACTCTGATTTTTTTCTTAGATTACACGGCAACATAGACCACAAGTAGTTTCCATTTTTCCGCAGGGATAGTAAAGCGACATCCTTGGAGACCCAGGGGCAGCTAGTCGGGACGATAGAATGTTTGTGGTGAAAGTTTACTATAAAACACCTGAAAACACCCCTGATAAAATCGAGATCTTTTAGTAAACTTTCATTATGAACTTTCTATCGTTCCGACTGGCTGCCCCTGGGTCTCCGAGTATGGTAAAGCGAGCGAAACGCAAGCGCGCGTGAAATCACTCGCCTTTCTCGCATGGGGTGATTGTCACGCGCGCTCGCGTTTTGCTCACTCTCTCTGAGGAAAAATAGGGACTACTCGTGGGACTACACGGTGAAGTGGCTGTTAGACTACTGAAGTGACGTCCAAGATCTGATCCTTGATTATGGCATTTAGTGGTGTGATAAGACCCATTACTGCCTTGAACTGCATGTACAAACGGTCTCTTATTTTCATTGATTGACAGTTTTCTAACTTAACGCAAACACCTATCCCCTCGGGAGTAAGTCAAATTCCTATGTGACACGAAATTTTTTTTTTGTCTCCAGGGCCTGTTTTCATGGAGGTGGGGAACCCCAGGTAGATGTGTTAACCCGCTTAGGTGGGGTAACCCGCCTGTCCATATAATCTGCCATTTTAATTTGATCACTTTTACATGATAGGTGGGGTGACCAGTCAAGGCGGGTCCGGGTAGCCCGGTCTGCCAGACCGGGTAACCCTCTCAGCCGGAGTCACATTTTGTCATGTAAACGTTTCAAGATGGGGTTACCCGCCAAGCTGGGATGGGATTCGTGATACATCAAATTCGGGCAAAATTTACTTTGGCGCTGGCTTTGCATCCTTATTAGAGGTAACAATAGAAAGCCACAGCACTGAAGGTTGCAGCAAGAGCACAAGCAAGTGAATGTAGAAGAGCATTAATCACCAAAACACGTGGTTTGCCTGCATTTTTCTTGTTTACGTGCTTAGCGACCATTTAATAATTTTGAGAAAGTGCACCCCGGGATAGCGAGGTTGTAAGATTGCATGTAAAGGAGGGTTATTTTTTTACGGCACCTGAGCGGGTTACTTTACCTAACTGGGGTCCCTCACCTCCATATAGACAGGCCATAACTTAAATTCGCTACACAAAACTAAAGTACTAAAAAATAGTGTCTGTTCAATTACAACTTGTCTCTTTCGTTTAGAAATAAACAATGATAAAGCGGTAGTACACAATGAAATACTAGTTTTGCATAGTGTAGAATTCTTGGTTTTCAACCACGTGACAAGGCGGCCATGTTGGGGGTCAAAACAAAAGAATATTTCCTCGAAGAATTTACATGAAAATAGAGTTTAGTTCCCAGAGGAGAGAAATGCTTTTGTTCTTGACCACCAACATGGCCGCTGTGACGTCACGTGCAAATCAGCAATACGCACACCGAAGTATTCTTTAAAAAATATGTATTTCTGTTGCACGTACTCAATGAAAAGGAAAATATTGTCAATGCTGGATATTGGGTACTTTCTGAAAATCGCAAAAATTATTTCCTCAGCAAGAAAACCCAATGTGTACTGTCCTAGTCGCAAAAATTAGTTCCCGCAAAACACAAAAAAAATCTCTAATCCGCAAAAATAAACTCTCGCAAAAATTTCGTGCCACACAGTATTTTAATAGTAGTAAACTAATGTTTAAAGTAATGTTGCCTCTTTTTTTGTTGTTGTTTATTCAGCTTTTTCAAGAAGTTTTCAGTGAACTGAAGAGACACATTACAAGCATGTACAAAGTGCAAAATTTTGGGCTCATTTTTTGGATGGGCCTGCGCATCATGCTGTCTTTTGCTGAAGAAAATGATCAGGCTGATGTTTTCAAGCACTGCATGAATTCCACCAATTCAACGTCTTGCAGTTTTACCTATGAACATGTCTACAACAGTTTAAAAAAGAATGAGAGCAATTTTAACATATCCTATGCCTTGTATCCTGATGGGGCAAAGCCATCATTTCTTGTAAGAGTAAATGTTTATGGGCCCAATAGAACATCCAACTCTATACCAGCAAAATTTACCTGGAGTATACACTGTCTGTATGCCAATGTCCCTGCCTGGCCGCTTCAACTTTTGTCTCTTTTCTCCATTACTGTAACATCTCGAACTCAGGACCTCAACATAAAAATCCCTGAATTTTGTTGCAATATGTCAGATGACAAAAAGAAAAGGGAAGAAATGATACAAGGATTTCTTACAAGAACCTTATTTGAAGTAAGTGTCGATAATTTATTAATATTTGTAGGAATTAAAGCATGAAAAAAGTCTAGCTCTTACTTCACTAGAAATGAAACATCATCGTTGTGCCAGGTAATAGCTTGTTGAAAAAATTCACAAGCTGGCAGTACATTGGGGCTTTTTCTGCTCCTTTATTAACAATTTCACTAACTTAGCTCACTGTCCTTGACTTTTCAAACTTTTGTTGACGACAAAAATCTATTTGGTCTTGCTCCTGACTTGAAAGCTTGTGAAATATATAAACTCTGAATTTTTGAATGCTTTTGTCGTGTGATTACGATCAAACTAGCCACCTTTGTAGATTCCAAAATCATCAAGTTTAAATGTTTAAATTTACTGTGGTATTCTTTTCCTAACTTATTTCGCTCATTCTCAAATCAACATCATTTCCCCGAAGAAACAACCAGA
>OZ037786.1:17833971-17861471 GCA_964035525.1 Porites cylindrica | reverse complement strand
GCCCTGTGCAAACGGACGCTTTATTGCTACACGTTGCGCCGTTTGCATACCCTGTTGCATGTTGTTGGGGGTTGTTGGGAGTATATGCATTGTCTTCATTTTCTGCTGGGCCCACTGAAATATCCTGGAGAAATTTAAAAAAAAGGTTATGCAAAATTTTGGGTGGCAAACAAGGTATATTAAGCTGCGTGCAAACGGACGCAACAACTCCCAACGATGTTGCGTCCGTTTGCACGGGGCTAAAAGTTTGACTGGTTTCAAACTTTGCGCAACAACACACAACAACATGCAAGAGGGTGAGAAAACGGGCGCAACATGTAACATCCAACAATGTTGGGAGTTGTTGGCCAACAATGTTACGTCTGTTTGCACCTAGCTTTATGGCAGATGTGCAAATGGCGAATGGCTGTAGGGCACACTGAACGTAAGAGCTTAATGTATACGACAACGCCCTCCTCATTCCAACACTGGAACCACCGTTAGGAGACTGTATGATACCGCCCAGACATCCTCTATTTATTTGGTGTGCGACTCATAAATACTTTACTAAGATGGAAACAGTTTAGCAATACATATCTATAACCATTTTCTCCTTTTAACTGACTGATTACAAAAAACAATATTATAGCAATAGTTACATGAGTGGCTGAAGTTTATACAGGAGCCAATATGGTTTATATAGGTTCATTGTAACTCATGTCATAATCGTTATGATTACAAACTATATACGGATTTAGCCAGGGCTAAAAGCGAAGCTCCCGTCAATAGATTTATAATTTAAATCAAACGATAAACTTGCAATCCACAAATCTGTTAACTTTAGGGTAACTTCATATAACTTTTGAGGGAAAGGCTAAGGGCCAGTTATTTAAATGAAGTTTAGCCATTGTTTAACAAAACCACGTTCTAAGCCATTTTTAGTTTGCCCAAAGCTTTTAGTACGGTGGCCCACGAGGATCACTACATAAAAAAGGTCAAATGCATATAAAACACTGCACCCTATACAAATAAAAAATGTTGCTGCGAATAAAAAAAGATGTTTTTTTAAAATTTCATTTGTTATTCCAAAGTATAACAATTACAATTATTATCACAAAGCATACATGCACAAACGGACTCCACACCTGAGCACACGTGCAATTCCACAAATCACACACAAGGTATACCTACTGTTATATTACAAGAGCTATTCAAAAAAGAAGAAACTAATCACTTTAGTAAAAGAAGAAAATTAACTAGATTACACAGTCCATTTGTCCATTAATTTTTGTTAACTCTTATTCTTAGTGGAAATACATTTTTCTATTTCATATTCACCGTTTACTCTAACTATAAAACTATTTATGGTTGGGAGTACTTATTCATTCCTTCTGCAACTCCATAAATATATTTTCCCTATAAGTATAAGATAATTAAGCAAGGGGCATTCGGAAGTTAAAAAGCCGATCCAAATTTCTTTTAATGTTAGGTGAACTAGTTGTTTTCGCAACCTAAAATAATATGATTCCACACATTTCCAGAATGAAGAAATCGAATAAGGGCAGTCCCAAAAGAAATGTCCAATAGTTTCTGATTCCCTTTTGCAAAACGAGCACAAGTTGTCTGTCCTGTACCCAATCTTGAACAACTTTGAGTTGGTAAAAAGTATAGAATTGAGTACTTTAAATTGAAAGGCTTTGACGCAAGGTTCAAACGCGATAGAATGGGGAAAGCGAAATGCCTTTCTGTGAGATCGTCATTAGATAGATTAAAGTCCAACTCAGTTTTTGTGCATAAATTGGGAGACAAGCCTTCTTTTTGATCAAAAAAGGATAAAAATCTTTGATTTCTTTTTTGCTATGTCGAAAACGCCCCCTTGATTTTAAAGGAAGGTATTGCATTAAAGGTACTCGAATCCGAGCGTTTAAGCTGGTTGGTATTGAATGTCTCATACTAGTCCATTCAAGGAAGTTTGTCTTTTTAACATTTTTCGCGATCTGTTCATAGGATTCCTCCTATTTCCCAGATACCAATGTCGTAATATTTCTTGTAGAAAAAGGGCTTGTCGTCTATTGTAAAGTCTCGATTATTCCCAATTACATAATGTCAATCGTTATTAAGAGCATTATCTTCTCAGAGTTCCGACCACCATTTAAGTAGTTCTAAATAAAAGGTAGAGGTAATTTGAAGATCCTTAACATTATAATTGCATTTAAAAAGCATTAGACCTCCAGAATCTTTCAAGATGTATTCTACGTAGTTTTTCCACGCGCCTGAGTTTTCACTAAATATTCGTTTAAGCCAGGAAAGACGGAGAAATTTTATCAAACTTTCAATATCCACCATTTTGATGCCTCCTTTTTCATACTTATTTATTGTTGACGCTCTTGTTACTTTATAAAAATGTATATAATATGTGATTTAAATCCTTGACAACTTATGGTCATAGGTGAAAAAGACACTAAGGGATTTTATTGGCTCTGTTGACCATTTCATTCCTAGAGGTTTTCTTTCACTGTTCTTCAGTGATCCTATCCACATTCCTTCGGTCTTTGAAGACTTTGAACTATTTACCTTTACGCCAGAAAGCTCCTTGAACTTATCAAGCAATTGGAAGAGTTTTTGAGCTAACTCTAAATCAGCGAGTACAGCAGTAGTGTCATCAGCGTATTGAAGAAGTTTGGTCTCTTCAGAATTTATTACTATTCCTTTTATTTCTTCGTTAGCTCTAATGGCGATCGCTAAGGTTTCCACGGCCAAAAGAAAAAGATACGGGGAAAAAGGATCGCCCTGCCAGACGCCACGAGTGCCGAGTTCAAAATAATCTGAACACAACCCATTATTTACCACACAACTTTTAATATTTGCGCAAAAAGTTTTGATCCAGCGCTTAAAATTTGGACCAAAATTAAAGCCATCTAGACAATTATACAGGAAGTTCCGTTCTAAAGAATCAAACGCTTTTTCAAAATCAATTAATATCAACAGGCCAGGCATATTTTCCTTATCTGTTAAATCATAATATCGAAGATCGACCAAACCGTTTTACCAATATAGCGTTCTTTTACATAACCAGTTTGATTATGGTGGATTATAGAATGAAGTTCATCTTTAATTCTGTTGGCAATCACTTTTGATATTATCTTAGCGTCAGCATTGACAAGTGATATGGGCCTCCAATTTTCTATTAATGTACGATCTTTGCCTTCCTTTTCTATTAAAGTGATTACAGCCTGCCTTTGGGAATTAGACATTTCTTCTTTATCAAAGGATTCATTGACGCAATCTATGAAGGGTTCACTAATGAGATCCCAGCAGCTTTTGTAAAATTCAATGGGGAGACCATCATTCCCTGGTGATTTATTGTTTTGAAACGTTTCTATAATTCTCCTACATTCCTCGGTAGTAATTCGTCCTTCACACGATTGCCTTAGTTCTTCCGATAGTTTAGGAAGATTTAACCTATTTAGAAATGCCTCTATGGAATCCGAAGCCTCTACAGAGTCATTAGTTTTGTATAGGTTTTCATAAAATGGTTTTTCTTCGGAGAGTCTCCGATATGGGTGTGTAGTTATTGAACCACTTATTAAAAATTTTCGGATGCGTTTTTAAGAGGGTTTCTCTTTTCTAAATTTTTAAAGTGTTTAGTACTCCTTTCACCAAACTCATGCCAACGTGCTCTTGCCCGTATGACGATTCCTTTCACTTTTTCATCATATAAAAGTTCGAATTTTTCTTTGACTTCATCTAATCGCAATGTATTTGAGGCACTAGGGTCATTTTCAAACAGCCTGTTAGCATCTTCAAGTTCTTGTTGAATCTGCTGCTCTTTCTCATATTTAAGTTTGGCTTTTTCGTTGGAGTAGCTAGTAGTAGCTAAATAAAAAAATGTTGCCGCAAGTAAAAAAGTGTTGCTGCAAATAAAAAGTCTCTCCTGCAGATAAAAATATTGCTGCCAAAAAAAAAACCAGTTGTTATACCTGATGTACACACTGGTACCCAGTCTTACTCTTTTCAAGCGCTCGTGTAAAAACACTCGACGGTGGGCGCCACGTTTTGGTTCTCGTTGTGGGAAGGAAGGCAGCAAAGAATCAAAGTATTGCTCAGCTTGTGGCTTTTCCCTACAACAGTTGAGCTTCAAAAGGAATTTACATAATCAATTAGCTTTTGAAATAGCTTGTATGCCTCAGCTGCATTTGTAGGAAATACAAGTTGCGCACCGTCCATCACATAATAAAAGTATTCTTGGTAGACACTTGATTCATCAGGATTCTCATATTGGATGTGATGCTCCATTTCATCAACTTGGTGCCTCTGCACAATATGCAGGCATTCAATACCACCCAAACGTTGGGGTAAGTAGTACAATACATCTGGAACACCAGAAACTGTTGCATTTCTTTAAGGCCGAATGCGGTGACTATTCCAGTGATCTTTAACTTTGTCCAGCTCATCTTGCAGTGCAGACTCAAAACAAATAAAAACCACAAGCACTCCATATGCAAGGTGTTGTCAATGTCGAGCACTCCTGATTCGGCCATGTCCTTGAACAAGTCTATCCACCAGCCTGCACGTCCCCTTCTGAAAAATGACCACCAGCCTTCTATCCGTTGATTGGCTGGTGATCAAGATCCATACTTGTGTGCTTTCTCACCAGAAAATTCATCAATCCCATCTTGACGAAAATAGCACTGCATAGCACGCCATGACACCATTTCAGTTCCGCAGTCAGTTCTCAGGAGAATTGGACATCTCGTATTTCTCTTTACACTATTTAAGTAATATCTAGCTGGGATTTCAGGCTGGTCATTGGACCTTGGCAGTTCCAGCCAAAGGATTTTCTGGCTATAGCCATCAATAGCTGCATGTACTGGAAATCCATATGGCTGCAATTTATTGTAGCCTATACACATAGCAAATTATTGTGTCAGAAGAAGGGGACTATAAATTAAAACTGACTCAAATTGTTTTTTTCATTCTAAGTGAAATTGTGTGCAAATCGTCAGTGCTAACCCCAATAAAGTATACAGTACTGCTCAAAGGTAAGTTGACACTCATAACTCAAACTTAGATTCACTCGAACCTCGAGTATCGAGTCTCGAGTCTTGAGTATCAGTGCCTCAGATTTTTCTTTTGTCGCTCCATTATAAATATTAGTGCCTTTTGAAGTTTAAAAATTAATTAAAAAATAATGGAGAAAACAAAAGAAAAATCTGCGGCAGCGTTTTTTACTTCGGCGGAGCGCGAAGTAAAGGATTCGCGACGCTCAGGAATGTATCAAAGTTGCAATTTTTTGACAAGATTGGGCAAGCAAAGTATGTAGGTTTTCGGTTATATTCGGCTATTTGACGAAGTGAGAGCCGAATTAGTTCGAGATATCTCGAGATCACTTCGATTCCTTTGATTTATTCTTTAACTTTTTCGAGGAAAAAAGAATTATTATTTTGTCTTTCCCGGGGTTTGAACCGACTCACCTGTGTGACCCGTCAGATCAGAGGAGACTACAAATTGAGGGATTAGCCGATTGCGCTACTGCGACCCAAGGAAGTTTAGGGTATGAAAATAGTTATGAAATTATGCACTAGTTTCGGGACAAGATTGGGCGTGCAAGTTCGTGACTTTTCGGCTTGTTTCAACTATTTCACGAAATGAGACCGGACTACTTCGTGATATCTTGAGATCACTTCGAGTTTAGTCTTTAATTACTCGAGGAATAAATAGAGGATATTTCATGGCCTCTTCGAGTGTTGATAAACATATCACGAGTGAGCCCTCCTTTCGAACTGTTTCATGATGAATTTAAAGTTACAAAATGCTGCACAAAGACATTTTGTCTTTGTTGAGTGTTACGTAGTACAATTGCTTTCATGCATTGCATGAATTTCTCGAACGTTCTCTACGTTTTTGAATTATTCATGAATATTTAATTAGGGCATGTTTACATTTCAGCATGAGTCAGCAGATTTGCATCAGTTACTGAAATCATAAAATATGTCGAAAAGCTACCACTATTCGCCTGTTTGGTATTTTCTAAAACCTTATGTCAAACGGTATACAAGTTCCAAGCGAGTTCTTTTGACGAACTAAGTTTTTTCCCACGAGCTGGACTGCTGCGTTTAGTCAAGTGTGACGAAGGTCGATTTTCAGGTTCTGTGTTTACAAGTTCGCGGATGCCGTAAGATATCTGAAGTTCAACTGAGAGTTTGTTATTATTGGTAGAGGCTGTTTAGTTTTACTCAAAGTTCAAGTCAAGTTTGTGTTGGTGGATGCTGTGTTTTAAAGCTCTGTAAAGGCTATGTTCCTTTGGTGTTAAACTTCCTTGTGTTAATCCGACATCCCTGCGTGCTGATAGTCAGTGAATAATTATCCTCAAAACATTCGAACTCGTGACTTTGAGTTTTAGCCAATTCCATGCTCAACGTAATTGACTCCTTACCCATGCTTTATATATCTTTAATCAGTACATGAGACTGCTATGCTGTTTTTGAAGCCTGATGTGACTAAGAAAAATAGAGAATTGTTTTTTTAGAAGGATTTGTATGGAGCCATCAGAGCATAACTGGGCTAATATCTCGGAGACAATTTGTCCCGAAATGCTAGTTTTTGGCAAGTAGGCCTCTTGGATGTTGCTCTTTTCAGAATATCCTGACAAATCCCATAATTTCACAAATTAACACCTTACTCTTACCATATTTGATTTCTTACTATTCCTCCGCATTTACAATTAATTAGTTCCACAAACACGACGCCGAAGTGTACTCTCCGTAGCGTCTTGTTTGGATCACTATTCCACATAAAAAAGTGCAGGTGTTCATGTAAATGTTGCAGTTAATTTTTAATTTCAGTTAATTTTTGTTTTTCCTTTGTTTTAAATTCATTAGCATACATTACCATACCCCAAAACAATGGAAAAATAAAAATTAACTGAAATAAAAAATTAACTACAACATAAACGTGTTTTCAAATAAACCTAATGATGTACAAAATCATAAACAAAATGCTGATGTTGCTTATTATGGTATATATGATCAAAACAAAATCCAAAACTAGAATCTACCATATTTATTTGATTAAGCGCCCTGGGTGCTTATTAAATTTTTGAACCTTGAGAGTGGGCGCTTATTCGAGGTGGGCGCTTATGCGAGGCTGGGTGCTTATTAAATTTTCAGCATTTTCAGCAAGTGTAGTATGTTTATTTTGCAACAAAACAATAAATGGTAATGACAAAACGCGAAGATGTAACAAAGCAAGGTTCCTGTAAAATACTTTGAAGAAAACTCCGTCTTCGGGGTAGTCTCTTATTAGTACTTATTCAATTTTTTAGGGGTGGGATGGGGTGGTCGCTTATTTGAGTTTAAGTGGGAGTGGGAGAGAGGTGGGGTGGGTGGGCGCTTGTTCGAAGCTGGGCGCTTGTTAACTTTTCCTGCCTTTAGGATGGGTGCTTATTCGAGGTGGGCGCTAATTCGAGGTTGGGCGCTTATTCGAGTAAATTCGGTATATTCAATAAGCTTTCAGAAGATATATATATAGATACTTTATTAGGAGTTATTGGGGTTAGCATTGACGGTTTGCAGATTTTCACTTGGAACGCGAACACCACTTTTCCTTCTGTGATACGTTAACAAGATTTCGTCAGTGGGTTTATTTTGCAAGGTCTTTCCTTAAACTCACATAAAATTTCAAGCCATTAACTAATTCACCATATCTTCCATGGCAAAATGACTGTAATTTTTAGTGAACTCAGAAAGGGAAAAGTACTTCTTACTTACCAGCGTACCACCGGCATGCCAGCAGAAGTTTAGGTCATAATTGAGGTACCGCCTCCTTGTAAATCTTCGTCTCTTCCTCAGTTGAACACCGTAAGGGTCTTAACCTCTTTAGCAAACCGTGTGACTAGGTGTCACGGCACGTGCAAATGGTATTCTAATCGAAGAAGGTGCCATATAGCTCTGTAGCCCCGGGTCTGTAGCCGAGAGATCCACACTCGTTAACTTCACGCGTGACGCTTTAAAAGTGCTTAAACTGATTGCAATGTTATGGTATACACCTAAAAGTTCTAGAATAACATCATTTTGATACCCTTGATGAAAATAACCCTCGATATATTTGCTTTTCCCAGGGGCACCCAACGACAATTTTCGGAAAATATCTGTTCGGAAGACGATTTGATATCTAGAATTTTCGGAACATTTTTTGTAAAATTTGTTGCTTGCCTGCCTCTCCTAGGATTTTCGAGCATCTAAAAAATGGTATAATTGCCTATTTTTAACGGGTTTTTACCCTGAAAAGGTCACCTAGAATATTCGGGATCCTTTTTTCTGGCTGGAATTTTCGAACAGGTAGTTTTGATCCCTATAATTTTCGGATCACTAGACTTTCAGCTAAGAAATCCGAACAGATGCAAAATTTTTAGGGGATAAAAATATGCCTATATCTACCGTTTAAATACTAAAATACGTTTAACAATGCCATGTTTAAGTGGCTTTGAACTATATTCTCGTTGGGTGCCCCTGTTTTCCGATCTGTCGTCCGCCATTTTTATTCTACGCAACACGAGAGGAAGACTGGGTAGTGCTTACCATTTGATAGAAAATTTCGGACATTCCAGATGGATGGTTTAATATATGTCGGGCTTAAATCGTATATGTTTCACAATCAATTCGTAAAGCTACTGCTCGCGTCCGTTACTTCCTAGGTTCTGATATAACATAGCACGTTCTAAAATAACAACACCTAATGTGCATACGGTGCATACGGTGCGAACGAAAACAGCAAACAAAAATAAATAAATAAGCTAAATAAATTAAATGTTGCTAATAACAAGAAGGCCCTTGTGTCCTTTACAGGCTCTAGTATAGTAGACAAGCAAATCTCGCTATTCGCAAATAAAGTCCTTATATTTAGTGTCCTTTGTGGATCTTGTTTTCCTTCTGGGCCTGTCCAAGGGCGCATGCCCCGCTTCGCTCTGTGTCACGGTCTGATCCGGGCTGCCGAGATCTCTGCATGCCTACTCTCGTACTCAGCTGTGTCGCTGTTTGCTCTTGGCTGCTCATGACCTTGGCGTGATTCACTGGATCTGTCCGCTGGCACTGCATCTCCACTTGGCCCTGCTGTGGACCTTCAATTATAACTTCGTCCGGTTCAAATGCATCATCGCTGTCACAATCATCACACCGCGGTGATTCCCTACAACCATTTTTGAGCAGTTTCCAGTCGGCGTAATTCCTGGTGCGAATCCTCACACTGTTCTTGGCAGTGACCATGCTTCCCTTGACGCCAATGACTACCATAGGATCCGGGTCATACAGAGGTGTCAGGCTGTTTCTACGTTCCTGCTTGCACAACACCGTGTCACCGACTTTAATTTTCATCACGGCTGTGTGTCTTCTTTTATCAGCATATTGCTTCATCTTCTGTTTTTGTTCTCGGTCCCGACAGCGAATCATCGTGTCATCCCTATATTTAGGCTGTCCCTTGACTTCAGGGAACTTTCCACGTAATTCCCTTCCGAATATGAGCCTGTTCGGGCTGACTCCAGTTGTCGCATACTCAGTTGCTCTGTATGCCCTGATTCCCCGGTTCACTTCATCCCTCACAGGTTTGCCTTCCAAAGAGGCGATCCGAGCGGTCTTCTTTATTCTCTGCATAAACCTTTCTACATTGCCGTTGGCTTCTGCCCATCCGGGTGTCACTTTTCGGTGCTTAAACCCCTCCTCTTTTGCGTATTCTTCGAATTTATGGCTGTTGAAGGGCGGTCCGTTATCTGATTTGATTTCTTTTGGCACTCCATATGTGTCGAACACCCTCTTGAATGTCGGTATTGTTGCTTTCTCGCTCGTGGACCCCACGAATTCAACCACTGGGTATCTGGCATATTGACATTAGAATACGAGGGCGAGATCACCACTCGTCATTGGTCCGCAAAAATCCACGCTGACCTTCTCCCACGGTCCTCCCGGTAGGTCTGTCATCTGGAGTGGCTCGCGATGCGTTTGCGGCGTGTTAGATTGGCAGGCGATGCAAGTGGATACGAACTTGTCACTTTGTGAGTCCATTCCGGGGAACCATACATGTGCTCTCAAAAGCTGTTTTGTTCGCGCCTGGCCCTGATGACCCTCGTGCGCAATTTCCACCATTCTAAGTCTGAGTTTTGCAGGCACAACGATCCGATCCCCTCTCAAGACAATCCCGTCTACCATGGTTAGTTCATGGAAAACTTGCCGAAATTTCTTGTGTCCTTGTATCATTTGTGTCTATCCAGCCTTGGTTGATGTACTTCTTTAGTGCTTGTAGTACTGAGTCTTCCTCAGTGGCGTTCTTTACCTGGTCTCTGGTTACAGCTTTTGGCGTGCTTCACGTTACAACATAGTTTACATAATGCCGTACCTCCTTAGTCGTTCTCAATTCGAACTTGGAGCTCTCGTGAAGTGGCATAGGGTGCCGTGATGTGTAATCTGATATGTTCCCTTTCCCAGGACGGTACTCTTCTACGAAATCATAGTCCATCATACGGTTGACGATCCTTTGGACCCGGATCGAGGTTGTGTGGGTGGGTTTGTTGAACACACTTTCAAGAGGCTTGTGGTCAGTCACGATCTTAAAGGGTCTTCCATACTGGAACAGGTGAAATTTCTTGCACCCAAAATCACCTGCTAAAGCTTCTAATTCAGTCTGGCTATATCGTTTTTCCGGGTCGGTGAGGCTCCGACTTAGCCTCCCCGCAGACGTCCTTTGGGGTTCGTTTGTCACGCATTCATTTCTGACAAACGAACCCCAAAGGACGTCTGCGGGGAGGCTAGCTCCGACTGGCATATTGCACCACTCTCCAACCTTGTTCTCCAGGCTTTCTCTACGTAAGTGTTGCGGCCAAATCCACAGGGCACCCATCAATATGAAGCTCGAGCTCCGCCTGGGGATCAAAGTATGCTTGGACTGTGTCGTTACTGAGCATGTTCGAATATGTCTAGCGTGGCTTCGCCTATCGAGTCTAGGAATAATGATCGTTGCTGGTGCTTGTCTGTGATGTTGTAGGCTTTCAAGTGGTTGTCCTTGAACCGCTTAGCATATTTTGGGAAGCGCGCGTATACCGTTTCGGGGTTATTCCGAACGTCGAATTCGGGAAATTGTTTGTATCCAATGTTTACCGCCATTCCACTTTTACCTCGTCGCCAATTTAATGTCGGGCTTACATATCGTATATGTTTCACAATCAATTCGTAAAGCTACTGCTCGCGTCCGTTACTTCCTACGTTCTGATCCAACATAGCACGTTCTAAAATAACAACACCTAATGAGCATACTATTAGCGTCACTAGGAGTGTCACGCATGCGGTCACGCCATTACAGATGTCACTTTTCGGAAATTCCGACTGAAAATTGAGGAGTACGTTTTGAGGTAGTCCGTTCATTCCGGTTGGTACAACCCAAACAGAATGTTGCTTACCATTCACGAATTTCTCGGTTTCAGACGCATTAGCCTCCCTTTCTGGATTCAAACCGTAACGGATGTGGTAATTATGCGGTAAACTGGTAAATTGCTTACCATTATTCTTTCTACACCCCAACCAGATTTTTGTGTCAAATGGTAAGCACCCCTAGTTTCCATGTCGCTTGTCTTGTAATGCATGACTTTATTGTTAGCAACATCTTTTTTATTTGCAGCAACGCCAGCAACATTTTTTATTTGATAGATAACGTTCCCTTTTCCTACTTATTACGTCATTCTCGTACCCAGTTTTCACCAACGTAGAAGACTGTATAGCTCGCTTTTGAGCATGTGACAATCAGTTGATGAATAGATGGAGAACTTGTCTTTGCCTGGATTTATGCCACTTTCTTCGAAGACTTCTTCGGAATATGCTCGAATTAAAAGCGAGGCGGGAGTTTGTCTCGTTGGAAAACGTTTTTCAGGGGAAAGCAACTACATGGGACTGTGTAGTGGAAACGTGATAAAGTCTGCCCTCGCCGGGATTCTTCTGGTAACCAGTGAAAGTCTCTTTTCGAGTGAAGAGGAACTTGCCAAGGTAAAGCGCAATCCGCGTGAGTGGAATGACAAGGTCGATTACGTTTTATGCTTCAAGTCGCGTAAAAAAGGCCAACTGAAAACATATCAGCTCGACGATGTAATGGCATCGAACCGAACAGTGATTTTCTGGGAAGGTTTGGTAATCATCCCTCTTGATTCCAAGAAACTGAGTAATAATTTTAAAAAATACCGCCCTTTCAACGCCAGTGACAAAAAGTTAACTTATCCCAAGCCATTTGGTGGCTCAATTTGCCGAATTGTAAAGGGAAATACTGAAAGTTTTGTGGTAGAATCCTACTGGATCGAATACGTGAATGGTAAAGAATGTGTCAGTATCCGTCCAGGTTCATTTGTTGATACTTCGTATTTTACTGCCAACGGGGCCTTAAACGAGTGTCGCGCCTCTGGAGGTGGTATTTTCAAGGATGGTGTTTTTACTGGTGTTCTCAGCTTCATTGATGATCAAATTTTGCTGCTGCCATTTTGGTCAGGAGCGCTCTTTGGTAAGGCTTGTTTTCACTTGTGGAGTCAGAGTTGAAGTCTTAATCTGAAGTGTAGAGCATTATGTTCTAGGGCCGCCTAAGATCTAGGGAAAACTAGGTTGTCAGAGGCGTAAGTAATAGCAGGGTCGTAACCAGGTATATTTTTTCATCGCTGATGCCAATTTTTAGCTCCAAATTTTGATCCCTGATCCCAAAATGTAGCAAAATTTGATCCCTGATCCCAGGTAAATTTTATGATCCCATAGAGAGATGTGATCAAGTTATGTTTCCCCGACGTCGATTATCATTCATTAATAACAACTAGGCGTATTTACCTCAAGTAGATGTTTATTTGTTCATTCTGAATCACGTTCTCATCTTGTCTTCCATGATGTATTAAGGAATTATTTGAATTCTGCTGCTTGCTTCTAAAAAATGCTCGGTCCATTACACATTACCTGATTAGTTGACTTTTTCAAAACTTTCTTGGTTGAGAAATGTAAAACTCGTATGATGCTATGAGTAATAGAAAACACTCTATAAAACAATGCGATAAAAATAGACGAGATATAGACGACAATTAAATAAAAAAACTAAGGGCGCTTTCCATTTAGTCAAAATTTCCGGAATTTCCGGTTCGGCGGTAAATGGAACACGTTTCGTCGGTTCGTCCCACTGGAGAATTCCCAGAAAAAGTGGAAAATCTAAACAGGTGGTCCCGTTTTCCCGGTTGGAATTTGCGAACGGAATGTCGTGTTCCATTTACGTTTCTCCTACTTTGTACCAGTTCCAGACTCCACTCGAGCACTAAAAGTGCTTACGTGACTCTTGGAAGCTAATATTTCATTTCTGCCATTTGTAGCCTCATTATTGTTATTTTAAGCTTTTTATCGCAATAGTGAAATTGTGGCTGAAAATGCAAAACGTGTATTTAAAGAAGATATCTGGTGACTCTTCTCCCAGATCTACTGCGTCCAGCCTCAAACCGGGTTCTGCTACTAGGCTCTTCGTCTTCCACTTCTGCAAGATTCTCCTGGCTCTCATCGTCACTGTCGTCTGATTCGTTGTCTAGAAGCCCGTTAGCCAAATTCTTGAGACGCTGTTCTTCTTCCTTCTTAAAATAAATTATTCAGCCTCCCGATCAACAGAGACTCGGTCCATGATGCATTTTGGTGAATTTTGATCGTCAAAGTTTCCTTCATTGTAGACTAAAGGATCTTCCCCTGATTGCTGAAGCCAATTTATTTTGAGTTTTTCCTCCGAGAAACAATCAATCCTGCTGTGAAGATCTTCACAGAGAATTGCTAGAAAAAAAGACTCTAGATACATCCTGTAGTTATGCTTAAGAGCGACAACTTCTCCTTTTGAAAAAACAACTCAGTAGTTTTCCACTGACGTCCCTGTAACCAGGTGATCACCACGTTCTTCGTCAAGGCCCTTGAGTTCTTCAAGCATATTTAAACTTTGAGTTTGGGACGCAATGATTCTTTTCATCATCGAAATAGCCAAGGGTAGTGTTCAAGCTTTTTCTTGGGTTTTACCCCCTCACTCTTTTCAAAATCTGTCAAGGACAATGTATCTGATGCATTGTTCTCTATTACTCTATTTACTCCTTCTGACACAGTTGCGCATTGCAATAGTGAAGACCTTGTCATGGTTTTTGAAGCCATAACCGCGTGAGAAATTACAGTGTTTCTATGAGAATCTAATGTCGAATAATTTATCAAGCTGATTAGAGGAATTAGTAGAACACTTAACTGACCGGCTTGAAGATTGCCTTCGGCTCGCTGATCGCTGTGACCGTTCTCTCTGTTCTCTCGCTGGCGACTAGGAATAGGAATGTGATTTGGAAATATAAACAACAGTGGCCTTCAATTTGCACGCAGCATTTTACAATCATGATCTGAACAGAAAAATATGGCAAGAGTGTGGTAAAAATTTCAAAATAATAGTTAGATTTTCATACCGTCATTCTCGACTTCTTTTCCTTGACTTGCCCATCTTGCTCTTCTTCGAGAGTCCGACACAGCGGAAACCGCAAATGCGCGTGTAAATGCAATATGACAATGAATATTACCAGGTTTTATGAGCTTGTGAGACTGAGCACCCCAGCCAAACCCTTGTTTTCAGTAAAACCGCTGGACGTCAACTATGAAATACGAGTAAGGTAAGCTTTAAAACCGCTGATTGCGTGACGGAAGCAATAAAATATTATAAAGCCAGGTTTAAGCTTTTTCAATAGACCTGAAAAGAGGTCTTTTTCCTTGTAAAATGAAGTGTTCTAGTTTCTCATTAATAATGAAGTATCTGAAAAGCTTGATCCCTGATCCCTCAAAGACACACACAAAAAAATAATGGCTGATTCTGATCCCATGACTTGTGACCTGGGGTCCCGGGTCTATGATCCTGATCCCGGAACTGTGATCGCTGATCCCATATACCTGGTTACGACCCTGTAATAGCGGAATAACTCAACGGAGTCAACCAATCACAAAGGGTGGGAAATGGCATTGTAATAAAATTGGCTTATCCCTTCTGCTTTTGACTCTGACTCTCTGGTTTTCATTAGATAATAAGTGACAGAGTCATAAGTAAAGTCAGTAGAAAATGAAAATGTTCTGACTCTTCCGGCTCTGATTCCGTTGAACTTATGACTCCGCTAACCACTCCAATTTGTTCTATCGCTTGATCTTAAGTGCTCTTGCAACTGGTCCACTTACAACTTGGACTCTTACTCTTTAGCTACTGGAAACTACAATCCTGGACAAAAGATCTTGGGACAGTAATGCAGTATTTATAATTTTCTGTAATTTCTGGGTGCCCTCATAAAACAGTTTATCCTTTTTGAAAATAGCTTGCAGCTCTCCATTCCCCACCCTTATACAATGTTGAAACTCGGGAAAAATTCTGGATACAAGTGTCCAACGTTGTCTGTGGGGTTGGGAGGAGAGGTTAGACATGTGTGTATTGAAAAAAAAACCACAAATGCAAATTTGTCCGAAGACTCTTGTCCAGGATTGTAGCCTGTAGGTAAGGTACAAATGTAAAAAATGAGGGAGTAGCGAGTAGCCTGGGATGGGGATGGGTATTCCGCGTGACAGAAACACGCCCATTGAAAAATGTCAATTGTGAAAATGGGTTATTCCAGAAAAAATCCACACCCCCACGACGGAAGGCATGGTTTTTTGACCCCCATCCAACTGGATTCAGGGTTCTTAATAGAAGGTGGCACCCGGCGATTCATCACCACTTACTTTGGGATTTATAGCCACTTACTTTGTGTTTCAGTCGCTTTTCTTTGCTTTGTTTTGTTTCTTCTGCAAGTTTGCTTGAGTTGTTTCCGAATCGCTCTTTTGTTTCTTGTACGACTGTGATCCAAACAAAACTGGATCAATAAATGCCATTTTACTAGAGTCCAGGCCTTCAAGGTGGAACATTGTAATGAGTCCTTATGTTCCAAAATGGCGGCCAAGCATCGCCGATCTAACCGAAAATTCAAAAACTTATTGTCATTCTACACTTATAAAAATATGATAGGGTCAATTTTGGTGTTGTAATACTTTTTAACAGTAAAAATTCTGTTTCCTAAAACTCACAAAGCAAATTAAGTTTCAGTTTTATTTCTGTTGGATATTGCATTTACAGCCCTTCTAACTATCCAAGTGAAAATGTTTCTATAATTATTTGATGGGGGGATCTATTTACAGCATATTCCTTTCTTGTAAGGAAAGACTTTTCACACGCAGGGAGAGAAATACACCACAGTCTCGTGAATCCTCGTACAGAAATCGATGAGCTCGTTTTAACTGAAATGTGGTTAGATTCCTCTCACTTGAATGCTAAATACAACATCCCAGGTTACCATCTTAATTTAAGGATACGATTGGCAATACTAGAGGTGGCATGTATACAACCATAAAGTTAGAGACAAGTGATACTGATACCGATACAGAGTATCGAGGTGTTTCCCTTCAAATCAAATTGTCCTGTTATTGTTGCTGGTACACTGTATTTATTGTGTGGCGGACTCCGCTGCAGAGATGGACTCAAAGCTTGAAACCCTCGTAGAAAATATTTATGTCTGGGGTAAGGAAGCCCTGCTACTTGGCGATTTTATTGTCAACTAATATTACTTGATGAGCAGTTGAACCTTAACCATTGCCTTGTACGGTACCTTTCCAGCTTTGGGCTTTACGCAAATTATTCATGAGGCAACTCATCTGTCAAGCCTTTACTGTCTGGACAATGTTTATAGTAATAACTCACAATGGATCCCTAAGACCATGGTATACAGCATCGGTCTCTTGGATCACCTACCACTCAATTGATACAATGATACAATTGATGATCCTGATGATATATGCTATTGATTACTGGAATCTTACGTTTCTTAGTATAGTTAATAGGCATGCACCGCTCAGGGGCGGATCTAGGGGGAGGGTGCAGGGAGTGCACACCCCCCACCCCCCCTGAGGACCTGCGGTTTTCTAATACAACTGGTATTCTGCAAAAAATAAAAACTACGTGGTTTATTGGTATTGAAGTAGAGCAAGAGACGAGTGCACCCCCTCCTAAAAAAAATCCTGGATCCGCCCCTGCCACTGGTTAGAAAACCAGTGAAATGGCAAAACCAGCGGACCTGGATGATGCCAGAGCTCTATGCTTCAATCAAAGAGCGGGAAAGCTTGTTGGAAAATACCCAACGTGCTATTGAGGACTTCAGTGTGTGGGACCGCTATATAAGCAGCACAAAATGATGTTTTTTGATCGATCAGAGAGGTGAAATGCAAGCACTTCTTCAACTTATTTGAACGAAGCTCTTAAGAGTGCTGTTGGGCAAATAATCAAGTCTGAAGTCTTGCATGTAAGAGTTGATACAGATGACATCATCAACAAGCCACATGCAATGGCAAATGCCTTAAGAATTCTTTACTGTGGCCGCTATCTGATATGACTTTCTTTGTACAATGGAAGGACTGTCAAAAAGGAAGGGAGTTTTGACATGATTCAAGGACCAATAACTGTCTGATTTTTACAAGCTGAGTTTAAAGTTATTAGTCCATGAAAAAAACTGAAAATGTGCACTAAAAGAAGGATACACAATTTAGATGTGTTTCTGTTTCCAAAAATTCTAAAAAAATCATTTTGTCTTCAAAATGAAAAATATTTTGAGAGAGATTGTTGTAGTTTATATGTACTTTCAATCATTATAATGAAAATAATAATTTTTAGGTTTTGGGCTTTTTGTCTTTAACTCAGATAACTTGAAATTTTCTGCTTACTCAAATTAAATTTTTTTTCCTTTGAACAAAAGTTATCCTGATAACTCAAATTCTGGATCTAGAACTCACCATATCATGCACCTATGCCATCCCATTTGCTCTTATTGCCATGTAATCAGTCAAAACATTATAACTAACACTACAGAAATTTGATTTTAATTAGTGGGATAAACAGATCACATATTTGTCAGCCATTCCCTGATATCATGAGTCGTGCAGGATCATCTGCTTCTGTTAAGAGTTTCTGATGAGATATGTTTAGTTTTCACAGTACTGTATAATAAAGTACGAAAAGATCAGTGAACTATCAGTTTCTAACATGGTATAATGACTATTCAATCAACCTTAATAATATATAGATTTAGCCAAGGCCAAAAGTGAAGCTAACTTTAAAAAATATGTCACCTCAGTGAGTGGTATACCTGAGTCTCCAATACAGTCATGTGATACCAGTTAGCGGATACCATTTTTGACAGCTGTCAATTGACCACAACGTGGATGTCTAATACCAAGTTAAACACAGATAGTATATGCCTTGGACTGTAGCTAGTAAGTGTGACATTTCACATACGCTAATATGAAAGGGAGAACCAAAATTTCTTTGATGCATAACCAAATTTTCTTACCCATGGTGCTGTGCTGCATGTGCTTTTGTGTGCACGAGAGCTCCACCATTATTGATAACTCAAACTGCTTTTTGTTTCCCTTCAGAGTTTGAGTTACCAAGGTTCTACTGTATTTGTGTGTAAACACAACTTAGGCCTATTCTATGTAGGCAGACAATATTGCTCTCTTGACTGGAGATGGGTTTTATTATTAAATCACACAAATGGGATATTCTACAAAAAAAAATTTTTTTTTCAGTTGTTTCTTGTGTCTTGTGTTTGTTTCTTGTTGTTTTGTGTCTTTGGTGATTTTTATGCATCAGGGATGCAGGATGCAGTTGGTAACAAAATGACTGCTAATTAAAAATCCCAGTAATTCCCAATCACCAAAAAAAATTAAATGTGAAAGTTGTTCTATGTGAAATGCAATGGATTTCGCCTTATGATATTTATTCATTGATTTTCTTTTCTGCAGGTGGAGAAACTAAGGAACCTGATCAGAGTAAAGACACAACTTTAGTGGGTAATAAACCCAATCAAGGTGAGTGTTCCAGAAGACCTTAAGCCTTTTTTTTGACAAATTTTACCTTGTGCAGGAAAACAAACACTGTGTTAAACAAAGGCTTAGCTGCTACTTTCATAGATTGTCTTAATCTCTCTCTCACACTCAATTAAGGTTATACAGAAACTAGGCACAACCTTGCTCAAGAGAACCACATTAGAGAAGAGTGAGTTGAGAAAGTGATATATGTGTTACAAAGTCTGACAGTTTAAAGGCAACAAATTATTAAAGCATTGCAATGAAACGCAGCAGGGTGATCATCACCTGGAAATCCAGGACTGGAAGCTCTTAAATGCTTTTGGAATTATAAGATTCTCTGGAACACCCCAACAAACCCCATCGTACCTTCTGTATGTGGTTAAAACTAAAAAGCTGTACTTTAAATCCAAGAATTTTGACCTTACAAATGGGATATTCTACAAAAAACATTTTTAGAATGATCAGTTGTTTCTTTCATTCCCTGATCTTTTGTGTCTCTGGTGATTTTGGGGAACAGGGATGCAGGATGCAGGGGGTAACAAAATGACTGCTGATTAAAAATCCCAGCAATTCCCAATCACCAAAAAAAAATTAAATGTAAAAGTGGTTCTATGTGAAATGCAACGAATTTCCCCTCATAATTTATTTATTGATTTTTTTTTCTGCAGGTGGAGAACACAATGAACCTGAGAGTAATGGCACAACCTTAGTGGGTGAGAAACCCGATCTAGGTGAGCCTCCAAGGAGACCTAAAGCCTTTTATTGACAAATTTTACCTACTACAGGAAGACAAACATTTAAACAAAGGCTTAGCTGTTACTTTCATAGATTGTCTGTCTCACACTTAATTAGGGTTATACATAAACTAGGCACCACCTTGTTCAAGAGAACCACAATTGAGAAAGTGATATATGTTCCCGAATATTTTGTTGACAAATTTGTTCCATGTTAATTTAATTTAATTTCAAAAACTTATAAGGCGCAAATATCCATATAAATATATTCAAATGCGCCAAATCCACGTTCCTCGTATTCATAGTAGGGACACAAGTTCGTGCAATCTTTTGCACATCCCTCGGTGTCGCTTGTCTTCTGGTCAGCGTTCATTTGCCTACCGTGGATGCAAATTATGGAACAATCTTCCCGATAACTTGAAAAAGCTGAGAATGTGAACGTTTTTAAGCGCCGTCTATGGAACAAGTTTTTAAGTACTTAATATTTATTCATTCTTTCTTTCTTCGTACATTATATGATATTTCTTTTTTTGATAATTCATTGGTAGTTAAAGGTGCATCAATGAGCAGAAAAAATAAAGTGCATATTAAACATTGCTTTCTGACCTGTTTAATATAAAAAATATATATATATATTAAAAACAATTTTAGGGATACAAATTTATATCTGAATGCAGTTTGGAAGTTCCAAGGCTCAAAATAACGAACCGCAGGTCGCCGGTCATGATGACCGGCCAAATATTTTTTAGCCCGGACAAACCCCGATTTTGCCCGGTCAAATATATGAATATTATAATTATTTTTTTGCCCATGGAATATCGAATTACGCTGGCAGTAGCTCGTTGTACGGCATTGTCGTTCAGGTTTTTGCCGGCAAGTTGGTGAAAAATTCATTCACACGTTGTTGAGTTCCTTTCCGCGATTTTCGCCCGTTTTATGTCCGTTTATATATACCTTCAGTATCATCGTACGGCGGTGTAGGAAGTCTCCAAGGTTCGTCCTATATCTGCATATCGGTGAAACTTGATCCTTATCGTTGCCCGGCACGTGATTGAAAGTCTCCTCCACAAAGAAGAATTTCGTCGCTATATATTTGCGGCAAAGAAGTTGATTTGGCAAGAAATTTGTACCACAAACAGCGTATTGGTCATCAGAAGTCAATAAATATACAGCAGAGCTTTCGTTTGGGTCGTCGCGCAACACTTTATCGCGAACGGCTTATCAAGAAGGAGGATTTCACGCGCTGAGATAGGCGACGTTCGTTCTCGATTAGCTTAGTTTTTATCAGACAATTCTGGAATCAAGTCTGCAAACGAGATCATGTTCGACATAAAGAAATTATTATAATTAATCGATGTGCTGAAATTTATTCCCAGAGAAATAGTACAGGACGAGCGATCGATTAGCCCAAATTCCGTCGAAGGTGATTTTCACAATCCTCTTACAAGTAGATGTGAAACGTTTGATGGACAGAAACTGTCACTCATCCTTTAGTTTTTTTAAAAAATAACGGATTATTGTTAGCGTATGTTTTCCCAAAGAAGGTCGCATTACTGATCACAGCAATAGAACGTTTCTTTAAAGGGTTTAGTGCAAAGCAGCAAAAAAAGCCAAAGAAAGCAGCGAATTACAGCGTTATAGAGCAAAACGCATTAAAGGGACTGGTTCACGATAATGCGCATGTGTGAGTTCTGACAGTAGCTGATTGTTTTTCAACCAATCGGAAGCGAGTTAGATGCACGCAAGTAGATTTACAAAATTCAAATTAATTGTTCGCGACGCGAGAGTATTTCCGGGCATTTGGTTTGAATTTATTTATCCCCATAATTCAAGTTTATTCTTTGCTACTCCTCAGATATATGTTGCAGCCGATAAGAATAAGATTTACAGCCCTGTCTTGCTTTGAAACAAACATTTACCAACGTGTATTTTTACGAGGTCGTACCCACGCTAACAAAACAGTCACCGATCGGCAAACAAAATTTGTATTAAAACAAACATCTTATTACTGTTCTCTCAGTTCGCCTTATATAAACCCAGAAATACCTACAAATAGCGCCTGACCGGTGACAAAAACACACAACGTATGAGTATAAAGATTATCCTTAATTGAGCATAAATTTCAATTGCTTATCAGCAAATGAACAAATTCATTCGCGTTGCATCGGGTCAATGTTCCGCAAAACAAATGTTATCGAGTAGCACACATAAAGAAACTAGATTATAAACAGAATATTCAGGCAATAATTTATTTTAAAAACATCAATTCTTAAACATATACGTTCGTAAAGCAAAGATACAAGGAACATTTCAAGTGTACCAGATCGGTAAAGATCGCGCGGCCTGTTGCGGTATAACTACAGGTCGGAGTCAAAAATCAAATCAAAGTTGAACGAACTCATGCCTTTAACCACTTAATTCCAAGGCTCGTGTATTCTTTTCGTATGCCACACACTACTCCTAGAACCATACCAGTTCGATAGGTTAAGCTTCTCTATCTCCAGAGACTCTTGAGAACGTCCTGTTGCCGGACGGCCACGATGCTTTTCTGAACCTCCATGATCAAAACATTATTTTTTGCGTCTTCTTAAAACGCAACCAGTCAAACGACACAACCACACGTTAATCACCACTACCGAAGTATAACTAGACCAGCCAAAGCGACGGATGTCCGAATAAAACGAAGGATTTTCAATGATTGTACCGGTAATGGCGATTTCGAATTTAGTGTTGACCCAACAAATTTATTCTGAAGAGACAAACGGCGCGCATGCGGATTATCGTGAACCAGTCCCTTTAAGCGACAAGCATCCAAAAATGACCGGTCAAAATGACCGGCCAGACGAGAGTTTGACCGGTCAAACCCACGATCAGGCCGGACATTGTCCGTTGACCGGCCGTTATTTTGAGCCCTGAGTTCTGGAAATGATTTAGTATATATGTGTATATACATGTGCACATGTCTTGAAAAGTTAGTAGCCAGTAAGAAAATCTACTTGTCCCAGACTTCCAGGTGGGATATTTTTCGAGCCCTGTAGACAGTGATCATGCTAGATCATGCATGCCCTCCCTAAGTGAAATTTTGCATATCATTAATAGAATTTTTTATTTTCTATGATAAAGTTATTTGTCCTTTGCTTTTGTAGTGTTTTTGAGAGAGATATTCTTATAGACAACAGAGACTAAAGTTTATTATTAAGTACTGACTTTTGTAAACTTCATGTTTATATAGGCACTGGGCTGCAGACTGTAAGTTTGGATCTGAGTTCAGATACAGGTAAAAGCTAATAAATAGTTATCCATCTGCAAACTCTTGATCGATAAATATTAGTAAGTTGTAAAGAGCAAAGAAAACAAAAGGGCTCTAGTTGTCACTGTAGAGGATTTGTACAAATAGTCGTCTGGGAACAATTAAACAATAGAAAAGTTAATCCAGCTTCTGCCTAGTTCATTAATTTGCCCATCTTATTAAGCGCACTTGATTAAAAACCATCCATTTAGAATTTTATTATGAAGAACGTCGAAACGTCCCTTACAGTGACACACACATGCCATGTCTGCTTTGCTGAAATGGCAAATTTGGAGAGAATAGTAATGGTATTTTTAAGTACATAACTGTTTGATTAATATGTCATTGAGATTTAATTAACATTGGTCGCAGTTTCAACTAATAATGAGCCACATACTAGTTCAGTGTAATTTTATAGCGGAGATAGCCCCATTGCTAAGATAAATTGGAAATCTGCGACACACAGTTCATGTAAGCCGATGCCAAATGTCAGGTTATTTTAAGCTTAGATTAATTTTCATGTCCACAAATTTGGAATACAGAGAAAGACAAAGACAAAGAAAAGAGAAAATAGGGCAACAAGTCAGCGAAACTCAACGAGAAAAGAGCTAGAGCAAGAGAAAAAAACGAAGGAGACACTTTTTGTTAGAGGAACAACTGAAAATTTTGTAGCGGCGGTGAGAAAACGAGAAATGATAGTGGCCACTAGGGTGAAAATGAGCGACAGTGAAAAAAAAGTGAACAAGAACACGTACGACATGTCCTCCATAAAACGTGTAACTAGGAAGTTTCTGGAAGTTTCACGTTGTAGTCGTGCAAAATAACGGCAAAGAAATGTACAAAGAAAGTGTGCTGCACGTGCAAAGTTGGTTTTTTGCTAATTAGACCTATTGATGTTTTTCACCGTTTTCGTTGCCTTAGCCGCTCAGCATTACAATATTTTATATTTTGTTTGAGCAAACTATGAAATTATCGAGAGCTTCGCTTTTAGCACTGGCTAAATCTATTTATTATCATTATGTTACTATAGCTTCTGTATAGACCAAAAAGTTATTTTTACATTTAAATCGCCTATTCTACAAATTGCGCGCAAAACAGTCCGAAACTCAAAAAAGCCCAAACTGTGTCAAGTTTTTAGCTAAATATAGTCTACATAGTTTGGTAAAGCAACCGTCTGGAGCTAAGGTTGTTCGAAAAACAGAAAATCAACTCTTAAGTTTCGTTTTGGGGCAGAAAATATTGGTACATTTTCCAAGTCAATGCATCCAGTATACAGTACAGGGCAAACTCGTTGTTGTACCGTAACTGTTATTGTCGCTCATTTTGTTCCATCGGCCTTTTACTTTATCTAGTTGTGCTTTGTTTTATGCTCTTTGCGATTATTTCTTATCTTTCATTAACAGATTGTTCAACCACACAACTGGAGGTCTGGGTCATATCATCATAATGAAACACACACAAGCACACACATATTAGGCAAAACCAACACGGTTCATTACCCAAGCTTGCCCTAAGACGACCCACCCAGATTGTAAGAAAAAGAAAATGATTTTTCTACTCATTGTCTTTATTGAAGAGTCCACGAACAACAATAGTTTGGCTGAGGGTACTGAGGCTGCTGAATATAATGGTGAAACATCCAACGATGGAACACCAGACCAAGGTGACCCCGCCAACATGTACGAAAGACAAACATTGGGGGGTGTAACTGACTTAAAAGTGTCACCTGGTACCTCGGGAAATGACTTGCCTACAAGAACTAATGCCACAAAGAGGCCTGAGCTAATCTGTAGTGAGAAAAGCCACGAAAAAACTGTTGGTGCACCTCAAAAAAGAGAGAACAGTCAAAGCAAGGGTAAAGTCGGTGAGAAATTGCCAAATGACGTGAAATATGAACGAAAAAGTGCAACTGAAAATGATTATCCCGGAGCTGGGGACCCCCAAGAGCCTCTAGTAAAAACGGTTGAAAGAAAGGAGAATGAAACCAACGAGAAAGGCAAGGGTTCCCCTGGACCATGTACAGCAGGTCAGAAGGTAACCCGCACTGGAAAGAAGAGACACCAAGATATACATGGTGCTGAACCTGGCAAAAAAGGCAAGAGTTCAGCTGGAGTAAGTGGATTAGATCGCAAAATATCAGGCGATAAAGCAGAGAAAAACCGCGATAGAGGTGGTGATGAAGCAGACAAGGAAGGCAAGACTTCAGAAAGCGCAGGTCCAAAGCAAGGTACAGTTATAGTACATTTGTGTCAGTATTACACTTACATTCCTATTGCAGCAGAGCTGGATGCACTTCTTCCCTGTATTGGTAATCAGTATCGCATTTCCTGGAAAGTGTAAATGTGATTTGATTGCCCTGTTCGGGTTATGAGTTTGGCTGAATGCATGCGACTTTGATTTGTCTCCTCATCACAGATTCTTGGTGATGATCATCCTCCTTTAATAATAATAATAATAATAATAATAATAATGATACGAATTATGATAAGAGGATGGACGGTTGAGAGAAAAGGAAGATGAGAAAGTTGAATAGTGTCAAGATCTTGCGAGAGAAGTTCGAAAAATTTGGGATGTAAGGAAAAAGGTGATTCCTGCGGTAATGCAGACATTAGGATCAATATCAATTAATTTGAAAACCAACCTGAAGGATATTGACGGGAAAATCTTTGTGGAAATGATCCAGAAATGTGCACTGTTGGGGTCAGCAAGAATTTTGAGAAAGGCGCTCGAGATGTAGAGAAGAGGAAAGCAAACAGCGTGTGTTCCGCGGATTCCCTAGGCAACTTGTTGTTACCCGGACTCAGATAAGAAACCAGCCGTAACATCATCAGCCGTGCCAATCGTCAATAATAATAATTTTTTAAATTTATTTTTTATAGCTACAACAACTTTATTCAACTTTAAAAATACGCACATAATTTACAGAAATATTTAAAGTAAGAATTAAGCACTATAGAACATGAAGAATCATATAAATCATAAAAAAGGTTACAATCAGTGTGTTAATAACGATTTCCCAATACATTCCTTGCGGCTCACATGCGATCAATAACTCTTGCAGGCAGCCCAGTGTTTTAAATTAAGAAAATTATCCGACTCAGATGGAAAAGAGTAACAAGTTAAAAAAGAATAAAATCTCGCATTCCTAAATTCCGAAATCTTAAAAAAAAATTTCCTAAATTATGATTAATTCGGGCAGGCTGTAATGTTTTCGATCTGTAAATCTGAATCAACAAAGTCCAGCTGTTGTCTTCTGGATTTGAGCCTCTCAAGCATAGTGTGAAAAGTCCGAACACAGTTGAAGGGGACTAGCTCCGGGTCGACGTCACAGAAAAGACCCATGTACTCTGTTGGTTCAGCAAACTTTGTATTTCTTCCGAAGCTTCACCGTTGTTACAAGTCAACTTAATCTCACACTAGCTTGTACAATCTCTCTGACAAAAGCCTGTTGTAGCTCCTTTTATCCTGACTGGACATGGCAGGTGCCAATCCCAATCATTTGAAATTTAGTCTTACATCAGTAAAAACCCGATTGGCTGTAAGGAATATTATCATATTTTCCTTCGAGGTTATGACGCAATCCGAAATCAGCTTTGACTATAGAATTCACTTAAGTCCAGTTAATGTCCAGTCAAAACAAAATAGTCAGAGAGATATAAAGATCACAAAGAATGTATTTGTATATATAAATCGCTGATTCACACTATCGTTACTTCAAAAAGTACAACTAATCAACTTTTGTACATTACACAAGTTGTCGTTTAAAGTCTTCTTGTAGGACTAATTAACAATACTAATTTGTCCCGCCTTTTCAACATATTAACTCAAAGTTGTTTACGAGTTTTGCAATAAAACTAATTAGCGTACAAATATAATTACGCGGATTATCCAACAAAAGAGTTCACTGGACAACCAGTCTCAAACAATTGCTAACCAACTACACTTAATGAAGTATAACTAAATGATTTGATCCGGAGATCTCGATGGACAAGGTTTCTGTCACTAAAACGCAAGCCAGCTCAAATAAGATCTTGCAAACGTAGGAGAGTAATAAAAAACAGCATGTTCCAGGTGAACCTTTGTTTTTCTGGAAAGGTTTTGCTGGGTCAAGTAAAAGTCAATTAAGGCCAACAGAACGTATCCTTTGTTTTACCAGCGCGTCCAATTAGTATGAACAAAAGACAGATTTTACCAAAAGATAAATCTTACTATTAAAGTCACTTTACGGCCGGCACGTGCGTTTTCGAAATCGCTCAACCAAAACAAACAGATATAATAACCCTTGCACACTTTTGCGTAAATAAAATAACACTCAAAGTAATTCAAAATAGTGGCTGTTTTTGCGTACTTTAACAATAGTATCGTAGAGCGTATGATGGCGAAAGATACTTTAGCTCTTATCCAGGAAATTGCGCTTGAGTAACTTTCTCCCTTCTCATTCGCGATCAACTCCGCAAGTCTGCTGTGGCACTTAACACATTCATCCGCCATTCCGCCTGTGGTCGTGAAAACTAGGGGAGTGAACGTTCGCAGTTCGATCTCCATTACTCTTTCCGCATACTG
>OZ037786.1:17816471-17826471 GCA_964035525.1 Porites cylindrica | reverse complement strand
TCTTCGAAAAGTAGATAAAATCCATCGAGCAATATCTTTTGCGCATTCTTGCATTTCTTGAATTCGGTTTAAGTCAGAAGTTCAGCTATTTCGTCTTCGAATAGCCGTGAAAGCCGTTTTTTAGTTCATTTATGCCCAGGCAGCCCTGTTTGCAATCAAATATACCATCGAATCGAGGTTATATTATTGCTCGCATCTTCTAATTATGGTAAGCGCCCGTTGGTTATGAAGAATTTAGCCGGGCGATTGGAGCCAATCAGAAACGGCGAAATATTTTGAATAAATAATAACCAAAACTATAGAATTATAGGATGACATGAAAAATGCACAATTTCCTCTTTTAACGAGTCACAGATCGATTTGTTCTCAGTCATCCAGGATAAGGTCTCCGCCTAACCAAGTGCATTTCAGTGTCGTTCGCAAATACCACGGACTGGAGGCTATGTGTGGTGATAACATCTTCAATGGGTGCGACGTAAAGGGATAACGGGCCCATCACCAAACCCTGAGGAACACCGCAGACTAAGTTAGCTGGATTAGAGTGAGTATCTCTGATGACAGTTGACTGCGAGCGATTAATCAAACCAAAACGGGTAAACAATCGTTTGATTTATAGGAGGACACTACGATCAATGGTGTCGAAGGCAGACGATCAGTCAAGCCAGACCAGGACAACAACATCATCATTATCAAGCACTGAAAATGCGAGACTATTTTGGTGCTATGATTTGCATGGTAGACTGACTGAGTTGCGGTGTGCAAATCATTGATGACTAGATGGCTTTTAAGTTGCATTGCTACAATGCCCTCAATCTTCTTTCCACGTAAAGGAAGGCTACTGATGGGACGGTAGTTCTTCAGTACTTCGTGATCGAGATCAGACATTTAAAGTTAAGGTCCGTGTTACTCAACCGTGCTTCAAGGATGACGGGCGGAAACTCTCCAGACATCTTGATCGATTTATTAGTATGTGTAATCAAACGGTGACGAATAAAAATTAGGGACAAACAGCAAGTGAAATTTTTCCCTAATTTCACGGCTTTACCATTTGATTACTTATTAATATCATGGGTGACAAATTACGCTCACCATCTTAGATTTGACATGTTTGTCGTATCGATTACCGATCGAGAACTCTACGCACTGAAAAGTTTGGAGCTTAAATTTTAGCTTAAGTTCATAATTTTCAGAATTTTTTAACAAAATTCCGGATTCCTGAATCCTTCTTGATGTGCTCTTCCGTGTATAGGTTTTCCAAAGCGTCTTTTAATGCTCTGACATCTTCATTCATAACTTCCGCCATCAATTTGCACTCAGACGAACGGAACTTGGCCATGGCAATTTTGTTATTTGACATGTGAAATTATAAATTAGTATAGGAAATTTCGCGCCAAAATTAAGGAGTAATTTGTCTCCAATGACATTATTGAGGTAATAGCGGAAGGCAGCAGAGCATCCTTAACCGTCTTCAAAAGTTTCGTTGGAAGTGCATCTAATGAACAGGATATAGAAGGCGTTGAGATGATGGGTTTCCTTATATCTTGATGCGAAATTGGCTCATTCGTAGATAAAGAGCACGAAGAAGGCTGGTCCTGATAAGGTATCGAGAGAGTTCTAGATGGCCCATCATCAAGCTCAGACCTTAATACCCTGATATTATCAGTGAAGATCACTCTAAATCAAGTTCAAGCTCAGAGTCATTAGTTGGAAAAGTCGGCGATTCTTTTACCTTGAATAGACTGTCAATAAGGTGAAAATTGTTTATGATTAGAGGTTGATATCTTACTATTTTAGTGCGCTATCTTTGCTTCCTTAATAGCTGCATAGTTAATATTAGCAGAATCTGGTGAATTGAATTCTTTACTCTGCATGCTTATTACCTATAACAAATCACTTGATCTTCTAAGGAATGCACCAATGATTATTGTCTAATAACAACTGGCCCGTCTTGAAGAACAATACTAAGAAAATACCTAAGTTATTAAGTTACCTAAGTTAAGTAACTGAAGAACAGACACCAATTTTTGGATTCATTTCTTTGAATTATAGCATTGACCGTGGCTTTACGGCATAAGCCCAGCTCAGAGGAATTGCTCAATGGATACCGGTTAGCAAGGCTCCTCCTTGAAGGTGGATCCATGGCCCTAAGGAGAGTTTTTGATTTTTTTCACCCACCTGAGGTCTTGGCCACTCATCTCAACGATAATTATACTCATCTCAAAGACCTGTTGGGTCGAGGAAAACTAAATTCTTGTCAGTGGGAGTTGCTGTTTCCACTTGATGAAAACCCAACCTCCAGCAGATTTGACATCTCTCTCCTATTCTGCCTTTTGAGAAACATTTGTGGTCTTTCCCCTCCCGAGACGGGATGGGACAGAGAGCCGGACTCTGACGACTTCTCTGTCGAGGCAGACATTGTCCGCGTTAGATTTTTCAGGAACCAGTTTTTCCACTGTCAACCGAATTTGACTTGTGGTGTTGATACACCAACTTTCTCTACCTTGGGTGACGAACTTTGTAAAGTTTATAGAAGACTTGAAGTGTCTGAGGATGAAATAAATGAACTTAAGACAGACCTCCACCCGGAAACCAAAGATGTAGGAGTGCAGACAGAGGCACCTTTAGCAATTACCGATCGTGCGCGTGGCAGTACATTGGGAGATTTGGCAGATATTCCTGCCAATTTCATTGTAAATGAAGGTAATTTCACCAATTTGCTCGTATAAATTTAAAAGAAGTAAAATTGTTTTGTTTTATCTTTATTAGCCTTAAACATAGTCCTATACATCTTGTGGTCGTTTGGGTGATTCAACCTTGTAGGGGAATTCGTGTCCCATTGTTTTTCCACCTTGTATGTGTTATGTATATGTTGCGGTTCAATTTAATCCTTGGTATAGATTTTATTTCCCTTTGTTTTGATAATGTATAGTAAGAGTTTAAAACAAAGAGAAATAAAATTCATTAAACCGAGAATAAGACTGAACCACAACATATACATATACTTAATGAGCAGATAAATAAATAAATAATATTTGCCATCAAAGCAAAAGGGGGTTTGAGTATTGACAACCATTCGGACAAATCCACCAAGAAAAAACGTTTAATACCAGAGGCATTTTCCCGCTTCCTTTCCACGTTTTCCTCGCCATTGTTTTGCTCCTTCCTGGAACGTGCCCGGAATGCTCTGTTCATTAGTTCAAAGCTTGGTCGTAGGATCCGAATAGGGACATGCTGAGAAAAGGAAGCAATTAATCCCTAGCGAACACATTTTTCAATTTCCTCAGATTTTCTGCCAGAGTCCTTCGCTGATGATACAGGTACTGGCTATAAAGGTGATGCTGGAAATTGCGATAATGAAAATTATGTTGATGACCAAGATGATGCTGGAAATTGCGATGATAAAAATTATGCTGATAACAAAGATGATGCTAAAAATTGCGATGATGAAAATTATGTTGATGACCAAGATGATACTGGAAATTGCGATGATGAAATTTATGCTGATGACAAAGATCATGTTGGGGAATACCATTATCAATCTCTTTCTTTCCTTTTGATTATGTTATTTGGGATAATTTTGGCTTTGTGTCTGAAATTTTTAACTTAATGTCAGCACTTATTGTTATGCACATCCTTACTGTGTAGGAGCTCTTTATGCTTGTCAAAATAGCAGCTCTCGGAAGAATGAACGCCAATGTTTGCTAGCCTAACCGTAAAACAATGGAATCAATGATATTTTTTTGGTTTCTGCGACCAATCAGTAGAGACCTTACGAGCAACTGCTACAGTACTGGTCGAAATGCCACGCCAGGCTAATGCATCAAGCTCACTCACTAGAGGAAAGGAATGGTGTATTCTTTACATCACCAAAAGGTCTCAGAAATGCGGTTTTTTTGTTAAGGATTAGGAACGTTTTGCGCATGGGAAACTGAGCTTAGCGAGGCTGAGGGTTGATACAATCTAAATAAAAAGTAAGAGGTTATCGTACTATTAACCCCCCTCCCCCCCCCCCCCGTGAAGGGCGGGTTAAGAGTTGTGGATAGAGACGCAAAACGTCGAGTTATATCAGAAACTCATAAGGGGTTGAAACGTGTAACTCTCACATGTTTGCTTTGTCCGATGCTCGTGATTATTCATTTTCGAAAGTACCATATTTGGAAAGAGAAGAAGAGATAACTGACCAATCAAACTTCGTAAACAACGTGACGTAATTTTCCTTCAGGTTCCCGCGCCCGCTTAAAAAAATGGCCGACAAGCGGGGGAAAAACTCCCGAAAGCCGAGAAAGCTTTCAAAGCTTGAAACCAGGAATCTTGCCGAAACACTGAGCAGGATATTATTGCCTTACCACCCGGGCCAAACGTAACATTATGAAACCCTTTGACGGCCTCGCAACTTCTTGAAGTTGTCACTTCAAAAACTGATGCCTCTTTGACCCTCTGCACAGTAAACTTATACTGCAAATAGGCTTTTAAAATTCTTATGTTAAAAGTTTAGAATAAACAGTGAAAAATATTTTCGAATAAAATTCATTAGCTGCGTATCGAAAGTGTCCAAAACCAGAACCTGACATCTTCGCAAAAAGTGATGCTTGTAATGATTGTGAGAAGCATTTTAAAAGCTTAAATTAATTAAACTTAGATGTTGTAGTCACGATCGTGTTTTGAGCTAATTTTATGAATGAACAAACTCAAAACAATAGACAGAGAAGCCGTTTCTTGAAAATTTTTATTCAAAGTCCAAAAAGTTAATCCTTTAAAGCAATTCGGAAAACACTATGTGGATCGTGGATCCGTTCACGCAAGTGACATCGGCTAAGCACATAACAAAATTCAACACAAAATCCATCTCAAATCAGGACACATTTTGTAATTTTTCTTTAGCGCCGAAGAGAAAAATTTGTAAAACGTCTTTGAAACATTTAAAAATACATAAATTCCCTTTCAAAAACGTAATTGTCTTGGCCATAGAGTGCAAAATGTGCCTGAAAATTCAGCAAAAACTTCGCTGACTTGGTTGCATTTCAAAACAGACCGTGGGCTCCGCCGTGAAGAAAACAAGGTTGAATTCCTCGAAGGACGATTTCTTGATGAAAAGCTTCCCTTGTCCACAAAAAGAAAGTTGAGCATTCTTTTGAACTTTCTCTTTCCATTTTTTGTCTTTTAACAGTGTATTTTTAACCTTGAAATGCAGAACTCTTGTCTTAAAACATCTGCATGTATATGCAATATGGTCAAAATGAATATTCACAAGCATTGAACGCGAGTTACACGTTTCAACCCCTTATGGGTTTCTGGTTATATATATAGCATTATACAATGACTCTGAGGGGGTAGTTGTTTTAGTATTTACCAAATCATTTGGATAAAAGTGAAAAAGTAATTTTTATAAATAAAAGACTTCACTACTTAGCAAGAGCTTTGTTTGTGTTTTAATTGTAAGTGTTTCGGGGACTTGTCGCGTGCGTTTTAAAGACTTCGTCGCAAATTCATTCAGAAAATGATTTTCTACCTACCAGTGAGCACTGACAAGCCAAATTTCGTCGCTTTGTTGGTACAGCTGGTTCGATTGTCGCTAAAATTTTGTTTTTCAACGGAACGCCATGTTGACTCCCGTCCCAAAATAGTTAATAGCCAAGGATATTCTGAGACACGGGATCCAATCGCAATGCGTGAAAACTGCTATCCAATCATTTGGTAAATACTAAATACTTTTACCAGGCGCGAGCCTCAACTACTAGCTACGTAGCGCTGGTCATTGTCGTGAATACGAATACGATGTATTGATAGATCTCTCAATCTTGTATGTTTTTATTATTTTCCCAATGTAGTTATGCGATAATTCTCTGGAGAACTGTTTCTTTAAACTTCGGCTTCGCGCCTGAGTACATAAGCCGGCGGGCTGGACCGGTTTTCTGGGCTGGCTTGCTGGCTTGTTAGATATTCGCAGATTGATTGACTTTCAGATCGATTTGCCGAGATTTCGGTGGGATGGTTGTGTAATCAACGTCGTGATTACATAGCAACCGAGTTATCCAGGTTAGCTGGGATCCCGGTATTGTGATGCGGGGATCTTAGCTTAATTGTTCCCGTAATCATGCTCGACGAAAACTTTTTAGTTTAACTGTCATTTATTTATTCAGGGCACTTTTTTCAGAATTATAAAGTACTAGCATGGTAAAAAACTTAATAACACGAGAGATTCTCGTTCAAAAAGAAGTAAGTATATTCAACCTCTGACATTCAATTACTGAACAGCAAACGAACGTGAAGTGAGCTTAAGAAGGACAGCAATTAACTTGTTGATTTCTATGTAATTACTTGTTATTCTATTTAATTACTCGTAATCGGTACAATTATAATTATCAATGCACATATCCTATGAGCTTCAGTTTTCTGTGAAGTATCCTTAAGCGAAATTAGTGGGGAACTTCCAGCGAGTTTTCAAACCATGTTGGTTTGCTTTATACTATAACGGCTGCCGCCAAAACAGTTACGTCCCATAAGTCTGTATACTGGTTAGAGAGAGAGAGAGATAGAGAGAGAGAAAAGTAGGATAGGTCTTGGGCTGTAAATGGCTCGAGTCGTATTCAAAGTCGTAGTTTATCCTTTTGGAATAGAGAAAAAGGTTCATAGTAAACATTATTGCTGCCAGTAGACGTGCTGATGATCAAGCGGGTGTACAGGGCAGCATGTAGGACTTGGGAACAGCTGTAACAGACCTTACTCACGGTAACTGCCATACTTGCCGACACGTTAGGATTATTGGCATAGAATCAACATCACGTGGTCTCTCGGGGGGAGTTCAGTCGACGAAAATGAAAAATGCAAGTGAACCGTGGTTGATTTGTTTATACTACACAGACAAATCTGATGATTATATACTTCTCATCGCAGATCGCAGGTTTCAGTCTGTTACAGCGTCCGCAAGCTTTGTGTAACTTAACTTAACTCAATCAAGGGAGACTACCTTGTAAATAATTGCCAGAGGCTGGTACCATTTTTCCTCCTTGGGGGTACATTTTAACGTTAATGGTAATATTTTATGGTGAAAAGAAACCTCACCCTCTTTTATACTTCAAACTTCTGAGACCGATAATGACGCTCTTGGGAAAAATGTCTTTACGCTTTTTTTGTGGTTAACAGTACTGCCAGGAACTGGTGATGTATGGACAAAATCGGTATTTGGACTTCTCGGTTTGGCACCAAAACAAAAACCCAGTTAACCAGTAGTAGTTTTAATCATAGAAATATAACGAAAAAGGTTGCCCTTCCTCTATACGAAAGAGATTTTGTCGGTTCCTCGAAAGATGGTCAGGTTTAACCTACAGGTTTACAAATTTAAGCAAAGTTTTCTTGTCTATGAACATGTAACTCGTGCTCACAAAATAGTGTTGAGCATTTATTCCGAGATAAAACATAAAATGTTATTCTAAGCAATATATGGGAAGGTAAAATACAAAATTGGAACAAAATTCTAATCCTAGATGAGCGCTAATCGGCCTGCCGAGTGCCTTACAATGGAACCAGGCTTTGAATGAATTACCTAAGGGGGTCCCAGGTTGTGAGACCAACAGTAATTTCAAGCTGGAATCAAATCCTTTTGATCTTTAGCTAATTGATCAGAGAAATTGTTTTTCTCACCAATATTTTGAGATAGTACATAATTTATGTTAGATTATATTAAGTTCTAAAAAAAAATCTATTCAATGAAACATGAAATAAAACATTTCAAGAAAGCTAATCTGTGTATGAAATCCTGAAACAAGGGCCGAAGAGGAAGTCTGTTCCCGCAGGCTAGAAATTTCTTTAGTTAAGGGTACTTTCCAGGACTCGTTAGCGACTCAATTCAATGCCTACCCGCAATGTAAAGCGGTGTCCAGACTTAAATACTTTCAAAAATGATTGTTATACAATTTTAAAGAGTAGCGCCAACATGCGCCTTAGTTTAACCTCATAAGTTGTCTTTTAGTATTTTAGATTTTATAGTTTTGTCAGTTTTTAAGTGCATTATGTAAATAGTGAATGATTTTTGAATAACATTATGTAAGTGGCTAGTTTTTAGTTAGTATGACGGATGTAGAGCTATCATATAGAAACACTGTCAATAAATTGTTATTATTATTATAATTTTCGGCGATGATTGAAATGACGCACCATGTTCTATAGCTCCTGTACGTGCGGTAAAGCTTAACCTTTGGAGCCGAAGGGACTGTGTTCGATACCTGCTATCTCCCATTCATTATTTTATAAAGCGTTGTTATGACAAGGAGGATTTTAGGGATATTTTAATATGCTCAGTTATTTTAGTTTGCGTTCGTGAGGATTGGCCGGTTCTGGGACTATTGCAATTTCTATCCTAGCCTGCGTAGCATGGTGGTTTTGGTTGGGCGCGCTAAGTAATAAAGGCGGGCGAAGGCAGAGAAACCGCGAGGAGATTGGGGCAGGAGCAACTTGAAACTTTTTCTCGCGGCTTCGCCGCTTGTGCGCCCGGCCAGTCGACAAAAACCGCCACGCTACGCTGGCTATTTCTATCCAAGATTAAGCACGCAATCACCATATTGCTATAACTAGTAATAGTTGACACTACAGCTGCCCCCGGTCTGTATATTGTCGGTCAATAGTATTCTTCGGGGGCACCCAACGACAGTTTCCTCCTACACACGTATCCAGTTTGCGTTCGTGAGGATTGGCCGGTTCTGGGACTATTGCAATTTCTATCCTAGCCTGCGTAGCATGGTGGTTTTGGTTGGGCGCGCTAAGTAATAAAGGCGGGCGAAGGCAGAGAAACCGCGAGGAGATTGGGGCAGGAGCAACTTGAAACTTTTTCTCGCGGCTTCGCCGCTTGTGCGCCCGGCCAGTCGACAAAAACCGCCACGCTACGCTGGCTATTTCTATCCAAGATTAAGCACGCAATCACCATATTGCTATAACTAGTAATAGTTGACACTACAGCTGCCCCCGGTCTGTATATTGTCGGTCAATAGTATTCTTCGGGGGCACCCAACGACAGTTTCCTCCTACACACGTATCCAGAGAAATTTTCGATCTTTAGAAATGTTTTCTAAGCGGCGCTATAAAATTTGTTTCTGTTCGGTCATCCTAGGGGAACTTGAGTCTTTTCGAAATTTCAAGGGCTTTCAGTATTATTTTCCCGAAAATATTAGATGTAATTTAACGTATTACGAAAGAGAGAATTTTTATAATTCCTCTCTCCATCACATTTTTGAATCCGAAAATTTTAGGTGTCCTTTTTCCAACGAAAAGTAGCCTAACCAGGGGAGTGAAATGTGAAAAATGAAACTTTAGAAAATCGTAGGGAATTTATTAGATGAGCTTTGAAAATTGTACATGAATAGAGCGGTCATCAAGAAATTTTCAGCCGTCCTCGAGTAATAGAAAATTCTAGGCAATATTTGTTTCTCCGAACAGATATTTTACTGAAAACAGTCATTGGGTGCCCCTGATTCTTGCTCGTTGTGTAGCTCTTTGAAATATACCGATTCATAAGGAAGATTTTCACACATATTCCATACAATAGGTGAGAAAAATACAGGAGACGCAAGGTTCCATGCACAGTTTCAGGTCGATTTACACAGCTTTGATCAAAACATTCTCAGTTTCGAGAATAGTTTATTCTAAACCATTAGAAAAGATTTAATTAGAAGTTGAATTTTTCGCTATTTCTCTTTCACTTTTTACATTCAGTTTGTTTTATTTGCCGGAAAGGAAGCCTTAGAAATTAAAAGGACGTTTGATCAATTTACACTCGCGCATTCTAGTCTTATTTTAAACTTTATAGCGGAAGGCATCTGTGAGCAGGGAATAAGTCAGCAGAGAATTTGATTGTCGGCGAATTTCTGTAATCGTCCATCGTTCTGCCAGTGAGAAGCTAGCCGTTGTTCACTCGTCTTACTTGTTTGGGGCTTAGTCTTTAAAATATTCCGGTCAAAGAGAGAGAAAGAGGGCGCTTTCCATTTAGTCAAAATTTCCGGAATTTCCG
>OZ037786.1:17621471-17813971 GCA_964035525.1 Porites cylindrica | reverse complement strand
CCTCCAGACCAAGAGTTTTTAGGCTTTTCTTCGTCTGGTATGGAGTTATTCGATTTTATAAATTTACTGTTTTGCCATTCGGCATTTCCACAGGGCCTTATATTGTTACAAATGTTCTGAGGCTCTTAGTACGTTATTGGCGTCTCTTGGCCATTAAAGTTGTTGTATATTTGGATGATGGCTTAAGCGTGTGTCCAACATTTCCCGACTGTTACTCCCAGTCTATGGCTGTGTTATTAGATTTGTCCCAAGCGAGCTTTGTAGCTTATAGTGTTAATAGCATATGGGTCCCAGTTCAGTCTCTCAGATGGTTGCGCTATCAATGGGATTTAACTATTCCTGTGGAAAAAATCGACAGGTTACTAGCGAGTATTGACATTGTGCTCCTTCAAAGTAGATTACCAGCCGGACAACTGGCCTCTGTCACCGGAAGTATTATTTCTAATATGCTTGATACGTAGATAGGTTTCTGCTGCTAATTTAGATTTGTCGTCTTCGTTACGTTTTTTTCGCTCTTTGTATTTTCATAAGGCTACCTCTACTCATAGTTTGCGTTGTCGGGTATGAGTTACTCTAGAACGAGAGAAATAGTTTGAATATAAGTAAGCTTTCTAACAAATTACTATCAGATTCAGAACATTCATCCCAAACCACATCAGCGTATTCTAAGGATGAACGCACCAAGGATTTGAATAAAACTTCAAGTGTATAACGGCTCAAATTGTATTTCAATGGCTTTAGGCGGTTTAATTTTTTGAAAGCTTTTTGATGAATTTTTAATATATGCGCTCGCCAAGACAAGTTAGAAGACAAGGTCAAACCAAGATGTTCATGAACTGTCACATCCTCAATAATAGTATTGTTCAAAATCAAAGGGGGGTGTAAAGGCTGGGTGTTTACCGGTTTCTGGGTAATCGGGTCCCATTTTTTCCAATCGGACCCGAATATCAACTCGGACCCGACAGCGTTTAATCGAACGCGATAACAAATCGGGTCCGATATATTTCGACTCCCAAGCTGGTCCTAGCTCTCACGATGTTTTAACTTTCCTCACCACAAGACTTCCAATCTCATGGTTTTTAGCGAAATATCATTCTGAAATGAAATGTTTCTTTGTTCAACAAAAAGGGAAATGTTTATTTACTGCTGCTGAATCGTAATTGATTCTCCTCATGTAAACCCCGAGAATTGCAGTGTACAACTGTCAGCAAGAGACTTTGCGACGGTTTTGCCAGACACTTGTCGGCCATAGTGTTCTTCAAATGCGACGAAATGAGTTAAAGTACGGCTTTTTTTTGTCAAAACCCTGCTTGTTTTTCTCGAATATATCTTTTAATTCTTCATAAATTTTAAACAGCGTCCACCGGCAGAGTTTAGGGAACTTAAGAACCACGACGACGACTTTGTCGACGACGACCGGAAGTGAGATACCGTGCACTGCGCAAGCGCGGTTAACAAATTTCGTCGTCGTGGTGTCGTCGACGACGCCAAACACAGTAGAATCACGTCGTCCTGCAATCCACAAGCTTCGGCAGGTATAACTCCCTGTTTTTAAGCGATTTTTCAAGGGCTTTGTATTTTTTCACCTCGGAAATCCAGGTATCCTTTCTTTTAACTCCTAACAAGCGATGTTGATTGAAAATTTGACTGATGAATTGTGTTTACTTCGAAGACAACACTGAGCTGTGCAGGCCGAGCGTGCGAACTCGTAAGTGACAAATTTATTTGTACGTATTTAGGCAAATCATATATCTTTAAAAAAGAGGAAATGAACTTTATATGGAAAACAGCTATCGCATCGGAATGTCTCTTTTTCCAAATCTAAACTCTGACAAACACTCGGGCTCGGTCATGTCATTCAGGTTGAAAGTTGAATAACCTTCGTACGGAAAGCAGAGATTTTTCCATTCGAAAAGGTCAGACAACACTAAAAATTCTTCCTCGTCAATGAAAGTAGACGTACGGCTTATAAAATAAGATTTTGCATCTTCTTAAAAGACGCCTTTACGAAAAAACTTTGTTGCGAACGAACATCGCAGTTGTACTACTTCTACATGTTTGTTTACATTCAGTGTCGTCGTCGACCTACCGATCGACTTCATCTTAAGTTTCCTTTTTCCCGCCGAAACTGACGTTCTCGTTCCAGTCCTTTCCCAGTCAACAGACGTCGTCGTATTAATTTGACAATCGATATTAATATCTGGTTGCTTGGCGCAATGGATAAAGTTTGGCCCTTACACGTCAAAGGTCTCGAGTTTGGCTCCCGTCGGGTGAGACTTTTTTACTTTTTTTCATTGTCGTTTTGTTTTGTTTTGTTTCGTTTTTTTTTTTTTTTACATTTGACAGTAAACCTAAAAAAGCTCAAACACACTTCCTAATCTAAGATTACTACTAGTTTTTGTTCGATAACTCTTCTTCGGTCGAATAGCGACGACTCATCCCCTTGACACACACTACGTCTGGGCCGCCTGCGATCTAGATCGTCCGTACGTACGTACGTCCAACCCGCCATGTAAGCCGGGGTGAAATCTCGCATTTCACACACACGCAGGGCCTCCCGGACTTTTAGAGAGAAAAAACAATAACAAAGCCGTGTCTTTTTTCCGACTAAATTTTAATGTCTACACTGACGTGGATAACAGAGAAAGAGCTAGAGTAAGTAAGTAAGTAAGTAAGTAAGAACTTTATTATAGTGTTGAGGTCGCTAACTGGGGACACCTAACTACAATTACTTATCTAATGAGTCAACAAAATAATCTAATAATCAATAAAATATGAAAGTATGTTCACACGTAAAATCAGATATTAGTTGTTACACAAAAAACAGTCTTTACAAGTGCTGTCCAACAGGCTTGTGAAATTAACCAGTTTGATACGCTGTTTGAAAATGTCCAATGATTCAGATGATCGAATAGATCGAGTTTGGACCAAATGATATGGCCTAGGTAGGTCAGGCTATGTTTGCCATAAGAAATAATCTGAAATCTAGGTTTGACGAAGTCATGATTTCTAAGATGATACTGAGAATTGGTAACAACAAATAAGTTCGCAATATAGGGAGGCGCCAGGGCATTTTTTACTTTGTACATTAAAACTGCAATGGCTTGCAGACGCTGCGTTTGAAGTGTTGGTAGTTTCGCTCTATGCAAGAGTTCCTTGTACGTCGATTTGTTGTCACAGTACACAGCGCGTACTGCTCGTTCTTGAATTCGTTCTGGTTTTCTGGCGTCAGAAGAACGACAAAAATGCCAGACAGTCTGACAGTATGTGAGATGAGGTAACACAGCGAATTTAACAATACGTAATTTAGCAGATGTCGGAAGGAGTTTACGTAATCTTACGAGAACACCAGTTTGAGAGGAGGCTTTTCTACAAACACTGCTTACATGACTCGAAAATGATAGTTGATCGTCTAGGGTAACCCCTAAGAGCGTTATCTCTTGTTTTTGATCAATTACAGTGTCGTTAATAACGATGTGTAAATCCTTGTCACAATTCCCCGGGCCCAGACTCATCACTTGATACTTAAAAAAATTTCATTGTAAAAGATTGTTGTTATACCACTCAGAGATGTTGTTTCCTTCCACAGTTAAAATGCTTTCCAACTCGTTGGTTGTCTTCGCCACTGAAATCAGTTGGTGGTCATCCGCGTACATGAATAACCTATTTTCATCGGTGGAAAGGTGAAGGTCGTTTTGAAAGACGTTCCAGAGAGGGGGCCCGAAGGCCGATCCTTGAGGTTAACCTCTCGTGGTCGCGTACCAATCGCTTGTTGTTTCTTGACTGATCCTAACGCTGGAGTTTTCCTATTTGTGAAATATTATCTCATCCGGGTTAGTGAGTTGTTAGAGAAACCGTATGCTCTCAGTTTGTTGATCAGTAGGGGAGGGTACAGCAAATCAAATGCCTTTGACATGTCTGTGGACAAGACTCCGACAACGTTCCTGTTATCAACAGCCTGTTTCCATCTTTCTACCAATCCAATAAGGGAAGTTTCACAGTTCTGATCATTTCGATATGCAGTCAGGTTGTTGCATAACATAGGATCAATAAACGATGTCAGCTGTTTGCTCAGTAACTGCTCAAAGACTTTTCCTATCACTGTTAGTACTGTGATAGGTCTATAGTTCTTGATGTCTTGTTTGTTGTCTTTCTTGAACACTGGTACCCAGTCACCTTTTTTCCATTGTAGTGGCCAATCGCAGAATTCAATGCAGAGGTTGTATAAGTCAGCCAGGGGATGAAAAAGCTCCCTGTTAGCTATCTTTAAGATCTTAGGTGGTATAGGTCGTTACCTGTACCCTTTGTAGAATCCAAGTTAGAAAACGCAGCCACAATTTCCTTCGGCTCAAGCGTGTGGAAGTTATATTGTGAGTAGTCATCAGAGAATCGATGATTGCAGCTTTGCGTTATCGTGTGCACGCTCTCATGGTAATACAGTTGGTCCTCGGACAGACCTAATAGACGAGTGTCACCAATGTCATTAGCTAGATAAAAAACAAAGGATATGAATTTTGTTAGAAAAAAAAAACATGAGAAAATGAGAAATGCTAGCGGACAACAAGGTGAGAATGAGCGGCAATGAAAAAAAACAAAACAAAACAAAGCAGCAACAGGAACTCAAACGATATTTCCTCTATAAAACGTGTAACCAGGAAGTTTCACGTTGAAGTCGTGCAAAATAACGTCAAAGAAATGTACAGAAAAGTGTACTGCACGTGCAAAGTTTTTTTCTAATAAGAACTATTTGTTGGCTTCACACTGGAGCTTGCAAGTATAACGTAAGTGTACTTGGAACCTCGTTTGAGTGTGAAGGGGCAAAATGTACCTACTTCAACTTTACTTCAACTCTTCTTGGTCACCATGGAGGCGTTCGTAGTTCAAACAAGCCGAAGTTCACCGCCAAGTATGATCTACATTACACTTGAGAACTCACTTGACCGATAGGAAATGTTCGCCATCTAGCCATGTGCACGATGTGCACGTGCAGCGGTTCTAACTACTGTAGATAGACAAACATTCCACAATGGATCCATGTCTCGGTAAGCTAAGAGCAATCTAAACCAATTTTACGCGGGACAAGGCGAAGCCCAAGTCCGACGAAAAGCTTGTTCATCGGTGAGCCATGTGAGGAATCGAAGCTGTCGGTAGCTTTTTTTGTGCAGCTGCTGCTAAGTACTCGTAAAAAACAAAGTACGCAGGCATGTTTTGGGGGAAGAAAACCCTTTAAATTAAACGTTACTAAAAATTAAATGCGAAACAAAAGAAAACTCCTTTTTTCAGTGCAAAGGTCTCATGGTTTGAGCTTGAGTGGCGACTAATATACATGACTGAGATGATTGATAGCTTATACTTCAAGTAATATACTTTGTCAACAAGTGTGAAGCCATGTTTTCTTGGAACTAACTTAGCTTCTAGTGCGAAGCCAAAAATTGATTTCAATTTTTGCCGTTCTCGTTGCCGTTGCCGTTCAGCATTACACCATTATTATTCATTGTTTCAGTTAACTAATATATAGATTTAGCCAGGACTAAAAGCAAAACTCTGGTTAATAATACTTGCAAACAAAAAAAAATTAAATCGTGTAATGCTAAACGGGGAGGGCAATGAAAATGGCATCAAGATCAATAGATCTAATTAGCCCAAAAACAAATTGCACGTGCAGCACACCTTTTTTTCTAATTAGCAAAAAAACAATTTTGCACGCTTTTTGTCTTTCTTTGCCGTTGTTTTGCACAACTACAACGCTGTTTTGTAGGACTAAAACGCCAAACTTCCTAGTTACACATTATTTTTATGGAGGAATTGTTGTATGTGCTTACCCAATATTTTGTCTCCTGTGTTCTTCGCTTTTATTTTTCACTGCCGCTCATTTTCACCTTGCTGGCCGCTAGCATTTCTCATTATTGTCTCACAGCCGCTTTGAATTTTCATGTCTTTCCTCCTACAAAATTCGTCTCCTTTGTTTTCAATCGTTCGCTCTAGCTCTTTCTCTCAAATAACGTCGAAAAAGATACGACTTTGTTGTTGTTTTCTCTTTCAAAAAATCCGGGCGGTCATGTGATTTCTTTCCAAATAAAACCTTGAGCTGCATTTTGGTTGCCATACCTGTTGATTGAATTATTTTACATTGGTATGCCCGTGGTGCGGACGGACGGTCGTGGCGGGCGGGCGGTGTACGGTCACGTGCTTACCAAATTTTCTCGGATGGGTAGTTAACCACATTTCTTTACCCATGGTGCTCCGCTGCGCGCGTTTCGCGCGCGAGAGCTCCGCTATAAGTATAATGCAAGCTCATTGCCTTTAGAAGTGGTCTATTATCAATTCTGCGTTCTGACTGGTTCAGCTCCTTCTAGGTCAACAACAACAACAACAACATCTTTATTTCTTACATTAAATATACAAATATCACACCACCTGCAAATAGCAAGGCTAATCGAGGCAGGTGGTGTGTAGACGGCTTAAGATTTATTACGAATAGTTGAAGTGAAAAAGTACCAAATTTTCACAGAGCTACAAAAGTTGCGTCCGCACTGTACGCACACATGCGCAAAGGTTATAAGTTATAGCCCACTAGTAGCAAAAAGTAGCAAAAAGCGCCAGCTTTGAAAACCAAAACAATGGCGGCTGAATCGCGTTTTGCTAGCTTAAGTTGTTTTGTCTCGATATTTTTGACCAACTATTGGATTTTACTAAAACAATTATTCGTCGAGCCCTCATGGCCTCTGAGTCAATCAGAGGCCATTCGAGCTCAAGGAATAAATGTTAAGTATTAGACTACTTTCTCATAACTGAACAATGGCAGAGATACCAGGACTGGATCCCCAAAAAGAAAGGCAGAAACGTATTTGATAACACCATTATATGTTAAAGGACGAAACCCTTTTTGAAGAACTTGCATACTCCTTTGAGACAGCTCCGAAGTGCATTTTGTAAAATATCTTCTTAGTTAATTCTTAGTTGAAGAAGAAAATATATTTAAATTATTACTATACAGCACTCTATAAAGTGGACAAAGCCCAGGACAATTCCTCAAGCTCAGGTAAATTAAGGCATGGGCCTCAATTTGCCTTAATTTGCTCTCTTCAAAAGTGAGGGGGTGGTCTACATCTAAGAGCTTTAGATAAAGAGACATAAAACTTTGCCAGCTAACCACATTTTTAGTTTGTGTCAATTTTGTGCTTTAAAATTATGCAAATTAGGTCACGTGACCTCCATCGGCTGAAAAAGCTTGTTCTTCAAACGGCAACACTTTTTCTTGCGTCTTCAATTGTTTTACCGGTTGCATAATGTTAATGCCGTTTAATATATCACTTCTGTGCTTGGCCTTTCTTAGATATTTAAAATCGAAGGCGTTAAGATGGGATACAATTGCTTGGGGGACTGGGTCTAGTTGGAAAAGCCGTTTATTTTCTAAAACAGTAAAAAATTCAAAAAAGGCCAAGCACAGTCTTGTAGATGCTTGCATTACACATTGTCCTAAACCAGTCCGGTTTAATAACTCACGACAAAAAGTGTTGCCATTTTTGTTTAAAGACTTTTTATTGTTTTCTGGCCGTGTGAAGTCACGTGACAACATTTGCATAATTGAACATCATCTCATTGACAGAAACCACACATGTATGTATCTGGCAAAGTTTCATCTTTCTACTGCTTACGTGCTCAGAGATAGACCACCCCCCCCCCCCCCCATCACTTTTTTACTGAATCATTGGAGACCCATGCCTTAATTTACCTGAGAGCTCTACGTTCCCTCTGTATTCTTATTTATGTGCCTTAAACATGAGCCATAATCAGGGTAGGAAATTGCAGTTCGAATCCTTTTCCAATAATGGGGTTAATTCCATCGAAATACAGTCAGACCTCCACTAACAACCACCTCCGCACAACGGCCACTTTTTGGGTTACAGTCCATATATTCACTTAACTCTTGTTCAAACCTTTCTACAACGGCCACTTTCGTATTTCCCCAAGGTGGCCGTTGTGGAGAGGTTCAACCGTAGTCAAATGTGCTATATTTAGCACAAACAGAGCCATCGCGTGTGACGCGCGCGTGCGCAATTTTCGCGTGGGCGCCGCATACTATCTTATACGAATCGGCCTTCCGTCCACACGAAACCAGTGAATACGCTCGTCGAAACCGCATCTTTTTGAAGTCGCTCACCAGAGCGGTTTAAAGCCCCGTCCACACAAGTCCGTATGAAAAATATGTGCGGTTTCAAAAACGTTCCGAATTCGTGTGGACATGGCCCTAAGGTCGTGGGGGACAACTTAGGTTCATTGTTATGTATTTATTTAAAGCGTATGCACAAAGTACAACGACTGATATCGACAGCTTTACGAGATATTCATAACTGGATAAAAGATGAGCGCGTTATTTAAAGTGTGCACGTGTGACATGGAGACAGCAAACAAAACGTTTATTCAAAAGTAACAAATGGGCATAATTACATATCTTGTGTGACACTCGTGTGGGGCACCTTCGGGAGTCTCACAATTTAACTTTTCCGACAACTGTGTCCAATTTTGTGGTCATGACACACTTTAGATTTTGACCGATCATTTATTAATGAAATCACAGAGTGCTGTCTTCTATTCACTCGGCAAACTTGGACAGGAAATCACGTTTCTACAAATCTGGCTGTATCGTGGCTTTAAGCATTTCCGTAGAGTGCAGCTTACCAAACTAAATGCCACCCTCCTAAACTTCCATAGTTCCTTAATGTCTCTGTAAACTTTTACCTAAATCTCCTCCAAAACAGCTGAGATATGAGCGTTTTAAAAGATGTAACACAAGCAAAATGTTGCTTTACGAAGTAGGTGTTCCCCTCGGCCTTAAGACGAGCCACACTTCCCAAGGGGAAGCTTTGGGTCAAGTCTCACTTTGTAGTCTTGCAGTGACGGCGAAATGCACAAAAAAACGTGACGTATGCATGTGCAGAGTTTTTTGATTATTAACCCCATATCTCTTTGACGTCTTTGTTGCCGTCGCCGTCGTGTTTTCTTGTGGATGCATAAAGTTCCAAAATTTGTATTGTTCCATACCTCTACGGCAAACGGCCAGAAAGAGGTGGGTTTGGTCATTTTCCGTGAAATGAAGAAAAACTAGTTTCACTCTGTTTAAAAGGATCGCAGCTAAGGATTAAGACATAGTTATGTCACTGTTGCCAGTTTGTAGTTGTACTCAATAAAAAATCAAGCTTCGGTCACATGGCACGCAAGGGAGAATGATGTGCTTATATCACAATCTCAAAATAGCAAATTAAAAAATAAACTTTATTCAAAATATTCAAAACACATGTTATCTAACTTTATAACTATTAAGAGCCCTTTTAAAACTCAACACTGTCAACTGTGACGGAAGGTTTTTCCACTTTGAAACGAATTTAAGGCTCAACGGGAACTCGGTGCTTGACTCACGATACAACTGGGGAAAACTAGACTCAAATGGCAACTCGCTTGCGGGAAAGAGCGTCACTTCTCTGTAGGACCGGGATCTGACCACTACACTCTTTTTTTTATAAGAATATTGTTTTTCCGGCCCAGGCTGAATATTCTTATTTTTCTGTCGATTTTAGGCTGACAATATTCTTGTATTATTCTTAAATAAAGCCTAGTGCTGTTTTTGTTTTCGCTAGGTTTTGTTATTTAAAAAGGAAAGAATTTGTCATAATACTTTTTTGCGGTTTAGTTTATGTCTTTTGTGCTGAATACTGTACATATGTATTACATGTACCGTTCATCGAACTGTCATTAGTGTTGAACATTTTGCTATAGCTAGTGCAGGTTTTTTCGTTTTGTTGGCTAGTTTCGCCGTTCAGAGAAAGGAATAATTTTATACTGTTAAGTTAAAAACATAAAATTGTATTGTATTTACAGATGTTTCAACACACAAAATTATATCACAGGTTGCCCAAGCGTAATATGGGCCTGTGGTGGCGTAATATGAGAGTTTCATCTAAGCTGGATTGGCGGGAATGTTGCTGTTCATATGAGGAAAGTTGACAATCCGAAACGCAAAGTCCTCTCTCTTATCGTAGATGCTGATACGGAAAGGTGTGTTGTCGCCGGTCTTGATATTAGTGTCGAGATAACACACTTCAGTAGGTGATGTGGAAGTGTCCTTAATGAATAAATCGTCGATAACTCATAACTCATATATAGCTTTCAAATATCCGCTTTGACGATGTTTTAGTAATTCATACTGAATTTGCATAAAGAGGTTTTAACTCCGCAAAAAGGCTCGTGTCATTTTATTGTCGTTTCTTTCATTTGCTTTGTGTTTGCTAGGTAATAATCATAGAAAAGCCAACAGTGTTCTTTAGCAGACAAAACTAATTGCTCGTTCTCTTTTCAATTATACACATTTTACGGCAATGTTGACTCTTGAAAGAATACTTAATATATGAAACTATATATGAAACTCGGCTAGGACACGGCGAAATAATCGACGATGTAATCGAAACATCAGTTCAAAGCAACTTACTTATATATGATTTTTACGACCATCTTTCCCCTTTTCCCCAGAAACGCCTGATACTCAGGCTAACAACAATAATTCGGCTAGGACACGGCGAAATAATCGACGATGTAATCGGCTATGTAATCGAAAAATCAGTTCAAGACAACTTACTTATATACCATTTTTACAACCATTCAAGACAAAAGAATACAAAAGAAATATAAACAGAAATCACTTAGAGTTAAATGAAAACTAACTACAAATTCAATTTTTAACCTGAAATCTTTTGTTCCTGTTGTTATTCTTAGAAAGTAATAGTACTGAGACAAAGACCTAGCCAGGTCAGCAAAACAGCGTTTATGTACAAAGTGTTACAATATGAATTAAACTGCAAGTTCAGCTATCTGCTGTTTAAGCAGGAAAAGTGCAGACTAATTGGAAGTCTTCACCTTAAACAAAAACCGATCTATTTTTAAAATTACAAGACAGCAAAACCTTTCATATTCAAAATTCGGTTATCACCTCTCTTTAACTAACAACTTAATGAAATATATTTTCGCAAACAAATATAACTAAGGGCCTGTTTACATGGAGGTGGAGGACTCCAGGTAGGCGAGGTAACCCGCTTAGGTGGGGTAACCCGCCTGTCCATATAATCTCTCCTTTTAATGAGATCACGTTTACGTGTTAGGTGGGGTAACTTGCCACACGTTACCACAACTACCTGGGGTCCCCCACCTTCATGTAAACAGGCCCTAAATCGCAATTAAAACGAGATGTACCTGCACGAAAGGCGTTACTATGAATAAATGTCGTCCAGTAGTAAAATCACGAAAAATAGACTGAAGTCAAATAACCCATTATTAAGAAATTAAGTATTCTTTCAAGAGTCAACATTGACGTAAAATGTATATAATTGAGAAGAGAACAAGCAATAGTTTTGTTTGTTAAGGAAAACTGTTGGCTTTTTTTTGTGATTATTACCTAGCGAACACAAAACAAATGAAACAAAGGATAATAAAAGTGGCACGAGCCCTTTTTGGGGAGCTAAAACCTCTTTATGCAAATTCAGTATGAATTACTAAAAAACAACGTCAAAGCGAATATTTCAAAGCTATATATGATATTCCAGAAAAATAAAGAATTCATGGAAAATCTCTCTTTACAAGTAAAAGTACCTGAAATGGTCATTTCTATTGTTGCCATCCTGTATTAATTAAACGGACATTCGTAATTAAATTCCACCACCCAACATGCCAGACACCGGAAATACGAAAGATTGCCACCCACAAATTTTAATATTTGCTTTAAAAAACGTGATTTGACGAACTTATTTGATTAGTTTCACAGTGCAGTGTTGTTTTCTATTTCGTTTTGTTTGTATAGAGCTTGTTTCACTCATCTGAGTTCTTCAAATTTGAGTTGCAATATATGTTAAATAAAGAAATTAATGCAAACGTATATCGACATAGTCCCTGGGAGTATTCTAAACGTTTCCACTGTTCATTTGAATGGCATTTGACACCTCATATGACGTTATCTATCGAAACCTGTATTAGGCGGACACCCTGTATTAAGCGGACACTACAGCATTTCCCGAGGGTGTCGGCTTAATACAGGTTTCACTGTATAGAATCCAGTGAGTTTTAATAATTCTTTGAGAATTAGTGTTACACCCAGGAACTAAGTTGAGGACAGTGACATGAAGAAATTAGTGAAAAGCAAAAAGTTCTCACTGTATTGAAAACGATCAGGGCTTAGGACTAGGTAGGTATTGGGTCACTATGGCCGGTTTGTAGTTATACTAATTGAAAAATGCATCAAAACTGTGCGATTAATGCGCGATTCTCTATTCGCTACTTGCACATATTATTATCCCGCCCGTATCTGGAACTGACTACCAGCATTCTTAAAGAATGCACTAGATGTGGCATCTTTTCGTAGTCTTTTAAACAAACAAACTTTTACTGGATGTTAATGCAATTACTCCATTTGATATTTCTTCTTAAATTGATTGTCAGATTGTGTACGTTTTTTCTCTTTTTTAGTACCTTAAACATAGTTTAGGGATTTTTTTATTTGTATTTTTAATCACCCTTCCATTTTTCAATTCATCTATTTATCAGTACGCGCAAACTGTTTTAGATTTTTATCCTTCGTAATTCTTAGTTTGTAATTGTCAATCACTTCTAACATGGGCCTTCGCCTCGGGAGACTGGGTAACCACTCCGTGTGTGTTTGACATTAAATAAATCATCTTATCTTTATATCCCAGAATGCATCCTGTTCCCTCGTGGATAAACATTGTTATCAATTTCTTTTGGGACAGCTGTAATACCCAGGAGAAATGAAAAACAAAGGTTAAGCAAAATTTTGGGGGGCAAACAAGGTGTATTATGGGAAACGCGCAAATGGTGAATGCGGAAATGTCCGAGTTCTGTTCGCAGGTGTGTCCTCAAATTCTTGTTTCCACTTTTTTCCTTTCCGTGTAGCTTTAAGTAAGTAGCGTCAAGTACTCTTCAAATTTTAAACAAATTTCAAAAGCGAGTACAGTGCATTAGGGACCTTAAGCAACGACTACGACGACGACAGTTAAAACATCACTAAAAAAATGAATTTGCGTCCTTTCAAACTTAAATGGCGTCTATTTGGAACCGTTTAATTATTTAAATGTAGGCGACTTTTCCTGGAGTTGAATTCTTAAGGGTTTATCCATGTTCAAATAGAGAAGGGAAAATTTGTCGTAGTATGTCCACGTTCTCCATTGGACGTCACATTGGGAGGTTTGACGTCGTAGTCGTGCAGTAGACGTCAAAGAAATGTACTAAAAAGTGTGATGTACGTGCAGAACAGTTGCTTTGCTCGTTAAAGCAATTTTTTTTTGACGTTGTTGTTATCGTCGTCGTTGCTTAAGGTCCCTAATAATAAGGCATCTCCCATACAGCTGTTTCGAGAAAGGTTGTCGGAAAAAGTGCACGCGACAATCCCGAAAGGTATTGTGGGTGGTTTTTAGTTCACTGTTTTTCAAAGAAATTTCAAAGAATGGCAGGAGAGGCCATGGACGTATGTTTGCGAGTGCTAAAGGAAAGCAACAAAAGTAGGTTCGACAGCTACAGTGTCAACAACAAGTGTATTGATCATATCCCATATGACCTTTCGGGATTGTCCCGTGCACAGTTTTTGCGACAACCTTTGTCGAAAAAGCTGTATACACCCTATTCCATAGGTAATTCGTCTGGAGTTATTTTAGAATCGGGATAAAGTTACCTCGCGCGCTGCGTGGATGTTTCGTAGAGGTTTCGCATGACTAAACGCCGTGCAAAACATGTCGGGCGAAAGGCAATTAAAGCGTAAAGAGATCGAGAGCATTTCTGAATATTAAAGCGAAATAAGTCGGCGCTCACCTGGGAAAAGGAAATCGCTGGACTCTTTGACAACCCGTGAAATCAGTTCAACTCGAAGTTGTCGCAACCTCAGTGCTTTAATAAAATGAGAAATTTCGCCGGTCTATTGAAACCGGTCGTTTGTACAATAAAGCAAGTAGGACGCCAAGTGTTGTTTTTTTTGGTTGAATAATAAACGACTAATAAAAGAATAAATATCAAACCAGAAATTGCTCTCTTCAAACTGTAAATTATAAATGATCCTGAGAGAATATTCAGTGTGTTAAGGATTTCCCTGATGTACTGTTAGCTCTATACAAGAGAGGAAGAGCGATTCTTTTTTAGTTTCCATTTAACTGACACCGCTTTAGTAGAAATCTCTCTTTAGTCGTTTTCGTCGACAAAACAAATAGCAATATCGCTCTCCACGTCTTCCGCCATTTTTTTCAGCGTCAATTCGTGAAGGACGCGAGGCTCTGAGCGTGGGTCATCCACGCAGAACACATTCGCGCTATGTGATTGGCTTTTGTCTAATCCCCCTTGGGATCTGTGGTCTTAAAAATAACTCGAGACGAATTACCTATGGAATAGGGTGTGTATGGGGGATGCCTTCGCAAAAATGGAATGACGTATATAATCCTGAAAAAATTCTTACACTGTTATATGTCACGGAAAAAGTCTCTAACTCCAGAGATCTGGGAAAGAAATTCTTGCTCGTAGGCTAACCCAAACTAAATCACCCATACCCCCCTCCCCCACAAAATTCACACGTGTTCATCATGTGGTGGTTTTCAAGATTAAAGTTTTGTATTTGAGGATTGAACAAATACGCCGATAAAGACACAAATGGAAAGACAAAGTTCAAAAGAATGCTCATTTTCCTTTTCGTGGACAAGCGAGAGCTTTTCGTTATGAAATTGTCTTTCGAGGAACTGTGCTACTATTAGCAGGTTTTGATTTTCCTTTGGAATTGAAAAGTTACCAGGCCTTTCGAGAAACAGGCCCTGCTGGAAAGCTGTTCTATGTTTTATTTGTCGGGCCTGCATTCAAAATCAAAGTATCAATAATTTTGAAAATAATAAAATGCAAAATTGACTGGTTTGCGAGCAAGGAACGGCCCTGTAAAGTTTTCGGGCCTTTCGCGAAACGCGTGGGCGGTGAGGACGAATTGAGAAGAAGCTGTGCTAGCGACTGGGCACGAGTTTAGATCTAAAGCCGGAAGTAGGTAAGAAAGGACGCAAAGTTCCGTGAACTCGATTTCATGATCGAATGCGAGAGCTTCGTACCGCCAAAAGAGAAGCTTTAAGTCGTTTTTTAAACCTTTAATGTTTCCTTGAGGGCTAGCTTACCGTTGAACCTAAGGTTCCGACTATTTACACTACTTGGAACTCTGTAAAGGAACTTGTTGACATCACGTTAAGGTATCGTTACAAACTCAGTGCTGCATTTATAACTTAAGCTTAAATAATGTTTACAAGACTTCCAAATTTTTGCTCGACGGCCGTTAAAAACTATTTAAGGTAAGATTGAGGAGTATTATTCAGGGAGAAGCTCCTTCTTAGAGCTTCGAGTAGTAAAATTCTTAGCGTATTTTTTCTTTAAAGTTACGCTGTGGCAAAATACCCGACGTGTTGTAACTGCTCAGCTGCGACAAGCCAGTTTGTTTTCCTGATCGCTTGGTTATTCTAAATAAATGAGAATACCTTCAAACGATTAGAAAAAGATATTTGGCAGAAATATTCTAGAAAATTTTCTGACTGCCGGGTATTTTTTTAAAGTCTCTTCCCGGCTGTCGGGCATATCATGACCACAGCGTACAATTACATGTAAATAAAGATGACTGGGAAACATTTAGGTTAACCGTTTTGGCAAAGAAAATCGTTGAAAGGTCCCGGTGTCTGTTAAGCATACACTTATTTGTAAAATTTGTACAATTATCTGTTAAAACAGTTTCAGAACAAAGACTGAACTATTCTCAAATAATTTGTACAATACAGTACATCAATCCCGGAAAACAAAGCGCACCAAAGAGAAATCCAAATTATTAACGGCTAGTTTCTTCTTTATTTGCGCCAGCCAAGACAGGCCACGAACGTGCGATATAAAAGACAGAAAAGAAAGCAATTTAGTCAAGGGAAAGCTAAATTCAATTTCCCCGAAACAGACGAAAAGAAATTATGAAAGTACGTTATATAATTAAATAAGTACTTAGCCCGTGTGAACGTTTGATATCAAATGGAAACCAAGTCGGCAGACGGGTTGTCCTCGAGCTGCGAAGGATATTCCGTCAGAGAATAATAATCCTCTGCTGTTTTTGACGGGGAAGCGTGGTGGTGCGGTCTGGCGTTAACATTACCATCTTTCTTCACGGCTGACCTTTTCTGTCGCCACTTCAGCTTATGCGTATTCGATGTCAAATTGTTCCTTTGTAAATATCATTTGAACACTCTGATTTTTTTCTTAGATTACACGGCAACATAGACTGCACAAGTAGTTTCCATTTTTCCTCAGGGATAGTAAAGCGACATCCTTGGAGACCCAGGGGCAGCTAGTCGGGACGATAGAATGTTTGTGGTGAAAGTTTACTATAAAACACCCCTGATAAAATCGAGATCTTTTAGTAAACTTTCATTACGAACTTTCTATCGTTCCGACTGGCTGCCCCTGGGTCTCCGAGTATGGTAAAGCGAGCGAAACGCAAGGGCGCGTGAAAATCACCCCACGCGAGAAAGGCGTTTTGCTCACTCTCTCGGAGGAAAAATGGGGACTACTCGTAGTCTAACAGCCACTTCACCATGTAGTCCCATTGAAGTGACGTCCAAGATCTGATCTTTGATTATGGCATTTAGTGGTGTGATAAGACCCATCACTGCCTTGAACTGCATGTACAAACGGTCTCTTATTTTCATTGATTGACAGTTTTCTCACTTAACGCAAACACCTATCCCTTCGGGAGTAAATCAAATTCCTATGTGACACGAAATTTTTTTTTGTCCCCAGGGCCTGTTTACATGGAGGTGGGGAACCCCAGGTAGATGTGTTAACCCGCTTAGGTGGGGTAACCCGCCTGTCCATATAATCTGCCATTTTAATTTGATCACGTTTACATGATAGGTGGGGTGACCAGTCAAGGCGGGTAGCCCGGTCTGCCAGACCGGGTAACCCTCTCAGCCGGAGTCACATTTTGTCATGTAAACGTCTCAAGATGGGGTAACCCGCCAAGCTGGGGTGGGATTCGTGATACATCAAATTCGCGCAAAATTCACTTTGGCGCTGGCTTTGCATCATTATTAAAGGTAACAATAGAAAGCCACAGCACTGAAGGTTGCAGCAAGAGCACAAGCAAGTGAATTTAGAAGAGCATTAATCACCAAAACACGTGGTTTGCCTGCATTTCTCTTGTTTACGTGCTTAGTGACCTTTCAATAATCTTGAGAAAGTACACCCCGGGATGGCGGGGCTGTAAGATTGCATGTAAAGGAGGGTTATTTTTTTTCGCCACCTAAGCGGGTTACTTCACCTACCTGGGGTCCCCCACCTCCATATAAACAGGCCCTAACTTAAATTCGCTACACAAAACTAAAGTACTAATAAAGAAAATCGTGTCTGTTCAATTACAACTTGTCTCTTTCGCTCAGAAATAAAGCAGTAGTACACAATGAAATACTGGTTTTACATAGTATGGAATTGTCGGTTTTCACATGACGTCACTAGAATTCAAACTACAAAACTATCGATCCTACTGAGATTTTACTTTCATGGTGTATTAGAGCAGCTGAGAACTAATTTTCAAGCAAATTTTCCCTTCAAAAGGGTTCTTGGTTTTGTAATAGAGTACGCTTGAAAGCTTTTGCGTGACGCAGCATTTACATGACGGCCGAGAGAGCTGTAGCCTACAGTGCAGGCGTATTTTAGGTGGGCGAAACCTTGTTCGTGTTCGTAATATTGTTGTAGTTGCCATCTTTGATTTTATGACTGTGCATGGAAGATTGGGGAGAGAAGAAATAGTAACCCGTACGGTAGGTGCGAGGGCGAAAGAAGGAAAGGGGGGAGGGGAAGGGGAGAAAAAAGATACGGCGTTTTTTTTTTCTCTCTCCCCGCCCCCTCCCCGTTCCCTTTGACTCGCCCATTTCCTCATCTCTTCGGGAAGTTTCAACATGGCGCTTTCGCGAGAAAATTTCGCGCTCAAAGAAAACGCCTGCACTACTGGCTAAGAGAGCTGTCATTTAGGTTAAAAAAGTGACTTTTTTGGAGGAATTTTGCTATCTTAACAGTTCAAGTATTAGAAAAAGTATTATTTTAATGTTTATGAATTCCTCTAGGAGTAAATTCACGCTTTTGTAGCAAAACTCGGTAACAGATGTCTCTGTTGGTTTCCGTCCGCCATGTTGGAACTCATCCGGATGAGCTCCAGTATGGCGTCTCCATACAAAGCTCTATAAATTTGGGTAAAACATTTCCTCGGATATCTCGTATACGAATTATTCCTTCGACCCAAATCTTGGCGAGGGTCTTTGTATATTTACCTCCTTTCATTTCCCAGATTCTGGACTTTACCGGTCGAATGTTTTTGATTTTTATTTTGATCTACTTTGAATGGCGTGACTGACTGAAAACTAGCAATACGCACACCGATTTATTGTTTAAAAAATATGTAATAATATTTCTATTGCACGTACTCGATAAAAACGAAAATATTATCAATGCTAGATATTGGATACTTTCTGAAAATCGCAAAAATTATTTCCCGGCAAGAAAAACCAATGTGTACTGGCCTAATGGCAAAAATTAGTTCCCGCAAAAACAGAAAAAATCGCTAATCCGCAAATAAACTCCCGCAGAAATTTCGTGCCACACGGTATTTTAATACTAGTAAACTAATGCTTAAAGTAATGTTGTTTCTTTTTTTCTTGTTGTTTATTCAGCTTTTTCAGGAAGTTTTCAGTGAACTGAAGAGACACATTACAAGCATGTACAAAGTGCAAAATTTTGGGCTCATTTTTTGGCTTGGCCTGCGCATTGTGCTTTCTTTTGCTGAAGAAAATGATCAGGCTGATGTTTTCAAGCACTGCATGAATTCCACCAATTCAACGTCTTGCAGTTTTACCTATGAACATGTCTACAACAGTTTAACAAAGAATGAGAGCAATTTTAACATATCCTATGCCTTGTATCCTGATGGAGCAAGGCCATCATTTCTTGTAAGAGTAAATGTTTATGGGCCCAATAGAACATCCAACTCTATACCAGCGAAATTTACCTGGAGTATACACTGTCTGTATGCCAATGTCCCTGCCTGGCCGCTTCAACTTTTGTCTCTTTTTTCCATTACTGTAACATCTCGAACTCAGGACCTCAACATAAAAGTCCCTGCATTTTGTTGCAATATGTCAGATGACAAAAAGAAAAGGGAAGAATTGATACAAGGATTTCTTACAAGAACCTTATTTGAAGTAAGTGTCAATGATTTATTAATATTTTGTAGGAAGTAGTATCGGTAATAGCATAATTTGTAGTGATATTTGGCATAAATACCACGAGTGATATTTCGAAATTGGCCGAATTTATAATAGAGACGAATTGTCCGTCTAGACTGATTCGGTGCTCAAGACGAATTATGGAGCAAAATTCGTCTGAGGCTGATTCGTCTGTTAGCAAATTTACATCTAGACGGAACTTAGACGGTTTTTTGACGAAGTTTCCACATGAGAGGGACTGGTTTCTATATTTTCGCAACTCGGCTCCTCAACACCGAAACACCCGTCGTGTAATCTACACGAATTGTGGAGCAAAATTCGTCTTCGGATTTAAACTTAGACGAATTAACCGTCTGAAGGATAATCCGTCTAGACGGATAACTCGTCTCTAATATCAATTCAGCCATTGTTATACGTAATTTCATGAGCCGTTAGGCGAGTGAAATTTGAGACAATTTTGAAATATCACGAGTGGTATTTATGCAAAATATCACGTACAAATCAAGCTATTATTTGTTTATACTACTACCAGCAAAAGGTTTGTAATTTTCACTTGTAGGTATTTCAAATTAAGCTGAAATACCATTGCTCTAAGCCAATCAAATTGCAGAAATTTTTCATGTAGTAGTATAAAAGTATGAAAAAAGTCTAGCTCTTACAGGCTTCACTAGAAATGAAACATCATCGTTGTGCCAGGCAGTAGCTTGTTACTGGGCTGCCCCGCCAGCCCAGTCATAAAATGGGTTTTCGGTCGTCGGTGTCAAAAAGTGGTCATCCGGGGGAGGGAAAACAGGAGGGTCTGGTACGTAGAAACGATGTTCTCACAAATGGTTTCATAGGATTTTCTCTTGCATGAACCCTTGCACGGATACTTTTTGTACCTTGTCTGCGCTCCCCCTGAAAAACCCACAAGGCGTTGCGAACCTGAAGAAGGCTATTTGCGTTGTTCGAAGCGATTCGACCATGGGAGTAACTCGATAATTTTTTGTTCGAGTTTAAGTCAGTTAGATGATGTTGGCGCCGGGAAACTCAGAGAAATGCTCGCGTTGCATTCAAACCGACACGCCGTTCACGGTAGGTTCACACTAAAAGACTGAAAAGATGACTGTGAGCGTCAGGTTTGGAACGCCGTGGCTGCTTCGTGAACTATCGATCAATGAAGTACATGAGCAATTAAGAAGCACAATTTATGAGCAAAGTATTTCACCAGTTGACGACACTAAGGCTGAAGACTTGATTGTAAGCCGTCATAGTCAGTGAAGCGAACAACTCAGTTGCCGATGAATGGCAGATGAATCCTGATGTGACGCACGTCCATAAGCGAGGGACGTGACAACTTTGCCACGTTAGAAGACTGGCTTTTCCTTTAAATATTTCCTTCTATTTAATGCAACACACGCCACTTTGGAGACCTCTTAGGAAACAAAACTTTACTTCACGGGTTCAAAAGGTCATGGTTTGTGGTTTGTGGATTTCGATCCGTTTTGTGTGTTTCTCTGTTTCAAGGTTCGTTGCTTGTGATCGTAATTATGATTGACGGCAGCGATAAAAACAATTGTGAAGGTGGCTTTTGAACTTTCGAGTTCGCATGTTTGTGAAAAGCGCAGTATTAAAGTCTCCGAGCAGTCAGTGAGGCCCCTGGATCAGGCGGGATCAATGGGCAGTTAACTGTCTGTTTTAGTATACTTCTGGTTTTCATACGATACAATATTTCTGTCTAGTGTAAATCAGCTCAGTCTGTCGGATTTTATGCTTGTAGAAGGACAACAATTTTTGGAATTTCCGGCTACGTCAAATTAGTCACGTTATACTGTCACGCTATATTTTGGGGCACAGAGGGATTGGGCGAGGGGTGCATGGAAATAATGCAAATTGTTTGCTGTTTAGAGTTGATGGCTAACTTGTTTATTTTTATTCATAATGGTGGAATGTAACAGTTATTATACAGCCCCCACTTAAAAATGGTTCTCTTTTTTTTTGGTTACGAAAGTCTTTCAAAAGGGTACAATGTTCTGAATGAGTCTCACATGAGATTCTGTTGCATGCAATGGTTGCCGACAAGGTTTTATGGTAGCCTGAGTGTGTATAGCCGCCCCCTCCCCTCAGAAAAAATAGCCCCTTTGCAGCCCAGTTAAAAATCGCCTTTCAGCGATTCTTGTTGAAAAAAGTCACAAGCTGGCAGTACATTGGGGCTTGTCCTGCTCCTTTATTAACGATTTCGCTAACTTAGCTCACTGTCCTTGCCTTTTCGAACTTTTGCTGACGACAAAAAACTCTTTAGCCTTGCTCCTGACTTGACAGCTTGTGAAATATATAAACTCTGAATTTTTGAATGCTTTTGTCGTGTTATTACGATCAAACTAGGCACCTTTGTAGATTCGAAAATCATCAGGTTTGAATGTTTAAATTTACTGTGGTATTGTTTCCTAACTTATTTAGTTCCTTCTCAAATCAACATCATTTCCCCGAAAAAAACAACCAGAATGCCCCTTAAACTGCAGCTTATATCACACCTCCGAATTTGCTCGCATTTCTCACGGTATAACAGTTTCAGTTTTATATGCCGGTACTGATACATGCAACACAAGATATGTATACATGTATGTTGTGGTTCAATTTTATCCTTGGTTTAATTTTTATTTCTCTTTGTTTCAAACTCATTATCATATATTACGATGCCCCAAAACAAAGGGAAATAAAAATTAAACCAAGGATAAAATTGAACCACAACATATACAAGCAAAGCTTCTTCAGGATACGGTCCTCGAACCCCGCAAAACTGATGTTCTCGAATCAGGCTATAGGTCTCTTGCATGAGAAAGGCGTCAATACGACGTACCAAAGAAATAAAACGTTATTTGCTGTCAAAAGAATTATTCGAAGAAATCCGAATGGGAAGTTTATTTGTTGGCTTTACACCAGAAGCTTAGTTAGCTTCAAGTAAGCACTTGATTCAAATGCACCTGCATGTACTTCACAGTTGTTGTTAAAGTGTTTTGCCTGAAGAACAAGCTGTCAACCATCTTTCTCCGCGGTAACATCATTCGTGCATATTATTCGAACGGGGGGCTTATTTGAAGGGGGCGCTTATTTCGTTTATCAATTTTTGGCCTCAGAATGACACTACCTTTATTTCTAGTTAACCCAGACTTAAAGACATAAACATTCAAAAAAACGTTATAGAAAATTACTTTTCGTGAAACTTGAAACATCGATCCTCCAAACGAAGCACCTGTGAAAGTGAAAAACTTATGTGCTCACATTGATATTTCTATCGAGGAAATGAGAAGCAAACCCGTAGGACTTTGACTAAACATTAATTATGTACTATTTCGAATGTCACATTCCTTATTCGTCTCACATATCGCACCGAGTACTGAACCTCTTTTTTTCTCGGGAGAGGAGGGGCGGAGGGGGGACGGCGCTTATTTGAAGGGGGGCGCTTATTCCAAATTTTAAGCCCTAGGGGCGGACGCTACGCTACGAAGGGAGAGAAACCACTGCGGGCAACCGTCTGCTTCTTTGATTAAACCACCGTCCAGCGCCATGGACGAATAAATTAACCTTTAACATGTAAAACGTGTTTAAAAACAAGTAAAGACTTTTGTGCATTGGCTTTGACTTAAAACTCTTGTCTTAACCGAGTCTGCTGTCAATTTGCGCTCTTTAGATTCAGTATTTATTGGGATTGTTCATTACTTCCTACTTTGTCAAATGTAGGGGAACCCAACTGGAGTTGGATTCCAAAGGGACCATATTCAAGTTCAGAAGTGAAGAGAAATGATAATTCGTCGTTGCTTCTTAATTTTTTGCGGTTTCCACAAAACATGAAATTAGGCATTTTCATGCAAAAACGGCAAAAAAAATGCTCAAAAATTCGTGCAAAATAGTTAATTGTTTTCGTTATTAAAGCTATTGTTTCGTTGACGTTCTCGTTGCCGTCTTGCTGTTGGTTTTTTTCCAGTAAAACGAGAGGAAGTAATGCCAATTGACGTTTTGACGTAGGTATCACATGGACGCGCATGCTCGATGGAAAAGGAAACGGTTTCTCTCCCCTCGTAGCACACTCATACCCAGCGTCTTCGTTCCCCTTGACCAGCGGATGTTCGTCTCGTCGAGCCAGCATGCGCAGTAAGGGACGAAGACTCGAGGTACGAGATTGCCTTCGTAGCGTAGCGTCCGGTCTAGAGAAATTGCTGCTCGCAAGGTACTTGCTAAGCAATTTCCCTTTGTTATCAGGGACGTAACCAGAATTTTTGCAGAGGTACCCTCAAGTAACTCAGTAACTTACTTTATTCTTCTCTGCTTCTTGTAATAATTCTCAGTTTGAATCAGTAGAGTAAGGGAATGAACCGGATATCGGGCTACAGGGAATAACTCCACTCTCTTTTTTAAAATCATGCATTTTTCTTCATTGACAAGCTTTAAACTGACAAACGTTATTTCTCTGCTTGTTCTTCAGCTACAAGACCTGGCTATGCTTCCAGCTATTCGAGATCCATCGCTAAACACAGCTGAGTGTGTGATAAAGGGTCATGATCCAAATTTTGAAGCCAGAGGACGAAGTCCTTACATCAGAGCAGTGTTATGGTTGTCTTTGATTTTTGTAATTGTTAGTGGCCCTTCGTTAGCTAAGTATGTAAGGGACTTAGAAGAACTGAGTAACAAGAACAGTTACAAGAAGAAAAACACAGTAAAAGCTGTGTGTTTTTCCTTTTATCTACTGTCAATACCGGGTAGTTTGCTTATTATCGTTGCCTTGGTACTCTCAATTGTTTACCGGGGTACTGATATTATTGCAATTTTAGCACTGATAATTGTGGTTAGTTTAGGAGAGTTCGCTTACATCTTGCATAAAATGTGTGATAACAAAATGGAAAGGGCTTTGTGCTTTTTAAAAATATTTGGAGGACACGCGGTAAGCTATATACTCTGCTGGATTGTAACTGGAATACGAATTAATCCCACGTGGGGTTTAACTATTGCTCTTCTTGTTATCTCCGTTTTTGCTGCTGTCACTTACGCAAAGTATCTTTACCTCGAGGCATTCCCCGAGGGTTCTAACAGTGCTACTAATCATCGCAGACAAGTCAAAGCCTTTTTAATGGCTTGTTGCCTTGCTGTCCTGATCCTTTTTCTCATAGTAGTTTTTGCAGGACACTCAAGTAGTGAGAAGGAAATGGCTGTAGATGAAGTGCTTAAAACCACCTCGTTGTACTTTATCACTGCATTTATCGCGTGGGCTACTACTCGGAACAAGCATGATTCGGCTGATGCTTCTACAAACACTTGTCCCCCTTCCAATAGAAATGTTGTCCCAAATGCTGAACAACAAGGCCAGAATTCTCGTTTAGTAGTCGGTCCCTCGTCCTCAAGTGGTAGTATACAAGAGCGTCCGGAGGAGAGAAATCAGAGACTTTAAACAACGACTATGGAAGGGTCTAGTACGGTGACCGGAAGTATTTTTTTCCCGCCACACGAAAATGCCTCAGGTTCAAGGTAACACGACGGCGACAGCGGTCAAAACGTCGCTTTTTAATAAAAAGTCAATTCGCATTCTTTCAAACTTTTTCGCGATTATTATAAGTCACTTATTTTGTCAAACGCAGGCAAACTCATAGAGGAAAAAGATCGTCTTGGTTTGTTTACGTCCTCAATAAAAAGTGAAATTAAGCATTTTCACGTCGTGGTCGTGCAGTGATGGCACAGAAATGTTGATAAAACAATAAGATGCAAGTGCAAAGTTGTTGATTTGCTAATCAAACTTATTGACTGGCCGTACTACGCTTCCCGAATACGTAGAAGATCATGGCTGGCCGTAGTGTCTAGTGCGTTACGTATTTAGTTGTATTTTACGTGCTTAGAACGCCAGTGTATATTTGAAACAGAATTGCAAGATGTACGCATTTCATCCTTTTTGTTTATCCTTGGAGAGTTTTGAAGGCTCATTTTTCGATAATTATGAGCCCCAAAATTCGGTGTCAAGCACGACACCCAAGTGAAAAATACAGCCAAATACGCAAAATACATTTGACGGGAAAGAGGATATTTCAGAAGGGAGATCATCTCACCAAATGGTGTGAATAAGACTGATGAAATAGAGGCAAGCCCTGAATTTGCTCATGCATCGCCCTTTTTTATGAATGTTTTTCTTAACATTTCCTTGCCGTGGGGGTTCACTGCACGGCTTCAACCTCAGGAGAGTTCGCCAACATTTGACAAAGTAAGCGAGTTGGAATAATCGCAATAAAGAATAAAAGAACGGGAATACACTTTTAAGCGGCGTTTTCACCGGTATAGCCCTCTTGGTATCTTAAACTCCCTGACTTGAGGCATTGACGGGTGGCGAAAAAAAATTAGTACTTCCGGTCACCGTACTATAACCTCCCGTAGTCTTTGCTTAAAGTCCCCGACCTAATTTGCTCCAGCAAAACAGACGTTAAATGTCTTGTTCAGTTAACGCAAAGCCTTCTACTCTGAGATCCAAGAGAATCTAGTGCGAACTATTGTAGTCCCTTGTATTGCAACTATTGTAGTCATTTGGTAGCTTTTAATAAATATAGGAGATGAAAAATGGGTTGCACCTTTTCTTTCAACCCGGCATAGAATACTAAGAGAGAATTAAGGAAAGAGTGTTTCAGTAAAACAGTTCTATTGAACAGGGGATAACTCAAATCATCTCTGCATCCCGGTAATATACAAAGAATTTGGGTAGCCTGTGACAGCGTTTTGTCTCTGACACTCTGGTTTTCACAGAGTTAAAGCGCAACAGAGGATTTAGTCTGTCCCCATTTTCAAAAAGCTCAAGGTGTCATAGTTACCTGTTACTCAGTGGTGTTTCCAAAATAAAAGGGAACGTAAAGAAAACAGGCTTCCTAAGATATATTACAAAAGTCTTGTGGTGATAAAGGTTTTTGAGAAGTAAATATTTAAGTAGGTTGCATTTCAAATCCATTTTATTTTAGGCAATTTTAATTTATCTTGAAGTGATTATGTATGAGTAGTTTTCAAACTCTTTTCAATGTTTTTATTTACAACCAAGTAATCGTTAAACATAATATTGCATTGATTGTACTTTTTAATTCAGGGGAAAAAATAGAATATGACATTAAACTATCAATGTATATATATTTTTTTCAAGAAAAAAAGCTCTGTTACGTCATCTAAAACGGGCTCAGTACTGATAAAGGTACGGTTATGAATCAAATATAATTGCACATAAGTATATATAAGTATGTAAGTATGTAAGGTAGATCCTAGTAAACCTGAGTCGTCTTGTGTAAAACAGTTCTTGTAAAGTAAATAAAGCCTCGCGGCAAATGATAGGGAAATTATCGCCCTTTGACTGTGTCAGGTTGATAACAAATAGTGGTTCAAGTTCATTGTGCTAGGCTGAGGCGCCAGTGGGCTTTTTGGAAGACTTTATTGCAAGTGAGTCATTGTTCATAAAATATAATTTCGAGTCAGATGGACTAAGCATTTATTGATATATGTAAAAATTAGAAAAGTATTTTTGCGGGCGACAAGGGGAGCCCGCAGACTATTCTTGGTCTGCAGTACTTTTTAAACTGTATAGAGAGGTTTTTCCAAAATATGTCATTCTTTGGGATGCTGGTATTGAACCAAATAATATGCATTAACGTCCTGTATACAATTAAGACAAAGAAGAAAAGAAGAAGTAAAGACGAAAAGTAGCGTTTGTTACTTCGAAAATGCCTAAACTGGCAAGGTACGGGGCCGGTTACTAGGTAAGTTTGTCGTTTTCAGTTTTCTCTTCCGAACACTGTATACAACGAATAGATTCCATGTTGCCGTGGATCTGTCCAGTAATAGATCACAGAGGACGTCAAAATATGGTAAAAACAAAGAAGTGGCACACTCACCTGCGGCTCGTGTGCCACTTTTTTTTGTTCTTATCACATTTTGATGTCATCTGTTATCTATTACTGAACAGACGTACGGCAACATGGAACGTGAAACCAGGGTGGATAAAGGTTACCCGCGCTGGTGAAACTGTAAACGGGTTTTCGACTGGTCAGCTTGAATGAGTCTTAAAGGGGTGTTTACATGACACCGGGGCGAACTTTCTCGCCGGCGCGAGTTCACTCCGGTTCCATCTCAGGGCTCTATATTTGTTTACATGATACCACCACAAATGTCATGCCGGCGCCAGTCACCCTAGTCTCCCTCGCAACCGTTTTTCGGATGTCACGCAACGTTTTTTTGGGGGGAGCGTTGCGTGACATCCAAAAAACGGCTGCGAGGGAGACTAGAGTCACCCCAGCGTGAGTTCACCCTGCTCAGGTTTTTTCCTCTGAAATATAAGGAGATGGTCTTTCTTCAAAAAATTATGTGGCAAGGGTGAGGCGTGGTCATTGCATTATCCCTGTTAAGATAGTATTTTTGAGATTGACATCACCAGGGTAACGTGTTGCGTGACCAAGTAACGCTTCACGTATTTTTTCTTTAAGGATTCTGCAGGTAGGGAAAAAAAACTGTTATTTAGCACATTTATCGGTGTTGTTTTTACCTATCTAAAGTACTTTCCAAATGTATCTGGAATGGTGGTATGCCTATCCTTGATGAATGTTTTCTGGCTGTCACGTGACAGAAAAATCGTTACATTTCAATGACCACGTGACCTGGACATGCCTTCCAGTTAGTTTCGTGTACATTCCGTTACGCAAAACACTTCCCTCGCTTTATTTGTTAAGATAGGTGTGCATAAGGTCTCCTGAAGATGGCCTGAAGTTAAAAATGGAAATTGGATACCTTAATGAGTCACGTGATCCTTATCTTGACAACTTTCAATCAGACTTAATCTTTACAACGTGAGCTCTCAAAAGTTTCGTGTCAATACGTTCTTTCGCGTTCTTTAGATGACTCAGTCCTTAATGTACCTGAGCAGTTGTTGTACAGGAGCGAGAATTTCATTCCGGTACGAAATTTCGCACCGGTATCATCGGTTAACGCGAAACGACCACCCGTTTCGGTGTGAAATCGGTCTGCAGGTGGACTGCAACGGGTAGCGCATGCGTAACGTTTACGATTTTGAATTGCAAATGTATTTTATCAACATGAAGTGTACCTTCAAATTACGACCGAGATATGAAATGACCCAACATCATTTAAACGCTATACGAAATCAAAAAGTCATCCCGTTATGAAAATCGCGCCGGTGCGAGTTTTCTCATGTAAAAACCTTCTAACAACTGAGCTTGATGTTGAAACGCTCACCACGCGACAATTAGGCCGGCTCGCGCTAATAAAGGAACATGCAACATTTCAGATTTAAACAAAGCGGGCGCGTGCACGTTTGACTCAATAATTGAACGGGCTGTACGATGTTTGAAGATGTGTTCCTTTTATTTCAAGCCGCGAAAAACCCTTTTTGTTTGGTTTTTATTTTTTCTAAACAGCTCCTGCTAAATTTTAGAGATGTAGAGATATTAAACGCTGTCTTAAACACAGTAGGACGGCGTTTGGTTTTCTTTCTAAATGGAACCTTTTATAACCTGCCATCAGGCGTTCTGTTTTCTCTTTTCTTTCAAGGAAGCGCCAAATTCGGCGAGCAGGCGAAGGGAAAAATGCAACTTTTCTCCCTTGCACCCCAAAGAAAAAGAAAGAAGGACCGCTTGATCGCAGGTTAAACCTTCATGGCTAAAAATATTAGGTTTCCATTCCCAACACCCTAAGTGAGACCAAAATCTGCAATTTCCAGAATTATTACTCCTAGGCTTAAGCGAGACGATAAACATCCTCATCTTTTTCACATGTGAACCTCCCATGGCCCAGAAATTATCGGAAGCATTTTCAAACTCGCGCGAAATGTTTTTTTTTCTTCATTCCACAGATATTAGAACAAAAGCTTGCAGTTTATCAAGGCATTTGACCATGGTAGAGCCGCCTATGGAACGCCATGATTGATTAAAGTGTTCAAAATCCGATATTCGCAATAAAGCCCTTTGCAAACGGGCGCAAAATTGTTGGGCAACAACTTCCAACATTGTTGGTTGTTACATGTTGCGTCCGTTTGCACGCCCTGTTGCATGTTGTTGTGGGTTTTTGGGAGTATATGTATTGTCTTAATTTTCTCTTGGGATCACTGAAATATCCAGGAGAAATTAAAAAAAGGTTATGTAAAATTTTGGGGGGCAAACAAAGTGTATTACGCTACGTGCAGATGGACGCAAAACGAGGCTAAAAGTTTGACCGGTTTCAAACTTTGCGCAACAACACACAACAACGTGCAACAGGATGTGCAAAGGGACGCAACATGTAACATTCAACAATGTTGGGAGTTGTTGGCCAACAATGTTGCGTCCGTTTGCACCTAGCTTTATAGTAGATGTGCAAATGGCGAATGGCTGTAGGGCACACTGAACGTACGAGCTTAATGTAAACGACCACGGCCTCTTCATTCCAACACTGGAACTATAAGGAGACGGTATGATACCGCCCATGACCTCTTCTAAGTATTTGGCGTGCGATTCATAAATACTTTACGAACATGGAAACGGCTTACCCTGAATACATATCTATAACCATTTTCTCCTTTTAATTGATTGATTATTAAAACAATATCATAGCAATAGTTACATGCGCGGCTGAAGTTTATATAGGTTCATTGTAACTCATGTCATAATCGTTATAATTACAAGAGTAATATATAGATTTAACCAGGGCTAAAAGCGAAGCTCCCGTTAATAAATTTATAATTTAAATCAAACAATAAACGTGTAATCCACAAATCAGTTAACTTTAGGGCAGCTTCATATAACTTTTGAGGGAAAGGCTGTGTGTTTTTAAGGAAAAAAATTTGCAAACAGTCTAAGAATGAAACAAATCTTACATCGAGTTGATAGTCATATGTACACCCAGAAAATAGCAACCAGGCACCTTTGATCATAGTAGATTAGGCTTGGAAAACAAATTCTTTCCAAACAAAATAACCCAGTCGCCCACCTACACCACCTTTATTTCATAACGTTACTGTTTAATTGGACAGCCCCCCCTTCCTCCACCCCCCCCCCCCCAAAAAAAAAAATATAAGGCCGGTTATAAGACACGATAGACCTCGGTGGCACTTTATAATTTATTGGTTGCATTCCTCTGTCCAAAAGGGAGCCCAAAATAAAAAAAATCATATTGGATTTTTTGTTTTCGACACTGGTTTACGTTACAAAATCTTGCCAACAAATTTGGTGGCGTGTAAACCAGCCTTTTATACTTTTTATACATCACGTCTGAGGTAAACAGTACTATTAGGCGCTGTTTGTTTATAGTACAGACCCCGGAGAGTTATTTTTGTCCTATTTAAACCCATAATTGCAGTTTTTCACAATTTTGCTGGACAAATTAAACTCCTTTAAGACGGCGATCAAGGCACGCACTTCCCTCACAGAATAAATTATAGAATTGACAACATTATGAAACGTTTTCATGAAGAGAATTCTGCCATGTCGGGACTGTTCAGTCAATCTGCTCCTAAGTAGTATGCAGGGTAATAGTGTACTTTTAGCGAAAACTTTGGAGAAAAATTTCCAAAATCACCCATACGGCCAGCCGGTTCTGACTTTCCAAAGTCTGTTCTCTGGGCTGTGGGGTCCCTCAGGCAACTATCCCAGGTCCTCTTCTATTCTTAATCTATATCAACGGTTTGCCAAACTGTTTATCGTTCTGCCAACCTAGGATGTATGCAGACGACACCCACATAACATATGCTACTGCAGAGTTACACTCAATGCAGTCTAGTCTGAATCGTGATTTAGGTAACATCCACAAATGGCTTCTCTGCAACAAACTTACTCTGAATACGATTAAAACCGAGTTTATATGAATTGGTTCTAGACAAAAACTGACTACATTATCTGAATCCCTTGACCTTCCGATAGGTAATGTTCCTATAAAACAAGAGTCCACTTCTAAATCACTTAGGATTCTTATTGATGATAACATGGCATGGCATAGTTATATCGGGGACAAACTGTCCAAAAAGATTGCCTCCGGTATTGGCGCCATAAAGCGAATTATACCTTTGGTTTCGCCAGAAATAGTACATTAATGCCTTGGTACAACCCCATTTCGATTACTGTAGTATCGTCTAGGAGAATTGGGGCAAAACGCTCTCAGAAAAATTACAAACACTGCAGAATCGTGCTACTCGTATTTTGACTTCCTCCTCCTATGATGCTGACGCTGGGAACTTGTTACTCTTGTTAAAACAACTTGGTTGGAAAGACATGATTGCCCCGCGTCAAATTCAAGTAGCTTTATTAATGGTGTTCAAAGCTCTTAATGATCTGGCTCCTGACTCAAGACTTATTCTCTATGTTTCAGTGAGCGCAGTACGTCAGGCTATGTCCTAAGGGACTCTACAATGCAAACAAATTAAATGTCCCTTTACCAAGAACCATCTACTTAAAAAGGAGCTTTAGCTATAGAGGTGCAACTCTCTGGAACAGTCTACTCTGCAATCTTAGGCAAGTGAAATCTCTAAATCGTTTTAAGCAATTGTTAAACCTTCATATTAGTTAATTAAGTTAGATACACGGCATCCATTGAAAAAAGGTTTAGTTTAGTGTAATTATGAGTAGTACTTAATTTTTAATGAAGAGATACTTTAGATACGTATTTATTGTTATTAAATATTGTTATGTAGTTGTATTTTACATTGTACTAAAAAACCTGAGGAATTTTTACCGTGTTAAAATAAAGATTTGAGATTTGAGATTTGACATTTCAGGTTGCTTTGTCTTACAAACTAAGGCTTCGTTCAGACAGTACCGGTCGAATTTTCGACCACCTGAAAAATTTGACTGGACACTTAGTTCACACGGAACCGTTCAATAATTTTGCGCTGTTCACACGGGACTGTCGAACCGTAATATTTCCAAGCAAAGCGAGTAGAGTAATAACACGACTCGTAAATCCGTGTTCGTCATGTTCTCAATATCTGTTTGCAATGTTCCTTTCTTTTTCCAGCTGCGTCACGGCAAAGGCGTGGCTGCTTGGATGCGTGGTACAAAAAAATTAGCCGGTCACGGTGTTCACACCTTGCCCGGTTCAAATTTTCGACCGACCTCGTTCCCTACCTCCCCTACCCGTCTATTCGTCCCTACGGAGCGAGAGACAACCTGGGAACGAGGTTGATTTTCGACCGTACCTGTCAAAAATTTGACCTCAACTTTAGAGTTCAAATTTTTAAACGGCTAGGAGATCAAATTTTGATATGGTTAATCCGAAAATTATAGGGATCAAAACTTACCTTTTCGAAAATTTCAGCCAGAAAAAAGGCTCCCGAAAATTCTAGGTGACCTTTTTAGGGAAAATCCGTTAAAAATGGGTAATCATACCATTTTTTAGGTGTTCAAAAATCCTAGGAGAGGCAGGCAAGCAAGAAATTGTGCAACAAATGTTCCGAAAATTCTAGATCTCAAATCGTCTTCCGAACAGATATTTTCCGAAAATTGACGTTGGGTGCCCCTGACTACACAGCTGATGGGACGACCAGCACCCTTATCGAGTTGGCCCCTTCCTTATCAGAGGTGAAACGTGATTTACAGCACTGAGAAATCTTTTACGGTTTTACGGAGATTTGTGTCACTCAGAGGATACCTCAGGAAATTAATTTCAGGTAATGGTACTCAGTTGACGGCAGCCAACGAGAAGCTTAGGAAAGTGTCAGTCTTAATCTTGGGATTAATTGGGACGAGCTGACCGCGTTCGATGCAATGCAAGTTTCAGAACGGGACCTCTGAGGCTGAAGTCCATGAAGAAAGCAATTACGGTAGCAGTCGATGAAACCGTGGTTACCTTCTCTGAGCTGCAAATAGCTATGAAGCAGTTACCCTGGTGAATTAAAGGCCACTTGCTTGGCATTCAACGTCACCCGAAGGTGGGACTTACCTATGCCCGAACGATCTCCTGTTCGACCGATCCCCCTCAGACCCACCTCAGTGGTTCCCAGTGGTCCGTTAAGACAGAAGAGGAACCCGAATGTGTTCAGCAGGTTGTGAATGCCTTCTGGAGAAAGTGGACTGTAGGGATTTCTTCCTAAGCTTCATTGTACAGCAGAAGTAGCATACCGGGAAACGCAAAGTGATGACAGGTAATGTAGTACTTTTCCAAAATTCAAATCAAGTGTGAGGTAATTGTACAGTGAGGGAGGTAGATGACATGTGGAATACAAAAATCTCAAGCCAGGCGAGCCGGTCGAGAGTTACCATGGCAGGGGCTATGTCACCGTAAAGAGGGCTGTGCACAGCTAGACTTAGTTATTAGTTCCCGGCAGTGGACTATACGGAGGATACTTCAACTGAGCAGTGAACTGAAATGTCAGAAGGTCGCAGTTATCCAAGCGCAAATGAGAGATGCAAGTACAGTACGGCAACGATAACTTCTTCGACGGGGTTCTGTGGGGAAAGTGTTTCGCTGATACTTGCGAAATCCCTCGGGCGTACCCGCAACTTAAACCCGCAACAGTATTCCCTTTCCTACTTATTACGTCATTCTCGTACCCAGTGTATTCATACGCCAGCTAGACGACGGACAGCTCCGCACAGGTTTACTTGATGAATAGATGGATGAGGTGCGTGTCCCGGGATTAATGTCATTTTCTTCCAAGAATTCTCGAATTAAAAGCGAGGCGGGAGTTTGTCTTGTTGGAAAACGTTTTTCAGGTGGCAACTACATAGGACTGTGTAGCGCAAGCGTGATAAAGGTAGACTGGTCATGGATCTCCTCCCGGATTCTTCTGCTGGTTACCAGTGAAAGTATCTTCTCCGGCAGTGAAGAACAACTCGCCAAGGTTAAGCGCAATCCGTGTGAGTGGAACGATAAGGCGGATTACGTTTTGTGCTTTAAGTCTCCAAAAAAAGGCAAACTGAAAACTTGCGAGCTTGATAAAGTAATCGAATCGAACGAAGCAGTGATTGTCAGGAAAGGTTTGGTAATCATCTTTCTTGATTCCAAGAAACTAAGTGATAAGCTTAGTTTTAAAATAAATTGCCCGTTCAAAGTCAGTAATAAAAAGTTAACTGACCCCAAGCCTTTTGATGGCTTAATTTGCCGAATTGTAAGAGGACATACTGAGAGTTTTATTGTAGAATACTACAAGATCGAATACGTGAATGGTAAAGAATATGTTCTTAGCCGTCCAGGATCAGGATCAGGATCATGTTTTGATACTTTGTCAAAACTTACTGCCTTCGGGGCTGTCACCGAGTGTCTCGCCTCTGGAGCTGGTATTTTCAAGGATGATGTTTTTGTTGGTGTTCTCAACTTCTTTGAAGATCAAATTTTGCCGGTGCCATTTTGCCAAGGAGCTTTCTTTGGTAAGGCTTGTTTTCACTAGCAACGAAGTCAGAGTTGAAGTCTTAATCTGAAGTGTAGAACATTATGATCTAGTGAAAACAGTTTTTAATTCCTCTTACAACTCTGCTGCCTAAGATCTAGTGAAAACTAGGTTGTCATAGGGGGAAGCAGAAGCGGAAGAACTCAACCAATCACCAAGCATTGGAAGGTGCATTCTGATTGGTTTATCCTTCTGCTTCTGCCTCCGACTCTGACTATCTGGTTTTCACTAGATCATAAACGATGGAGTCATAAATAGAGTCAGCAGAAAATGGGAACGTTCTGATTCTTTTGACGCTGATTCCATTGTGCTTATGACTCTGCTTACCACTCTATTTTTTTCTTTCACTCTATTATGAGCGCTCCTACAGCTCGTTTTCTTTCGACTTAAACTCTGACTCCATAGTTAGTGGAAACTAACCTGTAAGTAAGGTGGAAATGTAAAAGATATTAGGGAGTGGCTTATACCGTGGATGGGGGTGGGTATTCAGCGGGGGTGTAGCCACTCGTATGTAGTTGCTGATGGTCACAATAACTGAGGTGTATAACCATTTTTCCCTATATTGTTGGTTTTCACAGTGAACTAGCCTACAATCATGCCCTACCTATATCTCTATTATGTCTTTTGTAAGAAGTAGGGTATTATGCATTTATTTACCTGGTCATATGTAAAAAAAAAACAGTATCTGAAGTTATTTCTGATTGGTCCAGACACAATAGTTCTGACATGGTTCTGGTCAATTATGGCCTTCAAAGGGGTAGAAGCAACAGGTCTTTGTGCCCACAGTTTCTGAGTTATTTGCTGAAACGTTTCATGCACCTTTGTAGAGCTTTGTACGTAGACACCATATTGCCATTGTGGCTGCCGGAAATAAACAAAAACATCTGGAGTTAACCTTTTCTATAAAAGCTCTTTTTTTCACTCGAGACCTAGAATATGTGCACATAAACATATCTTGTAATACGTGAAATGATCATACTGCTTCAAATCAAGAGGACAGCATTCCTATTGTGGTGTCACACACTGTAAAAACTCAGAAGTTCAAATTGCTGTATTTTGGAAATAAAACATGCTACAGGAATTGAAAGTTGTACAAAGATTTATTTTTTTTATCTTCAACCTAGTGTAAATTAGAATTCGTAAAACCTTGCTATTTTGACTTTACAATTTGATAATGTCACTGTGAAAACCGTCTATTGATTGAATTTCTTTTATGTAGGTGGAGAACTTGATGAAACTGAAAGTCATGACACAAAAGAAGGGAATAATAAACCAAATCAAGGTGAGCCTCTCAGCAGACCTTATAAATTAGCCTTTTATTAGTAAATTTTACCTATATGGAAATCAAACATTTTTAAATAGCTTTGTATTATGGAGACTTCATTTTAGTGCACCACTGAGGGGCACTAACATGATATATACCTGATTGAAAAAACATTGAAGCTTCAAACGTATCAACCATGAACGATGAGGCTTTAAGGATTCATTCATTCAAAGCAAATTCAAAGGTCTTTCAACAAAAGTTTACATTGTCACAAGCTGCTCGTGCAGACGCAAATCCCAAGGGTACTTTGTTTAAGGAATGCCATTGTCTTTTTATGTCTTCCAAGAAGGCTTTCAGGTCCTATCTTATGATTTTCAAGTTAGTGTAAAGATCTCTGATGTGCCCTGTACAGGTGAAGTTGTGGGCTTATCAGCAAGAAAACAAGGAACCGTCTGACCCCTTTTGTAATACATCATTGTGAGAAGCATTGATATTGTAAACTTTTCTGGAAAGAACTTTCTACCCATAAATCCATTAAGTCCCATTGTTCATGGTTTATACTTTTCCAACCTCGTTCCCAGGGTTCTCTCTTACCCATCCATACGGAGTGAGAGGGGTAGGAGAGAGAACCTGGGAATGAGGTAGGGATGGGTAGCAGAGAATCCTGGAGGTTGATACTTTTCAAACGACAAGGTTTTTTTTCAATCAGTTGTATAATTAAAGGTTGTATACAGAATGGTATGAGTGTGAGTAACTATGAAAAGTTCTGTTTACTGTTGGTATACAAGAAATTGAGATTCAGGTTTTCACAACATACTTTGTGTTTTTGTGTGAAGATTGGAGAGGGATTTGCTCTATTTCAGATAAAATTTTAGTGATGCAGCGTGGGACCAAAACTGCCTTTGTTGTAAATGTAAAACAAAAGTATGTCACTCTGAATTTAGTACCCCAAGACACATGCAAATTGGAGAGAGTTACATGTATCTTTGACACCATATGCCTTTGTATAGCAAATCAAACCTTAAGTTTATTGTGAAGCCCCACACACAAACCACAAATTTCCTGCGCAGCATATGATACTGAGTCATGATCAGTCAAATGTTTTCTATTGGTTGAAACCTTCTGGGGTCAATCAAAGCTGTATGTGCACATTATTCTGACTCCGGCGCCTTGTTTCACTTACAGCCGTTTGTTTAGGTGCTGACCTTTTTGAGGTATTTTGAAAAAGTAACTCATATGTCAGTGGTCTAAGTGTATGTATCTTTGTGGCATTGTGTGTTGGGATGTGTGTTGCAGGGGTAAGGTTGAAGGTACTATGAGGTACTATGCTTGGAACCAATGAGATTTTGGCATCAAAACATGACATTGCTGCACTAAAGGTCAAACAAGGGCGCTTTGAGACTGCCATTTTGGTTCTTCACGTACAAAGTTCAACAGACCTTTAAATTCACTTTCTGGCAACTTATTAAAGAGCAACCATATCTGATACATAGTTTAAGTTTAATTACCACTGTACAAAAATAGTATACTGTACAAGAACAACTAATGATAACAATCGTGATAATAAAATAAATAAATAAATAAACTACAAAAAAAAGTACACTAGGTAAAGGAAAGCAATAGGGGGAAACTGAATTCCCATATAAAACTACGAGTTAATACAATAGTTACAGGTAAAAGTAGTATATCTAATATATAACTGTACATGACCAGAAGTACAATATTTTATCAACTGAAGATTTGACTAGGCATTTTATTACTACAGTATAATTATAGTTTTGTACTACACGATGGTGTAGCACTCTTTAGATGACATATAGCCTAATGGTAGATTACAACAGTATGCTCTAGTCCTTCTATTGAGCAGTCTGACAGCAGTTCTGCATCAGCTGAAATCAAGTAACTGTACATCATGTAAGAAAAAAAGAACCTAGAGGAACTACTAAAATAATTAGCAAGAAAAAGAACATCAGATATATATTACGAAATAATAGAATAATTATGACTAATAACAAATTAAGATAATTTTAAAAGTAATGGAGTTTTAAAAGAGTTCAAACTGGAAGCTGTCAGAACAGAGCTGGGTAAAGAGTTCCAGTCATTAATGTAACAGTTAAAATAGTTTTCCTCGGTGTTCTTGGCCTTATTTTAAAGTATTATCAGCGTGCAAAGAAAGTAGTGTCTGATAGACGAGGGCTAGTGGGTTTTGCTATCGGGCTAGTAAATTCTGTTTTTAACTTGCCCGATGGGCAAGTGACGTTTTTTGAGGAATTCGAATAACAGGAGAACTGTGAAATCAATTCTACTAGTCAAAAAGTTTTTGGGGCTAGTTGAAATGACGTCTGGGTTAGTAAATGCTAGCTTCAGCTAGACTAAATGGCAAGCTGTAAAAATGATTTTCTTTGTATCCTGGTTGATTACTTCTAGTTCTTGTCAGGCCAGTCAGATCCACATATGTGGCACAGTCCACATCAGAATAGCCATGAATTATCTTGTAAAGATGAACCCAGTACAGGTATTTCCTTCTGAGCTCCAATGTTGACCAGCTTAGTTCAGAGAGCCTTTCAGAGTAAGATTTTATCAGATCCACATATCAATCGAGTAGTGCCATATGCTGGATGGATTCAATACCGACTGTGTGTTTAACCAAATATGGGTTCCACACTGCAGCTGGGCAGGCATATTCCAGAATAGGACGAACTAAAACATTGAAAGCTGTTTTTATTGCCATGGGATCTTTGGACCCAAACGTTCTACTTATTAGAGCCAACATTCGATTTGCCTTACATGTTTGCTGTCATAAAAGTAATTGAAATGTAGTATTTAATTTTAGCCCAGACCAGTGGCTAAGTAAAGATGCATAACTTTTGCATTAGCAAATCAACTTGGAAGTAGCCAGTTGACGAAATAATTAGAGATTGTTTCATTGAGTGGAATAACATGAGATGAGTAGAAATCAGTATTTCAGCAATATGTCAATCATTCTGTTGGAAGTAAAGTAATGAGTGATGCATAATATTTTATTGCAGATGTTAGAAAAGGGGGCGAGTTGCTGAAATCGTTTGAGGAAAGTAGTATTGTAAACAATTAACAATTATTGGACGAGGTTGTGAGCAAAATATCGTGATTTGTCAGTGGTGAGCAGATCAATTCAGCTGCGAGACACTAACAAATCACGATATTTTGTGATAATCGAGTTCAATAATTGTTTTATCATTCGATCACCAAGTTTGAAGTGATGTGCCATTTTCACTGAAGAGCGATTGCAAGAAAGATAAAAGCGCGGTTTCGTTTACGCATGAGCAGAATATTATTTGCAGCAAAACAAAGTTGGAGGACATTATGCATGGGCAGACCATATTATTTTAGGCAGTTTTTTGCAGGTCACATTGTGGCTTTCGGCCAGTGAAAAGGAAGAACAATCGGCATCGAATGATAATATGCGCTCTCTCACGTGCAATTTGCAAAATGGTCCGACTTAACTTATTGATTGAATTTCTTTTATGTAGGTGAAGAACTTGATGAAACTGAAAGTCATGACACAAAAGAAGGGAATAATAAACCAAATCAAGGTGAGCCTCTCAGCAGACCTTATAAATTAGCCTTTTATTAGTAAATTTTACCTATATGAAAATCAAACATTTTTAAATAGCTTTGTATTATGGAGACATCATGTTAGCGCCCCTCTGAGGGGCACTAACATGATATATACCTGATTGAAAAAACATTGTCACTTCAAACGTATCAACCATGAACGATGAGGCTTTAAGGATTCATTCATTCAAAGCAAATTCAAAGGTCTTTCAACAAAAGTTTACATTGTCATAAGCTGCTCGTGTGGACTCAAATCCCAAGGGTACTTTGTTTAAGGAATGCCATTGTCTTTTTATGTCTTCCAAGGAAGCTTTCAGGTCCTATCTTATGATTTTCAAGTTAGTGTAAAGATCTCTGATGTGCCCTGTACAGGTGAAGTTGTGGGCTTATCAGCAAGAAAACTGGGAACTGTCTGACCCCTTTTGTAATACATCATTGTGAGAAACATTGATATTGTAAACTTTTCTGGAAAGAACTTTCTACCCATAAATCCATTAAGTCCCATTGTTCATGGTTTATACTTTTCCAACCTCGTTCCCAGGGTTCTCTCTTACCCATCCATACGGAGTGAGAGGAGTAGGAGAGAGAACCTGGGAATGAGGTAGGGATGGGTAGGAGAGAATCCTGGAGGTTGATACTTTTCAAACGACAACGTCTTTTCAATCTGGTGTATGCATAAAGGTTGTATACAGGATGGTATAAGTGTGAGTAACTATGAAAAGTTCTATTTACAGTATTACAAGAAATTGAGATTCAGGTTTTCACAACATACTTTGTATGTGAAGATTGGAGAGGAATTTGCTCTCTTTCAGATGAAATTTTACTCTTGCCGCTTGGGATTAAAACTGCTTTTGGTGTAAATGTAATACAGATGTATGGCACTCTGAATACCTTAAGACATTATTTCAACAACTATGTCCATGCAAGTTGGAAAGAGTTAATCGTTGACACTGTATGCCTTTGCATAGCAAATTAAAGCAAAAGTTTGTTGTGAAGCCCCACACACAAACCACAGGTTCTCTGGGCAGCAGATGATACTGAGTTATAATTAGTCAAATGTTTTTTTATTGTTTGAAACCTTCTGGGCTCAATCAAAGTTGTATGTGCACATTATTCTGACTCAGGCCCCTAAAGTTTCCCTTATGTTTGGTTAGGTTCCGACCTTTTTGTAATTTGTGTTTCTGTAGACAATCTCATGACTCTGCCAATCAAACAGACTGTATCTTTGGATCTGAATTCAGGTGCAGGTAAAATTAATGAAAGTTTTCCAAACTTTTCTTTGAAATAATTTATATGATGTAAAAAAGCTCAAAAGTTTACTTTATGGACTCATCCACTCTTTTGCCTACCAGAAATTTTGTATTTTCTGTTAGCTGATATTCCCTTAACTGTTACTTGCAAAGAGCTTAATATGTAACAGGTTACTAAGCACAAGTTAAGTGTTATTATTATAGTTGCTACTGTAGAGAATTTTTACATTATAATACCAGTGACATTCAGAGGGAAAGTGTATCAAATAAAGAAATAATAATAATTATTCTTAGGTTCATCCATCTACTGGTTAGTGTTAAGTTAATTTGTGCATCTTATTTCGAGAGGGTATGCTTGCAGGCTAGTAATGACTATTAAAGGATCTCCTGTCTGTCTTACTGTAGTAACTGCCACAGCATTGATATAGACTATTCCCTGGTTAATCGAAAGATGGTTAACTTTAAACCAGGATTTTAAGCTAAATTTTCCTGCCTAGGAATGAGTTACTGATGGGGCTTATAAAATATTGCCGAACCTTTACTCAGAGACCCGGTTATTTCAACCCAAAATGATAGTCCTGGGCAATCTACAAGAAGGCAAATCGAGTGTTGGGTTATATAATTTTAATACTCATTTAGGGTGAATCGATCTTCGAGGAATTAATGTCCCACAGTTTAATTCGTTATTGTACAAAATGCCTTAAAGCTTGGCTCTCACAGGTTCTCTGTGGTTCTGTAGCAACACAGATGACTTAAGCAAGAATTAAAGGGTATCAAAACCTTGAGGTGATTATTTTTTTTTTTTGTTAAAAGGAAATTTAAGTCCTTTTTTGCTCCTCCCTCAGCTTCCCCCCCCAAATATTCCACATTAAAAAGTGTCGCATTCGTCGTGAATTTTTCGTTCCAGTTCTAACTCTGAAAGTCACAACCGGCCTCAAATATTTGGTGTCGAAAAACGTGACATTTGCCAAATGAATATTTGAGGTCATATGCGTTTGGTGTACGTGGCAAAAAATGTCTGTTCCTTCCAAACTCGTAGTTGTGCTAAAAATATTACTTTTTTCTTATTTTGTTTCATTGGCCCTTTTCATTTTCCATATCTTTTTTTCTGTTTTTTGATCTACAATTCAATGACGTCTTAGCTGTCATTAACCTATTGTTTAACGAAGTGGAGGTCTGGGTCGTGTACCGTAAAACACATGACAAACCAACGTGGTTCACTGCTTAGGTTTGCTCTTGAAGTCTGCCGGATTATAAGGAAAAGTTACTTTTTCACTGACTGTCTTTACTGTAGAGTCTACTGGCTTGATTGAAGGTACTAAAGAAGCTGATGAACAAGCAGGGGAGAGAGGAGCTGACTGCAAAGCGTTAACTGGTACTTTGAAGAATTACCTGTTTGTTTTTTTTTTAGTTCAAATGCTGTAAAACTTGGTTTTCATGGCAGCAAGCATAAGTGCTTAGGGCCACTGCTTGTGTGTCTTAGTTTATGTTTTTGTTACAAGTTTTCTTACCCTTTTGGCAATTGAGTTTTCAAAGGTACTTGCCCAGCAAAAAAATCTACTTGTCCGGACTACCGCACGAGAGCCTGGATCACCCTCAGTGGACATATTAGTCATACAATATGTAATCTACTGCTGATTATTATACCAAAATATAACGTAGTTAAGGAGCACTGTGACTAGATATGGAAAACCTAAAGATGTGCTTGCAACAAAGAAAACAGTAGTAGATTATTCTTATATTGTGGACAAGTATTTATAATTGCCGTGAAAGTATTTACGGTTGTTTTTTGCCCTAAACAAAGACAAGGAAACGGATTGAAACTTGAAATAATCGGCATAGCGTTCTTTTCTTGTCATTTTCTCTTACAAATTGCGAAAAGTACCTTTGTGCTGTCATCAATTCCTTTGATAACTGTCCGTGGTTACACACGTCGTTACTTCATATCGTTTAAAAAGGCCAAACTACGTTTGCGATATGGCTTGTTTGCTCCAGTTCATATCCATTGAAACGTCCAAGATACGTTTGCTGTTTGGCGGCGCACATCTTTTCTGAATTTTACTCTCATCTAAATCTAAATTAACTCTTAACCTCTTTTATAGCTCGATGTTAGGAATTTTGTTACTAGAATACAGTCACACATAGGTTAAATTCTGGTTAGTGTAAAGGATAACAACCGTCTGTAACCACATGAAAAGTTAGCTTTTACTTGTGACTTTTTCCATTGTTGTGGACTGTGACAATCATCCCAAGAGTAAACCAAAAGTTTGTTAAACAGATTCATAGATTTCATCTTAATTTCAAGGATCACATTCACCAATCTCCAAGGGCATTGGGATCCTAGCTCATGCACCATAATGTTTCTGTTATTTTAGTTTTTGAAAAAGCTTTACTTCTCTATACAGCTACCCTTTCTTAATATATGGTGCTACCATTTTTGGTGATACTCATGAAACTACTTTAAACCGGTTAATTGTATTGCAAAAGAAGGCAGTTAGAATCATCACTTTTTCTCATGAATATAGTGATCATACATGTACTCCTCCTTTTTTAGAGATCTAAATGTTTCAAGTTCACTGACTTTATCTATTTATTATTTGAATAACAAATTGTATGTTTATGTTTAAATTTCATTCAAATCTACTACCATCTGCCTTAAGTAATTTCTTTACTCCAACCTATACCTTCATGGCACAAATATAAAACCAGGCTGGCCTCCATGTCGACATTGTGCATTCCTTCAGTGAGAACTACTTGTGGTAAATTTAATATTCCTTTAAGGGAGCTTCTCTTTGGAATAGTGTTGAAAATTCTCTTAAGAGTCTTTCAGTAGCACCCAACGACTGTTTTCTGTAAAATGACTGTTCGGAGAAGCAAAATTAAGGTGACTCGACCCAGTTTTTTTTAGGGGGTACCATCCTACTTTGAAGCTCTCTGGTATCCCCAGCTTTACTTTTATCGTAAGTATAACACATAGAATGGATAACATATAGATCAATCTACAATATAACATAAAATTTTTGGCGATCGGAGCAAATGTCACGTGGTTATAATGCCACGCCCCTTTAAGGTCTGAGTCGAAAAGCTGCTGTTGCCAGCATTTTTTCGTGAAAATCTCACGGCTACACATAGTGCGCATTAGTGCCTTGCACTGAACAGAGTTTCACCAAAATCGCAAAGACCCAATTCGAGAAATTCAGCGGTTTCCAAATTTAGGTCATAATTTATGCGAAAATGATAAGCAAACTTTACACGGATTATATCTAATAAACTATGAGATTCATCTCTGTATTTTGGGCATCCTTATAACAGATGGGTCCTTGCAAGTCCGCAAAACGCTTTAGGGCCTTGTAAATGCGCGCGATTTCGAGCAAAGCAAACATATAGAAATTATAGTTTTCGCTATTTGTTGACGTTTGTCAGCGTTTAAGAGTCAATCTAACGAAAAAGGCATTTTCTTAACAATTCGTAGTTTTTTTTTCCTTCAAATTTTTTCAGGGCCACAATTGATTAACTAACTACCTGGACTCTGAATTTCATGGTCATTGAAAAACTGTGACATTTTCTTCTATAAGCCCAAACTTGAGTAAACATTGAAGATTTTTAGCGTTTTGGCTGAGTTTGTGCTTTGGGAGTTGTCTATTGTTTCTAGTCTGTCATTATACAGCATTCTTGCTCAGCCCGCGTGCAATGACCATGCTTGGCTGACTTCCGAATGCTCACCGAGATATGATAATTTAGTATAAGAAAATAGAAGGGATTCCCGTCACGAGTTGGTTTAATTATTGGCTTGCATTAAACCTATAAAAAAATGATATTTTTTTTAATAGTAAGTAGATTTAGTGCGTAGCACTTCTTGATTGTTTTGCGAAGGCACAAGAAGCACGAGAATTGATTAAAAATTGTGAGTTAAACCTCTATGTATCACGCGATGGCCTGTCTCGCTGTCCCAAAATTATCATATTCGGAAGTCAGCCAAGCACGGTCATTGCACGCGTGCTGAACAAGAATGCTGTATAATGACAGACTAGAAACAATAGACAACTCCCAAAGCACAAACTCAGCCAAAACGCTAAAAATCTTCAATGTTTACTCAAGTTTGGGCATATAGAAGAAAATGTCACAGTTTTTCAATGACCATGAAATTCAGAGTCCGGGTTGTTAGTTAATCAATTGTGGTTCTGAAAAAATTTGAAGGAAAAAAAACTAGACGAATTTTTAAGAAAATCCTTTTTTCGTGAGATTGACTCTTAAACGCTGACAAACGTCAACAAATAGGGAAAACTATAATTTCTATATGTTTGCTTTGCTCGAAATCGCGCGCATTTACAAGGCCCTAAATTGTTTTGCTGACTTGCAAGGACCCATCTGTTGTAAGGACGCCCAAAATACAGAGATGAATCTCATAGTTTATTAGATATAATCCGTGTAAAGTTTGCTTATCATTTTCGCATAAATTATGACCTAAATTTGGAAACCGCTGAATTTCTCGAATTGGGTCTTTGCGATTTTGGTGAAACTCTGTTCAGCGCAAGGCACTAATGCGCACTATGTGTAGCCGCGAGATTTTCACGAAAAAATGCCGGCAACAGCAGATTTTCGACTCAGACCTCAAAGGGGCGTGGCATTATAACCAAGTGACATTTACTCCGATCGCCAAAAATTTTATGTTATATTGTAGATTGATCTATATGTTATCCATTCTATGTGTTATACTTACGATAAAAGTAAAGCTGGGGATACCAGAGAGCTTCAAAGTAGGATGGTACCCCCCCAAAAAACTGGGTCGAGTCACCTTAATACTGCCTACTAGATGACTGTTCCATTCATCCACAATTTTCGAAGCTTATCTAATTATTTCCGTACCATTTTCTGAAGTTTAATTCTTTACATTTCGCTGCCCAGGTTAGGCTGTTTTTCGTACAAAAAGGAAACCTAAAATTTTCGGATTCAAAAATGTGAGGGAGAGAGGAATCAGAAAAATTCTCACTTTCGTAATACGTTAAATTGCGTCTGAAAGGTACAAATTTTATAGCGCCCCTAAGAATGCATTTCTAGAGATCTTAAAGCACTCTGGATATCCTAAAAAAACGATTCCAATGTATTTAGGAGGAAACCGTCGTTGGGTACCCCTGGTCTTTATAGTCTTCGCAGCTCTGCAAAAAAGCTACTTTCAGCTCATATTATTTTTTTCTTTTCACAATGTAAATCAAGCTACTAGCTTTTCAGGAGAACGATGGACGGTAACTTGCCTGCGTCGCAGATGCTCCAAACCTTCTGTATGGTTTAGAGGAGTGCGTGGGCCGGCTGCAACGTAGGCTAGACGATAACTAACCGTATGAGCAAAGGCTACGTTTTCGCGGTGTGAGTGAAGTGCGTAGTAGTTCGTTTCGTAAGCCAGCGCACACTGCGAAAATGTAGACTCTGCTCACAGGGTAGAAGATTACAGAAATTCCCCAAGCAATTAAATTTCTTTTAATTCTGTGTTCATGTATGTCATTTAAGATAAGAAACAATGAACACGAGTGTGAAAAAAATTCTCGAAACGCCAAGGGTGTTTTGATCAACGCTGCGTAAATCGACCTAACTCGGTGCATGGAATCTCGCGTTTCCTGCTTTTATCTGACCTATTGTATGTGGCATATGTGAAAATCGTCAATATGAATCGGTATACAGTTGAACCTCCATTAAGCGGCCAGTAACAAAAGTCCCAAAATAATTGTAGAAAAGAATGGGAAATTAAGCGGCCACCTCTAGTAAGTGACCGCAGCCACCTTTTGGCCGTCCCAACAAGACATCTCCCATTGTTGTCACCTCTATTTAAGCGGCCATCAAGCGCTTGATACACTTATATAGTTTGGCTTTATTTTAAGAATATAACGAAGGAAAATACAATCCGAAATAGAAGGTGTCGACCAATTGTAAACCAGTAATGCTGCTCCCGTCGCCTGTTTGTTTCAAAATCAAATGATGTATCTGCTAAAAATTATGCTAATATCTGACGAACCTCTTTTGAGCGACCAACCTCCATTAATTAGCGGCCACGAAAGTTGTCGGTACCCCGAGGGTGGCCGCCTAATGGCGGTTCTACTGTCTTTCTAAGAGCTACACAAAGGCTAAGGCTACAATGATAAAGAAGAAGAGATCCCTTAACATAAAAGATATTATAGAAACCCAGCCAAGATGAGCCATTATTACAATGTAATTTAAGCAGGTCAATTATTATTTTACTGATTGTCTTTAAAAGGTTATTGTGCCACATTGTCTATTATAGATTCAATGCAAATTGTCCAGAAACGGTGTTACTACATTAAAAAGTAATTCCAACTGCTCAGTTATCCAGTGATTAAAAGGCTTATTAAAAGTGAGGCATTTTTGTGAAATACATCAGTGCAGTAACCCTCCTAAGAACTCACATTCAGCTTCCCCCATCAGACCATCTTAACTATTTAACGCAACCATACCATTTCTTATTTAGCCACAGAAGTGTCAAAAGGGAAGGCAGAGAAGCTGAAACAGATTGCTTTGGACAAGGGTTTCGAAGTTGTTGACAATCCAGGAGATGGAGATTGTATGTATCATGCCTTGTCCCATCAGCTTAACCTGGAGGGAATCAGTTGTGTATCCTATAAAGAACTAAGAGCTACTATTGCTGATTACGTTGAACAGGTTAGTTGCTCTTACTCGGTTAATCCACATGTGTTTCCCACCTTATGATTGTACCAAAAAGACAACTCTTTTTTTTACCAGGGTCTGTAATACGTCTTTTTATGTGTGTGTGTTTTTTTAAACTTATGCGTTATTGACCAAGTGTGAGGTCAAGATGGCTGGATGGGCCAAGTTCTTTTTGGCGTTTTTATGGACCGAGACGAAGTCGAGGTCAATAAAAACGCAAAAAAAGAACGAGGCCAATAATTATACAGACATGTTGACCGAACAAGCTTGGTCAATAAAAGATTTATTATATGGCCAAAAAGATACCTTTTTGTAGTGGGACCAACACAGTATAATTATTGGTTACAATATTTTACCTTACATTAAAACAGGTGAATTTTCTTACAGAAAAGCAAAAAAAGAGAGAAAAATAGAAACTAAAGACAAAGACAACAATATTAATGCAAGAAGGTTGCTTGCCTTTTGGTCGTCTCTCCCCCATCTGCCCGTCTCTTATACTTGCACTTCATTTAGCTGTTTATTTTAAGTTATTTTTCTGAGCTGCAGTGTTTACAAGTAGCCCATTTATTCCTAAACTGGGATAAGATATTTTTTAATAAAAAGCTCTCTATTTTTCAATTTCTATGGAGCTATAATTAACTGAGTGTAAATTTGTAGCATAGGAAGGGTATTTCTTAGTTTACAGCTCTATGTATAGTGTCTAGCGATAAGGATCGGAGGAAGTCGTGTACGAGGAGTAAATTAAAGTGGATATGTGTTGATGAAGCCAAAGCAAAAAGCAGGCGAGAAGGAAGTGATGTTTGTCAGATTGAGATTTTCAGAGGTCCAATGCGAAATTTTATTCCAAAAAATCTGAGTTAATTTACAATTCCAAAAAAGTTGGGTAAGTGTCTCTGTGGAGTCAGCACAACGAGAACACGAGTCTGTTTCCTTTTTGCCCATCTTGAAAAGGAATTCGTTGGTAGCTAGATAATTCTTTAATCAAATGTGCTAGCTATGATGAAGACTTTGTCTCAGTTGAGATGACTGCGTCATTGCAAAAGTGTTGTTAAGCCATTGCCTTGTCCCCCCATCCTTTCTTTTCAATTGAAGGAAACATGTAAGAACCCACTCTTTTGCTTGAAAAGTGCTGTTTATGTGGGGCGGATCCAGAAAGTTTTGATTCACCATTTCCAATACCCAGAATATAGCTCGGTTACCTCCCTAAATTTGCATAGTTATTGTTATTACAGGGTATTATAGTCATCCCAAGAGAAACTGAAGACAATGAATGATTCTGGAAAATTTTCGGGGTTAAACAAGGTGTTTTATTTTTTCCAAGAGGGCATGGTGATGAATCCTGCAATCTAATTGGTTCTTGACACGGTCTAGATTTTTCTATCGCTGTCACTCATGGTCACGGTCACGGCTTCATTCACATGCCTGCAGCCAGATTTTTTTACGGGGAGGTGCGATCCAACGAGGAGACGTACGGACCAACCGAGCAACCGAGGCCGGAAGTCTCAAGGGGGGGGGGGGGGGGGGGGGGGGGGTTAGGTTGTCTGAGGGAGCATTTCTAGCGTTTTGAAGGCGGTCTGATAAAAATTAGGCAGCCAAAAGCAAAACGTGGATATTTCATAAAATTTTTGAGCTAAAAAATTCATCTTTTTGGCAAAAAGACAACTTTATGCATGAATTTTTTAATTTTGAGAATGACAATGGCAATGTAACTATAGAAAAAGAAGAAATAGAAACAAAGTTGTAAATCTGATTATTCACTAGGTTTGCTGCTTATCGTCATGATCTTTCAGTAGTGTGCCAAGCTGGGTGCCTCTTAGCAAACAGATCAACGACGTCTTCCAGATCAGTGTCTGTTAGATGGGACATGCAAGTCGTATTTGTCCAGCTACATGAAACTAGAGAAATTTGAGAGCTCGCTGATATGGGCCACTCCCGCCAGAGTATCTGCTTCCCAGTGCCCAGTAATCTCTAACTTTTAGGTTTACCTTCAAGATTTTTAAATGAAGAAACTAGGTTCTGATAAACGTTTGCAACCGGAAAATCTTCAGTAATGGCACTTTCAGTTTCTTTTTGAGGCAGTTTTCGAACAGAGATCTCTATAGACTGGCAAAATCTGGCGGCGGCCTCTCTTCTTGCTCTTTTTTAGGCCCATTTTCTTGCCAACTATGTTAAAAACTGTTCAACTGTCGCAAAATTGAGAACGTTTTTTGCAATTACATTGTTGGCACGGTATCGCTGATTCACTTTGTTTTAAATCGTTGGTCAACAAAAAAGTGGACCTCCGGAACCTGTGGGGAGGTGTGAACCCACCCATCGCACCCCCCATCCCTACGGGCCTGATTCACAAGTGTGTCTGTTGTTGTGAATGAGTGAAAGCTTTGATTTCATACAATTTTCCTTGATAACATGGGCTCTTAATAGCACCAGCAAAGAAAAAGTGAATTTTATTATTTAGACAAATTATCTGAAGGGAGGATTTAGCAAATCACCCGGAAAGACCACTAAAGTAATGGAAAACAGGCCTGGTAGCTATGGATGTCGCTTTAGCCATATTTAAACTACGCTGCAAGTACTGCATTCTTTATTCGACATTTTTGCTTTGTTTGTATTTCTGTTTTTTAATTTTTGTGGCTTGGCTGTATATATACTAAATATTTTATATTTTACTAGCAGATGTAGAGCCATTTTTGTTATGGAAATGATGATGATGATGATTATTATAATTTGTAACGGACTCGCTAAACCCCACACCTAAAGTTGGTCCCTGCCTTCTCTTTTCTCCTTTTAGTTGACTTTCAATAAGACAGGTCACTTAGTACTGGTCCTCAAGGTGTCCGAGAGAGTTGACTATTAACAAGTTGTTTTGTCTATTTTTCATGGAGCAGAGTGGTCCAAAACGTATATTTCCCTTTGTTTGTGATGAATACCGTACTTGGAAAGAATTTTTAAGAAGGATAAGAATAGATGGCACTTGGGGAGACCAGTGGACTCTACAAGCAGCAGCAGACTACTACAAAACTTGCATTCGTGTGGTTAACAGTGAGTCACAAGAAAATATGATCAGCCCAAAGTGTGGTCCTAATAACAGCAAAACCGTCCTTGTACTGGGTCATGTGCCCGAGTTGCACTATGTCAGTTTTCAGCCAAAAGGTAGACAAGGTAATACTTAATTTGCTTGTGGTCACAGGCGTTAAAGTTTAACTTCTGCCTACAAAGGAAATACACTACGTTTTTATTGTCATAGAAGAAATTGATTTTTTTCAGCTAGTGAAGCACATGCTATTTAAGCAACAGAGAACTGACGTTTTCTGTGTTTTGTGCGCGTAATCAGTTTTTGTTTTGCAAAAAAAGATGCTTTCGAAAAACTGATACAGCATGTATAGATTTCTCAAGTTTTAGCCGACAAGGATATGAGGTAAGTAAAGTATGTAAACATGTCGAGTTTTCAACTGAAAACCTTTTTCATTGGAGTTGAACATTCGTGTTGAAAACGAACAGCTCCTTGCCGTAAGTGGTCTGTACGGTACTATTTATGTTGTTTATAATAATGATAATGATAATAATAGTAATAGCAGCAGCAGTATTAGTATAGTATCTTATTTAAATTTTTTCAGTCATAATCTAAGAGCCTGGAATCACTAAAGCTGTCATTGTTTTTTAAGTAGCCAGGGTTTTTGTATATTCTATTTTTGCTGACCATATCGATCAACTGCTAACATTTAACCAGCTGGGTATGCATCCAGGTTTTTCTAAAGAAGTTGGTAAACATCTGTAGCACCATTTTTGAATAGTGTCTGCTAGTGCTCCCCATAGAATGAATGCCATGTTCAGGGGTTTCCATAAAAATTGAAGTAGCCAGCAGATTTGAATAGAGTAACCAACTGTATCAACAGCCTACATTTTTGAGGGGGTGTCTGGGGGCATGCTGCCTCAGAAAATTTTAAAATTGCAAAGCCCTAATAAGCGATTTCCAGCGTTTAGGGGACTAAACTGAGAATAAAAGACTGAGTTTTCCATTCAAGAAGATTTGGGTTTAAGTCAAATTTTGATTTATTAGCCACACAATAAACTCCTGCAAGCAATGAGCAAATGATAATTATACTAAGTTACATACATTTCTGCGTGAACAAATTATATTTTTGTACATGACATTATTCAAACTAGTTGCTTCTTCTTCGGAGGAAAAAGTAGCCGACTTCTCTGAGCAATGTAGCCGACGCGTTTCGTCGGTCGTCGGTGCTTATTGAAACCATTGCATGTTATTTGGAGCTGAAGTACAGTCGTTTTGGAAATAATTCAATTTTGGCTGTTTGACTCAATTCTCATACATGTATCACCATAGAGTATAGATAAATATTTTAAAATGGTTCTTTGTCATTTTCACTGATGGTTTTGTTTTCTGTAGGGTGTCTTCCCAGTAGGACCAGCTTAACTGATGGAACTGATGAGTGTGAAAAGGAAGCTGATATCTCCTCTGAAAGTAGGTGACAGTGAATGTCAGCCCAACATTAATTTTAATTTGAAAAGCTGTAGAAATTTTGCAAAGTCTTGTAGACCAATCAAAAATAATGCAAGAGCTGAGTGGCCAGTATTTGCAAACATATGTTGATTATTGTTCTTATTCATTACCCTGAGTAACAGTATTGAAACACCAGCTTAGACTTTGACTGACTTAAGTGTCATCAATATACTATAGAGGAAGATATTTTCCTCCTTTGGTTTTCAGTTTCAAATGTCTGTATCTCCATGTATTTGCAGTATTTTTCCATATGAAAATCTAATCTTTTGTTTCAGTTCAGTAAAGGAAATAAAATCAGGCTCCCTTTAATGACATTCCCCCCATTTTAGTGAAAATTTTTAAATAAGTGCTCAATGTGATATGAAATTATCATGTTGAGGTAGATGTTGTATCACTATCCTGTTTTCCCAAAAGTTAGTGGATTGACCCATTTACACCTGAAATGCCTGAAGCTGTCTGTCTAGAACCACAACCCTTTAATATCAGTTTTGGTACCATTAATGGTTTTATAATTGTTCAAAGATTATAACTTTGACGTTGAACTTGTGAAGTTTGCTATTCATGAGGCTCCACATTATTTGGGCAGAAATACATGTACATCAGCTTGTACAGGCAAAAATGTTCATGTAACTGAATGTTTAACATGTCTCATTATCCTATGATAATATATATTCTATTTAAAAATTGCTTCAATATTGCCTCCATCTCAGCCTGTGTGATGAGTGGTTTTTAGTCTGCTGGTGTGTTAAAGGTGGCTGAATTTTTTTGGGGCAATAACTTTGCTTCAGAAGTGTGAGCAACAACTATTCCACCAGTAGGGTGGTACATTGCATAACACTGTTTGAGAAGTTTCAGTTAAGGGTGATTCCATTTAAGCCAGCCTTCATTTAGGACCATTTTAGCGGGAAAAACTTGGTAAACTGAGAGCTATAAATACAGTTGTGGTTTAGAAGATTATAGCCCACAGCGAACAAATTTGACAGTTTGAGAGCCACTCAAACTGCAGTTTTTCCTGCATTGTTAATTTTCCATAACGCTGTTAATGTATGGAAAAGCTTTTTTTTGCCAATTATAAAGACATTTGTCCTCTTGTACTGCATAGAATTCAAAAATAATGTATAACTTAAACAGAAACAAACTTGTCACCACTTCACATAGGACATGTGAAGCAAAAGGTGTCATTTTTTATACCTGCACTTCTGATTGGTTTTGTGGGACGAATAGGCAGCCACTGAAGTACATGTATGGCGATCATGACCGTATGTAGGGCAGTATTTTTCATTTAACTACTCGAAAACTGTATTACAGGCTTTTCCAAGAGGACCACCAAGTCAACAAATATGAATTTCAGTTGGAATGCGTGTAAATCAGCATGAATTACAGTTTTTTTTCGTTAAAAAAACTCTTAATTAAAGCCTGTTACTGGTAGTGTTTAATAGTTCTCTCCTGAAGAATTCATTCTATTGCCACATAACTTGAAGCGATGACGAAAATTTGTAGCAGAGCACTTCACAATCTGCGTTGTAATTTGGAAGTGACAAGGTATGGGATTAACACAAAGTATAATTTTCTTCTTTTTTCTCTGACACACTCATGTGTAAATCTTTATTTTATTATTTTATTTGTGTCTTTTCATTTTGAATATTATTTAATCCTCGTAAATTAAGAGGCAATTTTATTCAAAATGGATATTTTGACCACACCCTAAAATTTTTTAAATACCACAAATTCCTTAATAGTTATCAGAAAGAAATTGAAATTTTTTCAATCCCATCGACTTTTGACTTGCGTCCAAAACTTTTACTTATTTTGTGATAATAATGCTTCCAACATTTCCATACGAGTAAAGTTGACAAAAAAATGACCAACCACCTTAATTATGAATGATCACCACAGCTGTATTAGATAAAGATAAAATTTCTTGTGACAGGGCAAGCTGTCACTAAGGGCCAGTGGCCGGGGAGTTTCCCGCCCCGGCTACTATGAGAATGACCCCCAGCTATTTTCTTGGGAAACAAAAGAAAGATGAGACCAAAAGAACTCCCTTACTGTTCAGTCCCCACCTAATAACTGCTATACCTGGCAGCTTGAAATCCTAGTGACAGCCCTGTATGATAAGTAAGTGTTATATTGACATCAGAGTTGTTGCTTCAGAGGCTTTTTTCCAGAAAACACTTATTATATAGGTGACCCTGTACTTTAATTGCCCCCGTAATGCTCGTAAAGTTTGAACAATTTCTGAACTATGAGAACATTTTCAAAATATTAGGGATGGACTGGAAAGATCCAGTATGTTTACTGGTGTTATTTGTTTGTTATGAGTACGGTGATGTCAAATGTGGTATCAACAAACAACATTGGCAATGGAATGTTGTTGATTTTCACTGTCACGCTGGCCCATCGCAAGTAAAAATCAAAATTGTTCAGTAGACAAAGTCCTGAATCTGGGATATGAAAGAAGATATAAAACTTGGGTTATCATTAGATCCCATCGACCTCAGCCCCTTCGGACTCCTCATGAAATTTACCCAACGTAGTTTTCGCCTTTACTAATTAGGGTTAAGCACTGCCTTTTACGGATTAGGGTTAAGCACTGCCTCTACTGATTAGGGTTAAGCACTGTTTCGAAACTGGTTAGGTTCTTTTTGGGGTTGGGGTTGATGCTATATGTACTTAAATTATTTCGTTTCCATCCAGCAAATCCTCAGTGGTCTAGTGGTTAGTGTAGTATACTGGACCATCTAGGTCGTACTTGGGTTCGAATTCTACTGTCTTTCATATAATTTTTTTTTCTTTCAAATTAAAGAGAGTTCCACTTTCATGAACATTTCCAGCTTGAAATATCATCTTAGTGTGATATATAAAAACAGAAAACAGTTCTACCTTGTGTAAATTTCATGAGGGGAGAAAGGGGCTGAGGGGCTCTAATACTAAAACATGCAAAGACTCAGGTCGGTGCAATTTTTCATATGCGAGATATTCGCAGAAATGTTTTAGTTAGATTTTCTAGTACTTTGTATGCAGACACCTTGTTTGTGTCCTCTGAGGGGCACCAACCTGGTAGCCAAAAACAAACATCCGTTACCAAGGTTTGCTATGGAAGCGTGAATTCATTCCTCAAAGAACTCATAAACATTAGTTAAACCTTTTTAATACGAGGACTGTTGCAGCTGCGTCACGCAAAAGAAGTGTTCTCTATTACAAAACAAAGACTCCGTTGAATTGAAAATTTGTAAAAATATATGTTTTTAGCTGATCTAATCGATCATATCCATTTTATATAGAGTAGTGACGTCTTGTTCATTGTAGTCAGTTTTCTGTACGTTTTTATTTCATGTATGGATGAAGATTTTCTGTGTTTTTTCGATTCCCAATAATAAATGAAGTCATCAAAACCGCAGATCAGTGCACTACTTACATGTACATTCACTGGTTTTAGCTCTAAATGCATGGTTCTCAATCTCTTATGGAGCGCTCTGGTATCCAGTACAGTTAAATTAAAGGTCCTGTAAAATTTTACTCTCTTATATATCAGTCAGTGTAATAACTTTAAGTGCTGCTGTACTGAAATGTGGTTTTCCTGCCTGGTTTTCCTGCTCTTGCGAAGGCAAAATGAAAACAAAGTTCTTTCAACAAAAGTTTACATTGTCACACGCTGCTCGTGCGGACACAAATCCCAAGGGTACTTTGTTTAAGGCATGCCGTTGTTTTTTTGTCCTCCCAGAAAGCTTTTAGGTCATGTCCTCATGATTTTTAAGTGTGTGTTAGCGATATGGCTACGCTCTTTAACTGTAAAGATCTCTGATATACCTTGCACAGGTGAAGTTGTGGGCTTATCAGCAAGAAAACTGGAAACCGTCTGACCTTTTTTTTTGAAATGCATCCTCATGAAAAGCATCAGTAATGTAAACTTTTCTGGAAAGAACTTTAAATTTGCAATGCTAATAAAGTTTTACCCATAAATCCATTAGGTCCTATCTATATCTTATACTTTTCCAAACTCGTTCCTAATGTTCTCCCTTACCTACCCTTACTAAGCGTGAGGGGTAGGAGAGAGAACCTGGGAACGAGGTTGGGACGGGTAGGAGAGAATCGTGGAGGTTGATACTTTTCAAGCGATAACGTATTTTCAATCTGGTGTATGCATAAAGGTTGTATACAGGATCGTTTAAGTGTGTGTAACTATGAAAAGTTCTATTTACAGTATACAAGAAATTGAGATTCAGGTTTTCACAACATACTTTGTATGTGAAGATTGGAGAGGTATTTGCTCTCTTTCAGATAAAATTTTACTGATGCCGCTTGAGATTAAAACTGGTTTTGGTGTAGATGCAATACAAATGTATGGCACTCTGAATACCATAAGACATATTTCAACAATTATGTCCATGCAAGTTGGAAGTTATCTTTGACACTGTATGCCTTTGCATAGCAAATTAAAACAAAGTTTGTTGTGAAGCCTCACACACAACCACAGTTTCTCTGGGAAGCACATGATACTGAGTTATTTTTGGTCAAATGTTTTCTATTGTTTGAAACCTTCTGGGGTCAATCAAAGTTGTATGTGCACATTATTCTGACTCTGGCCCCTAATGTTTCCCTTATGTTTGTTTAGGTGCTGACCTTTTTTTAATTTTTTGTTTCTGTAGACAATGAGCTAATCAAACAGACTGTATCTTTGGATCTGAATTCAGGTGCAGGTAAAATTAATGAAAGTTTTCCAAACTTTTCTTTGATAAATGTGTCGTAAAGAGCAAGGGAAACAAACAAGTCCTTGCCGATAGTTGCTACTGTAGAGGATTTATACATGTAATGGCATTGACATTCAAGTAGATGGTTAGAAAAAAGTTATTTATCAAATAATTTATAAGAAATAGTTCTTCATCCAGCTAGTGATCAAAGCATTCATTTGTTCATCTTATTTCATGTCTTAAGTTCACATAGGGTATGATTTCTCACAAGTACATTTAATTAGAAAGTGCAAACTGTTACAAAGTGTGACAGTACTGTACAGTACCGCAAATGATCCCCAACCGCAAATGATCCCGAGACCGCAAATGATCCCCAAAATGGACCGCAAATGATCCTCGACCGCAAGTGATCCCTAAAAACGACCGCGAATGATCCCGTGAAAACTTGAGGAATGGACTGGATTTTATGGGACTGATTACAAAAAAGGACTGATTATATTACATAAACACAAGACAAAATGCCCCCGAACTTATCAACGTCCACAGGTTTCGGTTTATTTCGAAATAGCAACTTTCTTACAGCTCATGAACGTGTTGTGGATAGTTATATTGGCGCTTTTATGTATATTCATTTGTTGTGCCTTTGCTGAAGGCAGTTACCAGGAATCTAAACCTGGTAATGAGAAACACAAAGCCAGGTGAGCGGTAGTTATCGCGTGACAAAACATCGTAGGAAACCGTCACATTCACGGACTAAAAGAAAATCGCTTATGATTATTCGGATCCAGGAGGCACTTTGGAGAAAATTAAACAACCTAAAACCCTTATTTAGCGGCAATGAAGAGCTGACTGCATTTCAAAAGAGGTCAAAGGAAATGCTCTTGCATCAAAGGGCAAATCGTGCCGACCAGAAACAACAATAATCGCAGAAAATGCATGTCATGACCTCTCAGTATGAAATAAGCGGCAAAAATCACATTTGCTTTGAATGATTTTTCCATTTAGTTTTTAGTCATATATTTATTTGAGAAGTAAAATTTAGCTTTTAATCTGACTTACTGTAATAATAATAAAATCGACACGATGGTCCGATAACTTGAGTCCAAGTCATTCCTATTTTTCTTTCGGGATCATTTGCGGTCGACTTTGGGGATCACTTGCGGTCGAGGATCATTTGCGGTCCATTTTGGGGATCTTTTGCGGTCTCGGGATCATTTGCGGTTGGGGATCATTTGCGGTACTGTACAGTACTCTTGTTTTATAACTTAAAATTGCTACAGAGTACACGTGGGGCTAGCACCTTCTTGAAATTTGGAACTGAAACTTCTCCAATTGAAATTCAGTGCGTAGAAACATTATCTCCGTTCAAAATTCCAATCTGAAGAGTGACTGACTGATTGCTATGCTGTATGGCAAATTTGGAGAGAATAATTAATACATTAAAGAACACTATGCCTAGCTGCTTTTTTGCATGTCTTTGAGATTTAGGGTGCCTGTTTTTGGAAAAGTCCAGATCCGGATTTTCGAATCCAAAAACGGATTTTGCGTTTTTTTTAATCAAATCCCATAACGGATCATGAATCCATAACATCCAGACTCTTGGTGGATTCTAGGTTCAATTTCTGCCGCTTTGTAAGTTCTATTCCGGGGAGGAGCGCGGGCTCATTTCCCGAACAGCGACTGGTAATAGAGCCTTGGTGCATTCTTCCGATCCAGTTCCGATCAAATCTAGATCGGTTTTCCGAACAAAAATGGCACACATTGACAACAGATGCAAGCTATACATGCATGATATTCTAACTGAACCTTTGTTGGTAGCGCCTTTATTCCATTAGCTATAAATCATTCCATGTTTGTCATCTCTTTGTGCTCTTAGACTGTTTTCAGCCCCTTACTTGTCATTTTTTTTGTACTTTTGTAGCGTCTGCGTACGTATATTTTCCTTGTAACTAGATAAAAAAAATTCATCGGCGTCAGTTTTAAATTTTTTTAATTTTATAATCCTAGCGTGTATTTTGTTTTGTTTTAGCCCCGGACAAACGTTAGTGTTTCAAACCCAAATATATATGTATCTCATATATTCATATGTGATTTATGTAATTTTTACCACATTACACCTGGCTGTACAGCCTCTTTGAAATAATTCAGATTTAACCAGACTGATTGTTCTTGTATCACCAAAGAAAAAAAGGATAGGTAATTGTTTTTAATGACAAATAAGAAAGATGTTTCACTGACGGTTTTCTTTTCTGTAGAGTCAAGGACGAGCAGCTTGACTGTAGGTGAAGGCGGAAAGTCAGATGAAAGTGAGAGTGCCGACGGAGTTAAAACACAATTGGGAGGGAGTGGAGCTGGCTTTAGCAAGGAAACTGACCTATGTAAGGGAACTGGTACCATTCCAAAGAGATCTGGGCCAGGAAACAGCCGTAAGCCAGAGACTTCTAGCAGTAAGGACACCTTAGCTGAAGAAGCTGTTGAATCTAAAGAGAAGAATCATGATTTTTCAAAGGATGAAATATTACCATATGCAGTTCAAGGTGGGCCTGACAACAACTTTGATTTGTTTTGTGAAACACATAGAAAAAACAACATGAATCATTGCTTGCGTTTGGTCTTAGGGTCAGACGGATTATAAGAAAAAGGTTACTATTTCACTTACTGTCTTTCCTGTAGTGTCTTCTGGCTTGATTGAAGATAGAGAAGAGGCTGATGAAGTATTAGAGGAGAAAGGAGCTAACCGGAAAGCACCAACTGGTACTGAGAAGAATGACCGGTTTTTCTTTTTAGTTCAAATGCCGTAAAACTGAGTTCTTATCGTAACAAGCGTAAGCGGGAGAGTATCAAAACCTTCCTTTCTTCTTGTGCTTACACTTTATAGGTCAATGCTTTTTCCAGTGAGGATACGGGGCTCGAAAAAACTCGGTGTCAGTTTTGAATTTTTTTGATTTTATGATCCTAACGTGTATTCTATTTTTTTTTATCCCCGGACAAACGTTTGTGTTTCAAACCGAAATTTATGTATATATATATATCTGAAATATTCATATGTAATTTATGTTGCTTTTCTTCTTTTCTTCGCGCCGAGGATCGGTTTGGTGTTGTATATGTTTCTTCTATTTTTCTCAACACGAGTAGACTGCGAGCGCGCCTTCGCAACTCGCGCGACTTCGCTACTCAAACAGTCTCCTCCCTTACAGATTTTTGAGCAAAAGAGGGACTGCTCGCAGTCTGCAACACGAGGAACACAAGGACGTGATGTTGTCATGACAAATGATCCCTTTTCGGATCTTCCTTTTTTGGTAGTGAAGAATCCTTATGATCTGAGATCATAAATCCGTTTTTGGATTCTCCCAATAAAACGCACCCTTAACTCACATTGCTCGCATCATCGACTAAAAACCAGTGGGAAATAAAATGTGTGTACAGGAGACATTTAATTCCTATTTAATATAGATTTGCTTGTTGACCAGTAAATAAAATGCTGAAGTCTTTCCACATTCTCACATTGTTTTGGATGAAATTGAATCTGTAGCACATTAAATTTTTTTACCTGGTATTAATTCAGCTTTAACCAGATTGATTGGTCTTGTACCCTTTATCACCAAAGACGGTTTTCTTTTCTGTAGAGTCAAGAAAGGGCAGCTTGACTGTAGGTGGTTCTAAAAACGGAGATGCATTTTCTCCAGGAATTAGGACATCGGATGGTAAATTACCTGGAGACGGAAATTCAGATCAAAGTTACAGGACTTTTCGCAGTACGGAGACCTTGGCTGAAGAGACGAATATTTCTTTAAAGGATGAAACTAGATTACCAGTTCAAGGTGAGCCTGACAACAACGTTGATTTGTATTGTGAAACACATGGAAAAACCAACATGAATCATTGCTTGGGTTTGGTCGTAGGGTGCGAAGGATTATTATTACGGATTATATTCCTGTAGTGTCTACTGGCTTGATTGAAGATAGAGAAGAGGCTGATGAAGTATTAGAGGAGAATGGAGCTAACCGGAAAGCAACAACTGGTACTGAGAAGAATGACCTGTTTTTCTTTTTAGTTCAAATGCCGTAAAACAGAGTTCTTATCGTAACAAGCGTAAGCGCGAGAGTATCAAAACCTTCCTTTCTTCTTGTGCTTACACTTAGGTCAATGCTTTCTCCAGTGAGGATACGGGGCTCGAAAAAACTCACAGCTTGTCCTTTGGACTAGCAGGTCTTACATTATTCTTACCTGGGGCCACTACTTAATTGTGTGTCTTAGTTTATGGTTTAGTTACAAGATGACTTACCCTTTGGGCAAGTGAGTTTTCAAAGTTACTTGCCCAGCAGCAGAAAACTCTACTTGTCCCGGACTACCGCACGAGACTTTTTTCGAGTCCTGTGATCAACCTCAGTGGACATATTATAGTCATAATCAACTGCTGACTATTGTACAAAAATATAAAGCAGTTAAGGAGTACTGTCACAAGATATGGGAAACCTAAAGATGTGCTTGCAACAATGAAAACAGTAGTAAATTATTGCTATATTTCAAGAGTAGGTTGAGTTTGATCGTCCGGGTGAACGTAGTCCTGGATAGGACTGTTGTCGTTTACAGTGACTGACGTTTCGACAACTTGTGCGGTAGTCATCTTGAGAGTCAAAGTGAGTTGAGTTGTATCACTTCATTTGATGGTATTATACTCTGGTTATTGACTACGAGAGAGCGACTGGAGAACTGACAACTGATTTAACTAACAATAGACGATTGCTTAACTGTGACAATAGACGGATCGAAACGCACCAATTATTGATTACGAGTCTTCATATATATCCAATAACATCACGGCTTAACTGACAGACGACCAATAACATCGCGACGTAATTGACCAATCAGATCAAACAACCAGAGTATAATACCATCAACTGACGTCGTGATACAACTCACTTTGACTCTGAAGATGACTACCGGACAGGTTGTCGAAACGTCAGTCACTGTCAACAACAACAGTCCTATTCAGGACTACGTTCACCCGGACAATCAAACTCAGCCTACTCTTGAAATGACTCCTGGGTTCAAACCTTTCACAGTTATTCCTATAGTGTTGGCAAGTATTCATAATTCCTTGAAATTATTTACGGTTGTCTTTTGCCCTAAACAAAGACAAGGAAACGGATTGAAACTTAAATAATTGGCCTAAATGGCGTTCTTGTGTTGTCATTTTCTCTTACAAATTGCGAAAAGTACCTTTGTGCTGTCATCAATTTCTTTGATAACCGTCCGTGGTTGCACACGTCGTTACTCCATAATATTGTAGTTTAAAAAGGCCAAACTACGTTTGCGATGTGGCGTGTTTGCTTCATATCGATCAAAATGTCCAAGACACGTTTGCCGTGTGGCGGCACACATCTTTTCTTGAACTTTGCTCTCATCTAAATCTAAATTAACTCTTAACTTTTTTTATAGCTCGATGGTAGGAATTTGTTACTAGAATACAGTCGTATATAGATTAAATTATGCTAAGTGTAAAGGATAGTAACTGTAACCACATGAAAAGTTAGCTTTTACTTGTGACTTTTTCCATTGTTGTGGACGGTGGCAATCATCCGAACTTTTCTTTTATAAATGAGACGGCTTGGTACAGCAGATTCCTGGACTAATGTAAGGTGTTTGGGTCAAATTGGGCCTGTACAACTACTTAGCGAAAGCCTCTCTTGAATTAAGAGATTTATGGAAACATTCTTAACTAAATCCAAGTCCAAGGAAGAAGGAGGTCTAGGTCAGTTAAGATTGAAAACAGGCAAACCAGCATGGATTAAGATCCGGGGCAAGTTGCATAAAAGCTAACGTGAAACGTAACCACTAACGTCCGGTGTTAAATGAAGGGCCAATTATTTAAACGAATCTAACTTACATCATGGTTTTAGACATCAGTGGCCCTCGAGATTTGTCTATGAATGGGTTATTTGAAGTAAATTAATGTTTTCCCAGTCTGAGCTATATGCCTTCTTGACATTGTTCACTGACGGTCTTCTTCTCTGTAGAATCAAGTAAGAGCAGCTTGCCTAAAGGTGGATGGAGAAAAAAAGATGCAATTTCTCCAGGTCAAGGTGGTTCAACGATAGCCTTTCCAACCGGAAATAATGGTGCGAGTGCATCTCCTGACAAAGACAAAGGCAAACAACCTAGACACCAGAACAAGGTTTCCGTTGAAAACGATGAAGAAAATGATCAAAATACCGAGAAATTATCAGGTAACAAGGATGAAAAATAGTGTAGTCTAATAATGTACTGTAATTACATAACAGACAAATATACCGTATTTCCTCGAATTAGGGACTTTAAGCAGAGACTACGGAAGATTCTAGTAGGGTGAGCGAAAGAAATTTTTTTTTCGCCATCCGTGAATACCGCAAGGCAGGGTGTTTAAGATACCACGACGGCTATAGCGGTGAAAACGTCGCTTAAAAGTGTATTCCCGTTCTTTTATTCTTATTGCGATTATTCCAATTCGCTTACTTTGTCGCACATGTTGGCGACCTCTTCCTTGGGTTGAAGCCGTGCAGTGACCCCCTACGGCAAAAAAAGAAAAAAAAAATCATAAAAGTAGGGCGATTCATGGGCAAATTCAGGGATTGCTTGTGTTTTATCAGTCTTATTCACACCACTTGGTGAGATGATATCCCTTATGAAATCCTCTTTCCCGTCAACTGTATTTTGCCGGCATATTTGGCTGTATTTTTCACTTGGGCGTCGTGCTTGACACCGAAATTTGGGGGTCATGATCGAAAAATGAGCCTTCAGAAATTTGCAAGGATGACCAAAAAAGGATAAAATGCATATATGTTGCGATTCTGTTTCAAATATACACTGGCGTTCTAAGCACGTAAAATGCAACTAAAAGCTGACTTAACGTACTAGACACTACGGCCAGCCATGATCTTCTACCTATTCGGGATGCGCAGTACGGCCAGTCAATAAGTTTAATTAGCAAATCAACAACTTTGCACTTGCATCTTATTGTTTTATCAACATTTCTTTGCCATCACTTCACGACCACGGCGTGCAAATGCCGGCTAACTTTACGTTTTATTAAGGACGTAAACAAACGAAGACGAACTTTTTTCCTCCATGAGTTTGCCTAAATTTGACAAAATAAGCGACTTGTAATATATCTAACGCGAAAAAGAATGAAAGAATGCGAATTCATTTATATTAAAAAGCAATGTTTTGACCGCTATAGCAGTCGTGGTACCTTGAACTTGAGACAGTGATTCGTGGCAGGAAAAAATACTTCCGGTCACCGTACTAGACCCTTCCGTAGTCTTTGCTTAAAGTTCCTAATAGCCGGGGGCGATTATTCGAGGGAAGGCGATTAATCGAGGGACGGCTATTATTCGAGGAAATACGGTAATGTTACACTACATTACATTAGTATCACCCTAAAGCTCTCCTCCCCTACCAATGCCATCCTTATTTGCTGTTATTGGTTTTTTGTAAAAATCCAGGACTACTGTCAAGTTGTTTTTTTTTACTAGCTACAATAATAGACAAAACTGTTGGGAAGGTTACTAGTTTTTACCTTGATTTTTACTTCTATCTCCCCGTCCCTGGTGCATTGTTGGAAAAAATTAAGTATTTCAGTGGTTATTCTTTGTTTGATTTCCCAACATTGAATAGGGGCCACGGGGGATATCTTTTCCCGACGAGAAAAAAACCTTTTTTATTTAACATGAAAGAGAACTGAGTGAAATGCCGATGAGCAAGTATGTTCAGTAAAGCTACTTTCCCAACTACTTTTGTCTAAGATTGTAGTCACCCATGTGCTGAATGAGCTTTCTTGAATGCAGGGTGGCCGCCGCCTGGTTAGCGCCGGTCTGCTGAGCGGGAGATCGCAGGACCAACACTCAGGGTCTTTACATAACTGAGTAGAAAGCGCTGCTTTTGTAATGACATCTGCAAACGGCTAGATTTGATAGTCGTCTGGGATAAGGTCCTGTCTCACAGCACTTTCACTTATCTGGTTCTTGTGGGATGTAAAAGATCCCACACCTCTGTTCGAACCGAGTAGGGAACGTAGACCCTGGTGGTGTGGCCAACCTTTCCTGGGCTGGAGGGGTTATCTGTAAGGAAAGATAACCTCATGATCCTCCTTCAGGTGTCGTACTAGCTACCAGTGAGCTCCAGTGAACAGTGTACGTATGTGCGTATGTAATGAAATATTCAAGAAAAGATGATTCGGCTAATTGGCCTGGAACTGATTTGGCCTTTAATTTGTCTTCGTCTTCCTTAGGAAACATTGAGGTTCTCGGGAGACAAACCTCACACTTTTCCTTGAGGGCAGTCATTAAGTCCTAATTGTAGCAGCACTTCAGCATTGTGCAGCGACAGAAATTAGAACGGTCGCAATAACTTTCAAATTCTCTTGATTACTGTAACAGACCAAATATCAGTATACCCGCTTGATAAAGGTGTTTTCGTACTGCCTTTTCTGTTCTATTCTCAGCCAGTACATTTGAGAACTCGGTTAACAATTCCGCATAAGTGCGAAAACCTTTCCTACATACAGTCAGATTATGATTTGGTTACAAGATGACTTACCCTTTGGGCAAGTGAGTTTTTAACGTTACTTGCCCAGCAAAACAAGCTGTTACGGTTAGCAAAAGCCTTTCTTGGGTTAAGAGATTTATGTAAAACATCCTTGACTAGATCCCAAACCACTGGTGGCCCAAGCGTAATATGAGTTTGTATGGGAAATGAAACTTAGACGAAATAAGTGAACTAGAAGCGATAAAAGTTATCAATGAAGTGTAAACATTGTTACCTGGTGTCGTTGTCTTTGGTTTTACGAAGTGTCAGCGCGATTTGAGTACTTTTACATCATCTGACCTGACGGTGTAGTAATATTATTATTGTTTCAGTCACAGGGCAGAGTGTAGAGGACAATGACGTTGGAAGACTGGACAATAACGATATTGCTAAAGGGACACAAGACGACGCGAAAAAACCCGTTGAAAATGAATATCTTCAAAATGGGACAGGTAAATTAAAAGTGGCTCACAAAGGCTCACTTGGTAACAAGAATGAAACATAGTGTAGTCTAATAATGTTTTGTAATTACATTGCATTTCATGACACTTGGTGGACTGATAGGTCCTACAAGGTCAGTGCCTACCCTTTTAAATGGCTTATCGATCAAAAGCATCTTTTGCAGTGGCACCTAAGGAACAGATCCCTTGTTCATGGTCTTCTGACAAACATCACATGATTTGCAGAAACGGGTTACATCACCTTGAATACCTGGCCAATAAAATGCACTCTCAATCTTGTCAGTCGTTTTCTTAATACCCAGAGAGGTTTCTATCGTACATGGCTTTTAGCGTTTACGAAGTCGTGCGCGTCGCATGTCAGTCGCGTAGTTGGTTTGTTTAGGCCTCGAGAGAAACCTTTGCAGCGAGGAAAAGAAATATAATGCTGTTGAAAATACTTGTGAAATGATTACTCGTCCTATTTCCGGACAAGTATTTCCAGACAGCGAAACATGGATATTTTGATCGCTTTATCCAAACTATTTCTCGCTGTTTTGACAATATTCTCATGACAAAAGACTGTCTGAGGAATAATCTAGGTGTAACTTGACCGCTTTTTAATTACGAGCTCTTACAGTAAACTATTTGCAACATAATACAACGCCTCGGACTGATAAGGAGTTAAAGACTTTATTATAAAACACTTAATTTTTAGTGCCTTGAAACGCTCGTTGGAGAAAGTCTCACGCGGGCAACTTTTTGCACAGAAATCAGTCAAAAAGGACTGCGTCTAAGTTGTTCAACTGGATAAATCCGGTCTTTAAACTTGTTAGTTACGTACAATTCTTTAGGTGCCTAAAGCCCTGTTTACAAGGAGGGAGGGTAACCCTGGAGCTAGGTTTATCCTAGCAAGACGTGGTTACAAGACAGGTAGGGTTACCCTAGCGCCAGGGTAACCCTACCTGAGTGCAAGGGTTACCCTAGCAAGAGGGTTACCCTACCTTTCATGTAAACGCTCTAGTAGAGATAACTCCTTTACCCGGGACAACTTTCCTCCGTCATGCGTGACCAGTAATCCTGACAATTTGAACGGAATTATCGAATTTCTGAGCTAAACTATAAACATCTGAACAATAAAGGGTATTTTCCGTATACGATGATAATATTTTCTCATGTTTTCGTGAATTCTAACGTGTTTTCGTAGAGAACTTTACGTTTTATTCTGAATATTGGACGTTTCAAAGAATGACGTCACGCATGACGAAACACGTCAACAAAGCTGGTAAAGTTTACCCGGGTGATAGGGTAACCCTACCTGTAGAATTTGCTTGTAAACCAGAGCTATCTTTAAACCCCTTGCTAGGGTAACCCTAGCACAAGGGTAACCCTCTGTACTTGTAAACAGCCCTAAAGCGCACACTCAACGGAAACCACAGAGGACTCGGTGCAGAGGTTTCTCTTGGGGCGTAAACGAACCAACTACGCGAATGATAAGCGACGCGAACGGCTTTGTAAATGCTAAAACTGCCTCTTTATATCAATTTAAAATTTGTTACAATTTCAACTTAATACTATCTTAGTCCTATATATACACCTAAAAGACCTTTAACTTGAAAAGCGTAACCATTATTTAAGTGACACCTTTAAATGTGACCATTCAAATAAGTTCGATACCAAAGGCTTCTTTTCTTTGTAAAAAAATATTTTTCTCTTAAATTAAATGATGTGAAATTGGTACCTTTTAGTTTTGAAAAGCGCTGAAGCGTTTCAAGGGACAGAGGAATAGCAAATTTAGAAACACGCGAGAAAGTTCGTTGGAACCTTTAAAGTTAGCCAAGTAATGTCTGGTAGCTTGAAACAGTCGGTATCTTACTACACGTTTGGGGCTCGTTCCTTTCCTTCGGTAGAAAGTGATGAAATCTCCACAACTTGCAATAAGGCATAGCTGGAATATTAGACATAGTATTTGATATACGGTCTCGCACTCTAGGCATAAATGCTTACTAAAGATCTTTAGGTGGGTTAGCTTGGCCTATCATTTTTCAGTGATTCAATCCAGATGAATTGTGTGAGGGTTTTGCAAACCTCACTATCCACTCCACAGTAATGTATAAACCATTATATGCAAAGTGCGAAAACACTCCTTATTTGTATGGATGCTTCTTCAGAGGTTACAGGTCATGCTCAAGCCAATGGCAGAGACGAGGGTGATAACAATAGTGATGGAATTAGACAAAGTGGAGCAATGGCAGGAAATCGAGCAACCCCTTCCATACAGAGACAAAAATCGCAAAAAAGACGGGGACGAAAATCGCCAAAAAAACAGATTAAAAAAAGGAGAAAATCGGGAACATCACCTGACAGTACTACGAGTAAGTCAGATATTTGTGAACCAGTAATATCCAGAGTGGCATTTCGATGACATTTCTTAATTTGGGTACAAGCAGTTGGAGTTACTAGTTTACGCAACATATTTGAGATTTAACGTTACATTAATGTGAAACACTGTCAATCCAGTTTTATTCAATTTTTAATAAACCCTTTGACGACTTGTTATGCCAAAAGTAAGCCCATCCCGTCCCTCATGTTTAAACCAAGACGCCATATTGACGTTGACCGGGCTTCCTTATTCTTAAGGATGGTTAGATAAGTAGCTTCTCACAGTGCGACTATACTAGAACCGGGATACTTGAAAGACGTTATGCGATCAAAGCATTTTTTGAAAACAAAGACTTCTAAAGTATTTGATGGGGACGAATAACATTGTGAAAATTAGTTGTAGCGAAGAAATTTTGCATTATAAGATAGCGCGCCTGCTTGCTCTACACAAGTACTATTGAGTCGCTATGAACAGAAAGTCTTTATTTTCGCACGTCCGCGCGTAAATAAGATGACGTGTTCAGTTGTGTCTATGAAACTCGGAGTTTCGTCTCCTTTTCTCAACTGAGTCTCCAATAACTGAAGACAGTGATGCAAACGTTTCTAGCATTTTTGGAGTTGAGCTTCTAGCCACCCAAACCAACAGCAAAAATAAATTTATTGCTTACAAAAACAACTTCAGCCAGCAGGCCAATTTGCTAAGGTCATCTTAACCCGTGAAAGGAGTGAAACATAGAATGTAGATAATGAAGATGATGATTTTACCACCATCATGGACCTGACAAGAATAAATTGAGATTCAACAGTATACGGGAAAATACTAAACCTTTATCTCCAACTGTAACAATGTTTTTCCCCAAAATGCCACAACTATGCAATACCCGAAGCAAAGTGTAGTTTCTTTGAGGGCGTGGTCGATTGTCACGCGACGGCTTAATATTTATTAGTGAATGAGGCTGAGTAGGGTATGAAGAATTATGCAGATGGAGGTGGATAACATCATATCGATTCCCACGAAAGCCGAATTCAATAATTGCTTTATTAGTCATTCAAAATAATTCCAAGTTGAAAAACAAGCTAAAGCATGCTTTAAGTTCATATCGAGAGTGCATCTTTATCGGGAAGTTTAGGAGATAAAGGGCTGTTCCGTTGTGCAAATATATTCTTAATAGCAGATGTCGTCCGTCGAGTTGACTTCTTGCTCTTCCTGCTATGTTTGAAGACAATAGTTCGCCGTGAAACGAGGAAAATGTTCCGCCATTACTCACTTCGTCATTACTCTCTTTGAAAACAACTCAAACTCGTCCCCAGATCTTCTTGATTACATGTTCAGTAATCTGCAACTTCGCTGCTTTTTGACGTCATCGGTTCAATATGCTAAAGTTGTTCAACATTTGGTCAACAGTAGCTGGTTATGATGAATTATGCGTGTGATTTTGGCCAATCAGAAACGCAAAAAGTATTTTGGATGAATAATAAACACTAATATTCAGTGTAAAAACTGTAAAAACTGGAAATTATCTTAACCATCTTTACAATGCATGTATCACAATTTGAAGGCATTTCAGGTTAAATTTAAGTTAAAATTAGTTAAAGAAAAGAAAACTCCTTATTTGGACAATGACGTCATAATGAATGCCCCAAAAGACCATCTTAACACAAGAATTGAGCTTGGCGACCGTGATTTTCCAGATCAGCGTATTTTAGTTAGTAAGAATAGCTATGTTGCCAAAAATCAGACAAAAATGCCCGTGGGTGTCACATTTTGGTTTCCTGTGTACCCGACTATTAAGCAACTACGACGACAAAGGCAGTGAAAACATCTCTGAGAAAAAGAACTTGCGTTCATTTTCTCTTCATCGCGTTTAGTTAGCCTCGCTGGGCTTGTGAAATTTCCTGGAGTTGAATACTACAGGACGGCTTCCAAGAAGAGAAAGAATAATTCGTCGTGGTGTGTTCACGTCCTTCATTAGGAAGTTTCACAGGGGGAGGGGATAGGTATGTCCACTGTTCAAAAAGGGGCCATTTTATAGAAGTGTCTCAACACTTGTCCCTCCTGGTAGCTTAGCGTTGCTGACAGCATAGGTTAGTTTTCTTTTATATCTTTTGAGTGAAATGCATAGATACTCACTGAACTCATGCTTTTTGGAGTCTTTACATTAAAAGTACATCATTAAAATAACTTTATTCCCTAGCCAGAATGGTTGATGGCAAAGTCCCTCGACGAAAGCTCGAGTATTGTGTTTTAGTCGAGTATTTGTTTAGTATTTTAAGTCACTTTGTGGTGTGATTAAGTGACCAACCTCATAGTTGGCCGAGATGTCACCTTACTTGCCATTTGTACCGATTTACTTGCAGAAACTCAAAGGAAAGAAACTCCAGGCAAAGCTACGGGGATAGATTGTAACTTTTGGGTGAGCAATGAGGTAGCCATAGTATTTCTGGTAGCTATAGTAGTAATAGCTGTAGTATTACTAATAGCGTTTTTGTACCACAAAAACAAGCCTGCTTCGTGTTCAGGCGCTAAGCAGTTATAGCTTTATTGTGAAAAGTGGAAGTCACCATTCTTCCTAAGATAATACTACTTCAAATATTTTCTAGCTAGCGTTTGTATTTTAAACCAATAAAGTCGTCTCTTACATCGATTGTAATTAGTTGAATATTTCCCCTGGTAATTTATTGGGTTCTTGCGAGGAAAACCGGCCAAGAATTTAAGCTCTGTTCAAACGAAGGGCAGAAGATTTAATTAAAATGTTATTGGCATAAAAAACTTTACTTGTCTAATGATTCAAAGCAACAATCACTTAATGGAAATTAACGATAAATTAGTGTTGAAGCCGTTGTAAGTTTGCTTGGGGGGTGGGGGTTGTGCTCGCGCCGATCACACAGTCACGATTTTGAAAACGTTTGGAGCTTAAAACTTGAAAAATATTACAGTTGACTCACGATAACTCGCACCCTCGCCAACTCGAAGCTCGCGTTAATTCGAACCAAAGTCGATTCCCTTGGATTTCCTTCATACTGTTCTCAATCGGCAGAACGGTCAATATCCAAAGGGGTCGTCACACAGAGTAATAGATTTCATCTTTTTATTTTACGTTGGAATGAACAGCAAAGTGTCTTCCCTCGTCTCACACGTGTCAAAATGCGCCCGCGATACAAATAAGCGGTAAATTCGCGAAAATCACCTAGACAACTAGTTAATTATTGAACGGCTAAATAATTACAATTTTTTGGATTCTTAACACATGCATTTAATTAAATTTTACCTTCGATAGCTCGAACCCTCAATAACTTGAACCTCCCGTTAACTGGAAGTGATTTTTGTTTCCCTTCAGATCATTTCCCTCGATTACTCGAACCACGTTTTAAGCGCGTGACAAGTCGGAAAAAGAACAGTGCGCTAAAGTCCGAAATATTGAATTTATTTCAAAAACAATTTTCGATAACTCGAACTTTTTTCGATTTCCCTAGAAGGTTCGAGTTATCGGGAGTCGACTGTACTTTACCCGTTTCTTCGACGGTGAAAATGAAAAAAGCATGTTTTATCAAATTCTCATGGAACATTTTGAGCCTGGAGTTTCCGTTAGTTGAAAACATTTTTCTACAGAACACGGGGTCACGCTTTTATCTGCACCATGGATAGTCAGTGCATGATCGCGGGAAACTCACTGAGTATATTTGACACTTTCCTTATGAATTCAAAGAAACATTTACACAATCTGTAGTGCACAGAAGTCCATTGTTAGTTTTTAGAATCCTTGATTTACAACAAAGTTATGTTGCCCTCTATTTAGTTACTTATGCGTTAACTGTATGAGGGACCGACTGCCCTAACAAGCAAGGCTTTGATGCACTAGAGACAATCCTCTGAAGGGCAGCGATAATCATATGCATTTTACCACGAGGCCTTTATACAAATAGAGTTTAGTCGCGGCACGACCAAGAAATAGGGACAGTTTCAGAAATGGACTGATTCCTTGTTTCGATAGTTTTAATGTCAAGAGCTCTATCGCCCACAGAGGGGCAATTGTATAGACCAGCCTTACGAGTACACTAGATGACAATACTGCAAGTAACGCTAGACCTTTCACCCGGTTGGCGTGGGGGTCAAAATCCCTTAAATTTGTTATTTATATTATTATGCTTTTATTTTCATAACTTTTTATTTTACCAGTTTGGATTTTGTGTGTGTTATACACGGCCCACAAGCTTGTAGCTTTAACTGTGACCGTGTTTAAATGTTTAAATAAAATTTGTTTTATGTAATTCGGCTGTACTACAATGACAGAAAATATATGGGAGAAAGTTTTCTAAAAACTGATCATGGACTTCTATGCACTGCAGATTTGGTGTATTATTTCTTTGTATTCACGGCATAAGTTACACCCATCAAAGAGAAAGTGTAAAATGTATTAATTGAGGAGGAAGTAGTTGGAATTGAATTCCGATAGAAACTTTTAAATTCCCCTCCATCTTTCCCTACCCATAATGCAACTATTAAGAGCGCGGACTCATCTTTTTGGCGTACAAAACTTACTTTACAACACTTCGCGACTGGTAAGAATTTCGTTTTTAATCAGTGGTCATGAGATAAAGTTTCATTTTGCCTCGTTTTGTTAGGAAAAACAGATCATTTGCGGTAAAAATTGACTTTGATTTTGAGACGACATTACCGCTTAACAATAAAGATTAGCTCCGTTCATGATAAATTAAAAACTGTTGGTTTCATCTTGGGATTTATAAATAAATAAAAAAAAGACCCTACACAGCGATATTTGGGGAAGTGGGAATTATCACACATACTTGAACACATTTTACGATAAGATCCTTATTTTGCCTTCTGTAAGGTGTTCTTTAAAAATGTAGGGAAAATTTGTAGTCATAGTATTGGTTCCATTTTGGGACTGATTAGCCAACAAAAACTCACCAGGGCCCAGTTGTTCGAACGCCGGTTAGCGCAAACACAGGGTTAAATTTTAACCAGGGTTTCTGTTTTTCTTCATTTTTATTAAAAGCACTCTCTCGGATAATTTCCTCTATTCTTTTTAGAGTATCCAATCATCAAATTGTAGGCAAAGAGAATTAAACTGAATCTGCTTTTTAAGCTCTCATATCTGAGTTCAAATTTCGCAAACCCTAGGTTACCCTAACCCCGCTTTGAACAACCCGGCTCAGGACAATTGGAGAATTAGAATATATATTTAGCACATTTTGTTGGATAAAACCTTGATTTCCTCGTTCAGTCAGGACTGCATATAAATGCATATGATTTAGAAATTGTATATAAATAGGTCACTATTAATTTAGTGGTTCCAGTTTTAGACTGACAAGTGAAAAAAACAATTCACGACGAAATTTGAAAAAAATGGTATTTTTTTAACTAGAGTTTTATGTTACAAACGTTGTTGTCTTTTGCAATTCACTAATTACCTCCATGTACTACTCTGCTCATCTACCATTACGGATTTATCCTTTAATGAAAACTTTTTTTCACACAATACTATGTGCAAAATGTAATTTTTTTCTAAATAAGGATATTGACAACACCGATTTTTATGAAACGGTAAAAAATTAGGCAGAAATCGTCTAGTTAGCTTGGACGCTAAATTATCCTTTCGTTTTTCGTATACGCCATGTGTTGAAAACAGAACTACAATGTAGGTGTTAGTTTTGACTGCACAATCATAGGAAAGTTTGCAAATAAAAGCTTAAAAAAATAGACCATTGTTAATTACAAAATACATTACGAATCTAAAAATGCAAACGGCAATCATGATCGCCTTGGGCGACTTCTACCTTGCAATTGTTCTCGGTACAGAAACTTACCTTTGTTTTGAACAACTGCAAAGTATAGCATCTGGCAAAGTAGTTTTCAGATAAATAAGCTTTTAAAGGTACTTGTTCAGGTTTAAAACATAGCTCAAAGGAACTAAATAGGCTAGGCTTAAGTGTTGCTTTCCATATCAACCCATTTTAAATCATCTTACACATACAGACTAGAGGAGACAAAACATCATACCTATAGAGCAATTTTCGTATGACCTTGAAATGAAACGCGCGAACAAAACAGAAACAACAAACTAACGGAAAGACAGCAATTTATTTGGTTTATCGAACGGACGCAAACGCGCGTAGTTTTTGGTTGGTTAAGCGAACGCTCAGGTGAAAATACTTCCTGCCCGAGAACTTTCTAGAAATCAATCGATACTGCACTTTGACATCATACTGCAGACACTGCAACACTATTGGCCAATTGAACAATGCCTTCGCCATATTGGGGTTTTTTGGCGGGAAAACGAAGAGTTCATGTTTTGATCTTTTCATCCATTGGCTGATAAAACAAATAACAAACATTTACCGAAACCATTTTTGAAGGTCATACGAAAGTCGCTCTAACCAACCAATTTAAATGAGTCTAGTGTGAATGACGTAGGTTAGGTACAGTCAGCTTAGCTGACTATAAATAAGCCAGTCCGGGAAAACCGATAACTCCGAGAAGGTTCATCGAAAAGGAGAAAAAACCCTAATTAAAGGGTCCAGCTGTGGATACCCGCAAAGCGCGCCAGACACACCTGATATAATTCGGCGTTGACGATTTTTCCGGGCTTGCTCGGTATTTTTTAACGTAATTAGAGTAAGGTCAATTTAGAATTGAAATAAACATGTTTATGATAATTTTTTATTCTTGTGGGCTGTATATTAATTCTTCGTTATTGTCTCCATTGGCATTAAGGAAGGGATGCAGGCTGCAGTACATGAATAGATACATCAACGGTACTGGGACCAGTTAGCGAAAATCCGTCAACAAGGCTGGAAAGAACACTTAAAAATCAGTACACATGCCAAGTTTGAACGTGATTTGTTGACAACTCACGAACAGATAGCTCGGCAAAGTCGCCGAATTTTTCGCACGTTTTTATGGTAGGGGGCACGTTAGGGCCGACTGTAAAATTTCGCGACTTTGCAAAGCAATATCTTCGTTCGCTTTTAACGAATCACCTAACGAATTCTTAGTTTTAAGGCGCTCTTTTCAGCAGTGTCAATGGATATTCGCTGACTAGTCAATATCAAAACTTAAAAAAAAAAAAACCTGGAAAAGTCTATTGAAGAGTGACTATACAGCTATGTGACCCTGAATTAAAGACGAGCATTCCCTTCCCACATAGGCAAGTTTACATGATTTTTAGCAGTGACCTTCCGGTACTAAGTGACAAAAACTAAAAACATCAGGACAACAAGCATCAACATTCCCAGAAAGGAAGAGGAACGGAAGCGTTTTAACGCTCCTAATACCGTAAAATTCCGAAAATAAGCCCCTCCATATATAAGCCCCCCAAAATCGTAACGCAAAAAACCCTCCGTTAAATCGCCCCTACGAATATAAGCCCCCGGGGGGCTTGTACTTGGAATTTGCCCTCGAATACAAAGTAAAACAAAGAAAAAATGGTAAATTTCCTTCCCACTACAAGCTAGCCCAATCGATTTTGAAACGCAAATTTCCCTCCGTACATAAGCCCCTCCAAAAATAAGCCCCTCAAAAAGGGCCTTTGAAAAATATAAGCCCCGGGGCTTATTTTCGGAATTTTACGGTATTATATGTGCGTTCTTTAATGCCTAATTTCCCTGAGACGGTCGTGTTTTAAACGTAAGAAGATTCGTAAGATACAAAACTTTAATCATTTCACTTATTTATTCGCCTCTTCAAAGATATGCACTTCCAACAAACTTTCCGCTCGGTTTTATGTAATGTTTAATAAACGAGCGCGAGGGTTTTGTCGGGGTATAAAGCCACGAGGCGAAGGCCTTATACCTCGATAAAACCCGACCCGCGAGTTTATTGAACGACTTCTAAAACATTCCTGGAAAAGTGTGTCTCAATGGAGTTTATAACAATGACGCTTTTGTGAACGTTGGAAATTAGCATACGAAAAAAACATTACGAATGAAATTATTATGTAAGAAAATCAAATCTCACACGTGTTTAGAAACTTTCCAGTCTGCGAACGACACTAACCGAATGGGACATAGCGTCTTGTTTCAGAGCTTTTCGGAAGCCTAAACATGCCGAGCAAGAGAGGAAGTTAATTGAAAATGGTACCCCAAAGTCAACTATTTCAGTGAAAAAGTATTCTTTGCGGAGATTTCTCTGGAATGGCCGAATAGTAGGTAAGCAAAAATCCAGTACTCGAGCCTTGCGTATTCACTACTGGCAACTCTTGAGTGTTAGGCTGCGTGCAAGTGGACGCAACAACTCCCAACATTGTTACGCCAACAATGTTGGGAGTTGTTGCGTGTCTGTTGGCAGTGGTTTGCAAACGGATGCAACAACTCCCAACGATGTTGGGACCTGCAGTGCATCGTGGGAAGGATACAACCCATAAGTCTTTTTAAACCATGCGTAATGAGCGTGCGTGGCCCCAGCAATCTAGAGAGCCCCAGCTCTCTAGAGAGCAACCTTTACCGTTTGGAAGCCGACTTCGTATCCGCTTAGGAAGTCTTCCAACCCTATCATTCCTTTCCAACAAGGTTCTCAATATAAGGGTCGAAGTTAAGATGGGAGATAAGACACTGAAAAAGGATTTTGGACCCGCTGTTCCTCATATCCAAGTCGACTATGGCCGAGTACTTTCTTGCTTTCCATGATCACGTTGCAGGACGAACCTCCTTTTCTAACTCTTGCACACATCTTTCTCCCATTTCTTGCAAACTACGACGAACAGCATTCTGTAAGATACCTTCTAATCTCGGGTCATTGCTGAAAAATAAAAACAGCCCAAAAGATAAAAATACAATAACACTACTTTCTCAAACGTTTTGGGTCGATAGGCGATTGTCACTGGCTAAAGTTAATTCCATACTTCCTCGAAGTAAATGGGAACTTATGCTCAAGCAGTTCACACCCAAAAATTAGGACGTTAATGTTGCGTGCGAAATACCATTTTCAAACATTTCCACAGAGCTGTGAAGAAGTTGAAAAGGTTTTCAACCGAACCAACCAAAACAGATTGTTTCTAATCGAAAGCGAAACACTTGACCTTCAATTTGCTCAACTCTTCAGTGTATTTAGGTTTTCGTTAAACCTAGACGCTACCTTACCACTGAGATATAAGAAACGTTACTACAAAAAATCAAGATTGTCACCCGTGACATTATAAAGGTAACAGCATATTTATTTCAAAACGTCAGGGGCGACAAGAAAATTCCTGAAAGAGGAAAACATTTTTCCTTCTCAGTTTTAATCCAGTGAAAGCCAGAAACTCTAAAACAATGACTTCGCACTTTCTACAGCGCCTATTAAGGTTGAAAGGGTTTGCCTGTTATTGTACTATAAGGTTATTTTTGACCTATTTTAAAGTACTTCTTTTTCACTATAAAACCTGCCATTTGTATTTAATATCCAAGAATTGGATAATCAAAGAAAGGCAGTGCCCAGGAACAGGTCTCACCACCGTGGAAAATAAGGGGAGCCCGTCTGGTCCTGTCATTGCTTTTATGCCTTTAAAAATAAAGTCCTAAGTTCTCCCTATAAACTGGTGTTTCAACATTACAGTTACCCTTTTTCCCCTTTTCTCGAAGTCTTAAAACCTTGTGTTTTTTAACTTATGTAGTAATAATGTTTTATTGAACTGTATTTTAGTTCTTCTTCTTTTCACAGTTCATTTTGCAACATTTGCCTGACACAAATGGTTCTTGAACAGCAATGCAGTGTCTTGCTTAATTACAGGTTAAGGTGGCCCGAACCTATTTATATGCGCGTTGGTTATTTTTTTTGAATGGCGTTTTTCGGCAGGAATGATTTAACCGATTTCCATAGTGATTTTTGGTATCCTTAATAAAGAATGGTCGAACTTTAAGAAAATGTTATTTATTTTCTTGTAGGTATAAAAACGTTTGAGACATCGGCATATATTTAAAATCTCGTTTTCACAAAAAATGTCAATAATTTCGAAACCCTGAGACAGATTTTCTCTAACTTCGGCAAATAAGCCTCAGAGCTCTCTCGTTTTACATCTGAAAGTTTGAAGTCAATCGTGACCGTAGAACTCGCTGCACAAATAGCTCGTCATATTTAACCTTAAAAGCTTGCAACTACAAAACGGTTTCCTTTGTGCTGCTCACTAGTCTTCCTTAAAAAAATGAAAAAATTAAAAAAATTACATCAAATTAGAAAAAATGATATAATAATAATACAAAAGAAAGTAGCATCTTAAGGGTAATTATTTTTTGCTGAGGAAACAGCAAGCAGTTACGGTTGTTGTTCAGTCAAAAAAGTACTAAAACGCAAGTGATGAATTTTAATCTTTAGCTCTGTTTTATGCTATGCACATCATTAAGAGTCTATTGCATTTAGGACTTACATTTAAGATCGTTTATGGCATTTAGGCCTTCTATAGCTTTCTATGATCTACCTTTCGCTTCTACTCTTCTTTCAGAGTATTCTGTTATATATAAATGATATTCATACATGCTCGAGTTTGCTATCTTTCAAATTATTTGCCGATGATACTTATCTCTTTATTTCTGGAAAGAAACTTGAAACCCTTGTAAATAGGGAAATGAAAGGTGTGCAACGATGGCTTAATTGGTAATCGTAAAAGCCGAGGAGAGTCTCCCGACTTCCGACTTCCAACTTCTGACTTGGCTATTACACCTTACATTCCTTACGTTACAAATTTCAGTCCGACCTCCGACTTCCGACTTCTGACTTCTGACTTTCGACTTCCAACTTCCAACTTCGGACTTCAGTCTTTTCACCACTTTCCGCCTCTCAGCTCAAAATGGGCTCGTTTCCTCCTGCTCGAGTTTTCTGCTCGAGCGCAGGCATTGATTTTCTTGGAAATCGAGCCAATCATGACGGCTAACTCAGACACATCCGGCTATCGAAATATATTGAACATCAGGCGAATCGTCAACATACCAAATACTACCACGAGCAGCCTCACAGAAACAGCTCCGCTTATGGAAAGAGTCAGGTCAGCAATCGAGTTTCCTTGGTCATGTGCTCCGCTTACCTGACAATAAACCCGTCAGAGAATTTGTTATGTATCGGTTCCAACTCAAGGGAGGAGGAAACCCGGAAGACAGCCAACCTTGTTCACCAGTTGTATATTTATTGTCTTCTGAGGGATCCCGATATCCTGTTAAATGACAATCAGCTGTTGGAAATGGCTCAAGACCGCCATCGATGGAGGTAAAACTTGTGGTCGACTGCTCCTCAGCCGAAGGATGATGATGAGGAACTTCAAAGTAAAAACTTCAAGGGGTGACGGGCCACACGATCTCTATTGGTGTTAAACCTTAAAAACCCTTCTACATATTGCTCTAACAAGAATATCTCTTTGAAAAAGGCTACTCTTTAAATTACAATTCTACCGAATTGACTGATTTTGGGCATTCTGCGTGGAAGAGACAAACATGGAGGACGACGAGCTTAAGGTATATTTGAAGTGAACCTTGCATGTATTGATTTATTGTACACAGCTACACATTGAACGGTGACTTTTGTTGTTCAGTGACATGCACATTCGCCAGAAGTGTCAGTGAACATTCGAACAGGTAAAGTCGTCGTGTTGTACTTGTACGGTCACGTATTGAAATTTGATGCGTGAGGTCTCTCGGTCGGATAAAGAGTTCAAGATTGCGATTATTTTTCGACGACGTTCCAGAGAAGATAGCCTGCTCAGGCCTTCTACTATCTGAACGCCTGGAACAGGCTACAGAAAAGAAAGGAATGGATTTGTGAAAGTAGATGTCAAATAAGTGATCGTTTACATTTTTTTGCGGAATATTTTGACTTAAACCCGTACCCTTCCGCGACTACAGTTTATGCTCGGTCTGCATTTTACCCCAGCCTGCGTTTTACTCTCAGTCTGCAGTCTGCATTTTACACTCAGTCTGCATTTTACCCCTGGTCCGCAGTCTGCGTTTTACACTGACCGCAAACTTATCCTACGAACCTGTCACAAAATGTGCGTTACAACATTCACTGTTTTGACGTTATGCTAATGACCTCCGAAAAACTATATCGAAACACCTTATAATGTCTCAATTGAGCTTGGCACGGCAGTAGCACAACGTTTGAAACAGGCCTTTGGGAATAGGACAGGGGATTTATTGCTTAGACTAAGGCCCTGTTAACAAGGAGGGAGGGTAACCCTGGTGCTAGGGTTACCCGAGCAAGAGGGTTTCCCTAGCACTCACATATTTCTTCTTTTTTTACACGACGTGTTTACAAGGCAGGTAGGGTAACCCAACCTGAGTGCAAGGGTTACCGTAGCAAGAAGGTTATCCTACCTGCCTTGTAAACGCTCTGCAAGGGATAACTCGCAAGGGCGCGGCGTAGCCGGCTTTCCGACTAGTTGTAAGCCTGGCTGACTTTCGATTTTCATTTCCACGATCCACATACCTTGAAAACTGCACGCATCATTAGTACTCACTGACCTCACCAAGTACACTTTGAGCTCTTAAGCTTTTTAGCTCACCCTGACAACGCATAATTCCTTACAAGCGGTAGAGTGATCAAACCAAAACTGTGTAGGCCCGGGCCTACAGGTCTATGGGCTGGCTACGCCCCTGACTCGCCTACCTGGGACAACTTTCCTCCGTCATGCGTGAACAGTACTCTTGCACAATTTGAACAGAATTATCCAATTTCTGAGCTAAATTATAAACATCAGAACAATATAAGGCATTCTCTGTATACGATGATGATATTTTCCCGTTTTTTCGTGAATTTAACGTGTTTTCCATAGAGAACTTCAAGTTTTATTTCAAATCTTGGACGTTACAAAGAATATCACGCATGACGAAACACGCCAGTAAAGCTGGTAAAAGTTGACCCGGGTGATAGGGTAACCCTACCTATTAAAATTTGCTTGTAAACCAGAGCTAACTTTAAACGCGCTCGCGAAGTTAACCCTAGCCAGGAGCCGCGGTAACCCACTCTCCTTAAAACAGGCCCTAACACAAGCGCTGTAAATCGATGGGAAAACGGTAAAACTCCTGCGCCTTACCAGAGGGAGGGAGATAGGAAAAAGTTTCTAAACGACATGAGATTACCGTTAAAGGTAATATTTAATAAACTAGAGCTGCATGTTTAGTCCGTTTGGAGAGAAAAAAAAAAACCTACCCGCATCAAAACTAGCCTACGGGCCTGTAAAGAGAGTGCATTTTAAAAATATATCCAGTTTTGATAGTTTTTTGGGCGGTATACTATTTACCACTCCTTTGGTAGAAGTATCATGACACTCACTGTGTCTTCCGAATGTTGGTTTGCTGTTCAATCGCTTTATGTTACTGTGATTTATAAGAGGGTCGTGAAGGGGTAAAATGAGAACTGGGATTAGCCTTATTGTGGACTGGGAAAATGGGATTTACTTACTGGGACTGGGATTTAGCCACTGGGAATGGGATGAACAATTATAAAATGGGAATGGGATTTCTTTTCTTCAGTGGTCTTTGCTCCAATATTTTGAAATAGAAAAATAAAATTTCGTAGCAATAGACCTTGCACTCCTCAGTAGAGACCATGAAATCAGTATTTTTCGCCTTCGCGCCCGCGGTCTAGCTACCAGGCTTACACGGTTGCATAGTTACGTTCTGTCAGTTTTCCTGATCAGCGGACAAGTTCTGTAAGTTTGCATATGAAGATATTGTGAAGGGAAGATAAAAATGGCTTCGGAAAAGGTTTGTCGCAAAATGGTACTAGAAATCAAGTACGTCAATGCAAATAACGCTGTTATACACACCGAAAACTTTAAACTTTTGTTGGATTTAAACTGTAAACTGGTAACTGGGATTTTGGCAAAAATTAGCCTGGGAACTGGGATTTGGGCCAAATTTAGGCTGGGAACTGGGATTTGGTACCCCCCTTCACGACCCTCTGATAACGTTGGGAGAGGTAAAAGTCCGAAGTCAGAAGTCGGAAGTCGGAAGTTGGAAGGCGGAAGTCGGAAGACCCTCCTCGGCTTTCGTAGTACTTGATGCCGGAAGTAGAGAAATTCCGAGAAATAACAAACTGAAACACCCTTCTTGTTGCGAGACCTTGATACCGCCAGCAGACAGTCTTTAAAGCTTTTACTTCACTATTCAATGTTTCCTTAAGGGCTTTAAAACCGATCGACATCATTTGAAGCGCTGTATAACAGTTTATAAGGAACTATAAGCTTAATTGTTATACCTCATTTGCAGTTAACAACAGGATTTCTATTGAGGTGTTCGCTGAAGCAGTACAAGGTAAGATCAAGTAGTATTATTTAGCATGATTTAGCGGATGAGCACCTTTCTTGAGCCATTTTTGCTATAGCTGAAAGTCTCGTCAGTCACTGGAAACCTTCTTGATCTTCCTAGCTTAGCAACCGGACACGATCGATGTGCAAGGTTCAGAAGCCGAGCTTTTCATGAGCCGAACCTAATACTTTATTCAAATTGTCCTGCGTCATTAAATATTCAAGGTAGAAGACATCGATCCATTATTTCTAATACTTCGAGGCTGCATGAACGTCTGTGGTGTTTATCGCTCTTGATTGTCCTGAACTCACTAACTTTCCGCCGGTTCATCGACATACAATCTCGGTACGTTCTTCCGCTCGCTGATCAAGCATATTTCAAGTGGACGCTTGAGAAGACACAAAAATATACATACACTTTATTCCCGTCAAATGCATACTTCCACCGTGCCTAACAACTCCTGTCTACTGAACACTACATCAATCCATAAATAAAGGAGGGTACTATTTTTTTGGCCAATTCTCAGTTAACTACTAATTTTGGTTAGCCATCAACTTTCACTTTCCTACAGGGAATATTATTCCGTCATAACCCGAATTTTTCTTTCTTCAGCAAGTCAATCACTTTTGGGGGTAGGCCCTACTAAAATCACGGTATAAATTTACATGAACTCTGCCACTAGTACAGTCTAACCTCTCCTTACAGACACCTCTCTATTACAGACAGTTCGTTTGGGCCCAGAAATGCCAAAAATCATTCCCTACCTCTATAATTGTCTGTAATCTATAATTGTTTGCTCTACCCAAAAAAGTAATTCTGAGTGACAGAGTTTTCAAACCTCATGCTTTCGAAAGCGAGGAAGGGTACAAATTATTAGCTGTTGATCAGACCCTTCCTACAGTCTATAAAACTTGTTTGGTTCCACTCCTTTCTTAGTCCATTTTAGTTTCCTACCTTTTCCTAGCCTAAGACACTTTTAGTGGTTTTTGGCTATCAGACCCAGAATAGAGGCCCTCTTCGGAGGTGTACGTATGTCCCTTTATACTCTGAATTTTGCCATTTTATCTAGTCTTATGTTGCTGTTTGAAGGCCATGTGGCTTGTCGAAACGTTACCCTTAAAGGGCCTCAGAATAGTATAGCTAATTTTGCAGCACAAGAGGTCACTACTATAATACAAATCTTTGACATTTTACCCCTTTAATATAAAGAAACTAATTGTATTATAGCAATTATAGTAAACCATCGTCAAAATGATATTGTTTCTTTTGCGTGCTTATAGATCAAGCTATTGAAAGAGAACTGAAGAGAAACATCATTGCAAGGACGTACAAAATGCAAAATTTTGGGGGCATTATTTGGTTTAGTTTCCTGCACATTATGCTGTCTCTTGCTGAAGACAATGAGAATGCAGATGTGATCAAGCACTGCGTGTCCACCAACTCAACATGTAGTTCCACCTATGCGCATGTCTACAAAAGCTTAACAGAGAATCAGAACAGCTTTAACATATCCCATGCCTTGTATCCTGACGGGGCAAAACCATCATTTCTTGTAAAAGTAAATGTTTATGGGCCCAATAAAACACACAACTCAGAACCAGCAAAGTTTACCTGGAGTATACACTGTCTGTATGCCAATGCTCCTGGTCCGCTGCTTGAAATGTTGTCTCTTGGGTCCATCCTTGTAACATTTCGAGAACAAGAGCTCAACATACAAATTCCTGCGTTTTGTTGCAATATCTCAGATGACGATGGGGAGAGGAAGAAAATGATAAAAGGTTTTCTTATAAGGGCACAATTTGAGGTAAGTGAATATTTTGAAGGAATATTATCTATTGATAGGTCGTATTCTAAGTGCACTGGCAGATCGAGGGGGAGAGACAGAGGGTTCCACACCAAAAACCACTTTTCAAATGATTTTACAGATTAAAGAATGTAAGTAAATACTGCTTTCTCTCCGTAAACATGATCAAATGGATGTCATGGCAGTGTCGCGAGGCGAGAACACCACATAAGAATTCATAAGGGAAAAATATCCTTTAGTTTCAAATGAACATGTTTGCTAAGACTCTTTTGGCGTAAAATACTCGGTAAATTAACAGGGAAAATAACGAAACCTGCTTTAACATATTGAGGCGAATCGTGATTCGCCTTTCTTGCTGGAACATGAAGTATCGAAACTTTATCTTGAAGATTTAAAACCTTTTTATAAGCGTTTTCTCTTTGCACTCAATCCCTCTGTGTACTAGTGTACATGTACATCCATTGAATGAAGATATCTCTGAAGCTAACAGTATTGGCACTTTTTTATATGCCCGCTTCTTCTAGAGATGGTAGGATAAGTCGCTTTCGATGTTTCCTTTTCCTTTATGTTGAAGTTCAAACCATTAAATTAGTGCGTTCCCCCCTAAAATGTGACAGCAAATTTCTCTCTGTATGTTAATATTGCCGTTTTCCTCCTGCTTGTGGAAAGTAACGTTTACAGGAAAGCAATATGCTACGAGTGTTGACTGTAGATTGCTTCGTCTCGTCTCACAGAAACATCAACTGGATAGTTGCTGGCGAGCCTTATGCGAGCCAGCAGACTATTCTCTAAAAAACGTCGGATATAAGGTAGGAAGCATGCGCAGTCCATACCAGGTTTTCTTATTATCCGGGATATTCACCCCTGTGCAATGGCATCACGTTAAACGCACATGGAGGAGATCGAGAGATTTCGAGAAAATTTCCTGAGAGTAAGCAGATCATAATTGAGTTGAGCGTTTAGAAATCTTTTATTTTTATTTTTTAGAAGTCTTAATTTGCTTGTGAAAGTATTCATCAAGTTCTCGATTCAGAGCGTTTTAGTGATGAATCTCGAGGAAGAGGGGAGATTTATATGTGGCTGACTGCATTACTTGCGTATTTGTGAATAAATGGAGGTGCGAAGATGTCGATCAAATCCTCCTTCATGGAGATAGTTTTCTCTGTGTATTCAGCAGAAGTGATGTATCAGGCAAAACTTCTTTTGTTCGGAGTAAACTAGAAGAGGTAATGAAATACCATACAGAACAAAGCTAAAACTTAATTTACTTTGCGGGTCTTGAGAAAAAAAAAGTTACCGCTATATATTTTCTAAAAACACCGAAAGTTGTAGCCTGAATTTCAGACGATTACTTCGAGTCGTTTTTATTTCCTCAGTTACAAAAGTTGACCCTGCTGTCACTAGTTTCATAATTAAAAAGGGTAGAATGACAATAATTTTCGGAATTATCCGGTTATACCAAACAAGTCACGCCATTAGATTGTCATGTTACATTTTTGGAGGCAGATCAAGGATCATCCAGGGATTGGGGGAGTGCATAGTGGAAATGTCCCAGTTAAAACTAATGCCAATCTTTTCTTGTTTCGAAATAGTAACTTGCTTGTGAAAGTCACAGTTATACAGCCCCGACTTAAAAATGCAGGGGAAAATAATACCTATCTTTCCAAGCCCAGGGAGTTGAACACCAAAGGTTTATCTGTAATTTTAAAAGATATGGTAGAAATTGAGCGGCCTGTTCTCGGACAAGTATCCCTATTCTCGGACGATCGTTCGTCGGTGATTAATCCTGTTCATCATGTTGATATACGTTTTGTTGAAGAAAAACGAAGTAATATTGATAGTAAACAATCTCTTTTCCCGAATTAAAAAGGATTTTAAAGTCAGTTTTAGTGATTCCATCCTCGTGTATTAGTCGCAGACAAACAAGCGATGTTAAAAATATTTTGCCATTTAGGTAAGTTAATCCCGACGGCTCGCTGGGAAAAATAATTTTCTTCGCTCTTCTTTTATGAAACTGTTGTTGGACTTAAAAAATGTGTTTGGCTTTCGCGCTGTCCGACAATAGTTATACCTCACAAAAATATACCAAGTTTTTCCCGTGTTCTTTCTGGAAATTGTGAAACAGTGAACTCTTAATTCTTACTTGGAAGCAAACCTTGTTCCATTTTGAGTATAGGCGAGAACAGGGTGGAAACTGAAACGATCTAATTCGATATGCAGCGAAATACGAACTTTATTTGACAGAAACACAGTTTTACCTACCTTTACTGACAAGATCGATCTTCAAATTTCCCCCCCTAGACCCAACGACGATCAGTCCCAAAAGGAGTTAGCGCAATTAGAATAACCAATCACTCAACGGAGCCTATCTTTGGTTTTTAGTTGTTAGAGTCCAGCAAGAAATGCAATGATTACGAAACATTTATGCGTACTGTCCGAGAATTGGTGCGTCCGAGAGATAGGCACACATACCGTTATGTTGGCATCGCCGCTTCCATAGCAACGGAATAACCATGACATGAAATCTATAAATTGCCGGGAATTTTCTCAAAATCTAGCGATAATCTGTTAAAGTCCTCTAGTTTGCGAATAATTCAGACCGTTGTCTTTACTTTGGCTAGATTTGACTGAAAAAAATCGATGAGAGCGTTTTTGAATTATAATTTTCTAAAAATTTTGCATCCCCAAAGATGCCTTTTTCACTTTTGTTTCTCAATCCTCCGGCTCTAAAGTGATGATTTACAGTGCCGGTACAATCCAGATTTATATTCTTGGCTTAAGGTGCGGTTCAGTTCTTTCAGGAGTGAAAACTGGCAAGCAATCGCTCTTTCCTCTTTGCGATCACGTTCTTACTCATAAGATATTTTTGCTCATGCAACCGTAAAAGTTGTAATCTTTGGTTTTAAAGTCGCAGTTTAAAAAATTACTCAATATATGTTTTTTAATCGGTTCTTTGAGAGTTTAATGATTGCTAAACATTTTGGTGAAATTTCAAAGCCATTGAAATTTTTGAAATGACATCGAATTCATGTTGAATCTTTGCTCCTGGCTTCGTTAAGGCCATTGTTTACTAGTTTCCTCGTTTAGCGTTATGACCTGTTATGTCTCTCGCTTGTTAGTTCCGCATGTAAATTTGCAGGCGCGGAGCATGCGGGAACACGGGACACTGTTTCTTTCACGCTCGGAATGGTTGGTTTTCTTTAAGTTGTCAGTTGTTAAGTAGATATCTGTCTCTTACACTGAACCTTCACCAAAAATGGTTTATATCATCTCTTGAAAATCTTTCTTCTATGCTGGAGGGTGGTACGACTAAGAGACATGCGCGTATTGGAAAGTGTCTATTGTTTTGAATTGTGTACGCACATTTGCGATTAATTCTTTTTTCAGTCTTTCTCCTCTGTGTACGTGTTCTTTTTCTGAGACTTCAAGAATAATTATGGTCGCGTGGTAACTACCAGGGGGGGGGGGGGGGGGGGAGGATGGGGGTACTCAACAAATGTTTATACGGGAAGGCACCGCCTAGGGGTCCAACCCCTTACCCTTTAAATACCATTTTTCATGAAAAAGGTACCCAGTTTCGTATACCTTCTATTGACAAATGGTGCCCCTTTCACATATACCTTGTTTAGAACTTTGCAGTTTTAAGAACCAGAATTGAGAAACGCAGTGCTTTGTAACAGCGTTTTATGACCCTTGGAACGGAATTCCCGATTAGGTCAAATACTGTCACACTTTATGTTTGGGGGGCGAAAGAATTGGGCGAGAGGTGCGTGAAAATAACGCTTATTGTTTCCTGCTTATAATGGCTAACTTGCTTGGAATGAGTTAGTATACAGCCCCGACTCAAAAATGGTACTCATTTTTCTTGTTACGAAAGTCTTCCAAAACGGTACAATGTTCAAATAAGTTTACGTTTAACTCTCGCATATGATGCTATGTCACGCAGTGGTCAGCGACAAGGTTATGTAGGGGCCTAAATGTGTACAGCCACGCCTCCCCCAGGAAAAATCGCGCTTGGCAGCCCAGTTAAAATCGCCTTTTGGCGATTCTTGTTTACTCATTAGTTCTGGATAAACAGATTGATTCCAGATGTCTACATGCTGTCTTCAGCAATAACCATACCCTAGAGATGTAAAGGGGCAGATCATACAATAGAGCTTTTAAGAATACTGCACTTTGATCCCCCAAGGGGCAGGGCTGAAAGAATTTAGTTAGGGATTAAGAAAAAAAATGTTCAAGTGCACCTTTAGAACCGGCTACAGGGAAATGGTTTTGTTGTCCTCTCTCTTCTTTAACTTGAAAGAGCTGTAAAGCACATGTATTTTTTTTGTTTACTCTACAGTTGCAGGATCTGGCTGATAGCCCTACCATTCGAAATCCATCACTGAATACAGCTGAGTGTGTTATACAGGGTCATAAACCTGACTTTGCAACAGGACGAAGTCATTACGTCAGAGCAATGTTATGGTTGTCTATGTGTTTTGTAATATTTAGTGGCCCTTTGTTGGCTAAAAATATAAGAGATATAGAAGACTTAAGTTTAGGAAATAGCAATTCTAAGAAGAAAAACAAATTTGAAGCTGTGTGTTTTTCTTTTTATTTCTTGTCAGTGTTCAGCAGTTTGCTTATCGTTGTTGCCTTTGCGCTTTCAATTACGTACTGGAAACTTGGGGGTACCTTTCACTTTACTGTCATAATAATAATTATTTTTGTTCTTAGTTCGCTAGAGTCCTTTTGTGTCATCGGGTGGTTCGAGTATGGTGACTCAAAGCTTTTATTTTTGTTAAAGATCTATGGAGGACATGCGATAAGCTATATACTCTGCTGGATTATAATTGGGATTAGGATAAATCCCACATGGGGGTTAACTATTGCTCTTCTTGTTTTCTCTTTTTCCGCTTCTGTCACTTATGCAAAGTACATTTACCTTGAAGAATTCCCCAATGGTAATTGCTACAGTACTGGCTGCTGTACTACTACCAATAGTTCTACCACTGGTATTACTTATAGTAACGGTAGTAATTCTAACAAAAATCCCACACAAGCCAAAGTCATTTGTGTAGCGTATTGTCTTGTTGTCCTGTTACTTTTTCTCGTAGTAATTTTTGCAGGACACTCAAGTAGTGGCAAGGAAATGGCTGTAGATGAAGTGCTTAAAGCCACCTCGTTGTACTTCATCACTGCATTTATCTCATGGGCTACATGGAAGAAGCATGTTTTGGTTGATGCTCTAAATATGATACTCGAAAATGTGGCCCAAGATCGAAATATGACCATCGGCACTGATGAGTAACCTTCGAAATACAAGGATTTGTATGGGGAAAATACGATTGTTTCTGTAACCTTCGAATGTGAGAGGATTTGAATAAAAATTGGCTAACCTTACCTAAGTTGTGTAAGTGAGGTTTTAGCCAACTTTTTTTCACATCGGCCTCTTCTCTCATTCGAAGGTTACAGAAACAATCGTATTTTCCCCATACAAAGCCTTGTAATTCGAAGGTTTGCTTTGAGCTTGGGCTTCCTGTGATGGCATCACAGTATCACATGGTATCACCACAGGTACCCCAAGCTCACGAGTGAAAATCATTATTAAGTAACAGAAATAAAATAAGGGTTTTTATGGGAATTTTTAGCGATCATTATTTAGGCAGCTGTCAAGGGGTCAAAAATAGCAATAAAAATTTACCAGAACTCCTTACTTTGTCGTCTCGTTTTATTTATGGCTTTGGCCGTTTTAGTTCGATTCCAGTAAGTTCCATAGTCAGGGTTGTGCTTTTTGTAAGAGGTGCTTGTGGATTCATAACAGAGGACAAGAACGGAAAGAAAATTTTCGTACTGAGAGCAAAGATAGAACGTTATTCTGACTTCTTCTTCATTTGTCGAATGTTAGATGAAGATAAAGAGAAGGAGGAAGAGCATGTTTGATCTGCTTTGTGGATGAACGTGCGAAACAATAGGCGAATCTTAGTTTACATGTTTTGCCTCACTAATATATGTCTTCAATTCTATGATCAAGCTAATGAAATTAAACCAGTGAATAATGAAAGAGTATAACCAGAAAATTTCAGTTATCCGTGAAAATTTGAGCTCGATATAACGAAAAGTTTCGGAGAAATTACCTTTGAAAAACTCGAAACTTTACAAGGAATGTAATATCCAAGTGTGACAGTTTTCCGTAATTTGTTTTTCCTTTTGCGTACGCTAATTAGTTTATAGTTCATTTCGTCCTTTTGTTTAGTCTATTTGCGTGAATTTAGGTGTTTAGTTCCATGTATCAGCGTTCGCCCCCTCTTTAGCGTCTCATTGCTCTTTCATCTTCATTAGCGCCCTTTTAGTTTCGGCTTTAGTTTTCTTTTCCGCATGTTCTAGTGCATTTTTACATCGTAGTTCTGCAGTAAAATTCTCAGTTGGTTTAGGTCCGCACTAAGCGCAGTTCTCGTCAGTGCTTTTCCACTAGTTTCTTTGCGTTTCTTCGTAGTCCGCTTTTACAGCAGTTTCTATCATGCCATAACAATATAAGTGTGCTTCAGTCCTCGCTTTGTTACAGTTTTCTAGCAGCTTGTAATTTTCTTTGCCCTTTTTACGCTTTTAGTTTCAACCCACGTCTCATCCACTTCCCATCCACGTTCCATCCACGTTTGTGTCAAGCACAGCTACGATATATCATCGTTTGTTCAGTGGACTTGTTTGTGGTGGTGTTATTTTGGCCTCGATAGTTATCGCCTACCGCAGTTTCAAAGAATGTAATTTCACGTGAATACGGTCTTGCGGTCGCGTTTGAAGTTCACGCTTGCATTGACTTTCTCATAGCCCGTTCCCGGTTTCCACAAGAAGGGTCTTCTGACTTGCAACTTGCAACTTCTGACTTCAGACTTTTCACCACTTCTTGTTTACTTCCTAGCTCAAAATAAACTCGTTTCCGCTGCTCGAGTGCGGGCATATTTTCTTGGAAATGGAGTCAATCTTGACGGACAACTTCAAAGTGAAAACTTCAAGGGGTGACAGGGCACGAGATCCTTATTGATGTGAAACATTTAAAAACCTTTTACATATTGCTTTAACGAGAAGAATATCTCTTTGAGAAATGGTACACGTGAAGTTACAATTGTACGATGAGTGGGTATTTGCTCGTTGCTATACCTCCTTTGTAGCGGGCAAAAAACGGCTCGGTCCAGTTAACATTCAGTGGAAGAAAAAGTTTAACTCCTTATGCAACAGAAAATTTGTATTCAGTTCGGTGTATTCCTGTTCAAGGCGCTGCCACTTTTCCTGCTTTTCGCAGTAAAAGCAATCAGTCTCCACAACCACTGTCAGTTTACGCAACTCCGTACGGCTGTGATTTACGCGATCTCAGAACACATTGTTCATCTATAAACAGCCTGCATTTTTAAAATAAATCTAGTTTTGACAGTGTTTTGGTATTTGCCACTCCTTTGGTAGAAGTATTATTTAAATACGATGACACTGTGTCTTCTGAATGCCGGTTTTCTGTCCAATCGCTTTATGTGACTGTGAGTTATAACGTGGGGAGTGGTGAAAAGTAGGAGGGTCAGAAGTCGGAAGTCGGAAGATCCTCGTCGGCTTTTGTAGGTTTCTGCTAGTTAGGTGGTCACTCGCGACTTACGCCGCTCGTATTCGCTTGTTTCGAGAGCTTCCCTCGCGTCTTCAGCGTTCACGCAGTCGACTTGTGGCAATTAAGTCTAACGCTTGCATGGCAGGAATGGCTTCCAGCAGTAACTCAAAAAGGTTTATTTTTGCCATTAAAAATTGTACATCCTCGCGTTTTAAGGCAAGAAATAGGGTTTTACAACCGCCTGCGATGTGTTATTTGCGTTTTTGAACTCGAATTAATGAATTGTTCATGTTTTTTTAGGCAATAGATGCAATTAGACTTGAAAAACAACATGGCTGCAAGAAAGAACGAACACCTTGCTAAAATTAGAAACCCTGGCAAGCTGAAACTGCAAACGCCTTTGCGGTTTACGGTTTGCGGATTCTCATGCAAAAGGTCTTTACTAAGCTGATGGAAATCCCTGTGGAAACTAGTTGAACTAAATTATCAGAGTCACTAGCAGAAGCTTCATTGTGCAAAAAAGAGAAATATTGCAGACGCCGTAAAGTTCGCATCCAAATTCTTGGTTCTAACAACTCAGTGTTTATACGTAAATCTCCCTACTGCTAACATTAATAACATTATTTTTCTTTCTTTTCGTTGGTTTATGTTAATTGCTCTTGTAAAAATAAGATTTTAATGATTACAATTTGCGTGAGATGTTATTATAATCAGTGTGTAGACGAACGATTATTACAATAATGCCGCAGCCTTTGTTACAAAATACGCAAGTTGTTACAAAATGCCCCAGAAACCTCGTTTCCAGCCTCGTCCCTACGGAGTCAGAGAGGGGAGAACCCTGGGAACGAGGTTCTCAGGCCTTCGCACAGTGCACCACAGCGCACTCGACTGCTTCGTTTACAATAAATGGATCAGCGTGCTAAACTCAAAGGAATTACTTCGAAGAAAGAGCGTCGATTATCTCAAAACGCAGACGTGCTAGGAGTGTGTCTCGTGGCAAAACATGCCGCTAGTACTGGACGCCACACAGGGCTGCGTACTGGAAGCGTAGTACGTGGTTTGTACGACTACTGCGAAAAGAAGATATTTTTAGTTACAAGCGAAAAGATCGTCCGAGAGGAAGAACTGGAAGACCTGAAGAGGAGAAAGAACGTGTTGAACGCGAGCGATTATACCTTGTACTTCTTATCAAGTAGTGATCCTCATTCGCACAGCGAACCGCCAAAAACGTATCAGCTTCAGGATGTAACTAATCTGATTGACTCCGAGGAAAAAGTAATTTTCAATTCCGGTCTGGTAATCATTCCTATTGCTTCTGAGAAACTGAGTGAAAACTCTGGCCTAAAAAAATTTCGACCTTTTGCAGCCAGTACAGAAGTAGCCGAGCTAAAAGACCTAAACGATTCAATCTGTCAAATTGTAGAGGGAAGCACTAAAAGTATTGATGTGAAATCGTACAAGATCGAATTCATTGACAATGAATGTGCTCTATCTCTCCCAGAAAAGGAAACTACCCATCGTTATAAGAATTGGACAGAACTTACCGCAGGTGGGGCCATAACCAATCTTCACCCCTATGGAGCTGTCATCTTAAAGAGTGGACGTGCTGTTGCTGTTCTCAACTTCGTGGATGGTAAAATTTCTCCGGTGTGTCTATCAGAAGTGCAGTTCTCTGGTAAGTATGATACAAATGATGTAAAGAATATGACAATCTGCCCAAGCTGCTAGGAGGTAGGGCAGTACTTAGGGTGTAACTTATTGTGTCAATGAGGCCGTTTGTTGTTCCATTTTATTCTGTCTCATCCTCGGAGACCCAGGGGCAGTCAGTTGGGCCGGGAGAAAAGGCGTAATGAAAGTTTTTAAGCGCTGATGGAAGAGCCCTTGGGTACCGACTCTCACTGGACCATTTCCAAATGGTCAAGTGAGTGCTGGCTCCTGCTTGAACATAAAAAATGCTTTGTATTATTGTGAGTTCTTTTCGTGAGTTTGTACACGACGGCTATTATCTCACCACAGTTGCTGGGTTCGTTCTACTGATGAGTCGAAAAACGTTTCGGATGCTATCAGCAGGAGCAATTCAATTTGCACTGAGAAAATTCTGTTTTTGACAAATCACAATGTACTATAAATAATAGAAAGTTTAAGATGCGGCGGCCACGAGAAAGTAAAAAAAGCAATAGCTTGACAAGACAAAACAACAACTTTGCATGTGCATCACGCTTTTTTGTACATTTCTTTGCCGTCACTGCACGACTACCACGTGAAAATGCCTAATTTCACGTTTTGTGAAGGACAAAAACAAGCAATGACAAAATTTTATTTCTCTTTATGACTGGATATGGTTGATGGAAATTCAGCTCCAGAAGAGTTCGCTTGCATTTGACAAAGTAAGCGAGTTGGAATAATCATAATAGAGACTGAAAAAATGTGAATTCACTTTTCATGCGAAGTGGCTGTCAGCTGTTGTGTGATCTTAAACTCCCTAATATTTACGAAGGCATGATCGATGCAAGCGTGAATACCTATTGTAAGCTCAAGCTTGTATTTTTGGAAAAGTGTCTTTAGTTTTTGGGTAGACAATATTTTGAAATGGAGAGTTTGCATTTCTTTGGTGCATGAACCAGACAAGCCACAATTGAGTTAATGGCTGTCGTGTATGAACTCACGAAAAGAACTCATGAGATACTGTTCGCTGATTGGGCACAATAATACAAAGTGTTTTTTGTGTCCAGTCAGGAGCCAGTATTCGCTTGACCGTTTGGAAATGCTCCAGTGAGAGTTGGTGCTTGAAAACTTTCGTCATGCCTTTTCTCCCGGCCTGACTGACCACCCCTGATTCTCCAAGGATGATTCTGTCTAAGATTGTGGGCCAGCTTTCTCCTTATAAACAATTTGGCTCACCCAGCCTGGTAGCCTGAATTTCAGCCACCTCCTTGAGTCGTGGGAAAGACATCTGAATCAACAAGCCACTAATGCCTTCCAGTGACGTCACTACTCCTTTGCTTTAACTCATGCAAATTTCAACCGGCAAACAAAGAAAATTTCTTAATATTGTCCAGAAAGGTCTACATGGTACAGAATTGTGTTACTCTTAAATTGTAATTCATGTTAAACATTCAAACGGTTAACTGCATGCAGTATTCTGAATGAATCTTCTGCTTGTATAGTGCCATAATTCAATAATCAAACTCGATTGTGGCTATGCAAGAATGAAATACAGTTGACTCCCGATAATTCAACCCCTCGCTAACTCGAACCTCGGGCTAACTTGAACCAAAATCGATTTCCCTTGGATTTCTGTCATACTCGAACCCTCGATAACTCGAATCTCCCACTAACTCAAAGTAATTTTTGTTTCCCCTATACTAGTTATAGCTATCGCTGAGTGCCAACGAGCAAAGATTTTACCTATATGTGTGCTGTTGAATTTGTCTAGAAATGTCGTGAAATACAGTAATAGATGAAAATAGATTGAACTTAATTCGATTGCATTGAAAGCAGTGCAAACTTAAAGCAAGGGGCACACATACACCAACCCATGGCGGGGCCAGTACCTCATGCATGCGCACAGCCACATCACGCAGGCAGTGGCAGGTGGTAAAGCCGTTGCCGTTGGAGTAATGAACAGGGAAAACCCATGTCTCCAAAACCCTTACTGCCGAGGTGAGTGCAAAGCAGTTTATCAAGCGCTAGCTCCACACAACACATGTGGGAGCTGTTGGCCGTACAGCAGTTCTACCACGACATGCGCGGGGAAGGTGGATCACGAGTTACCAGTAAATTAAAGCAAGGGGCACACATACACCAACCCACGGCCTTGCCATTACCTCACGCTCACGCATGGCACAGCCATATCACACGGGCAGTGGAAGCCATGGACAGCTGTTTTGCCCTTACAGGGGCACATCATCATGGCATAGCCATTGGTCAGTGACTGGGGAAAACCCGTGTGTAAAAGACCCTTTCCTGCTGAGGCAAGTCCTTTAAGTGCCAGCTCCACACAACAAATGTGGAAGATGTTGGCTGGGAACCGCATGGCAGTTCTCCCACAACATGCGCGGGGAATTAAGGCGGATCATGGGTGTGGTGTATGTGTGTCCTTTGCTTTAATTTGTCTTTTGAAAATAGTGAACTAAACTGTTCTACTGCATAAAGAATTTGAAGTCCCGACTTTACACGGCAAATTTTTCAAGATATTGTCATTTTGCGTAAAATTAAGTGGTGTTATAAGCAAACTTAAAATCCTCGAAAAATCATATTAAAGTCTGCGAATATTCAACGTACAGACTTATATTTGGTCTCTTTTTAAAGTTAAGAAAATTTATGGTGCACCAATGAAGCCTTTCGAATTATTTTGTTTTTTTTAGCGGCATGCAATAAAAAATTCCAGCAGGCAAATGCGACAGATACCGCGTGGGATGGAAATGATCCACCCGACGATTGGTTGAAGCTAGAATTTCTCATCATTATATCTGGACAATCAACCAACTGAAATCACTATCTGGTTTTTGGGGTGGTGGTGTCACTGGACTGCATCAGTGGCTCGTTGATTCAGAAAACTTTCATGGGAGTTTGTGACTGGAGGAGACAGTTGAAATTCAGGCTACCAGCTGGGTTGATCAACTCGCTCAAGACAAGAATATCAGAGTATGGGCGAGTGCTGTTTAAGATAATCAGAGAATGTGCTAGAGCTGTTTGCTCTGGCACAGGGGTAAACTTTTTTCCCATATAAAATAATACTTGCTAAATTTGAGTCAGCTGAGAGGCCGAGCCTTCTACCCAGGCAACCTTTTTGAACCTCAATTAAGCATTTTGCCCTTCATTACCAGAAAATAGATTTTCATTAGCATCAAAAATTAGACTGTAAAATGGATATGTATTCATTACAGAAAAATAAACTATTACCCTAATTTTCCTGTGGTCAATAAAGGCAAACATTATTTTAGTGTCAACAATAATTAGTTTCAAGTTTATGGAAATGACAATCTGTCAATGCAAGAGAATAGAGAAACATTCACAGCATCTTAATATTCTTTAACATTAATTTTCAGTGTATATTCATTAATCATAACTGCAACACAATGCTCTAATCTGATTGGCTATCAGCAGCCCAGATTTCAGCATTAAATAATAGGACAATGCAATTTAATGTACAGTTAATACGCACCATCCCACGCATGTTCTCGAATAGCTAGATTTTCTGTTTTCGTGTGTAGCAAAAATCTCCTGGAAGATTTTGTGATTTGATTTAAAAACGCTTAAAATAATTATCACAAATTTTGTTATAGTTATGATTAACTGGTAACAGAACCTCATGTCATCATACTTATGATTAAAAAAAGTTGCACTCCAGCTACACACAGTCATCTAATTTTGTTGGTCACTTGTATGATTAGTATGTGTAATCAAATGGTGAAAATGGTGTCCAAAAGGCTCGGGAAATTATAAGGATTTGGACAAAATGCAAGTAAAATTATTCCCTAACTTCACAAGTATACCATTTGACTACCTATTAATATCATGGGTGACGAATTATGTTAGCAATCTTGGTTTTTTGACACGTTTATCCTGGATGGTATCGATCAAGAACTCCACTCTCTCAAACGTTTACAGCTTAAATTTGGCTTAAGTTCAGAGTTTTTCGACAAAATACCTGTTAGAATCCTTCTTGATGTGCTCTTTTGTGTGTTCAGGTTTTCTAAAGCGTCTTTTTATGCCCTGGCATCTTCATTCATGACATTTTAAATCTTTGTTGCCATCTTGACACTGAGACGTATGGAAGGTTGCCATGGCTATGTAATTACAGATTATCCCTGAAATTTCGCGCCAAAATTAAGGAGTAATTCGTATGATATTAAAGACCAAATTAGACACTACTCTAAGGCTGTGCTCTAAGGAAAATTGAAGGAAGCCCAATTCTCTGAATTTGTAAAATCCAGGGTGCTCAGCATATGATTTGGCTGAAAAAACTAAGATTTCCTAGTTGCCTGAGAGCAAAAGTTAGACGTCAGGGGCCACCGGGCTCTAGCTAGAACACTACCCGGCACTCCCTCCCTGTTATTATAGTTTGTTATTATTTGTTGTCCACAAAGCTCATGCTTTATTCTTTCCATTTAAGAGGGGGAGCAAGCTTATTTTCGTGATGCTGTGATTGACCATTTTTGGTGTCCATGAATCGTGATCTACTGAAAAACTGTTCTGTGAATGGTGACTGAAGTGCACTACGTGAAACCTGAGCTGTCAAAAACCTTGATTGTTTACGCTTACATTGAAGATCAATGGGAGAAAATAAATCGTTAATTTGGCCAAATGACCTTAACTAACTTCTGGTGGCTTGATTTAACTTCACTTTTGAGTCTTTTGCAGTGGCTGATCTAGGGGAGGGGCCTGGAGGGCCCAGGCCCCCCTTTATTTTTAGACCAAACTGAGGTCTGAAGGGCTGAAAAAAATTTTTTTGGACACCGGCCCCCTCCCCCCCCCCCCCTTATCTCAGGTTCTGGATGACCTGGTCCCCCCTCTTATATGAAGGTCTGGATCTGCCACTGTTTTGATATAACTTCACACTTCAGTGTGCTCAGACCCACCTGTAGCTGGCTTCCCTAGGGAATTTATAGCCCCTTTGTGTTTTTTGTAAGGTTCGTAAAACTCTAGTTAACTTGCTAAAATATAATTGAAGCACTCTGTTTTACAAAATCGGATCAACATAACATTTTTGACATTTTGTACGACCTCTATTTTTGAAAAGCGTGAAAACGTAAATATTTGTTTCGCGACTCATGAAACCCAAAGTTATTGTTGGTGAACTCGTGATTAGATCCCCCCTTGCCCTCTGATTTAAAAATAATGGTATTTAGGTTTACCTGTTAATGAACCAACACAACTGGGAGCAATTTCTTGCTAAATTATTGCATTTATTAGTATTTTCTAGTCACTGTACCACCAAGAATGGTGGCATAATTGTTGCTTAAACTTTGGAAGTGATTATTGCCCCAAAACAATCCAGCCACCTTTAACACACCAGCGGACTAAAAACCACCCATCACACAGGCTGAGATGCAATATTGAAGCAATTTTTAAATAGAATACCTGGTCTCTTAGTTGTTTTTTAACTTAACTTCTCATAGAATAAGGCACATGAAAAACAAAAGGGTCCATTCATACTCATACAATTACCTAAAATTAAAGGCTGGGTGACTAAAATCTTCCTGCAGTATTAGTTTTCTAAAAAAGAATCAATCATCAGCTAAAGCCGCCACAAAGGGTGCTTATTAAAGGTTGGCCATTTAATTAACAGAGGTTCTGTTTATGGTGATTTTCTCGCATTTTGTTCACTCAGCGGCATTGGTAGTAAACAGTCAGGGTGGCCACTCCGTACACCTTGTGCCCCTCATTAACAGGAAGTAAACTTTTATTTATGTGAAAATATTGGTCAATAGAATTAATGTATAAACAGTTAACCTAAGGAAGCAATCATTTCAGTTTGTGACACAGTCACTAAGGACTTTAGCCTTAGATACATGTATTCATTATGGTTAATTTCTATAGTGTTTTATTATTGACAAAATGAACATTTCTTTTTAAAAAATGAAGGTTCATTTTCCTTTGGTAAAAATTCATTCATACAAAGAATATCAATAACAATTAAATATTTATGAGCAGTTTTATTCCAATTTCCCATTGACTTTGAGCTTATATGCTTTAACTGGGAACAAAGTTTTACATTTCCAAACTTGTATTGCAAAAACAGTACAGAGTATGTCACAATCGTTTCATTCCAAGCTTGCACACAAACAAGCATGCAGTGTACATTGTACAATTTACATTTTATGGATGGGGATCATGGAGAACTTGCTGGGATTGCCTGTTTTGTCCTGCAAGAAAAGATCTTGTTTTGGCCATGTAATAAATCCTTTATTAATTGTCCAAGCTTGTTTGGTTAAGATGGCTGGATATATATTGGCCTCATTTTTTTTAAGTGGACCTTCACTTCATCTCAGTCCAGTGTATGAGGCATATTGTGCGTTTTCAGTAAATGTAGTCAGTGCTCCTGGCAAACTGAATACTACTTTCAGAAATTGCACGCTTTCTGTACAGAGATCTGGATATCTTTTCATTTTACTCTGACTCTCAGGTTAAAATTTCCCATTGCAAGAACCTGTGCACAAATTTTGTGATTCAAATTTAGCAACTTTTTATTTCCAACAAAATTTTCACTTAAGCGTCTTTTTCCACCGAGCACTTCTAATCAGTTACTGTTACTTAAACAGCACCTGCATAGACGTGGGATATTTTAAGGACAGTTATTCTTTCCCTTGCTGAAAAAAAGTTAAAGCCTTGTAATTGAATGTTCAGTAGATATGTTTTTTTTTTCCAAATCATCAAAACGAGAAAAAAAAAGTGCTGCTAAATACATATAAATGTTAAGTACAGTCAACTCTCGCCTTGCGGACACCCCGCTATAACGGACACCCCGATAATACGGACAGCAGCTAAATCCCAGGCAAAAATAAAATACAGACGTTTGACTGAAATAAACTCCCGCAATTACGGACTCTTGCTAATGAGGACACTAACTCGAGGTCCCTACAGTGTCCGCTATAAAGGGAGTTGACTGTAAAATGATAAAAATGGAGACTATATTTCACTCATGCCTTTTTTTCTGCAGAGGCCACTAGCAGAAAGAACAGCTTGCCTGAAGGAACTAAAGAGTCTAAGAAGAAGGATGATATTTCCTCTGGTAGGTGTAACAATGGGCAACAATGTTGATTATTGTGCAATTGAATAGCTATCCTTAGAAGGTTTTTCTTGTTAATCAAGTCAGTGTATTAACCTGAATGCAGTATGTAAATTTAAAGGGCCTGTTATATGGGTTGTGGAGAACTTTGGTTTTCAATCTGAGAGTACAATTTTCAAAGAACTTTTGGTGAGGTATTGTTCCATTCCACAAACCGTTAGCTTTGGGTATGTGTATTCTATGTATATATTACCTTATTGAAAAAACATCGTCGCTTATACATTCATTAGCAAAGCAAATCAAAGTTCTTTTCTTAAAAGTTTACGTTGTCACAAGCTGCTCATGCGGACGCAAACCCCAAGGGTACTTTGTTAAAGACATGCCGTTGTCTTTTTATGTCTTCCAAGAAAGCCTTTAGGTCCTATCCTCATGATTTTTAAGTGTGTGTTAGCGATATGGCTACGCTCTTTAACTGTAAAGATCTCTGATGTGCCCTGCACAGGTGAAGTTGTGGGCTTATCAGCAAGAAAACTGGGAACCGTCTGACCTGTTTTTTGAAATGCGACCTCAAGAAGAGCATCAATAATGTAACCTTTTCTGGAAAGAACTTGAAATTTGCAGTGCTAATAAAGTTTTACCCATAAGTCCATTAGGTCCTATCGTTCATAGTTTATATGCAACCTTGCTCCCAGGGTTCTCTCCTACCTGTCAAAAAAAGTTCTGTTTACAGTATACAAGAAATTGAGTGTCAGGTTTTCACAAGATGCAGTTGACTCCCGATAACCCGAACCCTTGCTAACTCAAACCAAAATCGATTTCCCCTGGATTTCCGTTACACATTTACTGTAATTTTACCCTCGGTAACCCGAACCCTCGATAACTCGAACCTCCCGCTAACTCGAAGTAGTTTTTTTCCCCCTCAGATCATTTCTATACAATTTTACCCTCGATAACTCGAACCATGTTTTGAGCCCTTAAAAAGTCTGGAAAAAACAGTCTACTGGCGTGCGAAACATTGAATTTTGAATTTCCCATTGACGTGTTGTAGGCATATAGTTTACTAGTGGAGGCTGATTTTGTTTGTCACAAGTCTAACGTGAAACAGCTTTACTTCTCAAAACATTAAAACGCATGCTCTATTTAGGCAACATTTTGTTATGTCACGTTCTGATTTATAATCTAGAAGTATCTTTCAATTTTCACTTAACATTTCTACAATTAAGGGGTTTCGATACAGTTTTTCAGAGGCCATACCGATATTTTTCAGTCTCGTTAAAAAGGGTTTTTTTCTTTGTCCAATCGCTATAAAATTTTCATCAGTAATTGGCTATGGATTGAAATTTGTGAAAATGTAGTTTTAAGTAAAATCGATATTACTATGAATTTTCTGTGATCTAGACCAGCTACTGAAAATCCAACACTAGGAACTTAAAGTTTGGAGTTTAGCAAACAATCTGTGTAAGAAGTAAAAAATTCCGGCTGTTTGAATTTGACTGAAACGAATATGTATTTCAAACCTTAAATTTTCAATAGCCGTGATAGATTATTTAATAAAAACGTTATAAATGGCTCAAATTATTCTTAAGTAGCGCCAGAATGCTGTTTGATATGATATTTTGATGCTAGAAAATTTTGGTGTATTTTGGTTCTTGCGATCTTGAAAAGTAACCCGTTTTCTTACCACCTCTATAAGTGCAACTTCATTCAAAATTTGGACTTTTTGCGGCTTTTTTAAAGTTCAAAGTTTCAAAGTTTCTTGTTTATTGTTGTCATAGTAATATCGATTTTACTAAAACCTACATTTTGACAAATTTCAATCTATAGTCAATCATAGGTGAAAATTTTATAGCGATCAGACAAAGAAAAAAAAACAGTTTTAAGGAGACTGAAAAATATCGGTATGGCCTCTGAAAAAACTGTATCGAAACACCTTAACTGAGATTAAAATGTTCACTGTGCAGTAAAAACTGGTTTTTTTTCCTTACTCCCGGCTATTTTCTTCGAGCTTCCGATGAGTCGAACTTTTTTCGATTTCCCTTGGACGTTCGATTTATTAGGAGTCGACTGTACTCAAAAGTATTGTGTGAAAATGGGAGAGGAATTTGCTTTCTTTCGGATGGAATTTTAGTGGTGCAGCTTGGGACAAACCCTGCTTTTGTTGTAAATGTAAAACAAAAGTCTGCAAAGAAGCGATGTCGCTCTCAATACCGTAAGACATATTTCAACAAGTATGCCCATGCAAGTTGGAAAGAGTTATCTTTGACACTGTATGCCTTTGCATAGCAAATTGTAAGAAAAGTTTATTATGAAGCCCCACACACAAACCGGTTCTCTGGGCAGCACAAGACACTTTGTTATGATTAGTCAAATGTTTTCTATTGGTTGAAACCTTCTGGGGTAAATCAAAGCTGTATGTGCACATTATTCTGACTCAGACCCCTTGCTTCCCTTATGTTTAGGTGCTGACCTTTTTTAATTTGTGTTTCTGCAGACACTAAGCTTAGCAAACAGACTGTATGTTTGGATCTCAATTCAGATGCAGGTAAAATTAATGAAAGTTATTCAAACTTTTCTTTGATAAATGTGTCGTAAAGAGCAAGGGAAACAAACAAGTCCCTGCCGATAGTTGCTACTGTAGAGGATTTATACATGTAATGGCAATGACATTCAAATTGATGTTTAGAAATAAATTATTTGTCACATAATTTGTAAAGAAAGTAAAGAAATAATCCTTCATCCAGCTAGTGATCAAATCATTAATTTTTTTCATTTTATTTCATTTCTTCAGTTCACACAGTGTATGATTTCTCACAAGTATATTTAATTACAAAGTGCAAAACTGTTACAAAGTGTGACAGTACTCCTGTTTCATAAATTAAAATTGCTACAGAATACACCTGGGGTTAAGACCTTCTTGAAATCCAGAACTGAAACTTCTCCAATTGAAATTCAGTATGTAGAAACATTACTTCCGTTCAAAATTCCAATCTGAAGACTGTTCCATTGAGACATGCTTGCCATGTGATTGCTATGCTGTATGGCAAATTTGGAGAGAATAATAAAAATATTAAAGAACCTGCCTAGCGGCCTTTTTTAAATGTCATTGAGACTTAGGGTGCGTGTTTAAGGGAAAATCCAGATCCGGATTTTCGAATGCAAAAACCGATTGTGCGTTTATTTGGTCAAATCCCAAAACGGATCATGAATCCATAAAATCCACACGCTAGGTGGATTCTTCAGTTCAAATCTAAACCAGTATTTTTGGGGAAGGATTTGAAAAAAGTCTTTTTGACAAGTGGTTTTCCGAACGATGGTTGCGCCTTTTTTCCATTACTTATATATCATTCCATTTTTTGTCAGCTCGTAGACCGTTTTAGCCCCTTGTCATTTTTTCGTACTTTTGTAGCTTCTGCTTACCGATATTTTCCTCGTAACTGGAAAAAAAAAATCAAGTTATCGGCGTCACTTTTAAATTCTTAGAGTTTTATGATCCTAACGTGTATTTCATTTTGTTTTAGCCCGGACAAACGTTTGTGTTTCAAACCAATATATATATATATCTCATATATTCATATGTAATTTACGTTGCTTTTTCTTCTTCTCTTCGCCCCGAGGATCAGTTTGGTTTTGTATATGTTTCTTCTATTTTTCTCAACACGAGGAACACAGGAACGTGATGTTGTCATGGCAAATGATCCTTTGTCTGATTTTCCTTTTTGTAGTAGTGAAGAATCCTTGTGATCTGAGATCATAAATCCGTTTTTGGATTCTCCCAGTAAAAACGCACCCTTAACTCACATTGGTCGTATCATCGACTAACAATTAAAATGTATTTACAAGAGACATTTAATTCCTATTTAATACAGAGTTGCTTGTTGACCAGTAAATAAAATACTGAAGTCTTTTCACATTCTCACAATTTTTTTTTGGATAAAATTGAATCTGTAGCACATTGCAATTTTTACCTGGCATTACAGCCTCTTTTGAAATAATTCAGTCTTAAACAAATTAATTGTTCCTTTGTCACCAAAGAGAAGAGAAAGGTAATTGTTCTTAATGCCTAGTAAAAAAGATGTTTTACTGACGGTTTTCTTTTCTGTAGAGTCAAGTAAGAGCAGCTTGGCTGAAGGGGAATCGAAAAACGGAGATGCAATTTCTCCCGTAATTAGTACGAAAGATGGTAAATCATCTAGAGATGGAAAGCCAGTTCAAAGTGAGAGTGCCAACGGAGTTGAAGCACAATTGGGAGGGAGTAGAGCTGGCTGTATCAAGAAAATCGACCCATATGAGGGAACTGGTGCCATTCCAAAGAGAACCAAGCAAGGCAACAGCAGCAAGCCAGAGGCTTCTAGCCCTAAGGAAACCTTGGCTGAAAAAACTGATGAATCTAAAGTGAAGAGTGATATTTTTTCAAAGCGTGAAATAGTACCTGTTCAAGGTGAGCGTGACAACAACGTTGATTTGTATTGTAAAACACAAGGAAAAACCAACATGAATCACTGCCTGGGTTTAGTTGTAGGAGCCGACGGATTCTAAGAAAAAAGTTACTATTTCACTGACTGTCTTTCCTGTAAAGTCTGCTGGCTTGATTGAAGGTAGTCAAGACGCTGACGAAGCAGCAGGGGAGAGTGGAGCTGACTGGAAAGCGCCAACTGGTACTGAGAAGAATGACCTGTTTTTCTTTTTAGTTCAAATGCCGTAAGACTGGGTTCTTATCGCAACAAGCGTAAGCGGGGGAGTATCAAAACCTTCTTTTCTTCTTGTGCTTACACTTTATATCTCAATGCTTTTTCCAGTGAGGATACAGGGCTCGAAAAACACTTACAAGTTTTCCTTTCGACTAGCAGTTCTTACATTTTTCTTGCCTAGGACCACTGCTTGTGTGTCTTAGTTTATGATTTAGTTACAAGATGACTTATCTTTTGGGCAAGTGAGTTTTCAAAACTACGTGCCCAGCAAAAAAAAATCTTCTTGTCCCGGACTACCGCACGAGAGCCTGGATCAACCTCAGTGGACATATTAGTCATACATGAAATCTACTGCTGATTATTATACCAAAATATAAAACGCAGTTAAGGAGCACTGTCACGAGATATGGAAAACCTAATGATGTGCTTGCAACAATGAAAACAGTAGTAAATTATTCCTATATTGTTGGCAAGTTTTTACAATTGCCGTGAAATTATTTACGGTTGTCTTTTGCCCTAAACAAAGACAAGGAAACGGATTGAAACTTGAAATAATCGGCATAGCATTCTTGTGTTGTCATTTTCTGTTACAAATCAGACGGCCTGGTACAGCAGATTCCTGTTCTAATGTAAGGTGTTCGGGTCAAATTGGGTCAGTACTTAGCGAAAGCCTTTCTTGAATTAAGAGATTTATGGAAACATCCTTGACTAAATCCCAGTCCAAGGAAGAAGGAGGTCTGAGTCAGTCAAGGTTGAAAACAGGGCAACCAGCATGGGTTAAGATCTGGGGCAAGTTGCATAAAAGCTAACGTGAAACGTAACCACTAACGTCCGTTGTTCAATGAAGGGCCAATTATTTGAACGAATTCTTACTCAGATCATGGTTTTAGACATCAGTGGTCCTCGAGATTTGTCTATGAATTGGTTATTTAAAGTAAATTAATGTTTTTCCAGTCTGAGCTATATGCCCTCTTGACATTGTTCGCTGACGGTCTTCTTCTCTGTAGAGTCGAGCGAGACCAGCTTGCTTAAAGGTGAATCGAAAAAAGGAGACGCAATTGCTCCTAGGAGGGCATTGGATGGTAAATTATCCAGAGACGGAAAGCCAGATCAAAGTGAGAGTGCCAACGGAGTTGAAGCACAATTGGGAGGGAGTAGAGCTGGCTGTCTCAAGCAAATTGACCCATATAAGGGAACTGGTGCCATTCCAAAGAGACCCAAGCAAGGCAACAGCAGCAAGCCAGAGACTTCTAGCAGTAAGGAAACCTTGGCTGAAGGAACTAATGAATCTAAAAAGAAGGATAATATTCCTTCAAAGGATGAAATATTACCAATTCAAGGTGAGCCTGACAACAACGTTGATTTGAGTAGCCTTAGATATTTTTTATATTTAATCGAGTGTACTTTTTATCTTGACGGGACAGTATAGGCTATGTAAAAAAAACTCGAAAGTTTACTTTATGGACTCATCCACTCTTTTGCCACCAGAAATTTTGTATTTTTTGTTGGCTGATATTCCCTTAACTGTTACTTGCAAAGAGCTAAATATTTAACAGGCTACTAAGCATAACTGTAATTATTATCATCGCTGGTACTGTAGAGGATTTTTACTTTATAATGCCAGTGACATTCAGAGGGAAAAGTGTATCAAATAAAGAAGTAATTCTTAGCTTCATTCAGCTACTTCTTAGTGTTAAGTTAGTTTGTGCATTTATTTCGGGAGGGCATCATCGCAGGCTATTAATGACTATCAAAGGATTTCCTGTCAGTCTTATTGCAGTGACTGCCACAGCATTGATATAAACTATTCCCTGGTTAATCGAAAGATGGTTAACTTTAAACCAGGATTTAGCCAAATTTTAAGCGAAATTTTCCCTTCTAGTAATAAGTTACTGATGGGGCTTATAAAATATTGCCGAACCTTTACTCAGAGACCGGGTTATTTCAACTCAAAATGACAGTCCTAAGCAATCTACAAGAAGGCAACGGAGCGTTGGGTTATAATTTTAATACTTATGTAGGCCTAAGGGTTAATCGATCTTCGCGGAATTTGGTCCAGAGTTTTATTCGTTATTGTACAAAATGCCTTTAAGCTTGGCTCTCACAGGTTCTCTGTGGCTCTGTAGCAACACAAATGACATAAGCAAGCATTAAAGGGTATCAAAACCTTGAAGTGAGTAAGTCTTTTTTTGTTCAAAGGAAATTTAACTCCCTTTTTGCTCCTCCCCCCCCCCCCCCCCCAAATATTCCACGTTAAAAAAGTGTCGCATTCCTCATGAATTTTTCGTTGAAGTTCTAACTCTGATGGTCATAACCGGCCTCAAATATCCGGTGTCGAAAAACGTGACATTTGCCAAATGGATATTAGAGGTCATATGCGTTTGGTGTACGTGGCAAAAAATGTCTGTTCCTTCCAAACTCGTAGTTGTGCTAAAAATATTACTTTTTGCTTATTTTGTTTCATTAGCCCTTTTCATTTTCCAGATTTTTTTGTATGTTTTTTGATCTACAATGCAGTTACTTCTTAGCTGTCATTAACCTATTGTTCAACCAAGTGGAGGTCTGGGTCGTGTCTTGTAAAACACATGACAAACCAACCTGGTTAAATGCTTGGCTTTGGTCTTGGGGTCTGCCGGATTATAAGGAAAAAGTCACTATTTCACTGACTGTCTTTACTGTAGAGTCTACTTTCTCGATTGATGGTGTTGAGCAAGCTGATGAAGAAGCAGGGGAGAGAGGAGCTGACTGGAAAGCGTTAACTGGTACTTTGAAGAATTACCTGTTTGTTTTTTTTTTTAGTTCAAATGCTGTAAAACTTGGTTTTCATGGCAGCAGGCGTAAATGTAAGCACCCTGCAAGCAGTGGTTTCTCCAGACCGGACGCTACGCTACGAAGGGAGAGAAACCACTGCGAGTATCCGTCTGCTTCTTTGATCGAGCCGCCGTCCAGCGCTATGGACGAATAAATTAACTTTAAACATGTAAATCCTGTTTGAAAGCAAGTTTAGGCTCTCGCGCATTTGCTTACCCTTACAATTGCTGCCTTAACGCGAGCCTGCTGTGGATATTCAGTATTTCTTTGGCTTATTTATTCCTATCTACTCAGTTACTTTGTCAAATGCAGGCGAACCCAAATGGAGTTGTATTCCAAGGGACCATATCCAAGTTCAAGAGCGAAAAGAAGAATAAATTTCGTAGTTGCTTGTTTGCGTTATCCATAAAACGCAAAATTTGGCATCTTCACGTCGTAGTCGTGCAAAAATGGCAAAGAAATGCAAAAATAAAAGCGTGATGCACGTGCAAAGTTGGTGTTTTGCTTATTAAACCTATTGTTTTGTTGAAGTTCTCGTTGCCGTCTTGTCGTTGGATATTCGTAGTCATCACGTGGACGCGCATGCTCGATGGAAAAGCAAACGGTTGCTCGCAGTGGTTTCTTTCCCATCGAAGCGTAGCGTCCGGCCTGGAGAAACCACTGCTCGCAGGGTAATTGTTTTATAGCTCGATGTTAAAAATGTGTTGCCAGAATACAGTCGCATATAGGTTAAATTCTGCCAAGTGTAAAGGATAGCAACTGTAACCACATAAAAAGTTAGCTTTTACTTGTGACTTTTTCTATTGTTGTGGACTGTGGCAATCATCCCAACTGTTCTTTTATAAATCAAACGGCTTGGTACAGCAGATACCTGGACTAATATAAGGTGTTTGGGTCAAATTGGGTCTGTACTTAGCGAAAGCCTTTCTTGAATTAAGAGATTTATGGAAACATCCTTGACTAAATCCCAGTCCAAGGAAGAAGGAGGTCTGGGTCAGTCAAGATTGAAAACAGGGAAACCAGCATGGGTGAAGATCTGGGGCAAGTTGCATCTGAAAAGCTAGCGTGAAACGTAACCACTTACGTTCGGTGTTAAATGAAGGGCCAATTATTTTAAACGAATTCTAACTGTTTTAGACTTCAGTGGTCCTCGAGATTTGTCTATGAATGGGTTATTTGAAGTAAATTAATGTTTTTCCAGTCTGAGCTATATGCCTTCTTTACATTGTTCACTGACGGTCTTCTTCTCTGTAGAGTCAAGTAAGAGCAGCTTGCCTAATGGTGGATCGAGAGAAGAAGACGCAATTTTTTCAGGGAGGAGTACAGTGTTTGGGGAAATACCAGGTCAAGGTGGTTCAACAAACCGAAATAATAGTGCGAGTGCATCTGCTGACAAAGGCAAAGGGAAACAACCTAGACACGAGAACAAGGTTTCCGTTGAAAACGGGAAATTAAGAGTGGCCCTTGAAGGATTATCAGGTAACAAGGATGAAAAGTAGTGTAGTAATTTTTTTTCGGCACCCGTCAATGCCTCAAGGCAGGGGGTTTAAGATACCACGACGGCTATAACGGTGAAAACGTCGCTTAAAAGTGTATTCGCGTTCTTTTATTCTTTATCGCGATTATTCTAATTCGCTTACTCTGTCACACATGTTGGCGAACTCTTCCTTGGGTTGAAGCCGTGCAGTGACCCCCTACGGCCCCCCAAAAAATTCATGAAAATAGGGCGATTCATGGGCAAATTTAGGGCTTGCTTGTGTTTTATCAGTCTTATTCACACCACTTGGTGAGATGATATCCATTATGAAATCCTCTTTCCCGTCAACTATATTTTGCAGGCATATTTGGCTGTATTTTTCACTTGGGCGTCGTGCTTGACACCGAAATTTGGGGGTCATGATCGAAAAATGAGCCTTCAGAAGTTTGCAAGGATGACCAAAAAAGGATAAAATGCATATATCTTGCGATTCTTTTTCAAATATACACTGGCGTTCTAAGCACGTAAAATGCAACTAAAAACTGACTTAACGTACTAGACACTACGGCCAGCCATGATCTTCTACGTATTCGGGAAGCGCAGTACGGCCAGTCAATAAGTTTAATTAGCAAATCAACAACTTTGCACTTGCATCTTATTGTTTTATCAACATTTCTTTGCCATCACTTCACGACCACGGCGTGCAAATGCCGGCTAACTTTACGTTTTATTAAGGACGTAAACAAACGAAGACGAACTTTTTTCTTCCATGCGTTTGCCAACATTTGACAAAATAAGCGACTTGTAATATCTATCGCGAAAAAGAATGAAAGAATGCCAATTCACTTATATTAAAAAGCAACGTTTTGACCGCTATAGCCGTCGTGGTACCTTGAAGGTGAGACAGTGATTCGTGGCGGGAAAAAATACTTCCGTTCACCGTACTAGACCCTTCCGTAGTCGTTGCTTAAAGTTCCTAATAGCCGCGGGGGCGATTATTCGAGGGAAGGCGATTAATCGAGAGACGACTATTATTCGAGGAAATAATGCTGAGCGGGAGATCGCGGGACCAACACTCAAGGTCTTTACATAACTGAGCAGAAAGTGCTGCTTTTGTAATGACATCTGCAAACGGTTAGACTTGCTAGTCGTCTGGGATAGGGTCCTGTCTCACAGCACTTTCACTTATCTGGTTCTTGTGGGATGTAAAAGATCCCACACCTCTGTTCGAACCGAGTAGGGAACGTAGACCCTGGTGGTGTGGCCAACCTTTCCTGAGCTGGATGGGTTATCTGTAAGGAGAGATAACCTCATGATCCTCCTTCAGGTGTCGTAATAGCTACCAGTGAACAGTGTACGTATGTGTGTATGTAATGAAATACTCAAGAAAAGATGATTCGGCTAATTGGCCTGGAACTGATTTGGCCTTTAATTTGTCTTCGTCTTCCTTGGGAAACATTGAGGTTCTCGGGAGACAAACCTCACACTTTTCCTTGAGGGCAGTCATTAAATCCTAATTGTAGCAGCACTTCAGCTTTGTGCAGCAACAGAAATTAGAACGGTCGCAATAACTTTCAAATTCTTTTAATTACTGGAAGAGACCAAATATCAGTATATTCATAAAGGTGTTTTCGTACAGCCTTTTTTTTGTTCTATTCTCAGCCAGTACACTTAAGAACTCGGTTAACAATTCCGCAGAAGTGCGAAAACCTTTCCAGATTATGATTTAGTTACAAGATGACTTACCCTTTGGGCAAGTGAGTTTTTAACGTTACTTGCCCGGCAAAACAAGCTGTTACGGTTAGCGAAAGCCTTTCTTGGGTTAAGAGATTTATGTAAAACATCCTTGACTAGATCCCAAACCACTGGTGGCCCAAGCGTAACATGAGTTTGTATGGGAATGAAACTTAGACGAAATAAGTGAACTAAAAGCGATAAAAGTTATCAACAAAGTGTAAATATTGTTACCTGGTGTCGTTGTCTTTGGTTTTACGAAGTTTCAGCGCGATTTGAGTCCTTTTACATCATCTGACCTGACGGCGTAATAATATTATTATTGTTTCAGACATAAGACAGAGTGTAGAGGGCCATGACGTTGGAAGACTGGACAATAACGATAATGCCAAAGGGACACAAGACGACATGAAAAAACCCGTTGAAAATGAAGATCTTCAAAATGGGACAGGTAAATTAAAAGTGGCTCACAAAGCCTCATTTGGTAACAAGAATGAAACACAGTGTAATGTAATAATGTTCTGTAATTACATTACATTTCATGACACTTGGTGGACTGATAGTTCCTACAAGGTCAGTGGCTACCCTTTTAATGGCTTATCGATCAAAGGCTCTTAATACCTAGAGAGGTTTCTATCGTTCATGGATTTTAGCGTTTACGAAGTCGTTCGCGTCGCATGTCAGTCGCGTAGTTGCTTTGTTTACGCTTCGAGAGAAACCTCTGCAGCGAGGAAAAGAAATATATTGCTGTTGAAAATACTTGTGAAATGATTACTGGTCCTATTTCCGGACAAGTATTTCCAGACAGCGAAACATGGATATTTTAATCGCTTTATCCAAACTATTTCTCGCTGTTTTGACGATATTCTCACGACAAAAGACTGTTTGAGGAATAATCTAGGTGAAACTTAACCGCTTTTTAATTACGAGCTCTTACAGTAAAGCCTGGTTTCCATATGATCATCCGGATCGTTCAGATCGTCCAAGTCGTTTCAAAAAATGTTCAGACGATCGGGACGATCATATGGAAACGCTACCCAGACGATCGCAAACGACCCGGATGACTGAGACGACCTAGATCGCTTGGATAGAGTTGAGTTCTATCCGGACGATCGGGACGATCATGTAAATTTGGAAGCGATCATATGGAAACGCTCTCAGGCGACTGAGACGATCGGGACGATCGAAGGCTATCCCAGAAGTCATCACTTTTATTCCAGTAATCGAGAATAAATTCGGCCCGGATGGCGCTGAAGCCGAAAAAATAATACACAAATGTTCGCAGCGCGTATGTGGGTTATTTGAAATTATAAAAAGTCCGTGACATCAAGTTTTCGAAGATACTATGTCTTCGGGGAACTCTTCTAGCTTCTCAATGCCGCAAAATCAAGAGAAAAGCAGATACCAAGGTACGAGGTTCGCTTTACGAATAAAAATCACGCATTTATGTGGCTTGTTTGCAAAAGACGCGCAAAAATTTTATTGTCTGACCCAGAGACATCGCTGTCGACCCCGCGTCTCTTGCCTTTGAGGCGATCTAGACGATCATATGAAAACTACCAATCGCCCCAGTCGTCCGGATCGTCTCGAAATATTTTGAAACGACTGGGGCGATCGGGACGATCCGGACGATCATATGGAAACCAGGCTTAAAGTATTTGCAACGTAATACAACGCCTCGGACTGATAAGGAGTTAAAGACTTTATTATAAAACAATTAATTTTTAGTGCCTTGAAACGCTCGTTGGAGAAAGTCTCACGCGGGCAACTTTTTGCACAGAAATCAGTCAAAAAGGAATGCGTCTAAGTTGTTCAACTGGATAAATCCGGTCTTTAAACTTGTTAGTTACGTACAATTCTTTAGGTGCCTAAAGCCCTGTTTACAAGGAGGAAGGGTAACCCTGGAGCTAGTTTTACCCTAGCAAGACGTGTTTACAAGACAGGTAGGGTTACCCTAGCGCTAGGGTAACCCTACCTGAGTGCAAGGGTTACCCTAGCAAGAGGGTTACCCTACCTGCCTTGTAAACGCTCTACTAGAGATAACTCCTTTACCCGGGACAACTTTCCTCCCTCATGCGTGACCAGTAATCTTGACAATTTGAACGGAACTATCCAATTTCTGAGCTAAACTATAAACATCTGAACAATAAAGGGTATTTTCCGTATACGATGATAATATTTTCCCTTGTTTTCGTGAATTCTAACGTGTTTTCCGTAGAGAACTTTAAATTTTATGTTAAATATTGGACGTTTCAAAGAATGACGTCTCGCATGACGAAACACGTCAACAAAGCTGGTAAAGTTTACCCGGGTGATAGGGTAACCCTACCTGTGAAATTTGCTTGTAAACCAGAGCTATCTTTAACCCGCTTGCTAGGGTAACCCTAGCACAAGGGTAACCCTCTCTCCTTGTAAACAGACCCTAACATCAACGGAAACCACAGAGGACTCGCTGCAGAGGTTTCTCTCGGGGCGTAAACAAACCAACTACGCGAATGAGAAGCGACGCGAACGGCTTTGTAAATGCTAAAACTGCCTCTTTATATCAATTTAAAATTTATTACAATTTTAACTTAATACTATCTTAGCCCTATATACACACCTAAAAGACCTTTAACTTGAAAAGCGTATCCATTATTTAAGTGACACCTTTAAATGTGACCATTCAAATAAGTTCACTACCAAAGGTTTCTTTTCTTTGTAAAAAATATTTTTCTCTGAAATTAAATGATGTGAAATTGGTACCTTTTAGTTTTGAAAAGCGCTGAAACGTTTCAAGGGACAGAGGAATAGCAAATTTAGAAACACGCGAGAAAGTTCGTTGGAACCTTTAAAGTTAGCTAAGTAATGTCTGGTAGCGTGAACCAGTCTGTATCTTACTAGACGTTTGGGGCTCTTTCCTTTCCTTTTTTTTCATAACGATAGAAAATGATGAAATCTCCACAACTTGCAATAAGGCATAGCTGGAATATTAGACATAGTATTTGATATACGGTTTCGCACGTAAAAGCATAAATACTTACTAAAGATCTTTAGGCGTGTTAGCATGTCCTATCATTTTCCAGTGATTCAATCAAGGTGAATTGTGTAAAGGCTTTGCAAACCTCACTATCCACTGCACAGTAATGTGTAAACCATTATGTGCAAAGTGCGAAAGCACTCCTTATTTGTATGGATGCTTCTTCAGAGGTTTCACTTGAGGCTCAAGCCAATGGCAGAGATGAGGGTGATAACAATAGTTATAGAATTAGACCAAGTGGAGCAATGGCAGGAAATCGAGCAACCCCTTCCATAGAGGGACAAGAATCGCAAATAACAGAGATTAAAAGAAGGAGAAAATCGGAAACACCACCTGACAGTCCTACGAGTAAGTCAGATATTTGTAAACCAATAATATCCGGAGTGGCATTTCGATGGCATTTCTTAATTTTGGTACAAGCAGTGGGAGTTAGGTAGTTTACGCAACATATTTGAAATTTAATGTTACATTAATGTGAAACACTGTCAATCCAGTTTTATTCAATTTTTAACAAACCCTTTGACGACTTGTTATGCCAAAAGTAAGCCCATCCCAGCCCCCATGTTTAAACCAAGACGCCATATTGACGTTGACCGGGCTTCCTTATACTTAAGGATGGTTAGATAAGTAGATTTTCACAGTGCGACTATACTAGAAGCGAGATACTTGAAAGACGGTATGCAATCAAAACATTTTTTGAAAACAAAGACTTCTAAAGTATTTGAAGGGGACGAATAACATTGTGAAAGTTAGTTGTGGCGAAGAAATTTTCCGTTGTAAGATAGCGCGCCTGCTTGCTCTACACAAGTCCTATTGAGTCGCTATGAACAAAAAGTCTTTATTTTCGCACGCCCTTGCGTAAATAAGATGACGTGTTCAGTTGTGTCTAGAAACTCGGAGTTTCGTCTCCTTTTCTCAACTAAGTCTCCAATAATGGCAGAAAGTGATGCAGACGTTTCCAGCATTTTTGGAGTTGAGCTTCTAGCCACCCAAACCAACAGCAAAAATAAATTTATTGCTTACAAAAACAACTTCAGCCAGTAGGCCAATTTGCTAAGGTCATCTTAACTTGTGAAAGGAGTGAAACATAGAATGTAGATGATGAAGATGATGATTTTACCACCATCATGGACCTGACAAGAATAAATTGAGATTCAACAGTATACGGGAAAATACTAAAACTTTATCTCCAACTGTAACAATGTTTTTCACCAAAATGCCACAACTTTGCAATACCCCAAGCAAAGTGAAGTTTCTTTGAGGGCGTGGTCGATTGTCACGTGACGGCTTAATATTTAGCAATTATTGAATGAGGCTGAGTAGGATATGAAGAATTATGCAGATCGAGGTGGATAATATCATCGATTCCTACCAAAGCCGAATTCAATAATTGCTTTATTAGTCATTCAATATAATTCCAAGTTTAAAAACAAGCTAAAGCATGCTTACCTCCGTCGATGTTAAGTTCATATCGATAGTGCATCTTTATCGGGAAGTTTAGGAGATAAAGGGCTGTTCCGGTGTGAAAATATACTCTTAATAGCAGATGTCGTCCGTCGAGTTGTCTTCTTGCTGTTCCTGCTATGTTTGAGGACAGTAGTTCGCCGTGAAACGAGTAAAATGTTCCGCCATCACTCACTTCACCATTACTCTCTTTGAAAACAACTCAAACTCGTGCCCAGATCTTCTCGATTAAATGTTGAATAATCTGCAACTTTGCTGCTTTTTTGACGTCATCGGTTCAGCATGGTAAAATTCTTCAACATTTGGTCGACAGTAGCTGGTTATGATGAATTATGCGTGTGATTTTGGCCAATCAGAAGCGGAAAAATATTTTGAATGAATAATAATCATTAATATTCAGTGTAAAAACTGTGAGAAATTATCTTAACCATCTTTACAATGCATGTATCACAATTTGAAGGCATTTCAGGTTAAATTTAAGTTAACATTAGTTAAAGGAAAGAAAACTCCTTATTTGGACAATGACGTCATAATGAATGCCCAAAAAGACCATCTTAACCCAAGAATTGAGCTTGGCAACAGTGATTTTCCAGATCAGCGTATTTTAGTTAGTAAGAATAGCTATGTTGCCAAAAATCAGACAAAAATGCCCGTGGGTGTCACATTTTGGTTTCCTGTGTACCCGACTATTAAGCAACTACGACGACAAAGGCAGTGAAAACATCACTTGCGTTCATTTTCTCTTCATCGCATTTACTTAGCCTCGCTTGGCTTGTGAAATTTCCTGGAGTTGAATACTATAGGACGGCTTCCAAGAAGAGAATTCAGAAAGAAGAATTCGTCGTGGTGTGTTCACGTCTTTCATTATGACGTTTCACGTCGTAGTCTTGCAGTGGACGTCAATGTAATGTACCGAAAAGTGTGATGCATGTGCAAAGCTGTTGTGTTGCTGATAAAATCAAATGTTTTTGACGATCTCAGTGACCTCGTCGTCGTGGTTGCTAAAGCTCCCTGTTATCTGACATAGACGACCGAATAATGCCTGGTTTATGACTGAGCGTGTAAGCCCAGCATAAGACTTCGAATAGATACCTCAGTTGTGCTGCAGAGCCTTTCAGGTGGAATTATTTTTAACCTATTGACTTTTTACACTTTAAGTACGCAGAGACGCTTCTCCAGGATCAAGGGGTAAGTACAAAGTTCACTCCAACATAAAGTAAGAGAATTCTTTATGGTTAAATTAGAACATTTGCATGCTCGTAACAGATATTTTTGTTTTTGTTTTACCAGAGGGGAAGGTTAAACTCCCATTTCTTTTGCGTCTCACCAAAAAGGTTGTGACGTGTAACCAAAGTCTCATTTCACACCCATCGTAAAACATTCAAAAGCAAAGAGAGAGCTTTACTCTTACTTTCGAGCTATGGAAGAAATTTGTACCATGACCAATTTGATACCCTCAGAATTGCTTCCTAATCGACTTCAAAATTAACATTCTTACTGCTGAGAGTATTCTAACTTCGCTCAACAACGTGTACCTCAAATTATTGGTTTTGGGGGGAGGGGGTGGGCGTACACAGGGGGAGGGGATAGGTATGTCCACTGTTCAAAAAGGGGCCATTTTATAGAAGTGTCTCAACACTTGTCCGTCCTTGTAGCTTAGCGTTGATAACAACATAGGTTAGTTTTCTTTTATATCTTTTGAGTGAAATGCGAGGGAAACTCACTGAACTCATGCTTTTTGGAGTCTTTTCATTAAAAGTACATCACTGAAATAACTTTATTCCCTAACCAGAATGGTTGATGGCAAAGTCCCTCGACGAAAACTCGAGTATTGTGTTTTAGTCGAGTAATTGTTTAGTTAGTCACCTCGTGGTGTGATTAAGTCACCAACCTCATAGTTGGCCGAGATGTCACCTTGCTATTTTTACCGATTTTCTTGCAGAAACTCAAAGGAAAGAACCTCCAGGCGAAGATACGGGGGTAGATTGTAACTTTCGGGTGAGCAATAAGGTAGCCGTAGTATTTCTAGTAGCTGTAGTAATAGCTGTAGTAGTAATAGCTATAGTATTACTAATAGCGTATTTGTACGACAAAAACAAGCTGGCTTCGTGTTCAGGCGCTGAGCAGTTATAGCTTTATTGTGAAAAGTGGACGTCACCATTCTTCCTAAGATAATACTATTTCAAATATTCTCTAGCTAACGTTAGAATTTTAAACCAATAAAGTCGTCTCTAATATCGATTGTAATTAGTTGAATATTTCCCCTGGTAATTTATTGGGTTCTTGCGAGGAAAACCGGCCAAGAATTTAAGCTCTGTTCAAACGGAGGGCAGAAGATTTAATTAAAATGTTATTGGCATAAAAAACTTTACTTGTCTAATGATTCAAAGCAACAATCACTTATTGAAAATTAACGATAAAATAGTGTTGAAGCCGTTGTAAGTTTGCTTGGGGGGTGGGGGTTGTTTAATTTTTCGTTGTGGTCGCGCCGATCACACAATCACGATTTTGAAAAAGTTTGGAGCTTAAAACTTGAAAAATATTACAGTTGACTCACGATAACGCGAACCCTCGCCAACTCGAAGCTCGCGCTAATTCGAACCAAAGTCGATTCCCTTGGATTTCCTTCATACTGTTCTCAGTCGGCAGAACGGTCAATATCCAAAGGGGTCGTCACACAGAGCAATAGATTTCACCTTTTTATTTTACGTTAGAATGAACAGCAAAGTGTCTTCCTTCGTCTCACACGTGTCAAAATGCGCCCGCGATACAACTAAGCGGTAAATTCGCGAAAATCACCTAGACAACTAGTTAATCATTGAACGGCAAAATAATTACAATTTTTCGATTCTTAACACATACAATTAATTAAATTTTACCTTCGATAGCTCGAACCCTCAATAACTTGAACCTCCCGTTAACTGGAAGTGATTTTTGTTTCCCTTCAGATCCTCGATTACTCGAACCAAGTTTTAAGCGCGTGACAAGTCGGAAAAAGAACAGTGCGCTAAAGTCCGAAATATTGAATTTATTTCAAAAACAATTTTCGATAACTCGAACTTTTTTCGATTTCCCTAGAAGGTTCGAGTTATCGGGAGTCGACTGTACTTTACCCGTTTCTTCGACGGTGAAAATGAAAAAAGCATGTTTTATCAAATTCTCATGGAACATTTTGAGCCTGGAGATTCCGTTAGTTGAAAACATTTTTCTACAGAACACGGGGTCACGCTTTTATCTGCACCATGGATAGTTAGTGCATGATCGCGGGAAACTCACTGAGTATATTTGACACTTTCCTTATGAATTCAAAGAAACATTTACACAATCTGCAGTGCATAGAAGTCCATTGTTAGTTTTTAGAATCCTTGATTTACAACAAAGTTATGTTGTCCTCTATTTAGTTACTTATGCGTTAACTGTATGAGGGACCGACTGCGCTAACAAGCAAGGCTTTGATGCACTAGAGACAATCCTCTGAAGGGCAACCATCCTCGGAGACCCAGGCGCGGTCAGTCGGGACGGGAGAAAAGGCGCGGCGAAACTTTTTAAGCACAGGTGGAAAAGCCCCTGGGTACCGACTCTCACCGGACCATTTCCAAAAGGTCAAGCGAATGCTGGCTCCTGATTGGGCACACAGAATGTTTTGTGTTATTGTGCCCAATCGGCGAACAGTTTCTCCTGAGTTCTCTTCGTGAGTTCGTACACGACGGCTATTGACTCGATCACGGCTTGTCTGGCTCATGCACCAAAAAAATGCACGCAGTCAGGAAACTTTCAGTTTGATATAAACTCTCCAGTTCAAAATACTGTCTACCCGAAAACTAAAGACGCTTTTCCAAAAATACAAGCTTGAGCTTACAACAAGTATTCACTCTTGCATCGATCACGCCTTCTTAAATATTCAGGAGTTTAAGATGCCACGACAGCTGACAGCCACGAAACCTCGCATGAGAAGTTAATTCACATTTTTTCAGTCTCTATCGTGATTATTCCAACTCGCTTACTTTGTCAAATGCATGAGATCTCCTCTGGCGCTGAATTTCTATCAACCATATCCAAGTTCATACAGAGAAAGACAATTTTGTCATTGCTTGTTTACTTCTTTCACAAAACGTGAAATTAGGTATTCTCATGTGACAGTCGTGCAGTAACAGCAAAGAAATGTACAAAAAGCGTGATGCACGTGCAAATTTTTTGTTTTGCCTTATCAAGCCATTGCTTTTTTACTTTCTCGTTGCCGCTGCATCTTAAACTTCCTATTATTTACGATACATTGTGATCCGTCAGAAACAGAATTTTCTCAGTGCAAATTGAATTGCTCCCGCTGATAGCATCTGAAACGTTCTTCGACTCATCAGTAGTCAGGAAAGCTTGGTGAACGAACCAGGCAACTGTGGCGAGATAATAGCCGTCGTGTACGAACTCACAAAAAGAACTCAGGAGAAACTGTTCACCGATTGGGCACAATAATACAAAGCATTTTTTGTGCCCAATCAGGAGCCAGCATTCGCTTGACCTTTTGGAAATGGTCAGGTGAGAGTCGGTACCCAAGGGCTCTTCCACCCATGCCTGAAAACTTTCGTCGTAACTTTTCTCCCGGCCCGACTGACTGCCCCCGGGTCTCCGAGGATGAAGGGCAGCGAGAATTATATGCAATTTACCACGAGGCCTTTATACAAATAGAGTTTAGTCGCGGCACGACCAAGAAATAGGGACAGTTTCAGAAATGGAGTGATTCCTTGTTTCGATAGTTTTAATATCAATAGCTCTATCGCCCACAGAGGGGCAATTGTATGGACCAGCCTTACGAGTACACTAGATGACAATACTGCAAGTAACGCTAGACCTTTCACCCGGTTGGCGTGGGGATCAAAATCCCTTAAATTTGTTATTTATATTATTATGCTTTTATTTTCATAACATTTTATTTTACCAGTTTGGATTTTGTGTGTGTTATACGCGGCCCACAAGCTTGTAGCTTTAACTGTGACGTGTTTAAATCTTTAAATAAAATTTGTTTAAAACTGATCATGGACTTCTATGCACTGCAGATTTGGTGTATGATTTCTTTGTTTCACGCCATAAGTTACACCTATTAAAGAGGAAGCGTAAAATGTATTAATTTAGCAGGAAATAGTTGGAATTGAATTCCCATAGAAACTTTTAAATTTCCCTCCATCTTCCCCTACCCATAATGCAACTATTAAGAGTGCGGACTCATCTTTTTGGCGTACAAAACTTATTTTACAACACTTCGCGACTGGTAAGAATTTCGTTTTTAATCAGTGCTCATAAGATAAAGTTTCATTTTGCCCCGTTCTGTTAGGAAAAACAGATCATTTGCGCTAAAAGTTGACTTTGATTTTGAGACGACATTACCGCTTAACAACAAAGATTAGCTTCGTTCATGATAAATTAAAAACTGTTGGTTTCATCTTGGGATTTATAAGTAAAAAGACCCTACACAGCGATATTTGGGGAAGTGGGAATTATTAAGCACACATACTTGAACACATTTTACGATAAGATCCTTATTTTGCCTTCTGTAAGGTGTTCTTTAAAAATGTAGGGAAAATAAGTAATCATAGTATTGGTTCCATTTTGGGACTGATTAGCCAACAAAAATTCACCAGGGCCCAGTTGTTCGAACGCCGGTTAGCGCAAACACAGGGTTAAATTTTAACCAGGGTTTCTGTTTTTCTTCATATTTATCAAAAGCACTCTCTCCGATAATTTCCTCTATTCTTTTAGAGTATCCAATCATCAAACTGTAGACAAAGAGATTTAAACTGAATTTGCTTTTTAAGCTCTCATATCTGAGTTCAAATTTCGCAAACCCTAGGTTACCTTAACCCAGCTTTGAACAACCCGGCTCAGGACAATTGGAGAATTAGAATATATATTTAGCACATTTTGTAGGATAAAACCTTGATTTCCTCGTTCAGTCAGGACTGCATATAAATGCATATGATTTAGAAATTGTATATAAATAGGTCACTATTAATGTAGTGGTTCCAGTTTTAGACTGACAAGTGAGAAAAAACAATTCACGACGAAATTTGAAAAAAATGGTATTTTTTTAACTAGAGTTTTATGTTACAAACGTTGTTCTCTTTTGCAATTCACTAATTACCTCCATGTACTACTCTGCTCATCTACCATTACGGATTTATCCTTTAATGAAAACTTTTTTTCACACAATACTATGTGCAAAATGTAATTTTTTTTTTAAATAAGGATATTGACAACACCGATTTTTCAGAAACGGTAAAAATTTGGCACAAATCGTCTAGTTAGCTTGGACGCTAAATTACCCTTTCGTTTTTCCGGTATACATCATCTGTTGAAAACAGAACTACAATGTAGATGTTTGTTTTGACTGCACAATCATAGGGAAGTTTGCAAATAAAAGCTTAAAAAATAGACCATTGTTAATTACAAAATACATTAATAATCTAACAATGCAAACGGCAATCATGATCGCCTTGGGCGACTTCTACCTTGCAATTGTTGTCGGTACAGAAACTTACCTTTGTTTTGAACAACTGCAAAGTATAGCATCTGGCAAAGTAGTTTTCAGATAAATAAGCTTTTAAAGGTTTAAAACATAGCTCAAAGGTACTAAATAGGCTAGGCTTAAGTGTTGCTTTCCATATCAACCCATTTTAAATCATCTTACACATACAGACTAGAGGAGACAAAACATCATACCTATAGAGCAATTTTCGTATGACCTTGAAATGAAACGCGCGAACAAAACAGAAACAACAAACTAACGGAAATAGAGCAATTTATTTGGTTTATCGAACGGACGCAAACGCGCGTAGTTTTTGGTTGGTTAAGCGAACGCGCAGGTGAAAATACTTCCTGCCCGAGAGCTTTCTAGAAATCAATCGATACTTCACTTTGACATCATACTGCAGTCACTGCAACACTATTGGCCAATTGAACAATGCCTTCGCCATATTGGGGTTTTTTGGGCGGGAAAACGAAGAATCCATGTTTTGATCTTTTCATCCATTGGCTTATAAAACAAATAACAAACACTTACCGAAACCATTTTTTGAAGGTCATACGAAAGTCACTCTGACCAACCAATTTAAATGAGTCTAGTGGGAAGCTATAAAGTGTGAATGACGTAGGTTAGGTACAGTCAGCTTAGCTGACTATAAATAAGCCAGTCCAAGAAAACCGATAACTCCGAAAAGGTTCATCGAAAAGGAGAGAAAAAACCCTAATTAAAGGGTCCCCCTTTAGATACCCGCAAAGCGCGCCAGACACACCTGATATAATTCGGCGTTGACGATTTTTCCGGGCTTGCTCGGTATTTTTTAACGTAATTAGAATAAGGTCAATTTAGAATTGAAATAAACATGTTTATGATAATTTTTTATTCTTGTGGGCTGTATATTATTTCTTCGTTATTGTCTCCATTGGCATTAAGGAAGGGATGCAGGCCGCAGTACATGAATAGATACATCTACGGTACTGGGACCAGGTAGCGAAAATCCGTTAACAAGGCTGGAAAGAACACTTAAAAATTAGTACACATGCCAAGTTTGAACGTGATTTGTTGAAAACTAACGAACAGATAACTCCGCAAAGTCGCCGAATTTTTCGCACGTTTGTATGGTAGGGGGCCCGTTAGTGCCGACTGTAAAATTTCGCGACTTTGCAAAGCAATATATTTGTTCGCTTTTAACGAATCACCTAACGAATTCTTAGTTTTAAGGCGCTCTTTTCAGCAGTGTCAATGGATATTCGCTGACTAGTCACTATCAAAACTTAAAAAAAAAACCTGGAAAAGTCTATTGAAGGGTCACTATACAGCTATGTGACCCTGAATTAAAGACGAGCATTCCCTTCCCGCATAAGCAGGTTTACCTGATTTTTAGCAGTGACCTTCCGGTACTAAGTGACAAAAACTAAATAGATCACGACAACAAGCATCAACATTCCCAGAAAGGAAGAGGAAGTGAAGCGTTTTAACGCTCCTAATACCGTAAAATTCCGAAAATAAGCCCCTCCGAATATAAGCTCCCCAAAATCGTAACGCAAAAAACCCTCCGTTAAATCGCCCCCACGAATATAAGCCCCCGGGGGGCTTGTACTTGGAATTTGCCCTCGAATACAAAGTAAAACAAAGACAAATGGTAAATTTCCTTCCCACTAAAAGCTAGCCCAATCGATTTTGAAACGCAGATTTCCCTCCGAATATAAGCCCCTCCAAAAATAAGCCTCTCAAAACGGGCCTTTGAAAAATATAAGCCCCGGGGCTTATTTTCGGAATTTTACCGTATTTTATGTGCGTTCTTTAATGCCTAATTTCCCTGAGACGGCCGTGTTTTAAACGTAAGAAGATTCGTAAGATACAAAACTTTAATTATTTCACTTATTTATTCGCCTCTCCAAAGATATGCACTTCCAACAAACTTTCCGTTCGGTTTTATCAATGTTTAATAAACGAGCGGGAGGGTTTTATAGGGGTATAAAGCCCCGTTCAAACGGACGCAACATTGTTGGCCAACAACTCCCAACATTGCTGGATGTTACATGTTGCGTCCGATTGCACACCCTGCTGCATGTTGTTGGATGTTGTTGCGCAAAGTTTGAAACCGGTGAAACTTTTCAGCCAACAACTCCCAACATATTTTTTGTTCCGTGATCGCCGAAGCGTAGCGCAACAATGTTGGATCCGTTTTCACAGCTCCTCCAACACTGTTGGGGCCACGCACGCTCATTACGCATGAATTACAAAGACTTATGGGTTATATTCTTCCCACGATACACTGCAGGTCCCAAACTTGTTGGGAGTTGTTGCATCCGTTCGCACACCACTGCCAAAACGCAAGCAACAACTCCCAACATTGTTGGCGCAACAACGTTAGGAGTTGTTGCGCCCGTTTGCACGCAGTTTAAAGCCACGAGGCGAAGCCGAGTGGCCTTATACCACGATAAAACCCGACCCGTGAATTTATTGAACGACTTCTAAAACATTCCTGGAAAAGCGTGTCTCAATGGAGTTGATAACAATGACGCTTTTGTGAACGTTGGAAATTAGCATGCGAAAAAAACAATACGTATGAAATTATTATGAAAGAAAATCAAATCTCACACGTGTTTAGAAACTTTCTAGTCTACGAACGACACTAACCGAAGGGGACATAGCGTCTTGTTCCAGAGCTTTTCGGAAGCCTAGAAATGCCGAGGAAGAGAGGAAGTTAATTGAAAATGGTACCTCAAAGTCAACTATTCCACTGAAACAGTATTCTTTGAGGAAATTTTTCTGGAATGGCCGAATGGTAGGTAAACAAAAATCCAGTACTCGAGCCTTGCGTATTCACAACTGGCTAGTCTTGAGTGTTAGGCTGCGTGCAAACGGACGCAACAACTCCCAACATTGTTACGCCAACAATGTTGGGATGTGTTGCGTGTGTGTTGGCAGTGGTGTACAAACGGATGCAACAACTCCCAACAATGTTGCGACCTGCAGTGCGTCGTGGGAAGGATACAACCCATAAGTCTTTGTAAACCATGCGTAATGAGCGTGCGTGGCCCCAACAATGTTGGAAGAGGTGTGCAAACGGATACAACATTGTTGCGCTACGCTTCGGCGATCACGGAACAAAAGATCTGTTGGGAGTTGTTGGCTGAAAAGTTTGACCGGTTTCAAACTTTGCGCAACAACACGCAACAACGTCACAACATGCAACAGAGTGTGCAAACGGACGCAACATGTAATATCCAACAATGTAGCGTCCGTTTGCACGGGGCTTTAAACGCTTGGACACTGCTATAGCCAATATTACCGCTGTGTCACTGAACTTTTGGCTGTATAAATTGGCGAAAGAACGAAGTTTAATATTTTGCAATCGTCGTTTACTGCATGTGTTATTTTGAAAGAGCGTTAAATATTTACCCACCATTTGTTGTGTCAATTGCTGTGCTGATAATTGATATTCACTCGCCACGTGCAATGAAGTAAAATTTCATCTTTATAAGTATTTTTTATATAAAGAATAAAGAATATTAATGAAGCAAAATACCATCAGCCCAGCACTCCCGAGACTGAAATCAAATGTCGCCCCAGGCTTCTTAGATCGAAAGTGTTTTACCGGGGTTTAAAACACGAGCACGTGACGGATTTTAGCGGACGTGATAGGTTGTTGAGCTCATGAATTATTGATGAGTTTTTGAAATCCAACATACACCTTGCTTTCGATTGCGCACCTCCCATTTCTCGATGATGGGTAAATCGGTCAAACTTGTACCGCATAGTTTGGTATGTGTTAAGTCTGAATGCAAATCAATCCGATCTGAATGAAGTTCTGCGATCATTTTTTGTTGTTTGAATCTTATAATAAAAAAAAATCATTGAGTGTCAATGTATTTAGCACGAAAGTGCTAATTGGGGACACTATTTTTACGTCTCCAACAGAATACGGGACCGCTAGTTACGTGGTCATCCGAGCCACGCGAAGTTCTCGCCGCTTGCAGTGCAAAGGAGGTACCTTCATTTCTCATCCGAGAATCGTACCCGCGATCTCCCGCTCTGCACTCAAACACTCTACCGACTGAGCTAATCCTGCTGCATGCGTAGAATGCATTTATTGCATTTGTGCGTGTTTCCTGGAAGATGGTAGGTGTGTACCCAAAGCATTTGAAAGGGTGGGGAAATTAAACAGACTGAATTTACCAGCCACAATCTTTATTAATGTTCTTTAGGAAAATTAAAGCTAACTCTTGTTAAGAACTAGGAGCCTTTTAAAATTTCAAAAATCAAGAACAACACTGTTTAAATCTCTTTTTCTTCAGCAATGGTTTGCCTCAAGATGCCACGCACACCCGATTGTTAACATAATCTCCCTTAATGTACCAAAATCGACCGAAAACTGTTGTACATACACGGACGGCACATTGTCGTGACCTGACAAGTTTTTTATCCTCATGTAGAACATGACATTGCAAAAACGTTTCCTAGTTGCTGATAACACCCCAAGGGGACAATACGAAGAACGCTGGGGACAAGGAAATTGACCAGCAGACTGCAAGATATAGCCTTAAAAAGACAGGAAACATGTGTTGGAAATTATATTAGGCGAGTCAAACGATAAGGTAATAAAAAAGGTCCTCTAGAGGGCAACCTTTACCGTTTGGAAGCCGACTTGGTATCCGCTTAGGTAGTCCTCTAACCCTATCCATTCCTTTCCGACAAGGTTCTCAATATAAGAGTCGAAGTTTAGATAGGAGATAAGACACTGAAAAAGGATTTTGGACCCGCTATTCCTCATATCCAAGTCGACTATGGCCGAGTACGTTCTTGCTTTCCATGATCACATTCCAGGACGAACCTCTTTTTCTAACTCTTGTACACATCTTTCCCCCATCTCTTGCAAACTACGACGAACAGCATTCTGTAAGATACCTTCTAATCTCGGGTCATTGCTAAAAAATAAAAACAGCCCATAAGATAAAAATACAGTAACACTACTTTCTCAAACGTTTTGGGTCGATAGGCGATTGTCACTGGCTAAAGTTAATTCCATACTTCCTCGAAGTAAACGGGAACTTATGCTCAAGCAGCTCACGCGCAAAAATTAGGACGTTGCGTGCGAAATACCATTTTCAAACATTTCCACAGAGCTGTGAAGAAGTTGAAAAGGTTATCAACCGAACCAACCAAAAACAGATTGTTTCTAATCGAAAGCGAAACACTTGACCTTCAATTTGCTCAACTCTTCCACTGCAGTAAAACCTTGATAACTCTATAACCCAGTCATCGCACAGCTGAGGATTCGTCTAAACCTAAATGTTTCAGGTTTCCTTCTCAACCACACTATATGATTGACCAGAGTTTGATTTTACAACACGTAGTATTGACAACCACTTACACATATGGGTGGTACTGAAAACAACTGACCTTACTAGCATCTTGACAACGTTGATAACCGTCTGACATTCTCTCTTGTACACCTTAAACATTAAATAAAGCCATGAATAGTTTATCGGCCTTTAAGTAACTGTATGGGGACTTTAACAAGTTTACTGCAAAACGCTAAACACTTCATTCTCATAGTAGGTGTCATCAAACAGTGACGAGTGAAATTATTTCCTAATTTAACGAGAATATCATCTGATTACCAGTTGCTATCCTGGGAGACAAATGAACTAGGCTCACAATCCTAGGTTTTTGACTTGTTCAGTGTATCGAGAACCCCAAGCGCTAAAAGGTTTGACGTACATATTTTGGCCAAAATTCAAAATTTAAAAAAATTAAAAAAATGCACTTTATTTGAGTGTCAGTGTATTTAGCACGAAAGTGCTAATTGGGGACACTATTTTTACGTCTCCTAATGGAGACGGGACCGCCATTTTACGTGGTCATCCGAGCCACGCGAAGGTCTAGCCGCTTGCAGTGCAAAGGAAGTACCTTCATTTCTCAGTTATTTTAAGACCCTGAGTAATGGTCCGGCCCCGAGAATCGAACCCGCGACCTCCCGCTCTGCAGTCAAACGCTCTACTGACTGAGCTAATCCTGCCACGGTAAACTGAGCTAATCCTGCCACGACAAAAAGCAGGGCAGAATCTTTTTGATGTTTAAAGTTGTGCTCTTCAGTCTATTTAGGTTTTCTAGAGCGCCTTTTTACATCGTAAATCTTTACCCCGTGGTACCATTAAACCTAAACGCTACCTTACCACGGAGATATAAGAAACGTTACTACAAAAAATTAAGAATGTCACCCGTGACATTATAAAGGTAACAGCATATTTATTTCAAAAAGTCAGAGGCGACAAGAAAATCCCTTAAAGAGGAAAATATCTTGCCTTCTATTAATCCAGTGAAAGCCAGAAACTCTAAAACAATGACTTCGCACTTTCTACAGCGCCTATTAAGGTTGGAAGGGTTTGCCGGTTTACAGGAGTGGAAAAAAGTAAAAGCAGCTGCATTTTTTTCTTCCGAAAAAAAAGGTTGGTGGACGAATCGTCGAATGCAAATTACGTAATTACGCACTTAAACAATACTTTGAATGGCAATGTTTGTTGTTTTAGTACTTTGCATCATTCCGTTATTTTAGATTTAACTTCGAACCGCAGAGAAGGGAAACTAAGGATGTTAAAGCATTAAACAATTCAACTGATTAAAAACAGTAAAAGGCTTTCAAAAGTACTACACCTGTTCAATTTCTTCTTTCTTCTTCCGAAGTCTTTCCATCCTAAAAGCAATCTGATCAGGTTCTAGCCCTGTTTCCTTCTCCCTGTGTTCGTCAGTGCGGATACTTTCACCAGAATTTAAAAGATGTTTGTTTTGCTGGTAATGCGAGGAGTCTTTTGTCGACGAAGATGACGCATGGTTGTTTGTAGCTTCGAAACTATCACTTCGAGAAATCGAATTGCTTTCACCTTCTGTATTTTTGCTGCTAAGAAGATCAGTCAAAATTTCCAATGACGAATGAACTGTCACAATGTCTTCACTAGCATCGTTATCAATCTCACTGGATGGCAAACTGTTTTGCTGCGACACAGAGTCCAAGTCTGCGCCAGTGACAGTATGAGAGGTGGTTTTCTTCAATATTTTCGCACGAGGTTTTGTGATTTTCTTTGAAATGAAACCAGCCTTCGAATTTGCTGTAACAGTGGTGGGCGGTCGAGTGGCCATCATATAACCAGTCACATTCACAGGTTCTTTTAATGGGTCTGCTTTACTGCCGTTCCAGTCAGAAACAAGGCACAAATCTGTGACTGCGCAGGAACCGCCTTTACTTTCACTTTGTGGTGGTGTACCTGTGGCATTACCATCAGATACCTGATGGCTCGGTATGATGAGTTTCAGAGATTTCTTTGGCACCTTACATGGCCGAGGTCCATCCCCGTCTTCGTGGGACCTTTTGTGGTCGGGTCTAGAGGGTGAAGCAGAATGGGTTTGGGGCGTTAGAACACCTTGACCAGTAGCTCTTACCATAGATTCTTCATCGAATTTATCTTTTCTATTACAAATTTCACCCTCACGAACCATCTTTCTCGCACGCTCGTGAGTTTGACAACCGTCTTGTTTATCTAGATCAACTTTACGCCTTGATGTTATAGGCCTCCTCTCGATTTTTTCACATGTTACTGGAGTAACAACCGAATCACAGTTAGGATCAAATTCTATGCCTTCACCAGTTTTGTTCATACTTAGGCTGTCTTCAAAAGTAACCTCTGTTGTTTGACTTGTTCCTTGGGAACTAGAAAATGTACAAGATGATCTTTCGTGTAGCTCCAAAGACACATTAGATGCAAATAGTCGCTTGCTTTCTGGACTGGAATTCTGGGGATTGATTTCAAAAGTTGTCACAATGGGTATTTTAACACAGTTAACGTCGTCGGATTTTATTGCTTTATCTACACTGTTATCAGTCTTGGAAGGGATCGTTTCATGAGCGTTAAAGTCTTTAGACCGTGTTGCAGAGATATACACAATTTTCGGTTTTGAAACCACTGTGGAAATATTGGGTAAGCTCTGTGTTCTCTGTGGGCGACGTAGCAAAGATTTCTGGCCTTTTTCATTTATGGTATAAGGTGAAGAATTACAACGTGAAGCTGCAATGCCCCTGTCATCGACACTCTCGTTTTCACAGCGGGTCTTTCTTTCATCACTTTGTGCTACATCGTCTACTGGCACGTTTACATCAAGAGCACCTTCCACAGTTGGTGTGCTGCGTAAAGATTCAGATTTAGACGTTTTTGAGCACACCGTGACGAGACTTTCAGAACAAATATCAATGCCGTTATTCCTAACCTCCTGCGCAGTTACGGTACGTTCATTGTGACCGGCGTTGTTACCTTGGAAACTGTTCTCGAGGGGACCAGCAATGATCTTCCTGTCTTCAGATGTACTTACACCATGCGCGTCACCTTCTTCGTGGTAGCTTAACTCTTTAACTAGATTATTCTGATCCAGATCTCCTTCACTGACGTTTGTCGGATGACTTGGGGAATAGGGAGAGGAATCCTTGGGTTGAGGAGAACACTGATCGCCACTTTTCATAGTAGGACTACTGGGTGAGTAAGGTTTGGCGCCACTGGCTTCGTCGACAACGCTGGTTATAGGATCAGTTAGTTTGGGCCTATGTTCTTCATCGGAAGAGATTTCCATTTCAACGTGTTCCAAATTCCCCCTGACCGAAAGGTTATTCTCCGTTAGACCATGACTCACGCTACGTGTATCAGGGGATGAACTGACAGTTTTATCACTATCGTCCAGATTCGACTGACGGGATTCCATTCGTGACCAATTAAAACACGAACGGTCAATGATACCTGAATCAGTTTGGGAAACGTTACAGCAATCTTCCCGTTCTGGGACGCGTATCTCGAAACTTCGGCAACCTTCTGAGATCTTCTGCGATACACCAGTAACTTTACTTACCACATCAGCTTTGGAAATTTCTGTTACCGGATGACATTTCCGTCTGGGCAAATTTCCCTGACTGGATAGACCATTTCTGTGTACCGTGGGACAGCTCTCATCCTTATTCCACGTGCTAACTGACAGGTTTGTATTGTCTGAGGAATGAATTCTTTGTTGGGTGGTAACATGATCTTCACAACTTGAATTTCCTTTACGACGTGCGGTTAAATCTTGGGAAGAGTACATTTTTTCAACAATATCTGATGAATTCACATCCTCAATTTGAATTTCCTTATGACTGACGCCAAAGTCATCTATAGCAGTCATACCCAAAGCCCTTCTCTCACCCTTCTGTCCTCCAAATTGGTGATCAAAATCAACATCTTTTTGCTTGCTCCGCTTTTGAATTCCGTTTTTATCATAGTACGTGGAAATGCTACTCTTTCCTTCACACACATCTTCTTCTGAAATCAAAACAGCAGATCCAGAGCCCTCTCCTTCCTTGGTCCTCATGTTATAAACGTCATTGGTGCTGTTCTCTTTGGATATGACACCAGGACCCCTCTTCTTTAAACGCCCTTGATCTCTGTAAGTGGCTTCCTTCTTACGCTCAACTTCTTGACTCACGTCACTAACACTGATACCTTTGACTGCGTCATTAATACGTTCATCAGACGTTGTCTCTTGTCCACTGTTGTCTTCATGCTTACGCTCCACATTGCATCCCTGTATCATAGCGCTATAATCTTGACCGTCATTGTCGTGACAAATTTCTTCTTGCATGATCTTGCCGTGAACCACACAGTCACTCTTAAGAATCACTTTGTTCTTGCCATTTGGGTCATTTACCTGTGTTAACTCTTTACTTACACCAGCTGTATCACGCTCTTTAGTACCAAGATCATCTTTGTCCAAACACAAACGTTCTCTGTTCGTTGTTTCTTTTTCCAGGTTGTCAGCGCCTAAAGGCTGTTTTTTATGTTGATTCTGGTCAGCAACATTAGAAGTGTTATAGCTAGATAATTCCTCTTCAGTATAAATGCTGTTCACTTGGTCGTCATCCAAAGTAGTCCTTTCCCGTTTTCTTCCACCAACATAATTACGGTCTTTAATGTTATAACTTCTCTGTGTTAAGGCCTTTTGACAATCTTGATTTACTTTGTCTAAATGACTGCTTGGTAAGGTGGAGAGTAAACATAGACTAGCAGTGTTGTGTCTGCTACTATCCGCTGCTTTAGGCTCTACGTCGTATGCTTTCTGGTCTACTGTACCTCCACCGACATTCTCGTCCTCTTTGTCACAGGTGCTTAGCACGTTCTGATTCAAGGGAGTTACAATAACACACGAGGTAGCGCCTCCCGAATTTAATGTTTCCTTTGATCTTCTAACATCCAGAGTGGCTTTCCTGCTGACAAACTTCTCCTCTCTACCGTTATTAACGATTTCGTTCTCAACGTTGCTGGAATCTATACTGTAGCAAAATTCGTTTCCGGACTTCATTACGTCTGGAGATATCTGATCATCAGACGAAAACTCCATATCAACAACATGACAATTTTTGACCCGCAAGTTTCCATCTTCTTGTCTTACCAATCTAATGCCAATGGTTTTTAGAGCGAGTGCATCTTCATTGGCCTTCTCCTTTTGTGTCTTCTTAAAATCATCGAAAATGAAAGTATCGTTTGTCTGTATTTCTTCAAAATCGGGGTGCTCCAAGCAGAGATTCAGCTGTTTGCAGTCCTTTATACTAAGCTTTTCATTCACATTAGTCTCCTCATTGACCGTTTCGGGTGTCTTCTCAAGCTTGTCGACAGTGCACGGAGAGTTGGTTTCTATTTCAGTAAACTCGGAGACTTTGGCGGAGGGTCTGAACGGCTGAATTGTGGTGTTTGCAAAAGTTGCCTCTGTCGCATACTGTAAATTATCATGTAGTTTAGTGTTGTCCCCTCCGAAAAATCTCTTGGCTTCTTTTGCGTGCTGGCCAGTATTGCCTAAAATTGTGGTATGTCCCAGTGCGACCTTAAGAGGCTTGTAGTTGAAACCAAAAGTCAAAGAGCTCTTTCCCGCATGAAATGAACCTTCTACTCTGTCATACGCTTCTGCCACACTGTCGACATCTTGGTCATAATTTCCACCTACACAGAGCCCTTTTAAGCACATTGTTCCGCTCTCGGAAGCGGTTGTCTCTCCCTCAGATGATTCTTCCGTAGTGTACCAGCCAAGTACTGTATCCTTTGCATTCAAACCACCACTACTTGAATCTACTGACTGCACATCTTCATCCCTGACAATATGGTCCACCGCGTTAATCTGGTCTAGATACTTTTCATACGACCTTTTAGATGGGGAATTTTTGTCTGCAGGTTGCCTTTTACGATCAGAATTTCTATGTTTGTCCTCTACATCAGGACTTGGTCGTCTCAAGGAGATGTTATCCACGGCTAATGTGACGGCTAAATCGTTCAAAAGACGATCCGTTCTTTTAGCGCTGGATTTATCTGTTACTTTATCCCTTGGCTGCAGAAAAAAAAACAGAATAAGTAAGACATGAACAGAGGGAAAGGTCGTAGGTAGATGTTGGGACGCTAAGCTGTCTTTCACTTCTCACAACATAAGCTTTTCTTGAAGGTGTGCAGATTTCCTTTCACTATCAAACTGGACAGAAGGAATTTTTGCTGCTTTTCCAAAATAACCATGGCAAGAATTTGTAAACTGCCTGGTGAAATCAGCTCACCTTTCCCGTCCTACTCAGATGGTCTCCAGAAGAATGCGTCCTTTTTTCACCAGATGGCTTTGACTGTGGTTTGCCCTCTCGGAGTTCACTACTTCTGCTTGCAGTACCAGAATGGCCTGTGGAACTATGACTCGTTTCCTTTCCTGAAAAGAAAACTTAAGCGATAAAATCTTCATCTCTGCCATATTTATTACTTATTCCTAATCTCTAAAAGATGTTTCTTACTTCCTAATGTATAGATGAAATACGAAAGGGGCATCACTCACATAGCTGTTGTTGAGTTTATTTCCTGCGGTAGCGTTTTCCACATGCAGTTCAATGTGGCTTTCGTTTTTTCTCAAGTGAAAGAATACCCTTGAACATTATGAACAATCAAAACCCAAATTACAAGCTCACGTTTTTTATTTGATTCCATGTTATGCCTTGTCCTTTCATCTTCATGGTGTCTCTTTCTGTTTCCAGTTCTGGATGAAGAGGTGGATTCGGCTGTGCTTCGGGAGCCAGTTGATCTGTAATGTTCATCTGGAGAAGATTTCCTTTCTCTTTCCGATGATAAATAACTCAATCTCTCTTCCTTGGATCTGTCTCTACCCGTGCATGAAATATGTTTTCTGTGCTGGTGTTCCATCAGAGACCGACGAAGATCAGCCTCTTTCTTTGATCGTTCAGGGCGTCCTCTCTCATTTGGCACCCTGCTGTTATGGTGCCTTTCCCGAGTATCAAAGTTGCGGCTCCCACCAAACCTTCTTTCCGAGGATTGCTCACTACAAGAATAACTTGATCTTTCACTCAGTGGCGAGGCTTCACTAGATGAATCTCGCGTGCCTCTGCCTGGTGAATTTCGTTTTCGTGGTGAAGATGAACTGGTGGGGTGATCACGCGCTGAATGAGCAAAATCGGCACCATGCTTAAGATTGACAGGTGCTCTGATGTCATGAGCTTCCGGGGATCTCTTTCGACCACGCTCCTCAGAGAGAGGAATCTCTTGATGATCATAGTCCCGAGATCTCACGTTAACAGGTGAAATGCTACGGCGACGTCTTTTCTCAACACGCCCCCAACCACTTTCTAACCATTCATCTGACCTAGGCCTTTCTTCCAGAAAATTCCCACGTTTCCTGGAAGTAAAATCTCTGGAGTTGTTGCAGGATCTCCGATCTGCAAAATCTTGCCATTCTCGTTGTCGGACGTCAGGGTCAGATAGTCTTCTCCTTGTTGGGTTGGTGGGAGTAACTTCCTCCCGTCTAGGTGGGTGAACTTCCTCATAGAATTGTGAAAAATTGTTGGAAATATCTTCTGTAGATGAAGAAAAACAGTGCTGTTAAGTCAAAGTTGGCGAAGGGATGTGTGCCTACGCTTAAGGCCCCTCTTTCAGCATAAAGAGATTGGTCGTAATCTTTCCTTTTTGGGGGGTCAAATTTAGGACAATCAACATGGAAAATCCAGGGATGCACGACGGGTACCAAATCATAAACCTCAGAGGAAAAAGACAGTTTGGAGCAAAGCCCAGGGCTCAGAATTCTATATCGAGACATTTAGGGTCGACAAAAAGTGCAGTTTGGATACAACTTATTTGTGAAAATAGTGTCAAATTTCAACTACTTGCCTCTCATCAAATGAATGTCAGCATACACAAATGTGAACACACGGAGAAGAAAAATGTGCAGGATAGTGCCAATAAAACAAGTGGAAGAATAAGTGAGAAGAAAAGCTCATGGGGTCCACCATCAACACAGGCTGTTATTAAATAAGGCGCCTTTACTGGACCCGACTAGGAGAGAAGGTTCTCGGGACCTTTGGGAGGACAATTAGGTGGTGGCTCAAATGAGAGCTGAAAATTACCTAGCTCCCACGTAACCAAACGCCCTACCACAACGTAATAATGACTTTAATCGGAACATGAGTAAACACACCTTGTCTTTGTGCCTGTAACTCGTGTGTCCCGTTATTTTCCCTTTGACCTCGCCACACTCTTATCGTTTCACGAAGATCTTCACTGTCATGACTTGTTTCTTCAGATCTTCTCCTGTAGTCATCATATTGGCTATTATCATACTCTTGACGAAAGTTTTCTTCATATCGTTCACAGTAAAACTCCTGGTTTCTGTCTGGTTCATTATATCTGCGGTCATAGTCCCATGACTGATTTTGGTCAAAGAAAGCTTGGTTGTCATCTTGATTATTTTCTCTTCCTTGCCAAATGTCCTCCTCACGGTGATATGGCAGTTCCTAGTAAATAAACAGAAATTAGTAAAGGTAGGTTGGATGATAAAGCGGAATATAAAAGGTATAAAGGAAGAATAGTGAGAGGAAGAAAAACAGAACAACATTTTGATAGAGTTTTTCATGATGTTAGAACCAGATTATCATAAAATCCTCACATCTTAATGCCATTTTACTTAATTTATTTAGCCTTACCAATCAGATACTCAAACAAACCTACATGTAACTCTGTGGGTTTTCTTACATGTACCCTCTCACAACTAAGTTGGAGCATCCATTCAATTGGTATTCTCAAAGGTCTTTTTTTCCACTACAACTGAGGTGATCTAAATTTTTTTACCCAATTTTTTCATGTTCATTAAGAGCGAAAAGGTAAGTAGAAAAGACAAAGGAGATATAGCAAACACAAAAGTAGAGGCGAAAGGAAAAGGAAGTTAGCATCTTTCTGTCAGTGACTCTTCTTGACTAAGAGAACATGGCACTATGCAAAACTTTAATGTAAATGAATGTATTTATGTAGCTCTTATAATGAACCATTCACAAACCTCCTCTCTGTCATACGTTTCTCTTTCACAAAAGTTTTCACCACTGCCATTTTTAGCAGAATCCCAGCCATTCCAGTTGTCTTCGTAGTAATCTACTTCTTCCATTTGTTCATTATCCCAGTGCTGTGGATAATATCCCTCAGTCTGTTCTTGATAGCTGTAGTCATCCCTGGTCTGTCCTTCATTATCCTGATAATGCCTGATATTGTCTGCATCATCCCTGAAATCATCTCTGTGCTTATCGCCCACTAAGTCACTTGATGCACGGTTAGTATCCCATGAATGTCTTTCTCTCAAACTCTCCTCATTATGTCTCCTATCCATGTCTACATTGCCATTATTCTCCCTATATTCCCAAGTCCTGTTATTTGGTTGGTGTGATTCCTGTTGGAGTTTACCTGGGGGTACTTTGCTCCTTGGCACTCTCCAGTGACTCATGGCCACTCGATGTCCAAATACATACTTGCCTCCAAACCTAGAAAAAAAATTATTGATTTTGTTTCTATGGTGTTCACTAAATGAAATAATTATGCAAGTCAGAATACCTGAAAATTTCCCTTCTGGCTTAGCCAAAATGTTTTAGAAGCATTTGACATGAAAGTTGCAGCAAAATCATCAACAAACACTAAAAGTAACTGCTAAAGTCATCTTAGTGTATAGTTAACTTCAGAGTCAACAGCAATGCATATGTGTACTAGGGACATGATTCATGCATTTCCTGCTCTCTAAACTGTCTGAACATCTCCAGTGGGTAGATTTAGATGAGGACGAGGAGAAGGGGGAGGGGGGTCCTAGTAGTCACATGACACATACAGATCTTATGCCTCACTTAAAATAGCAACCTAAGGATATTCTATTTTTAGTGAATTATTCAAGACTTCTGAAACTGAAAATGTTTCCACTGGAGAATTGCATCTGAGTGTCCAAGTTCTGATTAAAGAGATCAGCTGTGAAGAAAGTTGTCAATGAATTTCATTCTTACTGCATTAGTATAAAAATAAAGCTCTACTATCAAACATCCATAAGATATCCCAATTTGCCAACTTATCTTACCGTGGCCCTATTTAGTTTTGTTTTAAAAAATGCCTTGCACGTGAAACTCTAGTGAAGTTACATATAACATTATGGACCTTTTCAAAACTAATAGTCGGCCAGTTTTAAGTAAACTTGGTTTCACCCGAGATTGAATCAAATGTCAACTTTTGACAGAGAGAGACAGTCCAAAAATGCTTACGATGGCAGTTTGTGATCAGAGACAATACGCGTGATTATTAAATTCTCGGGAATATTTTACTTTCGGAAACGAAATCTTCAATACATGTTTGTTTCAAAGGAAAGATGTTTCACTGATAAAACAGAAATCTGTGACAGCTTTAATAAATAACTCACCGTTCCATCACGTTTTCGGCGACCGAAGGTGATTTAAACTTTAGCGCCACGAAAAACCATCGTTTATCCTTCGAGAGGGAAGACATTTCTACACAGCATTCTCCAAATCTTTCTTTAAAGTATTGCCTGTAAACAGATTACATCAAGATAAAGAGCAATATCACAAAACAAACGCCGATAAACTAGAAATTAGTTTCAAATTTGACGTTTCGCATGAACGATTCACTCGTCCCGTCTTGTACCTAACATGGGAGACTTCAATGTTAGCATTTGTTGGTAAGCCTTTGATAAAAACACAGTCTTTCAACTCTACAAAGTCGTTGTCGATGAAAGGCATTTGTATTGAGAGATAAAAACCCAGCGAAATGAAGTAAAATTCGAAACGATCAGTTCGGTGGCGATGGGCGAAACACAATGCGGTCATAGCGGATGTGCTTGTGATTTATACCCGCTGTCACGAAGCTCTTACGTCACGTACCTACATCCCATGAAATTTTATACCCTCCCCCGACAACAAACAGACACCAAAAGTGTCAACAAAATTCTGGCGTGTACCGGGATCAATGAGTGCTCAGAAATCTGAGGCCAAGTTTACACGAGATGTGCAATAAAAAAATACAAAATTGAGAATATATTACGTTATCATAAAACAAGGGAACCTACCCACCCCTCCCTGATACACTTATTCTTTCGTTGCCGCCACGTGCTCTGAGGCAAGATGTCGGATATTTCAAGTAACGTGACGAGCAAGCCGCTAAATCCACGAGATTCGGCTAAATTCATCTCCTCTAGAAGTCAAAACGTTTCTATTTGCCAGAAAGGTGTAGAAGAAGCATCGAAAGGTATATTCGATTGCCTGAAATCAAAAAAATACAGCTTCAAATCTTGGAAGGAACATGAACTACATCCGAACGACATGACGAAAGAAACTCTAGATTGGATCGTTGTGTTGGATGCGTTAAATTTTTCGTTTTGGACGGATGAAAAAGTGGAGCCGTGGATAGTGCGATTTGAAGGAAAGAATTACAAAGGGTACTGGGCTCTGTGTGCAGCCATAAACAGAGCTCTGAAGGTTTGTATTAAATGACAAGGTAGTAATGATGATGTAGATGACATCGACAGTGACAGCAACAACAACAATTACAGTAATAAAAATAATATAAATAGTAGTAATAATAATAATAATAATAATAATAATAATAGTTATGATAACGGTTATACTAGTTTGCTTATAGCGCAGCATTTTCAACTCCCAGAAAAGCCTGTGGGTGGGGAGGGGCGGGGGCGGGGGGGATGTGACTCCCATGTAAAAGTGAAGATTAATCTCGTAGGAAAATTAAAATTAAACCCCTGAAGGAGACTAGTCCAGGTGTGGTGTAGGCTTTATTTGACCTCTGTTAAAATGTTTTTACTACAAGTGTCTATGGTTAATGATAAAATAATTAACAATTCTTGCACGAGGTTGAGCAAAATATCGTGATTGAGCTGAGAGACACTGACAAATCACGGTTTTTTGCAGTAACCTAGTGCAATCATAGTTTTATCATTCAATCACTGAGTTGTTGTTTTTTTTTAATGAATATCTTCGGGAAGTAAACATTTTATTGTTATTATTATTATTATTATTATTATTATTATTATTATTATTATTATTATTATTATTATTATTATCATTATTATTATTTATAGCCATGAATGAAATGTTATGTTGGATTAGCGGCATTCTTAGACATGAGATCTTGAGAAGTTGGGGGTGTGCATTTGCTACAAAGGACTGAGAAAAGGAATACTCCATCTCTAATGGTACCAGAAAATCTTTTCATCCAATTACATCTTTGTTTTCATTTTATTTAGGAAGGCATTCAATTTACTACACCTTCATATTATGCCGATGTCACTGTGACACAGTTACAACACATCTTCAGATCTGAGACTCCAACTGAAATGCCACTACTCGAGGAGAGAAGAAAGAATTTAAATGAAGTTGGAAAAGTTCTAGTCAAGGATTACAAGAACTCATTTACCAATGTTTTGTTACAGTGCAACCATAGCGCTGAGAAACTTCTCAACCTGATCACAAGCACTTTCAAGTGTTTTCGAGATGAAGCAGAGTTTGAAGGTACCAATGTATCATTTTACAAGCGTGCGCAAATTTTGATTGCTGACATCTGGGCTTGCTTTGAGGGACAAGGATGGGGGCATTTCACTGATATTGATCATCTCACCATGTTTGCCGATTACCGAGTACCTCAGTCCCTCTTGCATCTTGGCATCATGAAATACACTGATGAGCTCTTAGAGAAGCTAAAAAGAGGTCAGGTCATTCCTGCTGGTGACAAGTTAGAGTTAGAGATAAGAGGGAATACCATTTGGGCTGTAGAGCTAATGTACCAGGAAACGGTGAAAATGGCCAAAGGGGATTCCCAGTTCAGTTCTTTACCTGCAGAGGAACTCAGCTCAGTTGTGAACTCTGTCATTATTGATTATTACCTGTGGGATTTTGCCAAAAGGGAGTTGGAAGGAATCACCGAGTTTCCTTTTCACAAGACTAGAACCATATTCTACTGACCACTGAAGGAACTGAAAATCAAACCCCTAAGTGATGGTTATAGGACCTTGTTTTAGAATGGACATCATGCTACAACTAAATTCATGGTACTGCAAAAAGCATTTAAGAAATGTGAGTGTTATTTACAGTGTAACCTTGATATAACAAAGTGCAAAATCAGTTTGCTATAACAAGGTTTTGTTATATTAGGTTTTTAGCATATTTTATTATTAGAGGGGTAAAGAAAATCACTTGTGATAATGAGGACTTCGCTATAAAGAGGTTATCAAGGTTCCACTTTAGTGTTTTATAATGGACCATTTAGCAATGCCCCAATAGTCAGCATTACCACAGTCAGGGTTGTCTCCTGTGCAGCTCTTTTAACCCTTTAAGTTCCAATGGTGACCAAAATCAATTTTCTCCCAACAATATTCATACCTTGTCAAGAGATTCGGTTTATGAAATGATCACTAAAGAGAAAATGCTTTGATCTGCCATCAAATTCTCTCAACTAATTCTTAAAGGAAATGTATGGAGGTCAGTTTGGAGAATTTGTATGTGGATATTGGGGCTTAAAGGGTTAAGGTTTGTCAGGCAACACTCCTTTCCAGAACCTCCTATCCCAGTAATTTCCAATTCCTTCTTTTTCGGTGGGGATGGAGAGTTGGAGAGCAGTGACTATAGAGATCTTGTGGAACTACAAAATATGAAATGAAAGGTCAGGGAGAACAGTGAAGCATTCAGGGAAATATGAGGGAATATCTTGGTTCTTATATGTTGCAAGCTCTATATTGATCTGATTAAATTTCTCCTTTCAATTTCAGTACAAAATTATGCTGCTAAAAGGGATTTAGGAAATTTAGAAATGACCCCCCTCAATCTATTCTCTCTAAGAGTAGCTCTGATATCAACATACCGGTACATGCAAGAAAAAACTTAGCAAGAATGAACTGTTTTTTCATTCATTTTAGTAACTTTCTATACCATATAACATTGTAAAATTGTTGTAATATTATATTTTTATTTATAGCTCAGCACCTAAATACTGTACTTTTTATCACAATCTATTATGTGAACATGACTAAACAGTTAACCTCAGCTTTTGACAACCCTGTTTATCCCTTAAAGCCCCATTGAATATCAACATACAAATTCTCCATACTGTTTTTCATACATTTTGCTACAGGTTAGTTGGGAGAAATTGGTCAAAAATCAAAGCATTTACATTGTACCCTTTAGAGATCATTTGATAGCCTAGGAAGACAGCCGACATTTTGTGATGCCACCACTGGTTTCCCTGTGAAATGATATCTAAGAAACCAGCACAGAAATTCCATACTGATGATGCTTCTGATTGGCTGAAGAAAACTCGGCCCACTCGGCCTGACCAATCAGAGGCACTTCTCAGATCTGGGTAGTAAAGCATCATCAGTATGGAATTTTGGTGCTCATTTGTTAGATGTCATTTGGCAGGGAAACCAGCATTGTCGTCGCAAAATGTCAGCTGTTTTCTCACACTAATCATTAATTGAATAATGATTCTCCCAGCCTTTACTATTGACGATGTTCTCTTGATGTATGAATAATGTAAAAGAAAATTGACATTGATGAGATTAATATTCTTTCACTCTTGTTTCATTCAACATTGACTGCTGCATCTTTAGTTTTGTTGGTTACTTTAATTTATAAATAAGAATTGTCTCTATTTTTCTTTACGTTTATTTATTAGATTTGTTAGTACATTGAAGTGTTATTTAAAGTTTAAATATTGTTTACTGTATTATCTTACAAACAAAATTAATTATCTAATCTTTTTTCTTATTATTTTAACCTCTGAAGATAATCAGCAATCTCTTACTGTAAATTTTGGTAATGGTTTTCTTTGATTAATAGGCCATTTGCATGATAGCGTCATTCTACTACTTGAACCAGAATCCTTTTTGATTTTCCTTTCATATTTAAATTTGGTAATCCCAGCGAGGTTTAAATAACAAAAGCCCTAATTTGCACAAGAAAGCAAACCCTGTAGGATTCTGGTTGTAGCAGTAAAATGGTGGCATCATGCAAATGGCCTAATATAAAATTGATTGATTGTAATCCATTTTCCATAACTTCACAGTGTGTTAAATAAACCAATAAGTATTATACATCTTCTTTTAGTATTATAACAATACTGTTGGGTGTTATATTAAAATCTAATCAGTGGCCTACTTGTGCTTTTAGAACAATACTTGTCCTTGAAGTTGGCAACAATTATTGCCTTGCACCCACTGCACATTTGCCTTGGTTTGCTGATTAAATTCTAAGATTAACAAGTAGAGAGGAAAAAAACAAACCAAAAAGGGCAAAACAATGGCTAAAAACATTCTGTTCTCTTTACTTAAGAAAAGAAATTTTTTTATTTGAAATAACGACTGGGTATTATCTTATATCATGAACAGAATAATACAAAGATGCTTTGAGATACGGAGTTGATATTCTTGTTTTGTAATCAATATCTTACTAGTTTGCTTTTCTCTTTCATAAGGTATCAATTTGGCACTTGCAGATAAATTTCATGTCTCTGTGCACCCTGTATTGTTCTATTTATATATTTCCCGAATAAATGCCTGGAATAAAGCATCAAGTGACCATTGAAAAACTGGTGGATTCTCCTTTTAATTGCCTTTGTTTTCTTGAGCAACAAAAAAGGAATTTAACATGAGATCACAATTCATTCCTGATGTTTTCCATGCACTTCTTCAGTAATGGAGATATACCGGTATATAAGGTATAAAAATCATTCTAACTGGTGTCTGTATAGTAAATGTCAACGAACAAGTTTAAATCCATGGCCAGTGTCATACACTGCTGGAGGAAACCAACGCATCTTCATTCGACGGCAACCACGGGTGAACCAGTCGAACATGCTTAGAATGTTAGTATTACAAGGCAAATGGGTGAAAATCTTGGTGATTGGTTTAATGAATCTTGGGAAGTTTTGCTCCACATGCAAAGCAATATCTTCCACTGTTGGTTCATGAAATTTAAAACAACACCATTCTCTGGAGACACCATAAACTGGCTTGACTTTCATGCTGTTTTTGTCCCAGTAATTTCCTGGTTTGGGCAACTCAGTGGTATTAAAATTGTCCCACAGTTTTGTAAGTTCACCCAAGGGAAAAATGTTTCCCTGTTCTGCATCAAAAGTGGCTGTCAGTTTCCCAGTCTGGATGGCAACAAAGTCATTTTCAACTTTCCAAATATCATTCACCCATTTATCAGAATGTGCAGTATCAAGAAATAATATGAGTCTGGCCCCTGTTCCTTCATTTTTGTTTCTCCACCATTTTAAGATGCTATCAAATGAGAGGGTGTTGTTTTCTGTGAGCGCCCAGTCACCACTATCTGTTACATGTCCACTATAATACAAAATGTATGTGTCATAGTGCAATCCAGGAAGAACTCTTTGCTGAAAAAATGATGATATCTTCTTTTCAATGTAATCAGCTGAAATACCACTAGTTGAAAAATCTGTGCCAAAGTTATGAATCATGTGACTTGAGAAAAATCTGGACACAATGTTAATGAGTTCCATTGCTTTGGTGTTGACAGCTTGGAAGGCGTTTTCTGCAAGAACAATGACATCCCCAGTTGGGCTGTACTTATGAGCAGGTGCCACTACAGCGTAACCAATAGCTGTTCCTCCCACAGACTTACCAAGCTTTGTTAGGATGTCACACATGAGTAACTCAATAGGCAGAACAGTCAACAGCATGCCAATGAATATTGGATTTGTTTCTTGCCATGCTGATGCTATCACAAGAATTGTGGAAACTAAAGTATACAGTGTTACAATTTGTGACACCAGACAGAAGTGTCTGAGTCCTTTTGATGCCATTGTTTCGGACATGGCATTGTCACTATATTCTCCTCTTGTATTTACAACTTTACAGCATTCCTCCAGCTTTCCAACAAATCCCCAACATGTTACAATAAACATAAAATGGAACCAAACCCATGGAATAGACATCAGCACAAATATGGGCAGTCTATATACTGGCATTTCAGGGTCTTTGATGAGTTGTGTGCTAAATCCATAGAAGAGCACTTCCAAAACCAAGATTGCAAGTATCTGAAGTCTATGAATGCATCTTCCATGAAATATGAACTTCTTCCATGTTTCCAATAAAGACAGCCTTGAGAAGTAAATGTCAATGATAGATTCAAACGAAAGATGGATGATAAAAGATGATAAAATGTATGGGTTGTAATGGACATCACTGGCTGGAAAGAAATACAGACCACCCAGCAAGCACAGGCAGCAGGCGCTGAGAAGGGCCACGCTTGACTTCATATGAAATGCCATTAAATGAACTGTGACCGCTACAATGATTGTTAGCATGCTTCCAAAGTGCATAGTTCCAGTCGTCCCAGAGAGAAATCCTAGCAGGTACAAGCATTCTTCTGTTGAAAGGAAGATAGAATCGTATACAGGCGTGCCACAGATTCTTAAAGTTAACGCTCTGAAGCAATGAACTGCTGTACTTGTCATTATGAGCATATCAGTGGCATCCAAGTCGTGAAGAGAATCGATTGGGTGATCAAACGCAATTTCGGTGAAGGATAAAACACTGAAAAGTACACCCATCCACAAATGGCTAAATCCTTTTCCAAACTCTTTGTATCCGTAAAGATAAGTAGCTATAGAAATCAAAACAGCCACAGAAACCGCGATAGCAAGAAGATGGATGCTCCCATCTGTTGTATGGTGAAGCCAGCGTTCTCTGATACCATTCGCAGCTCCAGCGAAGAAGAGAAGAAAGCAAAGTGAAGAGGAATATTGAGCAACTCTGCTGGATACTTTAGGTAGCATGCTAATTACAGAAGTCACACCCGATGAAAATAACGACTGTTCTTCTGCAGAGTTTTCACGCCGGAATTTCTTTTCAAGGCTTGAGTAAATACCTTTCTAATTAGAAGCAGCTGAAAGGCATGAAATATACTTTTTCCTCTCCGAGGTCCAGGAGTGGTTAGCACTTAATTCTTTTGCAAAATCTACTAATTAATTGTATGTTTTGACAAGTCTTTGACACGTTGCCCATCCGCCATTTTTGTTTCTCGAGATGTCCGCTCATGTTTTAGCTCTGTTTACTGCTGAACATTTGCAGGCTCAAAGTTCATTATGGTCAATATGGCGGACGATCCATCCGACATGGAAGGTTGCGATCAACAGAAACTGGCAGATATTATCAAAGGATTGCACGGCAAGCTAAGGAGAGAGTTAAGGGAAGGTAAATAGTGCTTCATTTGTTAAGATGCTAGGTATCTGTAAAGTTTAATTTAAAATTTGTGGATATATGGGCTCATCATTTTTACATGTAAAGCTAACATACCGTAAAATTCCGAAAATAAGCCCCTCCAAATATAGGCCCCCCAAACCGGTAACGCAAAAAACCCTCCATTAAATCGCCCCTCCAAATATAAGCCCCCTCCCCGTCCTCCGGGGGCTTGTACTTGGAAAATTACAATGTAAAACAGCAAAAACGGTAAATTTACTTCCAACTGTAAGGCCAGCCCAATCGATTTTGAAACGCAAATTTCCCTCCGTAGATAAGCCCCTCCGAATATAAGCCCCTTCAAAAATAAGCCCCTCAAAAAGGGCCTTTGAAAAATATAAGCCCTGGGGTCTTTTTTTTGGAATTTTACGGTATGTCATTCAACAGCGACGCTCTTTCCAGTGGGATAAAAATAAAAAAAGAAAAAAAACATCATTTACAATACATGTTCCCTGTAAAGATCCATATAACCCTGCTTTACGGAAAACCGCCTAATACGCGCACTTTGTTCTTATGGACAGTTTGCTTTGTACCTTGGGAAGTAAAGAAAGCCCTTACGTTTTCTCTAAATTCACCCCACCTAATACAGACACCAAAGGGGCACCCAACGTGAATTTTTGGAAAATATCTGTTCGGAAGACGATTTGAGATCTAGAATTTTCGGAACATTTGCTGTAAAATTTCTTGCTTGCCTACCTTTCCCAGGATTTTCGAACATCTAACAAATGGTATAATTGCCCATTTTTAACAGATTTTTACCCTAAAAAGGTCACCTAGAATTTTCTGGAGCCTTTTTTCTGGCTGAAATTTTCGAAAAGGTAAGCTTTGATTCCTTTAATTATTTTCAGATCACTAGACTTTCAGCTAGGAAATCCGAGCAGATGAAAAATTTTTAGGTGATAAAAATATGTGTATATCTACCGTTTAAATACTAAAATACATTCAACAATGCCATGTGTTAGTGGTTTTGAACTATATTCTTATTGGGTGCCCCTGACACCCTGTTAATATGGACACTTTCTATGGCCCCCTCTGCGTCCAAAGTAACGGAGTTTGGCTGTACTATAATTGCAAAATTGGGAGACTTTCTTGGGTCGATTTAGATTCTATTTGTTAAATCCTTCATGCCTGTTTTCTAATGATAAAGCGAATGGTGACCACAACAAAGTCTGGCAAAGCCACTGTACTGACAGGAAATCATTGGAGGAATATGCATCTGCCATGTACATGCTAGCTGTCAATCACTGGACAAGACAGTCCCCAGAGGGGAGGGTAGAGTGGTGTTATTCAATGGCAGTGGAGTTCTTCAGTGGGGGAGGACTGAAAAAGTTGAAAGAAAAACAGAAAAGGAGACGACAGTTTTCTGAAACTGTGAACAAATGTTGCTGCTGTTTTGATTCAGAGGAAAGTGAGATTTGTCCTAGTGCTAGGTAAGTGTTTTTTCAGAGATTATCAGCAGAGAACTCTGATAACTTTGAAGGCTTAAAATGCTGCCTAGTATTTTAATTGCCCGTTGGGGGAAATCTCTATTCCTCATAAGCTCGGCTTCTCTGAGATTTCCCCGCCACAGTCACTCCTCCCAAGTAATGTACAAATTTTGAATTTAATGTTAATTAACCTATTTATTATTGTTTTTATTCTGCTCATAATTCATTGTGTGTGGCAAAATAATAAAATAAAATAAAAATAAAATAAGGCTTAACTCCTTTAAAAAAAGTGCATGTAGAGACGATTGCTGAATAGGAAGTGTGACTGTTTCAAAATGCAAGAAAGTTGTCAGGTGCCTTGTGTCATACCTTGTGAGTAACTACTACATACCCTCAAGATCCCGCAAAAAACCTGGCCCCAGTTGTTCAGAAGGTTAATTATATATCATTATCCACTGAATATATTCTCTATTCAGTGGATAACGCAATTGGATTATCTAATACTGATCTGCTGGATATTGATTTACCCCATGGATAGTGCTGTACAACACTTGAACCACTAGGCCCAGCCACAAATCCAGTGATCCACTTTTTCAATGTTCACTTGTCAACCAATTCTGAAATACTTAACGGCATCAACCATACAATAAGGGTGTACTAACAATTGGTACACCAATTTTTTGCAATTTTTTCCAAGTTTTTGCCAAGTTGGCAAAAAATTGAAAACCCCCTTTTGTATAGCCTGTTCCAGGCTCAAAGATAGTGAGAAAAGCAGATTGCATGAAGTTGCCTGCAAACTATGTGGGGGTTGGGGAGAGATGGAGAAGAGGAGACTGTGAGCATTGTTTCAATACCTCATTCCGATGTCCAGCTCCTGGCCCGGGTTGTTCAAACGTTGGATAGCGCTATCCACCGGATAAATCACTATCCAGCGGATAGCGTAATTGATTTGCGTAATACTTATCCGCTGGATAGTGATTGATCCGGTGGATAGTGCTATCCAACGTTTGAACAACCGGGGCCTGGTATACCCCAAGATTGGTCATTATTTTGTGACAGGTTACTTCAACACTTACTTCAGTCATTTGGCTTCGTGCATGATGAGTTTTACATACATGTCAAGCACGAAAACCCTCCCACACTGCACCTTTTGATGTCTTGACCTTTGACATTTTCACAGGAGAAAAGATTTTTTAGGAAGAGGGCAAGGTGGTGTATGGATTAAGGTATTTGAAAAGATGATTACAGGCACTCTCCTTCTTTTTTCCGGCTGATTTTTTATCATTTCCTATTTCACTGCTCACTTATTTTTTTTGTTCATTGGCACTGACCAAGGGCCTGGCATAGGCTACATCTTGTCATTTGAGGACAGTTATATTCATGGTGAACATCATATTTTTTCCCAGATTTCCATCAGCAAATGGCAAGTTACTTCTTCTTGATGTTGGAAGTTGCTTCAATCCATTTGCTGCTTATAACAATATTGATCCACTTGCCATAGATCTACAACCTGCAATCTCTGTAAGTATGACTTCTTCTTTGATCAATGTTAGGACCAACCACCTTAGTCCGTTTTTTTTTCAGTTTGATAAAACGCCCTTGTGTGCCTTTGAACAGTAAGGTAAAACTTGTAACAGTTTACATTTTATGCATTTTAAGCTAACAAAGTAACTGTAAACTTATTTCACAGACTGTTTACAGGTGTGATTTTCTTAATCTTGAAGTAAAAGAAATGCCTCCTTTAACTCAAAAATGCTGTTCTTGCAAGAATTATGATACAAGTATGAGAAATCCATCAAACGAAATATCGCCAGAAAAACAAGACATGGCTGTCCCAATTTTTACAGAGCACCTCTGTAATGGATCAACTGTGTCAGAGGAAAGCTCTGAAACATCTCTACAAAATGGCAAACTTTTGATGAGCTCAACAGCATCAAATGTAGTGAACAATGGAGACAAACGTAACTTGACATACATAGAGCACTATTTAAAGGAATTAGAGGGCAAAGAGATCAATATTCTTCCATCAGAAATGTTCCACGTTGTTGTATTTTCCCTTCTTTTGTCTTACTTTCCTTCTGCTTCTCAACGTTGGGAATGCTGCCAAAAAGCCCATCAACTTTTACAGACAAATGGTTTGCTATTAATTGTTACGCCAGACTCCAGCCATCAGAATAAAAACTCTGCTATGATAAAATCTTGGAAGACTGCTATTGAGTCACTCGGATTCGTGCGGTTTAAGTATGAAAAACAAACTCATCTACATTGTATGGCATTTCGTAAGGTTGCACCTTGCCACTCTTGTAACTATGGCACGGGTGATGCCAGTATGATGTACATTCCACAGGACTTCCAAGAGGAAGAAGAGAGTGGGTACCCTGTGGTTTCACACAGTGAAGAAGACAGTGCTTTAACAATGGAATGTTTTAGTGAATTGCCAGATTTATAGCTAAAAGTTAACCTTTTGACCTTCATAGTTGGTTAGTTTATGAGAATTTTTTTAAAATTTCTTGACCCTTGTACTATTACGTTTGTGGACAGGAAGGGTGCAAGGATGGAAGGGGCTGTAGTTAGACTGCGAGGAGTCTCTCTTTTGCTCGAAAATCTGTGAGAGTATTTTAGTAGCAAAGTCATGCGAGTTGCGAGGGCACGAGTTGCGATCACAGATTTTGGAGCAAAAGAGAGACTGCTCGCAGTCTAGGCTGCAGTAGGCAATCGCATGTTTCAGTTGCTGAAACTACTATATGGCGCGCCCGTTTACAGTGTATATCTGTTGTGCTCAGCTACGTTTTAAACCAACTTTGATGTTCTTCACTCAAGAAGACCATACTCTTCATTCCTGATAGTTTAAAAACCATTTCTTTTCTGTGCTGTTAATAAAAATACACAGAAAGCATTTTCTCTTTGCTCTTTTGGATTTGCGAATACTCTAGCCTGCAGAACAAGCGTTATTATTATTATTTTTTTCGCGTTTCTCAGGTGAGTGAAGGCAAGCGCAAAGTGGCGTGGGCGTGGTGCGCAAGACACGTGCAATGGGGTAAGGCGCGGAAATGGTCTTTTGGGTGTGTGTCTCGGGGCGGAATGGAACAAGAGATGGTTTGTGGACAGGCGGTATTTTTTACGCGTCTTTCCCGTCGCGCGTGTCTTGCGCTGTATGCCCGCTTCATGCTCGCCTGAGAAACACGAAAAAGTAGCGCCAGCTCTACACGATTATTCAATCGTATGAAGAAATTAACTGAAGATAGAAAATTGGACGTAGTCAATGTTTATTTTGAACATACAGCATACAAGTTACATTAGTGTTACATTAGGAATCCAGCCTTAGGAAAAAAGTTCTCTTGATCCAAAAATTCAATAAGTTATCAGTTAATTATTTTTCAGTTGAATTTTTTTAAGTCAATTTTATTGAAATTTTCCGTCCAGTAGAAATATGTAATTATGTCCATTTAGAATGAGATTCACAAGAGTTCAGTTCTCGGCCAGGTTTTTAGTCGAGTGGAAACCTACCGTCACCAGAAATAAGAAAATGATGTTTTGAGGACAAATCCGCGTATTGTGACTGAACATTGGTTCATGCTCGTGGTGAGACGCTCTTCTCATTCGCCGTTTTACCATTACCGAAGCGACTGACTCAATCGTGAGCACGAAGTTTTCTTCCGACTGTTCCACGACAACAGCGGCGGCGAGTAACGCCTGCCCCGGGTCCAGATCATTTTTGGAGGGAGAGTTGATAAAGTCGACGGTTTTTCGCGCCACTTGCTCGCAGGTGTCCAAATCCTCGGGTTTGATCGACGAAAAGACGACGGAGATGTCGTTAGTGTCCACGAGATCTGTGGTCAGCTGACATCTATTGCCGTTAGGAAACAGGTTTAAAAGAGATTTAAGGGTGTTGTGGATTAAGTCAAGCCTGTTGAGGTTGTAGTAGGGCTTGTCGTCAGCGATTTTTAAAGTGGCCATGTCTTTTGCGGCGATGTCCAGTCGAATGCTTATTGCTGTGCCTGCAAAAACAAAAATGACATGATGAAGTTTCAAGAAAAATTGAAGTCTTAAAAATGCGTGGGAAATGCTTTTGTGAAACAATAAAACATAATAGTTAGAGTCACGAGAAAACCGCTTTAAATTTTCGTAACAAAGTAGTTTCTCTCTCTACCTATTCCCAAAAGTTTTGACACCATGCTCTAAGGCTTAGAAAGTTGTTTGTCATTTCAGTTCTTTGTGGGTTGCTAGATACACATGTGGTCACTAGTTGGCAATAGTCTTACTTTACTCACTCTGGTAAAATGAAGTATTTTTTAAAATCACTTACCACAAGCTCGGCAACAGCTTCCCTCTGGGATAACGTGTTTTGAGCATGCAATTTCTGGGCAGCGAGCAAGTTCCTCAACAGTTTTGCACCGGCGGTTATAGTTTGCACCGGGGTCTTTGCTGTTCATCATAACGTTGTTCTTGGGGTCCACCTGGTCACATGGTCCGGGGTAATCGACGTGACTTTTGAGACGAGCGGCGTGACAACTGCTAGCAAACGTCACGCCATCCACACCGCACATCTAAACAAACGAGACCTGTGAGTACAGTTCATACATAATAGAAATGGTAGGCTATGGTAACCTAGTTGAAGCGACAAAAAGCGCGCCGGACGTGAACACTCATACTGGGAACTTCGGCCCAAGGATAATTCTTTTGCTCGGCTCCCTAAAATATTAAACCGAAATACATTCAATCCTTACTTCTATCCTGCCTATATCATGAGGAAGGCATGTTTCTCTGTTGCTGATTGCACCAGTTGTCTCGGCGGAAATCCCGGAATACATGTGTTTGACGGAATTCCTTAAGTAACTTGCGTGACTAATGCGCACGCTTCGCATGTCTTGTTAAAGTGACGGCATGAGTTAAGTGACTCAGGGGTATTTTTTTAAAAAAATGAGCATCTTACCCGCGTGTCATCCACAAAACATTCTCCTTTACAGGGTCCATAATAAGCCAAAGAAATTCCTTGTGTAGACAAAGCGCACTCGCTTTTGTAGGTTTTATGATCTTCACCGCATACGTCACTATCCAGATTCACGCTACAGTCCTTACTGGGATTGACTATAAAAAAAAAGATAATACATGACTCATGACAAACCAGCCACGTGTGCTGCTCATAGAGTGTTTGTAGCTCAGCTTTTAGACTTGCCTGAAATTTGAACCTGGCAAGGGATTCTTATTCTTCCGGCCAAAAGAATTACATACTCTACAATCAAGCGTGTTAACGTACTGCCCTGCCCTATTGCTCACATGGAAAATACGAATCTGAGGATGATGATACCGCCACTGCGGTATTAGTATATGTAATCAAGTGGTGACGAGTGAAATTAGGGAATAACTTTACGCGTGTTTTGTCATAATTCTAATAATTTGCTGAGGCTTTAGGCGAGGGAAATTATTCGAATTTGGGCGTGATCCACGCGCGATCCACGCGCGATCCACGGGCCGCGCGCGACAATTACAATTAAGCTACGCAAGCCTTGTTGTCGTGGCTTCACGAGAATTATCATGGAAAGATAACATGAAGTGACAGATGCTATAGTGTACAGACTCGTGAGTTACCTAAAATGTGTCGTTTGTGTCAACGTGTCTTATTTTCGTAATAAATTTTTAGTTACCACATTGGTATTGCGGACACTCCACTATGTCTCCATCAGTTGTTGTACTCGTCAAACACGGGCCTTGTATCTTAGCAACACATATTTCATGGTCTGGGCATTTAGCGTCGTCGCAAGGGTTCTAGAAAGATAAAATGAATCAAAATGTTATCTCTAACTGGGTTGAGAATGATCACAAAACAATAGTTACCGAATACTTCCTATAGATCCTACGTTAATTACCAGGGTTAACTTTGCAGTTCATTTCTTATTTCACTGATAAGAAGCAAACAATTTACAGTCAACTCTCGACTTGCGGGCACGTCGCTAAGAAGGATACCCCGATAATAGGGACCGCAGCTAAATCCCAGGCTAAAAACAAATTACTGAAATTTGACTGAAATAAACTCCCGCTATTATGGACTCTCGCTAATAAGGACACTAACTCGAGGTCCCGACAGTCACCGTTATAAAAGGAGTTGATAACTTTACTATTTTGAATACAATTTTTGAGACAAGGAATTAATATATCAACAACGCCTTACGCCTCAGAAGCTAAAACGGTTGCCTTATATTTAGAAGATTTTTCGCAAGCAGTGGTCCCATGGTGTTCATTTTTATCATGCAAAACGTTGTGATTAAATGTGAAAATTTATTTTTACTAACCATGGTCTCACAAGACCCCTCTTTAACATCCTCGATTCTCAGATCCCCACAATAAAGGGCGTGGCACATCGATCGATACGTTTTCCAGTTGGGTCCACAGACGGGGAAAATAGGGTCATAATCACACTCCATGCAAGAGTCCTTGCCTCTCATGGTCCAATTCAATGCGTTAACCCTCGGCCCGTTTTCCTGTGTATCGCTGATGCCCTTTGGGTAATGGGTATAGTTGTAATTTGCAGACGGACATCGAACGCGAGTGCAGAGTAGTTCACCTTACAAAGAGAACAATTTGAAAAGTAGAAAAACAAATAACACCACACTCTTTTTAGACTACGAGTAGTCCCCATTTTTCCTCAGGGATAGTAGAGCGAGCGAAACGCGAGCGCGCGTGAAAATCACACCACGCGCGAGGCTTTTACTCGTAGTCTACACCCTTTTGGTTTTTCATTACTAACAGGAAACTATACTTCAGATAAGATACTATCCCAACGCCTTTTGAGATCCGAGAGAATCTTTTTTCAAATTCAGTTCTCTTGTTCCTCTCTCATGTTTTGGATATCTTATTCTTATGTGATGATAAGTTGCTGATTTTTCCATCAGAACCGTCTGGCTTTTGGTCTTTCCGCTATCAAAGAGCTTACTTTAAATTGCTTTTTTGTATTTTGTTTATTTTTCTACCACAAAATAAATTACAAAGGACAAAAATATCAAGCTGTATAAATACTCTTACTAATCTCGTTTTCTCGGTCCGCAGTGTTAATTAGCATGAACGTAGGCCGTACATCAGTGGGAAGAAAAACGAGGATCCTTAACTTAGATATAAGTAAGAAAGATGTTCATTATACTTTTTTTAAATCGCGCGCGCAGGAATAAAAATTATCAAAATTAGCGGCCCTCGAAATTGACGAATCACAGCGCGGGTACTGAGAGATTTGATAAAAGAACACAGGCTTTGTTTCATTACTGCTAAAAAAATCTTAAACAATAAACGGGGTGTTTTTTAGGGCCTGTTTATGTGGAGGTGGGGGACCCCAGGTAGGTGAGGTAACCTGCCTGTCCATGTAATCTCTCACTTTAATTTGATCACGTTTGCATGATAGGTGGGTGACCCGCCGCACGTTAACTCACCTATCTGGGGTCCCCCACCTTCATGTAAACAGGCCCTTAATTTTACATTATTATCTACATGATTTTGATGAGCTGTTAGGGTTCATAGGCTGACTGAAAGTGCGTTTTTATCGAGCGCAAAAAATATAGACTGTGCGCTTTTGCTCCATCACCCAAAACATATTAATCAACGTGTCTTTCTGGCGGAAAAGTGAGCCTAAAAAACAAAAACGAGCCATTTCCCCTCACAAATGTAGCTCTTCATCTGACCTCTGGAGAAGTTTAAATACTGTGGGAAAAAATCTCACCATTACGACACAAGCAGTGATTACATCCGTCAAAATGCCTTTCTCCGTCTGCTATTTCTCCATTCGCCATGGAACATGACCTGTTGTTGCGATGTTGATCACAGGACTGAGGCTTCTCAGCACAGATAAGCTCACCCGTCTTGCAATGACACAAGCGGCATTCATCTCGGAGATATATTATGGTATCATCATCTATTTTTTCAGGAACTGCTGGATGCGAGCATTGTACGGAGGATACTGAAAGAGGAATAAGGTCTTGGCGAGTTGAGGCTTTCACAAAGGAACTTTATATACTACTTATTAACTGAGAGTGAGGTCATTACAGGGAAATCTCATTCCGAGGCCTGGATGTATTGACCGAGCGATAGCAAGGTCAATACGTCGAGGCCAAAGTCTGAGATTTCTCTGTACGAATGGACGAGGTTTTCAAATAAGTTATTTGTAATATGGCCTTTTCATTATGGATCTGAGCCTGCGATCAATTTAAACCAACAACTGACCAGCGGGTAACGTCACCTCAACATAGACGTCCATAAGGATGTCCACTATCAAGTTAAACAACTAGTAATGCCCGGTCATTACAAGAAAATGGTGCCCGCGGTCATTGCAAGAAAGCAGCCGATCAGAGCGCGCGTACTATTGTAGCCATATAATAACATCTGTTTACGACCTCCATCCAGTCTGGAGACCTTTTACGAGATCACCAAAAAAGCGTTTTACATGACGTCACTTCCGCCATGTTTTTGTCCCAAAACTATGAAACGGTGACCATGTTGGTGTCCTAAACCCGTCCTGTGGGAGTTGAACTCTTTTCTTTTGTCAAAAATTTATTTTGTTCCAATAAATTTGCACAGCTGCCAGCCACGTGAGTGAAAACGCTCTATATCATTCACATGTGGTTAGGAGCAGCAATAAAACGCATAAGCTATCTGCGTTCAAACTCAAACCTGGTATGTAGCCTGGCGGAGGAATATTTTCCTCGTTCTGAAATTGCAGCAAGTGTCTGTAAGGGCCTCTTCTAAATCTCTGAACCGTCTCGGTATTTCCTGTGTGTGGCTCATCCTCATCTTTTCCTCGTTCAACGCTCTTCTTTCCGTCCCCAAAGTCCCGTATCTCCACAACATACAGCTTCTCTTTTGGCTCATCGTTTTCTTCAATGTAGAAATCATTTTCTCCGTTCAAGTCTTTTTTGGTCTTGATTTTTGCATCACTGTCTCTCGTCCCCTGTTGTTTTTGGAGGTGGGCAACTTTCCTTCTACTACTTCTGCCAGACTTACTTCCAAAGGGATGATTTAGATGATTTAGATCCCGGCTTTGTGCGGCGTTTATTTCTGTATGAAATTTAAGGTTCTGTGATTGTGTCTCAAAGAAGATCATGTTTAAATACACTACCGTAAAATTCCGAAAATAAGCCCCTCCATGTATAAGCCCCTCCAAATATAAGCCCCCCAAACCGGTAACGCAAAAAACCCTCCGTTAAATCGCCCCTCCAAATATAAGCCCCCCGGGGGCTTGTACTTGGAAAATTGCCCTCAAATACAAAGTAAAACAAAGCAAAAACGGTAAATTTACTCCCAAATAAAAGGGTAGTCCATTCGATTTTGAAACGCAAATTTCCCTCCGTAGATAAGCCCCTCCAAAAATAAGCCCCTCAAAAAGGGTCTTTGAAAAATATAAGCCCCGGGGCTTATTTTCGGAATTTTATGGTATTTTTTTCATAATAACTTCCATTTTCGAGTTGAGCCTAGACGTTTCTTATTTTTTTGACACTTTCAGCCTGGGAATGTTCTTACAGATGTTCTTAAATTTCAATAACGGAAATCTGATAACTTTTAAGCGTCATTTAGACAAGATAAGACAATGATAATTTCATATTAATGAATCAAATACAATGTAAACGTATTATTGGCCAAACACAATAGGAATGTATTGAAAGAACAAAATTTTACGGGCACTCTGATTCCTTGTACGCTATTATGTAATTCAGAAATTCTGCATTTAGGAAAGTAAAAGCAGTGAAAAATATATTTTTCTTCTCGGAGCGTCGGGTATGTTCTTAGTATTTTCTTAATATTTTGGCAAATTTCTTATAAAAAAAGAGTATATTGAAAAAGTCTGTTTTTAAAACGATTTTGTAGAGACTTACTGGTACATTAAGATCAAACGCAAGACCATTAGAACCATTATATGGACGGCAACCGAATAGGTATGTGAACTCAATACATATGTAGATCCATTAGCTTGAAGGTTCCTTTTACAAACTGTTTCGATTTTTCAAATTTCGTCTTGTTCCGGTGTATATACACCTAACTGCACAAACTTTGTCATAAAAAAGGAAAAAGACAGCCAGATTTGGAATTACTTAGCCATGCAAATTACGTTTCGTTTCTTTGAAGATACTAAAAGCACTTTGGCAGTTCGGTATACAATACTTCAAATTGATATCAACTGATTTTAGAGAAGGTAAATTGGCCATTGTAAAGATGTTTTCAGCTTCAGTCTTTTGTCAGACCATGCAGATCCCTGAATGAAGTGCGTGTGGGTAATTTATTCATGTTTAGCTTCTTTCAACTCTCTTTTCATTTCCTTATGACCACGGTATTGCAATAAGGTCAACCTTGTCCCCAGGACTTTTTTCCTGCTTTCCGTGGGAAAAGCCCTGAGGACGAGGTTGCAATTGGGGGTGCGTTCGATTGATCGTATTGCGGAGTAAGAATACGCAAAAGTTTTGTTACAAATCTTTTCCATCGTGATTTTTGGACCAGTAAACTCTACATATATCAGAATATTTTATTTCAAGCAATTTTCTAGATGTTGCAATGAAATGAATGTCAAAACAAGTGATTTGTAAAGTTTATTTCATCTATTATTCCGGAATACGTTCAGTCGAACTCATCGTAGGTGTATGAGCTGTGCAAAAAAGTTATGGAAAGACAAAGGGCAGATTCCCTTGAAAACATACATGTGTGACTTACATTGGAGAAACATAACATAACAAGTAAAAGAGGAGTTACAAATGAAAACAACAGTAACAAAGATTCATCACCTGCATCACTTTCTTTTGAAGCCTTTTCTCCACCTCCTGAAAGTCTTTCCTCATCCTCTCCAGATTCGCTTTCTGTTCTTTGTTCTTCAGTAATCAAATTGAGCTTACGCTTCTTTGATTTGTTTCCTTCTATGTTTGTACTGTGAGGCAAATGTAAATCGCGTTTTTTATCAGCATTCTTACTTTCACTGTCTCCAGTTCCTGAAACTTCGTCGCCCTCTTCCGTATCTTCCGTATAATCACGTGGTCTAATCACGTGCTTCTCGCCCCGATGAGCGTGCAAAACTCTTAATCGTTCTTGATTGTTGCTTTGCCTGCCAGAAAACGCCCCCTCTTCAATGTCTTCAGGGAATTCAGCTTCATCTTCTTCCGTAATGAAACCAAACTCGCCTTTTGTTTCCGTGTTTCCGTCGTGAAAATGATCTTTTCCCTTGTGACCGTTGTCTCCGGAGGATTCATCGTCAGATGTATCTTGCGCGCGGTGCTTATTAAAGACTTGATAATGTATGTCTCTGATTTTTACCCTTTGCTCACCTCCTAAATATTATAAGGGACAAAACAATCTTGTGATCTGCTTGAAATATAAATTATTGTACCAGAATATCTTGAACTTTACATTACTTTTCGTGAGCAAATTTTCATTCGAAGTAAATGTTTATAATTAGACGTCTCGACACAAGGGTGAAGGAAGACTGTTTCAGTCTCAAGAGTCAGCGTTTTCTTAGGGCCTGTTTACATTTGGAGGTGGGGTACCCTAGATAGGTGAGGTAACATGTGGCGTGTCACACCATCTTTCATGTAAACCTGATCAAATGAAAAATGAGAAATTATATGGACAGGTGGGTTACCCCATGTAAGCGGGTTACCTCACATACCTGGGGTCCCCACATCCAATTAAACAGGCCCTAAGTTATTAATACGCGTTAATCAACCAACTTTGTTGGAAAGATATTTTGATCTGTATTAGCATTATTGTATCAATTGTCTGCATTTACCATTAACAGTTGCTTCTAACTTAATCTCAAGTAGGTTAGTCAGTAGCCACGTTTCACGACATCAAGATTAATCTTTGCGTAGATCTACCTTAGCATTCTCTCTTGAGAACTCTCTGAGAAATGAAATTTCTGCCTTCCAAGTTTACCCCGTAAACCAGCCCTAAGCTTTCCACGCTTCTAGCCTTCTGTGCATTCTTATATAATCTTGTTAGTCCATGTTATCATATTAGATATTGTCCGTGTTAATATTTTCTTAAACACCCACTCCTTACCTTCGCCATTTCCAGAAGAAACCGCACTTTCCTCGTTAATCATACGAACGCGCCTATTCAGAGTTCCATGTATATTGTCATCGTGAGTCAAAGTTCGTACCATTCCCACCTTGAGGTTCCCATCTCCGGCTGCTGAAATAAGAAAAGTAGATAAGACGAATCAGTAGTAAATGTCTCCCTGTTCAGTTTATTTTAGGTATTAAATCAGGGAGCTGGATTTGAGGAGCAAGCGAGAGCGGGTATCCCAGGGCTATACCCCTAGTGCATGACTCAAGGATACGCAACCTCTCGATACAGCGAGCTGGGAGAACTCAGTGAACTCCCCGAATACGCACCGCCAGGCTGTCAATTAATGAGATAAAGTGAAATGTTGCGGATTTCATATTTATCATACCCAAAACAAAACAAAACAAAAAAAGAACTTTTTAACCGAAGTTAAAATTGAACTTAGACATATATATCTGAGACTTTTTAAAGTTTGTGAAACACTCGTTTTGTAAATATATGAGTGAAACAAATAGCGCGATGATAAGGGAATTTTGTGAGGTTTTTGCCTGTCTTTGCTCGTATGAACAAAAGGGGTTTCTATTGCCATTGTAAAAACGAAGGGCATGTTTCATTATTGACAAACTTCTCTCTAGTTTAGGAAGACTTTTGAACGATAACAAGAAAGCGAAAACCTCGAGAAACAGGACAGCTGAACAGGAAGATGCCCTTGACAAGCACATGTTAAGCTAGGTTTCAGACGGTTTTTATCTCTAATAAGGTAACCGCTATTTAAACTCAAGCTGGTAATTAAGTTACCGCAAGAATAAAGGAGCCTAAAGACAGGTAAATAAGAAATTTTGATGCTTTACAATAAAAGTAGGTTGTAAAAGCATTATAAATTGAGTGTAGCATTTCCACATTCAAGTCTTTTTTGGCAAGATCTTTCAAACGAAGAACAAAAAAGTCAAAAAGCTTACAACAGACTGAAAGTACTATCCAAAAATGAGTAAAAGAAAAGTAACGGTAAACTTCGAAAGAACAGGCCCAAAATGATAAAGAACGAAACAGTGAATAGTTTTAAGCGAATTTTTCTCGCGGGCGCCTCAACAAAAATATAGTTTTTCAAACTTCTTTTTACTTACCTTGAGTCCTGCTAATTTTTCCACTCACAGTCTGATCGACATTTGAAAGAACTACAAGAATTAAAAGAGCTGTTGTTCGCCGCCCATGAAGCGGCATACTGTGGGAAGATGCTCGAAAACAAAACAAAATGCAAACCGAAAATAAAAAAAACGTTTTGACTGGCAACGAAGTCAAATGTCTAACGACAGCTTGACGTCATTGACTTGCCATGGGAGTTTTCACTAGGGAGGGGAGGGGAGGTAATTTTTTGAGAGCATGATTGGGACGAGAATGGGGCATTCAGGCTTTTCACTCATTATCCGTATACGGTTGCAGTTGCTGATAAGAATTATTTTATAAAACTCTATAAAAAGCATTTTTTTATACAATAGTTCTGAAACCGAAAATAAAATTAGTGAAAACATGCCCGCCAAACAGGAAACTCCATCGCATCTCTTTGGAAAGTGAAATCATAACGACTATAAGAAAACCTCAAAGAGAATTCTTTCGCATATAAAGTGTGTTGGTCCTTTCGTTCAATATGTTATAAACTATTATGTTTTTACACTGAGAGAAATGAGGTGCTGCATACGCTTGCAGAGAAACGAGCCAGTATATTTTAAAATGTGTCAAAAATTTAAAAGCTAGCAAGAGTTGGCAAATGATGTCTTTGACGCGGATAGAATGCAGATTCTCTAATTTGATTTGATCGCCTTCGACTCCTTGAAGTTTTATCGTCTTGCACCTGACCTGCCACCTCCTCAGGCGCTTCGTTTTTCCGCACAGAGGCGAGTAGGAAACGCGAGTGAGCGCACGCAAATCTTCATCGAGTGAGGAACTTCTAGGTACGAGGCAGGTCTTGCACTGCGTGAATCCTTGTATATGTTACGGATGCATTGTTGACTGTCAACACTACATTTTTAAAGGCCTGAAAAGGTTATCATGTTATATCCAAACGAAGGTCAGTTATGAAAGCTTGCAAAAGCCTACAAACTGACTTTTGAGTTCACGGCTGTCAACACGGGAGAACGATAAGATTTATCTGTTTACAACTCCGATTATGTTGAACTCTGGAAACCGAATAGGTCCGTAAACGGGGTCGTGTGGAAGGAGAACAGAGGAGGCTGTGGAAAGGCTCGTAACTACTCTATGTGACTTGCGGGGTTGGCTCAAAAAAGATATGGAACTAGAGGAACTATAAGCAATTAGCACAAAATATAAGGCACGCGTTTGCTTTAAAAGCAGCACGGAATTGACTTATAAAGAGTGACACGCCCAAATCATTCCTCTATAATTCAATAAGTCACGTTGAAAAGTCAGGGTGAAAACGCTATCAAGGAAAGGGAATTTCTAACTCCTCTAAGCCACCACAAGCAGCTATATTATTGGCTGCTAAGGGTGGGAGTAATAATTACTCCCACACTTAACGCAAAAAACCAGTTCGCCAACGCTTTACCAAACTGGTTTTGCAATTATTTGACACAAGTTACTGCTTTCATTTATTATATTTTACAGGCAAAGTAAACATTGTTTCCGATGCCCTAGCCTGCATTACAGGCGCTTTACGAGCCAAGCGAGGCGAAAGCGGCATTTTATGCGCCGGCAAAGAACAAGAAGAAACTTTTTATAATGACACGAATAGTAAATAATAACAAAAACCTCTTCATTTCAAGTAATGGATTCTTGTGATAGCTGATGCTTCAAGGTAATTGTCTTTAACTCTACTATAAGCAAACAGGTAGTATAATACTGACGCCACCCGCAAATCAGATTTTTTCAAAAACTTTTTTAAACCATCATAAAATATCAATTATCCGAGTGGGTAAGCCGGCGATCACTGTTTCTCTAGTGATATTTTTAAATGCTGAAAGATTGAATGAAGTGCCAAAAACCTGACATTTCTCAGCAATTTCTGTCTTAACCAGTTTTGTTTTGATCATTAAAATTTTATTGCTACCTGCAAGACCTAGTTAAAATGGGAAATCGTTTTTGACAAAGACCAGAAATATTAACTGTCGGATATTCCACCCATTCTATTTCTAATTTACACTGAATAAAACGGATAAGAAAAAAAAAGTCGGTCGTATTTCAACATTACCCGTAAAATAATAAAATCGCCAAAATTTGACAGATCTACATTACAATTTTCGACGGTGATGAAATTAAAATTTATACTCCCTGATATAAAATAAAATTTTAGAATAATTGTCTGCTTCCTCTCCTAGCTAAAATCTATTTACAACACTTCACAATGTTTTTGAGAAATGTTAGGTTTCCTCTATATACAAATTAAGGGTAAAAGGCCCGCTAATTTTACATTGGTATTAATTTGCTAACGTACTAGGGTGTGGTTGGAAAAGAATAAAAACACTCGACGAAACGCACTTGTCAGTCGTAAATTTCCGCTTATGAAAGAGTTGAAACCTCCATCAAGCCATTAAAAATATTTGCGAAAATCATTGATCGATGAGACGGAAAATCCCTTTGTAAATTAGACGGCGTTTCCGTTGGTGAACTTTTGTATAAAAGCTTTACTTGCTCCCCGGTTGCAAAGTCGTTGAACTTTCGTAGAATCGAATAATCCAAAGTTAAAGATTTCCAGATTGCTTCCCCATTAAAACTGATTCTTTTTCTCTATGTTTATGGTGATAAAAATACATGTCAGCTAGCTAACAAAATTATGTCTCCTCTCTGGAAATACCGAGGTTAAACTATCACACAACAGCAACCTTGGTCTTCTTCAATTGGCTCTGATCGTTCCTGTTTTTCGGGATCCTTTTTCTCGTCCGTTTCCCCATCAGTTGATTTTTCTGGGTCTTTTTTCTCTTCATCCTTCTCCCCTTTATCTGCATCTTTCGTTGCTGTTTCATTCTCACCAGCTCCCTCATCAGAGGTGGAAGGAACTTCATTCGCGTTTTCTTCTGCTGCGGGTTTCTCTGCACCGCTATCGGCTTCGTCGCCTCCTGCGCCTTCTTCCGCTGCGGCAGCGGGCTGCTCTTCCGTCGTTGTTGCCTCGGCCGTGGGAGCTTCTTCGCCTTCAGCCGACATTACTTAAATCCTACCAAATCAACTCAATTTGGGTGTTCTACCGGCTTCAACCGCACAACTATCTTATCTCACGGCTTGCAATGTTTATACTTGAACAAACATCTCGGCGTTAGTCAAACAACACTCGAGAAATGACATAAAATATTTAAAAAGCGTTCATTTTGTCGTTGCTATAGCTATTCTTGTCGATACATGTCATTTTCCCGGGCACGAGACATTCTGACCAATCACATTGCCCTGTCTTGTTTTGCATGCATCTAAGTCCACACCACCTGTTGTATCGCTCAGCGTAGCATTGCAGAGTTTTGGCGCTTGAAAGCAAGCTGCGGCCGTAACTGTCAAATTACGATTTCGATCCAATTTTTCCAAAACTGTTTACTGCTAACAAGTATTTCAGCAGGTACTTAACAAAGATCGAACAATGCCTTTGGACAACTGCTCTTAAAAACCTGCTAAAATAATTGTTAATTAAAAACTCAGTACAAGTAGCAAAAAGTATTTCAATTTTGAAATTATTTTCTCTATGCCTTACTTGCGTTAAAGATTTTTCAAAGCACCCCATACCGAAAAACCTGTTGCTTTGCGCCCAACTTAAGGCCCCCTACCCCACCACAAATATAATAAAGTTATTTTCAGTGATTGTGGTCTAAGGAATCCAACGATTATATACTCACTTCTAACGCACTGGTAAATTTTAGAAATGAACGCTTCGTTTTTCGCTTTACTGAAGTGTTTTTCTCCCCGAAATATTGGAGCGGAAAGGAGTATGAATCGTTTCATAAACCTTTTGTTATAGATTAAACGTGTAGGAGCTGAAATTGTTGCAAGCAGGCTCTCATTGTCACTAACACTGGAGACTGTGGTAGAGCCTTTGGCAACATGGAATGGAACTACCCAACCTTAACATTAAACATTTAAGTCCCAAAAGTGACCAACATCATTTTTCTCCCAACAATATCAGTACGTCATCATAAAAAAAGGATATGAGGATTATGAAAATGATCACTAAGGAAAAATACTTTGATCTTTTATCAAATTCTCTCAACTAATTCTTTAATTAAGGAAATGAATGGAGAACAGTTTGGATAATTTTTATGTCGATATTAATGGGTGGCATAGGAAGACATGTGGTTGTCAAGGCCACATAGACCCTGGTTTTTAAGACGTTGAATGAGTTTATCCTCACATGTGAAGCAGTCAACTGAACAAAACCAGACCTTGGCACGCCCCTGTAAGTTTTCACCCGATTACCCGCGGAAGTCTACTGACCAAAGTCAAAATTCCCCCTATATACGAACGGTACCTCTTTCGTATGCCTTTCATTGACAAATGGTACCCCGGCTTCACAAACCTCACTTTCTTTAAAATATGATTTAAAAACTCATTAATAATTCACGAACTAAAAAAAAAAGGAAAGAAAAGAAATTGAAGTTTAATGAGTTTCTTTATATCTGATAAAGACACGGTTAGACTTTACGCGAGATTTTTTACACCCAAATAACCGCGAATCTAAATCTTGGAGCAAGAATGAGTTGATCTATACTTCAGGATCAGAGATTTTGAAGCCGTTCAAAAAACTCGCAGTCGTGTATTATCAGGTTTAAAAACTCTCGGCTTCGCCTCGAATTTCTAAACCTGATAATACCGGCTCCTGCTCGTCTTGTTCTTTCATATGTTGCTAGGATCCAGATTCAAACTCAGGTCTAATAGCCTTGCACTTGGTACAACAGGCTCAGTAATCCAGTCCAGCGGTTTATCAATAAATGGATGCGTACAGTCGAAAAAGCAGTTTGACGAGAGAAAACAAGATTGACTAGTTCAGACGTTTGGGCAGCGGCTACTTCAAAGGCTTGTCGTGATTCAGGGAGAGCCTCCTTTTCTACTCCTCAATCAAGAAGAAGACAAGTGGAGGCTCTACACGCAAGGTGATTTACGCTTCCACCAAACGTCTAAGTTGATATTTTTGTTATAATTTCTGGGATTTCATTTGCCAGTAAGTGAAAAAAATCGGCAGAGATTTATAAATCAGTTCGTTAACCAGTTCGTTAATCAGTTATCAAACGTTTGAGCCTTTTTTCGTTGAGAACGCTTGGTGTTAAAAGAAAGTCGTGCAGGAAATTGGCGCCGACAATAACATGCCTAAGATAGGTGTCGCTTTTCAAACTTCAGGACTCTTTTATAGGAAACCTTAAAGTAGATAGTAAAAGATAACAGGATATTGGTAACACAGCAACTTTAGATTTGAAGAACTTTGCTTGAAAGCGGTGAAATTTACGCTTACCTATTGGAAGGTCTAACTTACAGCAAATTAACCGACATTACAACCTGGGCCAAGGATCTCATGAACGCCCATATACTATGGTCAGCGTTCGTGTCTTCTTTTTCCTCAATGTTGGCTGCGAAAATGGGTCCACTCAGCTCAAAAAACTATTCCTTAACAACATTGGGAGAAATGGAGAAAAGAATCGGAGGGAAATGACCCAGGTTACGTGTCACAAATTGTAGACGTTTACTCGTGCATTAGGCTGATTTAGCAAAAGAACGGGAACGTCGGTTGACGACGGCGCGTGCAAATCAAACAACTGGATTGGCCAATGGCATAGTAACAAATTGGACACCGGAAGTCGTTTTCGCGCGCTTTCTCGTCGTCAAATGACGTTCCCGCTCTGTTGCTAAATCAGCCTAATATGTGTTTGGCAAGCTACTTTTTAGTTATCCAAGGTTATTCAATTTCCTGCAGTTTTAGTCTTCCAGCTTTTGCTCCCTGTTTGTCACCAATTTTATCAAGGCTCTTTGCTAACTGGTAATAGCCAAATTCCTTGTCTGGTGTAAGTCGGATTATCTAAAAACAAGAAGACGAAAAAGATGGTAAATAAGAGTTTAGAAATGATCTAGTCTTGCCCTAGTTTAGTCTGAGAGAACCACGTCAACACTGATTTCCCCGCGAAATGACCTCTGAAGAGTGAGCGTAGAAATTACTGATGATGTATCATTACCCTGATCTGGGCAGTCGTTCCTCATTTCGCAAGGAAACTAATCTTGTCGCGAAATGTTGGCTGTTTTCTCAAGCTTGCCCTGATTCAGGGTAAAATAAGTTACGAAGAATTGTGACGTCACGTCACCATGGTAGCAAACTTTCTGGATCGTAACAACAGGGAGCTTATGATTTAACATAGACGACTGCAAAAACGTTATAGGTTAAAATTAGGAAAACAACAACTTTGCACGTACTATCACGCTTTCTGTACATGACTGCCAGGTGAAACTTCGTAATTTCACGCGCCCTCTTTATGGAGCAGGGGAACACAACTCAAAAATGTTCTTTTCCTTTTTCCAATTCTAATACTACATACGGTCCTTTCTGATTCAACCCCGAAAACGTTCGCTAACATTTGAAAATTAAGGGAAACTCAATAAGATCGATGAAGTTTGAACAGTGCGAACACTTTTTAGCGGCCGCTTTTTCGGTTTAATGTCATCCAGAAACTTTGCTACCATGGCAACGTGACGTAACAACTTGCCATCTCAATTTTTCTCGCCAATCACAATGACGTAAGAAAATTTAATGAACCTATCACAATTCAAAGTAAATACATCAAGTCAAAGCCAAGCGCGGAAAAAAGCGTGAGCCCAAGTTACAGTTTTATTTCTTATTGGTCGAGGAAATCTCGCGAGATTTTTGGCCAATCCGCCAAGAGCGAAAAGTGCATAGCAATTAAGGAAGACGATTTTGTGCAAGAAATACCTTGGCATAAACTTTTGGTAGAAACATCATCGACGTCAAGACAACCGGGATAAATATGTAGGGAATTTAACGATTGAAACAATAGAGACAATAAACTATATTGGAAGAAGACAGGACGAGTTTTACACTGACCTGTTTATATTCGCTTGCTGCGTTTTCATAGTCGCCCTGATGAGACAAAGTCGAGAACAGTTGGTAAACATTCTGGCACACCCAAGAATAAAATCATTTTGAAACGCTGTGCAACATCAGTCTTCGTTCATGTTCTTGAACTTCCTGTTATCCATTTTTGTATATAAGTAAAGTAGTAGACTGAGCCTATGGCTTACCTTGCTATATAGGAACTCTCCATAATGAATATGCCCATCAAAACTGTCAGGGTGAACTTCAAGGGCTTCTTTGAATAACTGTTCTGCCGTTTCCGGGTTACCATGGTGATCGTAATACCTTGCAAGATCGAGTCTGGTTATTACAAACAGAGGATCCATACGAACAGCTGTCTCGAGTGCCTGCAATAAGGAAAGAGTGTAATTGTTAAATATTTCACGATTTTTCTATTATTCAGATTTGTGCCAAAGTCACTATTCTTGTTTTCTTGGGCTAGAATGAGGCTCGCGAAGTGTCTTTTAACATAACTTCCCGCACGTCTCTTTGTACCAAAAATCACTTATGTAACGACTGGTCACTACGATTTCTAGTCCCTTTGAAAAGAACTAGTAAATAACGGTAATTCTTTGATAAAGAGATTGTTTACCGCACGACTGCTATAACCGGGGCCACCTAGACAAAGTCGACCAATCGGATTACAGGAAAATAACAATACATTCCGAGAAAGTTAGTTGTCAATCATAATTACCACGAAACGAAAAAACGACGTGGATCGAAATAAACCAATAGAAACCTACAGACTTGAACTGTTGAACCCGCTGAAGAAAGCGCGTGTTTCCTGCGTGGTCCGTTAGAGTGAGTGACGGAGGCGAAAAACGTAAAATATAGTTATTTAGTGAAATCCAACTAGTGGTCTATTATCAATGCTGCGTTCTGATTGGTTGAGCTAGTGTGAGGCTATATGTTATAGCCCACTAGTAGCGAAAAGCGCCGGCTTTGAAAACCAAAACAATGGCGGCTAAATCGCGTTTTGCTAGATAAATTTATTTTGTCTTGATATTTTTTACCAACTGGTTGGATTTTACTAAAACAATTATTTCCTCTCGCCCTCATAGCCTCTGAGTCAATAGCCTATTCGGCCTTCGGCCTCATGGCCTACGGACTCAGAGCCCATTCGAACTCGAGTAATAATTGTTAAATATTTGACTTGCAGTCGCATGATATTACTAAGCGCGGCAATAGTAGCGAAGAAATTGCTGGTAGATGACAAAATAACAGCTTGTGTCAAAGAAATGTGTCTCATGGGTGTTGTATACAAAGTTTCGTACAGAAAAACATTGTCTGGTGAAAAATTTTACTTTACGGAAAAAAGTTTGCTATCAATGTTAAATTTTTGTGCCTCGAGTAACTTGTCGTTTTCTTTACGAGTTGCTTATTGGCCCACAACCAACTTTAATGGAATGAATTGTTATTTTCCTGTAATCGGATTGGTGAACTTTGTCTAAGTGACCCCGGTTACAGTATATAGTCGCACTGTAACAGTAAATGCAATCTCATCAATGTGGTAATTTTCTTTGCGCGGTCATCTGAGCCATCCGAAGGCTGCTTAAAGTTGTAGGTCAAAGACGGAATCTATCTCCTCTTTAGTTCCAAGAAGCAAGCCCGCGATCTCCCGCTCTACAGACCTGCACTTTACCAACTGAGTTACCGTGGCGCAGACGCACTCACCTTTATTGCCTTCTGTATATCTCCTCTTTGAAAGTATTGGTCGGCAAGCTTATGAAGCACCTCAGTGTTGTCTAAAATCAACGGGAACAGTATTTCATTACTTAAGACTACTAAGGGAATCTTGAGTGATATTTATTATTGTGCCACTCTGCCGAAACTCGTCCCCAGGGCTCTTCCCATCAAAGAGGGAGCGGGGTTGTACGAAGTCGATATTGCGCTGTCCGTGATCAGTTGATACATGACTGTTAGTAATTAAAGACCAAAAAGAATTAAATTAATTCTTCAGTAAATTGCTCATGGCTTAAAATTGTTGATTATGTTAACCTCATTCCCAAAACCCTAGTGATATGAGCACCCCACTCATATCAACTTAGCGATTTGGGTTAGAGTTAGGGTTACAGGGGATGCCCATATGACTAGTAAAAACCTTTGAATGCAGTAGTCCACTCAACGCGCAAATAAAACCGACTGGTTCTTTCTTGCCGGATCTCTAATGTAGAGAAAATTAGCCTTCCTCAGAGGAAGGCTAATTTTGTTAGCCGGAGTATTAGCCTCAAATAAATCAGCCCCTTGCCGTATTGGCATTCAGTTTTGTTTTAATTCCCGTATCACTAGCCGGTTTGGGAATGGGGATGCCCATATTACTGTGACGCCCAAACGAAAACCATACATTGTAAGGCTTCTGTTTATACATAGGAATTGTGATTTCGGCGCGATTTCTAGGACGGAGTGAAGCTACCTAGCGTCAGTCTCGAAAGTGGAGCGTCATATATTTTGTAGATTCAATGCTACCCTTTAGTGCGGTGTGAAAGGTATTCGGATCTTAGCGGAAGTAAATAAGTAGAATAGACTGAGACGGAAATAAATTTTCAGTGGTGAGGACTGGGATTTAGTTAACCAGCGCCGCCACGATGTTCGATGTGTCAGTGACGCTTTTTTCCAGATCTGGGCCGTTGCTTTTCATGCTATACCAGATAGCCTATCTTGTATGTCGGCACCAAAAGCTACCGTTGAGTGGGAACAGAGCCTTAATTAATCCATTAGTTTCTATTATTACTTTTTTTTTTACTAAATAAATATGAATCGAAATACCTGGTAGGAGGGCTGAAAGTTCTTGAAAAATTTTAAGTTGATCTCCACCCTTGCTGCATGTTACCAGCTAAATAAAGGAAAAAAGTAAAAAAGCATCTCCTTAAAGAGGGTCTGAATGGGGGGGTCCACTTGTCGGTTGTCGGTTAAAATTTAGTTACTTTGTCGGTAGTCGGTTAAAAATTTCGATCTTTGTCGGTTGTCGGTTAATCTCAGTTAATAAGTAAAAATGCTTGCTAATTATTAATTTTGTTACGTGTTTCAATCAGTTTCAAGACTTTGATCCCTCTAAAATATGTAAAACTTGTAAAAATGCATCATTTGATTGAACTTAAACTTCATTATGCAACATGATAGTGTATTTCACCAAAGCGTTTATTGCAAATGCGAATTTGGTTTCCCTGTTGACCACAGGGCACCATAAAAAGTAATGAAGAGAGGTTAATTGGACACAGAGGAAACGCCCAGTCTAACCTTTTGGATACGTAAATTATTTTTGGTGAAAAACTGCAAGGGGTGACAGGTTGCACATCTATACCGGCGTGAAAGACCTTTAATATTTTGGCTCTAACAAGCATGTTCTTTGCCATGGTTTTCCTTTCTTTCAGGAAATAAGTGGTGGTTCTTTAAAAAATTAGCAAAGTAGCAGTTGGTTTTGTATGAGATTCCACTTTTCCATTAAAGCTTCTTTTACGACCAGAAGTCAGTTACAGTGTACTGTGCAAGCGCGACCAGTAAATTTCGTCGTCGTGGTGTCGTCGACGACGCCAAACAAAGTGCAATCACGTCGTCCTGCAATCCACAAGCTTCAGCAGGTATAATGCAGCTATCAATGTAATGCCGGCGGCGAGGGAGGCAGAGCGTAGGGTGGAGATTTGACTTTTTTCAAAAATTTGCAATCAAATTCCCTGCCCACGGGCAAATCATTCCAGTCAAATGCAACCAAATTTCCCCACCCTAGGCTGCACATTGCTGTCAATCCCAAGGCAGAACCCAAGAAAGGCACAATAAAAATATCTCCAAATAAAACTCTGCAATCTTCTATAAATGTTGCTGCATCACCAGAGATACATGTTCCTTTGACAGCTTCAATCATACGTTTTAACCATAATCCGTGTTACACTGCGTAGAATACATAAACCTTTAGGAGAAAGTCCACATTTTGTAAGTTTAAATGTACCGTTCTTAGTAAAGGGTACAAAAAAAGTCAGTTTCGTAAGTTTACACTGATTGTAGCGAATGAGCCATACACTAATCAATTGTACTTGCAAAAATCGACTTGGTTTCTCTTTACTTTCGTTTACTTTGATTCCACAGTATTTTAAGAGGTTCAATTGATCAAAAACACGTTAAAACAAGCGAAATTTGAAGACAAAACAGTGAAATTCACTCAGCCTTCGCTTGCTCTCATTGACCTCCATGACTTCCCGATCTTTTCAAACCGTACGGCGCATGCGTGAAGCGTGGAAGTGGGAAACAGATGTTCCGTCGCAGTCTTTTTCGCCCAAGTCGGCAGTCAAATATCTCCTCGTCGGGCGAAGAAAGATTCAAATATCCCCTCCCCTGGGAGAACAAGATCAGTCAAATTCCTTACCCCAGGGCCAACAAAGACAAGCAAATCCCCACCCCATACCCTGCCTCCCCGCCCCCCGCCCCCTCCCCCCGCCGGCTTTACATTGATAGGTGCAGAAATCCACTGTTTTAAGCGATTTTTGAAGTCCTTTGCTTTTTCTTATCCTCGTAAATCCAGGTATCGTTGCTTTTTTCTCGTAACAAGCGATGTTGATTGAAAATTCGACTAAAAGTGTACTGTGAAAGGTTTGAACCCAGGAGTCATTTCAAAAGTAGGCTGAGTTTGATCGTCCGGGTGAACGTAGTCCTGAATAGGACTGTTGTTGTTGACAGTGACTGACGTTTCGACAACCTGTGCGGTAGTCATCTTCAGAGTCAAAGTGAGTTGTATTACGTCAGTTGATATTATTATACTCTGGTTATTTATCTGATTGGTCAATTACGTCGCGACGTTAATGGTCGTCTGTCAGTTAAGCCGTGATGTTATTGGCTATGAAGAATAAAAGTATACTATAATGAATTGTTTTTACTTCGAAGAATGACAACAGCTGTGGAGGCCGAGCGAGCGAACTCGTAAGTGAGAAATTTATTTGTACGTATTTAGGTAAGGCAAATCATATATCTTTAATATAGAGGAAATAAACTTTATATGGATCAGAATGTCTCTTTTTCCAAATCTAAACTCTGACAGACACTCGGACTCGGTCATCTCTTTCAGGTTGAAAGTGTTGAATAATCTTTGTGCGGAAAGCAGGTGTTTTTCTACTCGAAAAAGTCAGACAACACAAAAAATTCTCCATCGTCAGTGAAACTAGACGTACGGCTTAAAAATTAGACCTTGCATTGTTTTAAAAGACGCCATTGCGAAAAACTTTGTTGCGAACGAACATCACAGTTTTACATTTGTGTTTACATTCAGGGTCGTCGTCGTCGACCCACCGACCGATTGCATCTTAAGTTTCCTTTTTCCTGCCGAAACTGACGTTCTCGTTCCAGTCTTTTCCCAGTCAACAGACGCCGTCGTCGTAAACTTTGTTCTAGTTCTTAAGTTCCCTTTTGTGTCAAGAAAGGCAACATTTCTTTTCTTTCCTTGCTCGGTTTTGTTTCAGGAGCGCAGACTTCGGTTTCTGTGAGTTTCATTTATTTCTGACTGCAATTTGTCTTTCAAATTGTGTTGGTAGCCTCTGTACATCATCAACCATCAAGCGTTCTTTTGAATTTTGAAACACTTTCCTCAAACTCTTTTGACAAATCGGTGGGTGACAAGCCGCAAAATGTGTGCTGGAAAGTTTCCGTAATCTTTACATCAAGGATAACTTTTTCGTTTAATCTTGTGCCTTTGTATACAACTGTGTCTAAAAACATTGTCTCAGTGAATTTCGGTGGTGAATTTAATAGTAGGATCGTGCAAGTTTGCTTCTTCGAAGAAAGTTACGATGTCTGGTTTAAAGACGGTTTAGCTGCTTAGACTTTGTGTTTCAAAATGACATGAAAATGTTGGCAGAGGAAACTGCTGTCTTTGTGCCCATCGCGGTACGGTGGGTTTGGCACTCGGGTATTTTTATGTGCCGCCCGGAACTCCAAATTGGCACCCCGTTCTGAAAAATAATTCCCCTAAAATTGATACCCCGTTCTAGAAATGGGCCAATTTTTTTTACCCCGTTCTAGAATCCGCCCTAAAACTGATACCCCGTTCTAGAAATGGGCCAATTTCTTATACTCCGTTCTAGGGTGCAACAAGAGTACAACAGTTTGCTTGTTAACGCATTGAACCATATTTTTAAAAGCAATCTGTCCTTGAATAATTTCAAATGGCTGCTTACAAAACTGGAGCTTTCGTGCGTTTGAAATATTATACCCCGTTCTAGAAAACGCCTCTGAAATGGATACCCCGTTCTAAATCAGGAGCTTCAAAATCACGACCCCGTTGGGCGGCACATACCCATATAGGTAATGTATGGGAGTACCCCCCCCCCCCGGGGTATAAATAGTCTGCAAATCTCATGCTCTAATATTAGTCTGCGAATACAACCGTTTCTCCTAGCTCCTCGCCGCCAGGGACGTTTCGCTATGCTTATACAGCTATTTCGAGAAAGGTTGTCAGAAAAAATGTGCACGCAACGATCCCGAAAGGTCATTATATGTGATATGATCAATGCACTGTTCCTGACACTGTAGCTGTCGAATCTTCTATTGTTGCTTTCTTTAGCATTTGCAAACATTCGTCTATGGCCTCTAGCCTTGTGCCATTCTTTCAAATTTCTTTGAAGAACATTGAACTCAAAACCACCTACAATACCTTTTGGGATTGTCGCATGCACTTTTTCCGACGACCTTTCTCGAAATAGCTGTATACAACCTCGCCCCCTGGGCTCCCTTGGGACGAGGTTGGTTCTTATTTTATGGGCTTATGTAAAGGATCGAACGTTTTAGGAAATTCAATAGCCACACACTTTTGTAAAAAAGCTTCTCAATTTTTGTCGCAGCGTTGTACTTTTGAATGCCTATAGCCATCGTGTCACCTATGTTTACTGTTCCATGGTAATAAGATTCAGGCTAAAAGAAAATTGAAATGTATATACATTAGCATTTTCTTACATAACTTTGGGAAAACAGGCTGTAAGGATGTTAAATGACGCTATTTACAACGCTATAAAGATTATATTCCGTCTCAAAGTGTTAAATAATAATTTCAAGATGTGCCGCACCAGGTAGGACCGTTGGATACCAACTGGGAACAACATATGACCGTGTGTTATAGTGCAAAATGAGCCGTGGAAAATATTTTAATTGTTTGAAAATACTTAGTTTTTTTTCTTGAAGCGCGAGCAAGCACTTAAAAATGCGTTAGGTCTAAAAAAAATAGCTGTTTCTAACAGGTCTTTGACAAGAACGTATCGCATTGGCAGCGAAATTGGGTTCAACTTCAACTGCGTACGGTTGATTGTGTCATCATGCACACGAGTTGGGCCTTTAATTAATTTTAAGACTTACCAAGTACAGAATTTCTCCCTCCTCTTGTATACACTCTACTGGCTTGTCTTTTGGTGATGGATTAGGGTAAACTTTATTTATCCAATCCAGTTGCGAGAAACTTGGCCATACACCTAAGAAAAAATAATGGATAACGATGTCCTGGCCCCTGCTGTTCAGACGCTGAATGGAGCTATCCACCGGACAAATCACTATATTATAGAGGGCAAGTATCAGGGAAACTACTTGCGGTATGGACTGGATAGAGATTCATCCTATCGATAGCGTCGTCCACCATTAGAACAACTGGGCCAGAAAGGAAAGATTTTTTAGAAGTATGGAACAGTCTCCCCGCTTTTCTTGGGAACATTGCATGGGCGCTCTGTGATACGCGTGATCTTGCACAGTCTAACCTCCTGGCGGTGTTTTCTGTGGTGGGTAAAGAAACCATCGCTTTCTTCCAAAAATGACCCCATTCCACGCGTCTGCGTGCTTGTGGAAGCTAACTCCCGATCCTGATCCTCCGAGAAAGAAAATACTGGAATCCACGCCATCCTGGAATGATAAGACGTTCCCACATGTCATGAGTTAACCTTAAACTCAATGTAAAACGAGACTACAAGAGGAAGATCGTTTTCCTTTTTCCACTACTACTGTGAATCAATTGTTTTTAAAAACGTTTTTTGATGATTTACCTTTATTCTAAAGTAGCTTGGTACTCTTACACTTTGGGGAAGCTCACTGTCGTTATAAAACCTTCTGTCAAATACGTACCTGAAATGTTAGACTGCAAAACAGTCGGTTTTTTTTCTCAAAATCAGTAAAGAAATCGGTATAGCGTGGCGTAAGAGTCTTATCCGCGCGAAGCGCGCGAGCCTCACACGCCCGTAGGGGCGTGTGAGGCTCGCGCGCTTCGCGCGGTTAAGACTCTACGCCTCGCTATACCTTTTTCTTTACTGATCCTACTTGACGCAAAAAAACGGACTGTTTTGCAGTCTACTGAAATGTCAGAGTAAATGAAAGAAAGTGTACAGAATTAATGTTACAACTGCACTAGTGCACGCAGTGGAGAGAAGAAAAAACCAAGGAATCCAGTTTGCAAATGTTCGTACTGGTACTGGCATGGCATGTCGTTCTGATATCAGATAGAGCGATTTTCGTATGACCTTGAAATGAAAAAGCACGAACAAAACAGAAACAACGAACGAACAGAAATAGAACGATTTGATTGGTTTATCGAACGGATACAAACGCGTGTGGCTTTTAGTTGGTTAAGCGTATGCTCGGGTTAAAAAAAAAAACTTCATGCCAATCGAGATCAATCGACACTTCGCTCTGACGTCATACTGCAGCCCGATTGGCCAATCGAACAGCGCAGTCCATGTTAGGGTTTTCTTTGGCGGGAAAACGAAGAGTCCATGTTTTGATCTGGTAGATGTTCGGTGTAACCAGTGTAACGAAACTTTGATGTTATTATTCAGGATCGCATATGGTCTCTCAAACGCATCCCAATAGGCTGTGAAAGCCCATGATAACTTCCAGTTTATTTATAATAATCCTCTTAGTGTTCTCTAAGATTAGCTGGGCACCGAGGTGAACAAAAGCCCCAGAAATACAACTTACATGGGTTCCTCATTATGTTTCTTTTCATGCATGATTTCCAAGCATTTCTTAAGCGACGTCTGCGTGTCTCCGTTCCCGCCACTTCGTACAAAGTCCTCTGACGTTCCACTGAGTATTGACCAATCACAATACATCTTGAGCCGACTGGGCTTTGTCCATTTCGTAGGATCTGTCCAATCAGAAGCGCCATTTTTGAATTGCACGATAAGGGGCTTTTTATATCTGTTGAGAAAAAAGTATTAAGTTTCAAAGCTGTGAGGTCACATATTCGCTCTAACTGGTTGAAAAATAAACAAAAATAAGGAAAACACCCCTCTGACCTCACACACCTTACCTGTATATTTTCTCAAATTCTTCAAAATCCAAACTCTCTGCATTTCTTTTTTCAATTGTACAAAGGCTTGTATTGTATTTTAATTCATCTTCCGATGATGCTCGCTGCCATCCACTCACTTCCGGTGAAATTTTAACTGATGTCTTACTGATGACGTAGTAGATCAAGAAGCATGTTATATGTTATTGGTAGCATCAAACTAGCTGTTGCTATGTATGGAGACTTTCTGACACCTTCGGGTTCTTGACTCGGCTCATCTTGATCTAATTTTGCTTTTCTTTTGTTCACCTTGGTATTAGCTTGAGATTGGCTGTTGTTCTTGGGCCTTTTCATTTTGATTGTTTCTAAAAGGTCAAATACATACGCTATTATACTTTAGAAAAATCCACCTAGTGGTCTATTATCAATGCTGCGTTCTGATTGGTTGAGCTACTACTAAGCTATATGTTATAGCCCGTTAGTAGCGAAAAGCTCCGGCCTTGAAAACCAAAACAATGGCGGCTGAATCGCGTTTTGCTAGCTATAATTGTTTTGTCTCGATATTTTTGACCAACTAGTTGGATTTTACTAAAACAATTATTCCTCTGGCCCTCATGGGCTCTGAGTCAATAGCCCATTCGGCCTTCGGCCTCACGGGCTACTGACTCAGAGCCATTCGGGCTCGAGGAATAATTGTTAAATATTATGCAAAAAGGAGGTACTCTTCCGACTCTTAAACGTTCATTAACCTAGCGACGTCTAGAAGCGGTCAAAAGTAAAAACTGGGTAAAAATTGAAAAATTTTACTTTTGAAATGCTGAAAAACAATTTTTACCATGTGAAAGTACTACCTAGTAGCTTTCATTTGAATGGTTACACAATGAGGTTTTGCTCACAGACTGAAAAGTTAGAACCACCATATACAGCATACAAAAGGTACCACAGGAAAGTACTGAACGGTAGCTTTCATTTGAATCCACAAACAGGAAAGGGATCAGTTGAGGTTTTTGGGTAACTGATCACCCACCCATCCCTTAACTCAACATTAACACTTACTTCTCATTCAAGGCAAAATTGTAGCGCGGGCGGGGGGGTGCAGGTGACCTTGCGAGACTCCATAATTCACTTTGGCAGTAAAAGGGACAGTAAATCGGCTGTGCATGTGTGTGGGCTTCAAAAAATCGTTGGCAAAACTGAAGAATTTAAAAATAAAAATTTTCATTTCCGTGGATCAAGGAGGGACAACATTTTTTTCAAAATGAAGTTTGAAAAAGATAACGTTTTAGTTTCTAAAGGAATTAAAACTCTAGTGCCGCGGAATGAAACAAAAAAGAAGACAAAAAGCACTGCGTCGGTCAATATCATTATTGAATCATGCCAACGCAATGCCATATGACAAGAAAATGAGCTTTTAATAAATGAATGTACGTTTTCATGACAAATTATCTGTCCATTAAATTTATTTGATGAAAAGTGACTTAATTTCGTTTTATTTTGAAAATGCTACTAAAGTGGATGACACGTTCGTTTTCAGCTACTGAAAGCTGAAATGAAACCCTAAGAACAATATTCTCCACATTTTTGAGAATGGCAAATTTGGGTGACACTCTTTTAAATTCAAGTTTGCGTGACACTTCTAAACGTGGCATTGTTTTAAAAAGCATTGTGATGACCTGGGTGGGCCCAGTACTCCGCTCGCCCATTGCATATTCACGTGACTACGTGACTGGGCGGAGTCACGAAATTTCAGGGTAGGACGTCGAAACTGGACTTCAAAACATGGCTGCTGACAAAACCGTGAGGAAAATTACCCTTGCAGGTGAAGATGGAGAAAGTGATAGCTTCCACGCGTCTGAAAACAGTCTTGAACAGAGGACAACTCTTACTGCTATTGGCAAGGTGAGTTTTTAAAATATTTTCCAGGATTTGCTGCATTGCTACGAAACTGATCAATTTGAAATCAGCTGACGTGCATGAAATCACTTACATTTGAGCTGGTACAAGGCAGGCTTTTTTTCCTTTTCAATCTTCCTTAGAATGGAATTTAAATTACCTATAACTACTAGGAAGAAATTCTTGACTTCTTAGTTTGATACTTCAATATACACAGTGTTAAATCTGGGAGTTATGACCCTGCATCAGTTTCGAAAGTGAAAGTTCATTTATATGAGAAAAGCTTTTCAAGAGTTTGCTCTAGCTTACGTACCTGAAAAGCTTCTGGATTTTCTGCTATGTAAAAACTTCTGTGAGAATGTGACGATCTAGACTGTACTTAGAAATTATTACAGTTTCATCTTTTGCATTTTGGGTCTTGATCGAATTTTCGTTAACTACCTGCTAGCAAATTCATCACCCAGGGGTATCCCCCTATGTAATCTATGAAGCCAGAGGGGAATCGACCGTGGCTGATCAGTGGCCCCCACCTTATTTTGAAGTCCTAGAAAAAATATAAATTTTTTTTTCATCTTGTGGCCTGGATGAGCATGTCTTATCCCTGCCTCTCACTATCTCAATGATCTGAATCGGCCACTGAAAACTGTGCGCTAAGAAAAATACCAGGGAGCTTAAGAACTCTTAGCCGTTAAAACCCAGCTTGTCTAGCTCATAGAGTGACATAATTATGAATGGGGACCAGGAGTACAACCCTGCTGAAAATTCACAACAGTACCCCTCATGGGTGTCACCCACAATTAGCAGTCGCATGCATGAACAATACTTAGGTGGGCTGCAAGGAAGACACATGAAAGGGGAGAGGTGAATTTATCTCTCGCTAAATTGAGTAAATGCTGTTAAACAATAGTGTACTGTAGTAATGTGAAAACAAAATGAGACTTTAAAATACAGTCTTTAGTTATGCCTGTGTCACTTTCTTGGTAACAGTAATGCAATCCAAAGGGAGCACTGTAGATTCTTCGGAAGTGGTGAAGCCATGAGGGAAATTCCCACCTGCCATGTTTCATTTGAGTTTTGAATGCTGCACACATGCATGTATTGTCTCTTTGGTTGAAAGAGACATAAAGACATAATTATGTTTGGGGACAAGGCAGTACAACCCTTCTAAAAGTTCACTTGAGTTATCAGGGAGGGAGGTGTATACATGCACTAGTCCAAGGATGTCCAATTACGTCAACAGCTTCTCATTGCCTAGCAGTACCAGCTTATGCAGTGCTTGAGTCATCCACTTGATATTGTATGGTACCTGACCATGTGCCAAGGTCCCACCACAGGCAAACCTTCCAAACTGTTTGAGACATCATTATGCCATGAGTGACATGTGATCCCATACATTTACTGTATTTTGTAATTCCCACTCTCGGCTTGATTCAAGTGATCGGTAGAAATGCTTCATAAAACACAGAATTTTGCACCTTTTGATTCCAAATATTGATATAATGTAAGAAAAATGAATAACGATGACTTACCACATGTTTTGTAAGTGTGGTGTTCTGCGCTTTTTGGTGTTTTAGTTGCTTGAAACTGGCAGTCGGGATCATGATATCTCAAACAGTTTGGATCATGGTCTGCCTGTGCACTACTTGGAGAGCATATTTAAAAAACTAAAGGGACAGTGCCTAGAAAGTTAGGCCCAACTGACTCCTTAAACTCCTTAGACTGTTAGATTTTTCTTTCCATATTACCTTGTATCACTTGGTGAAATAAAGAGTGAATATTATTTAGCCTATCTCAAAGATCACTATAATAATATTATTATTAAAATAATAAATAAATTGTTTTATTCCTTACACCTTTTTGGTTTATAAGGTTCAAGCACTGCTATTGCCAGTATTTTATCTCAATATTTTTTCTTTTTTAGTTGAAAACCTTTGCTGGCCTGGAAGCTGTGGAGTGGACCTTTCTTACTATTTCAATAATAAATGTGCTGGTTGCAATTGGTATAACAATAGACAGGCTCATAGAGCTGCCCAAAGACACACCAGACTACACCTTTGCAATCATTCTCTTTATTAATATAGGTATGTTCTAAGTGTAGATTACAGGGCATGACAAATCTCAGGGGTGGGTGGGGGTTTTTGTGATAGAGGGGGCCTAGAGATGTAGTGTACAGTGCCAATAAGCATCAGGACTGTGAATGGCACACTTTTCTGGGGAGTTTTGGGTGCATGCTCCTCCAGCAAAATTTTTCAGATTGAAGTTCTCTGAGATGCAGTCTGGTGTATTCTAGACGCTTAAATTTCGCAAATGCCTGGATTCCATATTGAACTTGTAATGCTGAAATATTTGAGAAAAAAAATTCCCGGACAAAAGGTGGGGCCGGGGCCCTCTGGGCCCACCCCTAAATCCGCCCTTGAATCTTATTTCATTTGTTTCAATAGGCGTATCCTAGGATAATGGATTGAAGATCGATGGTGATCTAATTTCACATGTTCAGATAACACGTTTTGGTGTGAAAGCCCTCCTGGTATTACATTGGTCTTTATATAATAATAAGCATGACTTTCTGAATGATTCTATTTTCTTTCTCTTTTGGCAGGATTCTGTTTGTTTTATGCGGTTCATGGTGTTCTGAGGGAGAGAGAATTTGAGTTGTATGTCTACATTGTGGGAATTGTGGTGCTTTTGATCTACATTATCATAGATCTCATAGTCAATCCCAATAGAACTACTTTAAAATGGGTAAGTCTATCTGTAAATTATTGCAGTAGTCAAGACATGAAATCTCTTTATTTTTGTTACCGTGAACTTTTTTTAGTTATATGCAGTTTGATCAATGAGGGCTGGAGTTATTTTTTAATTTCCATTGCTCAGTGATTGAAGAACCATCAGCTTCTCAGTTGGTCATGGTTCTTATTGCCCAAGACATCTTTCCCAATATGACAAAATTTAATATTGCTGTTTAATAATATCTTAACAGGTCAGGTTTGGCGCTATAATAGCTCTTGGCCCTCCAAACATATACTTTGCCGTCAAAGTTGCCCAAGGGTTTGGATACTTGGCTTTCAAGACTGTTGGAGCAGCTGAGTCAATACACAGTAAGTGAGGGGTCCATCTAGCACTAAGTGACGCCCAGCGGCAACTTCAGAGCGGTGCCAAGACCCTTATTCTTGACCCTTAACAGACTCAGGAAATTACTATAAGTGCAGTTCAAATTTCCTTTCAACCTGATTGGCCAATCAAACAATGGCTTATCTAATAGGCCAACCATGACCCGTACTCAAATCGTGGTACACAGTTGGTGCTGGTGCCCAGATGGACTTCACCAGAGGTTTAGTTTTCTCAGTGGCATAGCTGAAGTTTCGAATAGAAACACATTGTCTGGTGAAACATTTTGCTTTCTTGAAAAATTTTTGCTATCAATATTTAAATTTCATGCTTTGAGTAACTTATTGTTTTCTTACGAGCTGCTGATTGGCCCACAACCAACTTTCTTGGAATGTACAGCATATATTGCCTGGGTTCGTACAGGTCATGGAAAGCTTAACCTTCCACGCGGGCGTTTTTAGGGGCTGGAGCTTGTTTTTCACCCCTCCCCACAAACACCTGCTCAACCGAAAACAACATTCCTTTCCCATTGTTTTATTTGTGTGGTAAGTGACCAATCAACAGTTTTGAAATAAAGTGTTGAAAGACTAAACATCACTAAAACGTGACCTTAGAGTTACCGTTTTCCTTCTTTTCTTTCCTTCGCTAAGGTGATGGAGTGCATGGAGTATTCTAAAATTGGACTAAATCTTACTTTTGTCGCTCTTATCTAACATTTACCAGAGGTCAGAAAGCTTTCCCAGTGTTTCATGCAGATGAAGTAATTACCGGTATCAGATTACCCTGCGGTCAAGGTCAACTTTCCAGAATTTGGAAAGTACAATGTGATTGGCTAAGCTTGAAAAAGGAATGTTGTTCTTGGTTGAGCAGGCGTTTGTGGGGAGGGATGAAAAACAAGCTCCCCTAAGAACGCCTGCATGGGAGGCTATGGAAAACCTGGAAAGTCATGGAATTTAAGCATTTCATTTTCCAGGCCTGGAAAGTCATGGAATTTAATATATGGTCGGTCCTTGAAAGTCATGGAAAATTAAAGTTTTGTTTTATAGGTTAGTTACAGCTAATGATCATGACAAGGCAAGGACAATGTAAGATAGGGAGAAGTGATTGAACATCAAATGGCACACATTTTGGTGGACACCAGAGTTTCTGTCTGTTGAACTGTTTAAGGTCCAAAAGTACCCTAACACAAGGAAAGTCCTAAAAAATTTTAAAGTGACGGCTAAACCTAAGGTCTTGGAAAACTTAAAAAGGGCATGGGAATTGTCATGGAAAGTCATGGAATTTAAAGAGCTCAAAAGAGTAGGAACCCTGTGTAGGTGGCCCTGGTTACAGTAGTCGCACTGTAAGTATTTATTGTGTATTGATGTTGTTATTTGTCTGTATTACAGGGATGTATAGATATGCTGGAATGTTCTCATGTCTTATCAAATTTGACTTACAACTTGCAGTGAGTGTTCTTTTATTTTGATTCGTTCCTTTACTCTAATAAATTTTCCATTATTTTGAAATAAGCAATGGGTAAAGGCACAAAACTGAGCAACAAGGGAAAATATATCTGAAACATCTCACAGAACCAAACAAGGGATGGGTGGGGGTGGGGGTGGGGGCTGAGAGCTCCCACTTGAAATAGACAGGGATACTCGTCATCTTGCATAGCGTTGTAACTTGCTGATTTTGATCCCACTAATAGGGAGTTCCGGACAGAATGCCAATAATTTTTATGCATACAAGTATTCTTTAGGGTTGTGTGTTAAGAAATATCTATAATTTTGTAACTGCTCAGTGCATGCAGTAGTGTAGTGTGATGCTGCATGCTGCTTTCCAAATATGGGGCTGCCATATTTGGGCTTGTCGAGAGCACGAGAGCGAATTGGACAAGTATGTAAAGAGTGAAGTGGTGGGAATAAAAACAGTGGAAACTTATCATTATCGCAGTACGTTTTATTAGCTGAACCCACGGAGTGTAACAATGAATATGAAAAAAATTAGGCCTTCTAAAGTGTTTTTGTAGGTTTACTATAACCTTATCCATGACCAGATTGGTGACTTCTAGAGGTTTAATACGAATTTTCTGATGAACTTCCCCACCCTTTTCTTAAAATTCTGAGAGTTTTCCCTTTCCCAGGCTTACAGTACCCTATATTAAACCCACAGGTCAGCTTAGCGGTGTTTGTGATTATGAAGGTGGATGATTTACAAATGGGAGATAAGATTACGGTTGGGATTGGCATTCCATTTCAGCTCTTTTGGAGTATACTTGGTTGGTGTGCTGTAAGTATTAAGGTTGCTTAATACAGTAGAACCCTGATAACTTGAACTCCCCTCTAACTAGAACTAAGTCCAATTTCCTTTGGATTTCACTGGACTTTACTCGGACTTTACTCGGTTAACTCAAACTCGGATAACTGGAATCCCACACTAACTTGAACTAAACAATTGAAACTTGCTAATCATTAAATTTGCACTGCACTATACACTGAAGTGCTGAAAATCAGTAACTATCAGTTTTTAATGTGGCCCCGATAACTTGAACCCAAGCTAACTCAAACTGTTTTTCGTTTCCATTCAGAGTTCGAGTTACTGGGGTTCTACTGTATCAATTTACAATGAATGAGCTGGTGATTGACACTTTATTTCAGTAGTGTACATATTATATTTTTACAATCATTGTGTGCAGTAATAATAATAATAATAATAGTTAATACTTATATTGTGCTTTTTCTATAAAATTACTCAAAAGCGCATTACAATATTATTAATAACTAAATTAAAAACCAGGAAAATTACCCGGTAAAATTACAATAATAAATAAAAATAAATAAATAAATAAATAATCTAACTAAAAGCCTTTTTAAATAAATATGTTTTAACAGACATTAGTCTCCCTTAATGACTTGAGAATAATATGACTTGTGGATATTGAACAGTGACTCAGTATGGCCAAGTTGTTAGAGTGCTGGACTTGCAATCCCAGGGGCCTTGAGTCCAAGTCCCCTTATGGCCTCCATGACTGCTAGTTGCATATCGGTAGTCCTGGGTGCAAATTCTCGGCCACGCTTGTGAAAAAGCCTACTGCGGTTTGCCTCCTACTAGTTGGGATTCTTAACCACGTTATGTTTCTTTTGAATTCTTTGATTCATTATCCCTGTAAAGCCCCATTGGGGGAGAGGATAATAAATTATTCAAATCTTTTCAAATGTTTACATTTTTTTAAAAAATATATAATTAATATCAATTATTATGTTAAATATGGTTTGAATGCACAAATCATTCCCCTGGACTGTGATGGGTTTAGTTTCAGAAAAAGACAAGTAGAAATGGTCTGTATATGTTGGATATAGCTATTACATGTGAGCTTATTATTTGAAACACTTGCTTCCGGAAAAGCAATGAAAAGTTGTGGAGGTTCATGTACCCAGTGGTTGCCCAACTTGATTATATGCTGGTAAACAGGAAATGGAGGAACAGTGTCAAAGACTGCCAGGCATATGACTCTTTCAGTACTGTATACTCAGATCATAAAATTGTCTCAACTAAACTTAACTATGCCTCAGTTTGCGAGCCAATGGGAAGCCAACTGCCAAATGTACCAATTTTGACTTAAGGGAGGTTTTTAATATAATGTGGAAGTTAAGGATTGTTTTGAGACCATGTACGAGCTTGAGGAAAAACACACTCTGAACGATCTGTATACTCCAGATGTAGTGGTCATGGCCAACAGACGGAAATGGGAAAGACTTCTCAAATCAGTGCAGGTGCGCCCGAAATAGATAGATAGATGGAAATATGGTTTTAGTACCGGGGAAAAATAGTGCTCAGTGGCGTTAATTTAAATGGTCACACTTTAGAGTTTCATCCACAGAGTCTAAAAATAAAAACCGCCTTACATACTGCATTTTTCCAAAATTGACTAGACATTTTTATCATGAATCTGCTTTGAATTAATTTCCAGATGAGAAGGGAGATGAAGATTCTTGTTTGGATATTTGCACCTTTGAGTCTTGTGGAACCTGTTTATCTTATCTACAAAATAGTTACGGTTAGTCTTGACATCAGAGTTCGTAAATATACCTCTGGGCCCAGTTGTTCGAAGGCCGATTAGCACTTAACCCGGGGTTAAATTTAACCCAGGTTTCTTCTTCTGGTGTTCAAAAGCATTTTCGCGGATAATTTTCTCTGTTATGTTTAGAGCTACCAATCATTAACTTGTGGACAAAAAGAATTAAAACTGAAATGCTTTTTAAACTTTCAAATTTGAATTCAAATGTCGCACTAACCCTGGGTTATCTTAACCCAGCTTTAAACAACTCGGCTCTGGAAATATTCCCGAAAATATGTGGAATTTAATTATACGTGTATTTCTTCCTGGACAAGTTGGAAAACTCTCTTTTTCATCTGCTCGTTGAAAACGACTAGATTTTCATTTTTTTTCCCTTTTAAATTGGTGCGGCATCTGATGTGGTGAGTGAAATACATCGTCTTTAATTTTTTTTTATGCCGTAAATAAACTTTTATTTTTTAAAGCTTTAAAAAGTGTTCTATGAGCGTTGAACTGTTTTAGTTCTGGTCAAAGCCACTGGAAATTAGAAGCAAACCTCTGGTCCTTTGCTTGCATGAACTCTGGGGACAGTGGTTTCTTAGTATTATGTGGTACCACTTCGTGATATCTTGTTCTGTTTAACACCTCCAAGCGGTGCATTGATGGCCAAAGATTGTTTTTACGAAGTAATGGACAGCTCATATGTTAAAAGGCATAATAGCAAATGTGGGTCCCCATAAATTTTTAAGGAAGGAGAGAAATACAACTGAAAGTTTAATTTTATAGCGTGGAACCTAGATAAAGATCTCCGATTGATACCTAATATTCATTATTATATGCTGATTAAGTAATAATAATCATTGTTTCAATATTACTGTTCTGTAGATTGCACAGAAATGGGATCAGAATATTTCTCATGGAAAGGATGTCCTTGTTTATTCTTTTCTTGGTGCAGGTTTGCATATTTACTGATCATTTATTTAAAAAAAGGTGAATAACAATGATATTAGTAACTCCTTACAGACAGAGAACATGCACTCTATTCGGTTATGAATATGTAAGTGTTTAACAATGCGAAAGTACTGCTCAGTAGCTATCATTTAAATGGTCACCTTAAGGGCCGGGTTCATCCACAGACTCAAAAGTTAGAACTGCCTTGTACAGCATGATAAACGGTACTATTGGAAAATACTGCTCTGCAGGTTTCAGTTCAGTGAATGGTCACACTAAAAGATTTTATTCTCAGACTCAAAAGTTGGAAGCACCTTGTACAGCGTAGTAAACAGCACCATTGGAAAGTACTGCACAGTAGCTTTCATTGAAGTGGTCACAGACTCAAAAGTTTGAACTATCTTGTAAGGCTCAGGGCTTGACGTAGCGACCCGGGGGGACGCCAATGCGACTATATCTTATTCTGTGGCGACTAACTTTTCACGCCTGGTCGCCAGGCTGGCCCCCGAGATATTTGTGACCTTCTTTGGAAAAGCGTACGCTAACGATATCCCGTTAAGTAAAGTAAAGTTAAAGTCAAACGTTAAATGGACCAACCGTTAGCTACTAAGAATCAACCGTTAGAGCGTTTAGGCAAACCGTTGGAGCGTTAGAAAAGCCGTTAGCTATCCGTTAGTTTTATAACGGTAACAGAATACATAAATACGTAAGAATGAATTTTATAACAAGGGCCATGTAGGGGCTATGTAGCCTGTTTTGTAGAAGGTCTTCTCTTGTATTCAGGATTGACTTTCTGTAACTTATTGACGATTTTTGGGGGGTTCATTAAAAGACCTTTAGTACATTGTATTCTATTTTTTCTTGAAGATAATTTATGGCGACTAGAATACTTGTCCTGATGACCAAAAATGAACGCGTAGAGGCCGGCTGGCCCCAAGATTCTTTTCTGAAAGTCGAGCCCTGAGGCTTAATAAACAGCACCATTGGAAAGTACTGTACAGTAGCTTTCATTTGAATGGTCACAAACTCAAAAGTTAGAACCACGTTGACTCACGGGAAAGTACTGCTCAGTAGCTTTTATTAAAACAGCTGTGTAAACTGTAGTGTTACATGGCAGAATTACATAAGTTAACAGATTAATGTCGTGATCTGTATCACTAAAAGACAGCGTTATGTTTCAGCTGCCATGGCGTTCGTAGTACGAGTACTGGTTGGAATCTCCTTCTGGCTGGTTGTTCGTAACTTTGGGAAAGGATTGAAAGAAACTGGTTAGTAGCTGCTAGAAATCTAGTCAACAATACACAAACGTTAGAGAGATTTGCAGTCACTGTTACGCCAAACGGCAGACACGAAGTTGTACCACGTGACCAAGTTCTCCTCTTAATTGCCGTTTGATGTTAATTACTTCTACACAAAAATGAGGGGTTCCACGCCAGTTTTATCCACAAGAAATGTTCTGGACAGTTTATTTTCTAACTGCTTATTTTCTATTTTTAGAAATTCTCAACTTAAATCTGACGTTTGCACAACGTTGGCTACCAATGTTTGTCGATCTTTGCTAGAAGAGTAATCACCATTATTTTTCCGATCTTCTCAACATTATTGGCCAATATTTGCCGTTGATCGCAACATTAACTAACATTGTTAGTCAAACGCCTAGTTCAGAATTTGATCAGAATTTTATCCGCCGGCATTGACCTGTGAAGTTTCTTGTTGTTGCTTTTTGTCTTGCTTGTTTGTTTGTAGTAAATGCAGTTTTATATGACATGCAGGTTGTATATTCCACGGAAGTATGCTTTGCAATGTTGGTAAAGATATTTCTTTCAAATATTGGATTTCAAAAATGCCCTTCTTCCCTAGTTAATCATAACTATAACAAAATTCTTAAATCTGATTGGCTATCAACTGCCCTGATTTCAGCCTTAATAGGACAGTTAAATAGGACAGTACGCGTCATGCCTAAGTAATTGGACAGTACGCGCCATCACGCGCACGCTTAAATGGCTTTTTTTTTCACTGCTAGCAAAAAAATCTCGGAATTTTTTGTGTTTTGATCAAAAAAAAGAGCCTAATATATCACAAATTTTGTTAAAGTTATGATTATTGGTAACAGAACTTCGTGTCGTCCAATTCGGTCTGTAATCATACTCGTGATTAAACAAATCGGACTCCCGCTACGCGGTCGTCCGATTTTGTTAATCACTCGTATTATTACAGACCGAATTGGACTCCACTCAATCCTGTTACCATTACTTACCATTTCACAAAAAGAAGGTATAAAGCATTTATTACCTCTATTTCTTTGTATGAGAGTGACCGATTACCTATATTTAGAAGTGTTTCGTTAATAGACCTTTTTACCGATACGGCGGCCATATTGAATTAACTTCAAGAAATATTATGGGATGCCCAGGGGGCATGAGCACGATCCAATATACTCGCTCAGTATTTACGCGCGCTTTTCGGGCCAATTTTTCTGAAAGTTTTCCTAGAAAAAGATTTTAACGGGAAAAGCGATTGTTGTGCCGTGTTTGGATGTAACAATGATTGCCTTTTTCCCCAGAAATATACAGCTAAGTTTTCTTTTTCACCCGAAAAGTGCGTGTTAATACTGAGCGAGTGCCCCCTGGGCATCCCATAATACTCCTTAAATCAAATTAATTCAATATGGCCGCCGTATCGGTGAAAAGGTCTATTACTCGAAAAGGATTGCCTTCAACTCTCTGTGCTGGAGTACCAAATACGACTTTCTTTCCGTTCTTTTTCAGTGTTTAACCTTCCCGTCACAGGAGATGAGCCTCCGATTTTCCCAAGGAAAAGAAACACTGCCAAATGTTGTGGAGTAGTGTGCTGTGGCCCTTTAGGTTGAAAACCAGAATAAATAAATTAAGACATAAAAAGTAAATCCAGGTTGCTCTGGTCTAACAAGATATGCAACTCACCAACCGCGGTGCCAAGAAAGAAAAGAAGTTGAAAACAAGGCTGACAAGTTACTGCAAACTTTTATCATTTCAGCACAATTTTATTTTGCTGTTAAAGTATGTTTTGAATATACTTAGGTAGGCTGCAAGCAAAGTCCTCCCCAAGTTGTAACTGACGCGAAATTTTGCTTTAAACTCTCTTCAGTTTTCAGTGTGCAATGTAATATCTATAGTTGATTAGCCTTGGACGAAAGTGGTTTAAAAAGCACTTTTGCTTTTTTGTTGAAAATCGAAAACTGCTAGTTGGGTATCTTCAAGATAATCGGTAACAAAGTAAAGAGGAAAAGCTTCATAGTGTTGTTTTTTTAAAACAACTAATTTATTAGAAAAGAAAGCATTTGATATAAGGTGCAGAGTTTAGATTCTCTGGTTAAGAGTCCTCCCTGAGCAAGATATTAGCTCTTAATTTTAAAGAAAAGAATGACAGGATGGCGCGTTGAATTTTCTTGTCCTAGAGAGGAGCGAATAGCTAAAATGGTGTAGTTTTTTTTGTATCTGTTTTGCCAAAAACGCAATTCCATCGTTAGAAAGTTCGATACAACACCTTAGCCGTGAGGATGAATTATTTATTTTCCGGCTACTTATGTATACTGTAAAGATACATGAAAATAAAGCCAATAGAGAATTTTGTAGTATAGAAAATGATATTTAGAAAATTGTATATCAATGGACAATAAAAAAGTATGTCTCGCTCATCCTATGGGTGTGCATAAATATGCGGAGCAAAATACAAATTAAAAGGCTGGAAGGAAAAAAATTAGATATTTGTAGAATTTTTGAAGGCTTGTTTATTGAGTGGAAGTCATTGTTACATTTGGGCCCGACAATTTCACTTTTGAAGGGGGGTTATGGTGGGGCAATTTTTTGTTTCAAGGTTATTTTGCTTGATACTTTTTTGGAGCGATTAACTCCCCTACTTGCCCGTACTAGGCCTATGTCAAGGATCGTTTGCTTCACTCGCTCCTCTGACCCCGAGGAAAATAGAGGGCGTATTCGTAGCTTTACAATCACCGAAAATTCTTCATTTTTTTTAAATTTTAATATCGAGAGTAAATTCAGAAAGGCTTACGAGAGCAGACCGTTCAGCAAATGGATACTTGATAGAGAGATAAATGAATCTGACCTGTCACCCTATAAATAAAATGATCAGTTAGCTTACGATTGTGGTCCACAAGACGTTACGCGAGCGTTCGGCAGGAAAATTTAATCATCATATACATGTTCCGGTAAATTAAGGCCCAGTTCAAACGTGGAACTTTACATGTGCCGAACCTAATAGCTATTTAGGTCGACAGGTGTAGCAGAAACCCTTGTGAGTTTCTGGATGTGGAGCTAAGTTTTGCCTAAATTTGGTTACCCCCTGTATTGGGTGACCTGTGACTCGAGAAAGAAAGACCGAGCAGGAGTCTGGGTACAAAACAGGCGGACATTTTGAAAAGTGTTGTATTCAACACCGCAAACCGTTTGATTGTTGTTTGTAGATGAGATGATTTGAAAATGGCCATGGAAAACTACTGCAGTGACAGTGGTGTTTCAAAGAAACGAGCGAAAGAGCTGTTGACAAGTGAGGAGGTCGAGTGGCTTAAAATCGCGGTGAAAAGCTTTTCGAAGACAAAATCGATGGAAACGTTCTGTTCGAATCTTTTCAAGATCATATATTCGTCTTCTTCGACGGTTGATCATGACATTCTCGCTAAAGTTAGGCAATGCCTTCCTAAGAATCAAAGAAGCAAGTTTACCCGTTATTGTAATGAGCTACTTAAGACGGAGACCTTGCGAGGTCAAAGAAGAGATTTGGCGAGGAACGGAAACATCGGAGAAGCTAACGAATTCAAAAGAGGCAGAGGTTTGGAGAACTTTGCACCGAATTTTCAAGGTAGCCCAGCTAAGAGGAAGAAGCAAGATAAGTTAAGACCGTTGAAGAATAAGATTGAGAAGAAAGAGTCAAAAATCGACCGAGCTTCTGCTGATTGTGTCAAAGACGGAAAACAATCAAAAACTTTAAAAGCGCAACTAAAAGAATTGGATTCACCTTCAAGATCGTGTAACAAGATTATTGTCCTTGAAAGAAATTCTTTGAAACAAGGTTTTGGATTCAGGATACGCGATGGAAATTCTCGTGAGCCATCAATAACCGTCGCGGAAGTAAAACAAGGCTCTATTGCTGACCAACAAGGATTAAATTATAGGGATAAGATTGTTAGCGTAAACGAGAAACGTTGCGGGAAAAACGGTATGAACATGAATGAGCTTATTCGAAAAATCAAGGCCTCAAAGGTTCTCCAGATACGAATTACTCCCGTGCAAAGTTTCTGCGAAGACGTCCGTAGAGCTGAAGATGTTGGTGAAGCAAATGGAAGAGAAAGAAGGAAGCAAGAAGATGAGCTGTTGTCAACTGTTACTGTTTATCCGGGGGAAGATGGATGGCTTGGGTGCTGTATCAGGGGGTATGTGTACCAGTTTAATCAAATATCACCATCCCCTCCCCTCTTAACCTTTGGGAATTGTTGGTTCTCTGACTTGTAGGTAGCTTATTAAACTGTGTAGCAACAACCATGTCCATAGGGCTTTTCCCACCCCTCCCAATTTCTATCTGTGGGAAAAAAATATCTGTAACATGTTTTTAATTTATAAATTCATGAAAGAACACAAACTCTAACCATACAGATGAGGCCCTGCCAGGTTGGGAGGGGGGGGTCCCTTGTCATCCGTCTGAATTTTAAAACTTCTCGTGTCGGTGTTTATAAATGCTTGTCACTTATTGTCGGCTTTGCCGTCACTGTCCCAATTTGGCCGAGGGAGGTTGCCTCTTGTCGCGATTTCATTTTACGCGCTGTCGCTACTTTTTGGGCCATGTCGCTTGTCGGAATTTACCCTGGCAGGGCCTCACAGATACTCTATTCAGCGGCACATACCCCTGTCTAGGCCAAATAAGGGAGTGCCCCCTGCTGCCTAGGAGTACTCCACTCCATGCTTCCAAATGAACATATGCTTAATGGTTTTAATATTCAGAGGTTTTTTTAAGCCAGTGACATG